>WXTY01000006.1:1800000-2393402 GCA_014805645.1 Spiromastix sp. SCSIO F190 | reverse complement strand
TTCCCTCTATAAACCAATGCAAATCCTTATAGAGGGATGTTGGAATTGGCAATACTATCCAAAGATCTTTAAAACTGCCAAAACAGTAGTATTAAGAAAGCCAGGAAGGCCAGACTACTCTATTGCCAAGGCCTGGAGGCCTGTAGCACTTCTAAATACTCTGGGAAAGGTTATAGAAGGGGTTACAGCTAGGAGACTCCAGAATATAGCTGAGAAATATAGTCTTCTTCCTGCCACCCAATTTGGAGCCAGAAAAGGGCATTCAACCACTCATGCTTTGGATTTACTACTGAGTGCAATTAGAACTATTTGGCAAGGGAACTTATTAGAGAGAGGCATAGCCTCTATTCTTTCTCTGGACATGACTGGAGCCTTTGACCATGTTATTCCAGAAAGGCTGGTCTATATTCTAAAGAAAAAGGGTATTCCAGAGTCTCTAGTAGGCTGGGTTAGAAGCTTTATACAGGATAGAGCCTCTATTCTTTGGTTTGAGAATAAGCCTTCCAAGATTTTTAATATTTCTGCTGGAACCCCCCAAGGATCTTGTATGTCTGCAATTCTATTTCTCTTCTACAATGCTGAACTAGTGGATCTATGCAATCCAGAGCACCAGAAAGTATTGAGTATAGGCTTTAGTGATGATATAAACATTATAGCCTATGGAAAGTCCACTGAACAGACTACTAGAGCCTTAAATAGGGTCCATGGAAGGTGTATTGCCTGGGCAAAGAGACATGGAGCTAGGTTTGCCCCTGAAAAGTACTCTCTAATGCATTTTTCAAGAAATACTAGGAGGTTTAACCTTGGGAAACCACTAGTTTTGGAAGGAACCAATATAACTATTCAACCACAAGAGAGTCTTAGAATTCTTGGTCTATTTCTAGATTCTAGACTAAATTGGTCACAGCATTACAAAGCAATAGAGAGGAAATTGGCTACCCAATTCAATGCACTAGCTAGGTTAACTGGCTCTACCTGGGGTATTCCATTAGAGGAAGGTAGGCTACTATATAAAACAGTGGTTCTACCAGCAATTACCTATGCCTCTATAGCCTGGCATACACCTACCCTAGATGGAAATTCCAAAGGATTGGCTAAGAAGCTAGAAACCTTCCAAAACAATGCTCTAAGGATAGTTAGTGGAGGTTTTAGAGCTACTCCAATCCATGCATTGGAAACAGGCACTGGAATTGCCCCCCTAAACCTAGTTTTGGATGCCCAGGTTGCTCTATATAGAAGGAAAACAGCAGGTACAAGGATTGAAAACCTTATTAAAGAGAAATGCCTTAAAATTCAGACAAAGCTTCAAGAACCAAGAAACCACCAAAGCTGGAGCCAGCTTAATAAAAAGATTAGGCATCCAGAAGAAACTACAGAGAATTGGTGGAATCTCTGGCTAAGGAATGGATTAAGGCAAGAGAATAGATCCTCTAGTAAATCTCAGGCTAGAGAGGCAATAATGGCTTCCTGGAGGAAGAAATGGAGTAAAATTACTAGGGAACTAGACCTTAGAATTAACCACTACCACCTAACTCCAGATTCTAGACCTCTAAACCTTTATAGAGGTCTCCAGAAAGCTCAGTGCTCTCTAGCTATACAGCTTAGAACTAGAAATTGGTCTAGCTGCTTTTCTCTATAAACAAGGGGTTCCTGGCTATAATAGCCCTCTATGTTCTTGTGGAAGAGGTCAAGAAACTCCAGTGCATGTTACTATATACTGTGAGAAGTATACCCTAGAAAGGGAGGCCTTAAAGGCTCAAACAGGCTCTATAGACTTTAAAAGGCTCTTGGGAAGTGCAAAGGGAATTAACCACCTAACTAGGTGGTGGCTCCAACAGAGAATCCTGCCACAGTTCTATTTAGCAAATTCTTTGTTCTATAGAATATAGAAGGCAGCCTGCTTGCTTGTATTGCTTTTACTTCTGTTGCTTTTACTATATTTTCTTTTTCTACTTCTCTATTTCTTCTATTTCTATTTTATTGTTCTCTATATTTATACTACACCTCTCTTTTCTTCTCTTTGTATAGCCAAAATAGGCAATAGTTTTCTTTTATTGTATACTGAAAAGCCCTGTACTATCTACTCTCTTTATTAGTTTTATTCTGTTTGTTTTATATAACCTTTTGTATCTCTTTTTGTTATTTGGCTTTTGTTGCTCTATTTGTCTTAAAGAACTGTCAATTCCTGACTGTACAGGAATACTGGGTAAGCTTGATGTTGAGAAAGCAAGCTCAATAAAGCATGTATATACTAGTCTAGCAGTTCCCAATGGCCCTTAAGGCTCGGGGTGTATTAATTTATTATTATTATTATTAGACAGCTATAGAGAAAGAATATATAATAGAAATATTTAAATAACAATATCTTTCTCTATCTTTTTAGTTTACTAAGGTAATAGATAATTTACTATATTATATTAACTAGTAAGTAATATTAACTAGTAATAGTTAAATTACTTAGTATAAAATACACTGGAATCCAAACTCAGTCAATTCTTGGAATTTTACATTGAAATAGGTTTAATTAAAAGCCTGTCTCTTACAGAGGCTACTATCTAAATTTTAGGCCAATTAGCCCTATTGGTGGTGCTGTTGATAAAAAGGTAATTTTACCAATCTATTAATAGAAGAGGGGTATTTCCCTTTACTATACTATTAATATTAGTCTAAATCTTCGGAAATTAGATACAGTGTAAACACACGCCGGAATCCAAACTCAGTCAATTCTTGGAATTTTACGTTGAAAATAGGTTCAATCGAAAGCCTGTCTCTTACAGAGGCTACCATCCAAATTTCAGGCCAATTGGCCCTGTATTGGGGGTGCTGTTGATGAAAAGGTGATTTCACCGATCCATTAACAGAAGAGGGATATTTCCCTTCACCACACCACCAATATTAGTCCAAATCACCTGGAAATTGGATACCGAATACGCCTATATTAGCCGAACAACATATCCAAATTTCAAGACCGTGCGACCAATACTGCCTTTACAATTCGCGAACGAAAAATTTTCACCCCGAACCAGCACTTCTGGTGTTCCCGGACACTCACACCAAGTACCTTTTCTGCGCCACACACTACAAACGCCACACAAACTGCAGGAGTGTCCCCCCTTTTATTGCTCCAGCAACCAACTTCTCTCTTCTCTTCTCTTTACTATACCCAAAAGGCTTTACTACAGTTTGTATTGGCCTTAGACCTGTTCCCGCGATCACAGGCTTAAACAAGACTGCCTAGTTTAATAGTTCTCTGCAAAAACTATTACCCAGTTTGGCTACTCTGGGTCTATAAAATAGAACCTGCTATCTTTTACTAGTTTTAACTCTAAAACTAGTCTAGTTCTACTAGTGGACCTGGTTTAGCCCAGTATTAGTTAAGGACTAGCTCTATTCCTTAGGGAGACCTTTCTTTGTTTAGTCCTTTCTTGCTGGCTTTAGTTCTAGAACTTTAGCTAGATTAAGGTTTTTCTCTGCTTTTCTAGACCAAAAACAGAGGTGTTAGCACTGCCCCTTTTCCTTTAACCACTACTTTATATTTACTAGTTATACACCTATTTCTGTCTCTACTAGTGCCTTCGGTGGTATAGCCACTGGTACAGTAGCTTTAGATTTAGATATTTCTAGTTGGTTTTTGAAGTTTTCCCTCCAAAGAAGCTTCTGGGATTGGTAATTCCCCTCCAAAATAAATTACTGCTAGAACAGCTTTTAGAGCTTGATTCTAGAAATCTTTTTCCCCTTTCTGTATACACTACCCCCCCTCCTTTTTGTAAAGTTTTCTACCTTTTGCTTAAAAAGGTATTTAGTTTACTAGTTCTCTCTAAAAACTAGTGAAGTGTGGTGAGCTTGCAAGGCAATTCACCTTAGTTTACTACTTCTAAGTAAAAAGTTAGTACCACTGCAGCCAAAATCCTTTCCCTAGCTAGTAAACCTAGTATTTCTAGCTAAAATGCCTACTCATTGAACACAGGCAGCTCTCAAAGCTTAGGGGAGAGTCCCCAGAGAATTGGAGCAAAGCCAGTGAACCCAAAAGCTAGAAATTTAGCTCAAAGAAGAAAGAACCTTAGTCAAGCATTACAACTATGCAAGAAGGAATTGACTTAGTTCTTCAAGATCTAGGCCCCAACCATAATGGGGTTACCAAGCTTCAAGCAGGATTAGGCCAATTTGGCCTGGAGGCTCTAAAGACAATATTAGAGCAACCTCCACCCCCCCAACCTCCAATCCCTACCCCCCAGAGCCTCCCTAGCTATGCTAGTATAGCAAAAAACTGGAATCCCTCCAAAGGAGAAGCTTCCAACCCCCCAGCAGCTTAGGGAGCTAAAGATTAGAAGCCCAGCCCTAGCTGAACTTCTAGCTACTATTCCATATACCACAGCCCTTGCAAAGATCAATGAAGCTACCAAGAAGCATGGAATTGGACTTTTCCTAGGAGCTAGGAGACTAGCTAGCTCTGAGATTATTCTAGTGGCTGAGAATGCAGCCACTAAGGATAGAGCTGAAGCAAACAAGGTATGGCTTAATACCTTTGGCAAGCAAGAGGAAAACAAGGTCTATACTAGAAGGTATACAGTTCTAGTGCATGGAGTACGCAAAGAAGCCTTTAAACAGGACCAGCAAGAAATTGGGAAAGCCAACATTCTAAAGTATAACCCTAATCTTGAAGGATTTCTTAGGATTCAGCAATTCCACTGGAGAAGAGCTACTCTAAAGAATACCAAGAAGTCTGGCTCTATGCTTCTAGACCTCCAAACCCCTGAGCAAGCTAACTACCTTATTAACAATGGGCTAGTTATTGAGAATGAGCTTAAAACTGTAGAGCTATTTGACTCTACATGCCTAGTTTCTAGGTGCTATCACTGCCAGGGGTATGGCCACCAAGCTAGATACTGTACTAAGGCCCCTAAGTGTGGTTTCTGCTCCAAAGGAGACCATAGATTTGAGCATTGCCCCCTAAAGGGGGACCTATCTAGGGCTAGTGCTCTAATTGCCAAGGAAAGCACACCTCTGGAGATATGCAATGCCCTAAATACAAGGTTGAAACAGAGAGAATAGCTTTAGCCAAAGAGAATAAGCCCAAATTCTTTGCTAGCAGGCAGGAAAACAAGCTTCCAATCAATTAGGGGAACCAACACCCTTTGAAGCCTCCCAGCTCCAACCTAGTAGTAAAAGATCTAGGTTAGAGCCTTCTACCCAAGCCACTAGAAAGAGAGGAAGGCCTTCAGGACTAGAAATTGCCCAGAGAACCGCTGCAAATTCCCATTCAAGAATAGAGACACTATTTTCAGACTGAATCCAGAATCAGCTGAATTAGCAGGTGAAATGGATACTACAGAAGAAAATCCAGAGGCAAGCCAGAATCCTGCTAATTCTCAATGAGGGTAGCTCAATATAACACCCACCTAAGCAAGGATATTATGCTTGGAATAATAGGGGATCCACAGCTATTTAACTTCCAATTTATAGCTATTAGGAACCTTGGAAGGATACTAGACTATTTCAGACTATAGGAAGGTCTAGTACCCAGTGGTTACCTCTATATCCAGACAAATTCCATACAAATGCCTGCTTCCTACTGAACACCTCTCTATGCAAGCCTGGAACCTGGTCAGTGGACTTTCCATGTCCAAACATTGCAATCCTTACAATTTTGGAAGAAGAGAAGAAGATTAAGGTTATAAATATATATTCACCACCCCCAGGAGCACACAGTATTATAGATAGGCTATCCCCTATCTATAAGCTTCAAGAATTGGAACTAGATACTAGTTCTAATATTCTACTGGGAGACTTTAACCTTCACCATTCTCTTTGGAATGCATTGGAATCCACTGAAACCCATGAAATGGCAAAGGATCTATTGGAAATTACAGCTAGCTTAGGCCTGGAGCTACTTACCCCCTCTAAAATGCCTACATGGATTAGACACCCTTCTAAAACAACCATTGATCTCTCCTTTAGCTCTATAGAAATAGCAAATAAGCTTATTTCTATATCTACCCCTGAGAATCTTCAATATAGCTCTGACACATGCTTATAGCACTGGAATTAGACCTAGAAACAGAGCTAGATCAACCAAATCAAAGAAGGTACAAATGGAAGGATGCCAATCAAGAAGAAGTCCAAAACCTAGCCCAAGATCTCTGGTTTCCAAATAGCCTAAATAGCAGGGACAAGGTAGAGCAGTATGCCTTCTATTTACAGCAAAAAATCCTTAGTATTGCTGAGATTACTGTTCCAAAAACAAGAGAAAACTCCAAACCAAGCCAAAAAGCTGCTCCCTGGTGGAATCAAGAGATTGCTGGCCTAATTCAGGAAGAGAGAAGTCTTAGAGCAAGGGCTGCCTATCCAGACCTAGTTAAACAAGCTGCCAAAGCCAAGAAAAAAGCTATTAAAGAGTCTAAAAGGTTCTAATTTAGACAATTTACCCACAAGCTTAGAGAAGATAGGGCAGGTTTATGGAAACTAGCAAGGTGGGGAAGGCTAAGAAGCCACTTACCTATAGAGCTACCCTTAGTTCCCTCTCTAAAGACCAGAAATGGAGAATTGGCTACTACACACCAGCAGAAATCTCAGGAATTTGCAAACCAATTCTTTCCTCAGCTTCCAGAAGCAGATCTTAGAGATATAGAACAAGAGAATAGCTTTCCCCCTGCCCTAGAAGGTTTAGAACCTCCTACAGAGAAGGAAATTGGCCAATTTATAAAGGCAACAGCCTCCTGGAAAGCCCCTGGCCTAGATAGTATTCCTAATGGATTTTTAAAAGCCTTAGGACCTTCCCTCTATAAACCAATGCAAATCCTTATAGAGGGATGTTGGAATTGGCAATACTATCCAAAGATCTTTAAAACTGCCAAAACAGTAGTGTTAAGAAAGCCAGGAAGGCCAGACTACTCTATTGCCAAGGCCTGGAGGCCTGTAGCACTTCTAAATACTCTGGGAAAGGTTATAGAAGGGGTTACAGCTAGGAGACTCCAGAATATAGCTGAGAAATATAGTCTTCTTCCTGCCACCCAATTTGGAGCCAGAAAAGGGCATTCAACCACTCATGCTTTGGATTTACTACTGAGTGCAATTAGAACTATTTGGCAAGGGAACTTATTAGAGAGAGGCTAGCCTCTATTCTTTTCTGGACATGACTGGCCTTTGACCATGTTATTCCAGAAAGGCTGGTCTATATTCTAAAGAAAAAGGGTATTCCAGAGTCTCTAGTAGGCTGGGTTAGAAGCTTTATGCAGGATAGAGCCTCTATTCTTTGGTTTAAGAATAAGCCTTCCAAGATTTTTAATATTTCTGCTGGAACCCCCCAAGGATCTTGTATGTCTGCAATTCTATTTCTCTTCTACAATGCGAACTAGTGGATCTATGCAATCCACAGCACCAGAAAGTATTGAGTATAGGCTTCAGTGATGATATAAACATTATAGCCTATGGAAAGTCCACTGAACAGACTACTAGAGCCTTAAATAGGGTCCATGGAAGGTGTATTGCCTGGGCAAAGAGACATGGAGCTAGGTTTGCCCCTGAAAAGTACTCTCTAATGCATTTTTCAAGAAATACTAGGAGGTTTAACCTTGGGAAACCACTAGTTTTGGAAGAAGAAACCAATATAACTATTCAACCACAAGAGAGTCTTAGAATTCTTGGTCTATTTCTAGATTCTAGACTAAATTGGTTACAGCATTACAAAGCAATAGAGAGGAAATTGGCTACCCAATCCAATGCACTAGCTAGGTTAACTGGCTCTACCTGGGGTATTCCATTAGAGGAAGGTAGGCTACTATATAAAACAGTGGTTCTACCAGCAATTACCTATGCCTCTATAGCCTGGCATACACCTACCCTAGATGGAAATTCCAAAGGATTGGCTAAGAAGCTAGAAACCTTCCAAAACAATGCTCTAAGGATAGTTAGTGGAGGTTTTAGAGCTACTCCAATCCATGTATTGGAAACAGGCACTGGAATTGCCCCCCTAAACCTAGTTTTGGATGCCTAGGTTGCTCTATATAGAAGGAAAACAGCAGGTACAAGGATTGAAAACCTTATTAAAGAGAAATGCCTTAAAATTCAGACAAAGCTTTAAGAACCAAGAAACCACCAAAGCTGGAGCCAGCTTAATAAAAAGATTAGGCATCCAGAAGAAACTACAGAGAATTGGTGGAATCTCTGGCTAAGGAATGGATTAAGGCAAGAGAATAGATCCTCTAGTAAATCTTAGGCTAGAGAGGCAATAATGGCTTCCTGGAGGAAGAAATGGAGTAAAATTACTAGGGAACTAGACCTTAGAATTAACCACTACCACCTAACTCCAGATTCTAGACCTCTAAACCTTTATAGATGTCTCCAGAAAGCTTAGTGCTCTCTAGCTATACAGCTTAGAACTAGAAAGATTGGTCTAGCTGCTTTTCTCTATAAACAAGGGGTTCCTGGCTATAATAGCCCTCTATGTTCTTGTGGAAGAGGTCAAGAAACTCCAGTGCATGTTACTATATACTGTGAGAAGTATACCCTAGAAAGGGAGGCCTTAAAGGCTCAAACAGGCTCTATAGACTTTAAAAGGCTCTTGGGAAGTGCAAAGGGAATTAACCACCTAACTAGGTGGTGGCTCCAATAGAGAATCCTGCCACAGTTCTATTTAGCAAATTCTTTGTTCTATAGAATATAGAAGGCAGCCTGCTTGCTTGTATTGCTTTTACTTCTGTTGCTTTTACTATATTTTCTTTTTCTACTTCTCTATTTCTTCTATTTCTATTTTATTGTTCTCTATATTTATACTACACCTCTCTTTTCTTCTCTTTGTATAGCCAAAATAGGCAATAGTTTTTTTTATTGTATACTGAAAAGCCCTGTACTATCTACTCTCTTTATTAGTTTTATTCTGTTTGTTTTATATAACCTTTTGTATCTCTTTTTGTTATTTGGCTTTTGTTGCTCTATTTGTCTTAAAGAACTGTCAATTCCTGACTGTACAGGAATACTGGGTAAGCTTGATGTTGAGAAAGCAAGCTCAATAAAGCATGTATATACTAGTCTAGCAGTTCCCAATGGCCCTTAAGGCTCGGGGTGTATTAATTTATTATTAGATACAGTGTATATCTATACTAGCTAAACAATATCTAAATTTTAAGACTATGCAACCAATATTGCCTTTACAATTTACAAACAAAAAATTTTTACCCCAGACCAGTATTTCTAGTGTTTCCAGACATTTACACCAAGTACCTTTTCTGTGCTATACACTATAAATGCTATACAAACTGTAGGAGCAGTACCCCCCTTTTATTGCTTTAGTAACTAACCTTTCTACTAACCTTTCTATTAACCTCTCTACCAATCTTTTCTACTTTCCTTACTATATCCAAAGGCTTTACTATAGTTTGTATTGGCCTTAGTCCTGTTTCTATAATTACAGGCTTAAACAAGACTGCTTAGTTTAATAGTTCTCTACAAAAACTATTGCCTAGTTTAGCTATTTTAGGTCTATAAAATAGAATACACTACCTTTTACTAGTTTTAACTTACTAAAACTAGTTTAGTTCTACTAGTAGACCTAGTTTAGCTTAGTATTAGTTAAGAACTAGCTTTATTTTTTAGAAAGACCTTTTTCTTTATTTAGTTCTTTTTTACTAGCTTTAGTTCTAGAACTTTAGCTAGATTAAGGTTTTTCTCTACTTTTCTAGACCAAAAATAGAGGTATTAGTCCTTCCCTTTTCCTTTAACTACTATTTTACTTTTACTAGTTATACACCCATTTCTATCTCTATTGGGGCCTTGGTGGTATAGCCACTGGTACAGTAGCTTTAGATTTAGATATTTCTAGTTAGTTTTTAAAGTTTTCCCTCTAAAGAAGCTTCTAGGATTAGTAATTTTTCTCTAAAATAAATTACTGCTAGAATAGCTCTTAGAGCTTAATTCTAGAAATCTTTTCTTCTTTTATATACTACTCTTTTTCCTTTTTGTAAAGTTTTCTACCTTTTGCTTAAAAAGATATTTAGTTTACTAGTTCTCTCTAAAAACTAGTAAAGTATAGTAAGCTTGCAAGGTAATTTACCTTAGTTTACTACTTCTAAGTAAAAAGTTAGTACTACTGTAGCCAGAATCCTTTCCCTAGCTAGTAATATACTATTTCTAGCACTATGCCTACTCTATTGTACACAGGCAGCTTCCAAGGCTTAGGGGAGAGTCCCCAGAGAATTGGAGCAAAGCCAGTAAATCTAAAAACTGGAATAGCCTAACAAAGAAAGAAGCTTAGTTAAGTAATTACAATAATATAAAAAGAAATTAACTTAGTTCTTTAAGATCTAGGCCCTAACTATATTGGGGTTACTAAGCTTTAAGTAGAATTAGGCTAATTTAGCCTGGAAGCTCTAAAAACAATCTTAGAGTAATCCCCACCCCCCTAGCCTCTAAATTCCACCCCCCAGAACCTTCCAAGCTACTAGTATAGCTAAGAATAGAATTCTACCAAAGAAAAAGTAACCTACCCCCTAGTAGCTTAGAGAGCTAAAGGTTAGAAGCCCTTAGTGTTGGACTTTTCGCGGGTTTTGCGGGTTTTAGGCCCTAAGATTAGGCCCGTGCGGGTTCACGGGCTCTATAGAATAGGGCCTACCCGTACTTTTTAGGCCCGTGGGTTTAACGGGGCGGGGTGGGTTTGCTAAACGGGTTTTAAAATCTTACTAAGCAAGGCTGATATTGCTCTAAATTAAACAAGGGTGGTACCATTAGAAAGGTCTAGATTAGGCCATTCTAATGGTCCAATTTGTACTTAAAAAGGTTAAGAATTGGTGGAGATATTAGGGATTTAAATATAGAGTTATTTATAGTAACTTTTAAAAACCTAGATATCTCCACCAATTCTTAACCTTTCTAAGTATAAATTAGACCATTAGAATAGCCTAATCTAGACCTTTCTAATGGTACCACCCTTGTCTAATTTAGAGCAATATTAGCCTTGCTTAGTAAGATTTTAAAACCCGTACGGGTTATATAACCCGTGGCGGGCCAGGGCAACCTAACCCGCAGGGCCCGCGGGTCTCTATAGAGGCCCCTAACCTGTGATATTTTAAAAATATTGCGGGTCGGGTACTATACCCGCGCGGGTTCACGGGGCGGGTTGCCAACACTAGAAGCCCTGCCCTAGCTAAACTTCTAGCTACTATTCTATATACAACAGCCCTTGCCAAGATTAATAAAACTACCAAAAAGTATAGAATTAAACTCTTTTTAGAAGCTAGAAGATTGGCTAGCTCTAAGATTATTTTTATAGCTAAAAATACAGCTACTAAGGATAGAGCTAAAGTAAATAAGGTATAGCTTAATATCTTTAGCAAGCAAAAGAAAAATAAAGTCTTTACTAGAAGGTATATAGTTCTAGTGTATAGAGTATACAAAGAAGCCTTTAAATAGAACTAGTAAAAAATTAGAAAAGCTAATATTCTAAAATATAACTCTAACCTTAAAGAGTTTCTTAGAATTTAGTAATTTTACTAAAGAAAAGCTACTCTAAAGAATACTAAAAGGTTTAGCTCTATACTTCTAGATCTCTAAACCTCTAAGCAAGCTAACTACCTAATTAATAATAGACTGGTTATTAAGAATAAGCTTAAAAATATAGAGCTATTTAACTCTATATACCTAGTTACTAGGTACTATAACTGCCAGGGGTATAGCCACCAAGCTAGATACTGTACTAAAGCCTCTAAATATAGTTTCTGCTCCAAGGAAGACTATAGATTTAAGCATTGCCCCCTAAAAGGGAACCTCTCTAGGGCTAGGTACTCTAACTACCAAGGAAAATATACTTCTAGAGATATACAATACCCTAAATATAAGGTTAAAACAGAGAGAATAGCCTTGGCCAGAGAGAATAAACCTAAGTTCTTTGCTAGCAGGCAGGACAATAAGCTTCCAATTTAATTAAGGAAACTAACACCCTTTAAAGCCTTTTAGTTATAACCTAGCAAAAGAACTAGGCTAGAACCTTCTACCTAGACTACTAGAAAGAGAGAAAGACTTTTAGGCCTAGAAATTACTTAGAGAACTACTGTAAATTTCTATTCTAGAATAGAGGTACTATTTTAGGCTAAATTTTAAAATTAAGCTAAATCTTAAAGCCAGGCAGAACTAGTAGATAAAATAGATACTATAGAGAAAACTTTAGAGATAAGCTAGAATTCTACTAATTCTTAATAAGGATAGCTTAATATAACACCCACCTAAGCAAGAATATTATACTTAGAATAATAGAGGATCTATAGCTATTTAACTTTTAATTTATAGCTATTTAGGAACCTTGGAAAGATACTAAACTATTTTAGACTATAGAAAGATCTAGTACCTAATAGTTACCTCTATATCTAGATAAATTCTATATAAATGCCTGCTTTCTACTAAATACCTCTCTATACAAGCCTGGAATCTAGTTAATAGACTTTCTATATCTAAATATTGCAATTCTTACAATCTTGGAAGAAGGAAAGGAGATTAAAGTTATAAATATATACTTACCACCCCTAGAGTTCTATAGAACTATAGATAGGCTCTCCCCAATCTATAAGCTTTAAGAATTAAAGCTAAGCACTAGTTCTAATATTTTACTGGGAGACTTTAATCTCTACTATTCTCTTTAGAATGCTATAGAATCTACTAAGACCTATAAAATAGCAAAGAATCTATTAAAAATTATAGCTAGTTTAGGTCTAGAGCTACTTACCTTCTCTAAAATACCTATATAGATTAGGTATCCTTCTAAAATAACTATTAATCTATCTTTTGGCTCTATAGATATAGTAGATAAGCTTATCTCTATATCTACCCCTGGGAATCTTTAGTATAGATCTAACTATATACTTATAGTATTGAATTTTAACCTAGAAACAGTACTAGACCAGCTAAATTAAAGAAGGTATAAATAGAAGAATACTAATTAAAAAAAAGTCTAAAATCTAGCCTAAGATATCTAGTTTCTAAATAGTTTAAATAGCAGAAAAGAGGTAGAGCAGTATATCTTTTATTTATAGCAAAAAATCCTTAGTATTACTAAGATTACTATTCTGAAAATAAAAGAAAACTCTAAACCAAGCTAAAAAGCTACTCTCTAGTAAAATTAAGAGATTATAGGCCTAATTTAGAAAAAGAGAAGTCTTAGAGTAAGGGCTGCCTATCTAGATCTAGTTAAATAAATTACTAAAGCCAAGAAAAAAGCTATTAAAGAGTCTAAAAGATTCTAATTTAGATAATTTATCTATAGACTTAGGGAAGATAGAGTAGTTTTATAGAAACTAGCAAGGTAGAAAAGGTTAAAAAGCTATTTATCTATAGAACTACCCCTAGTTCCCTCTCTAAAGACTGGCAATAGAGAAATAGCTACTATATACCAGTAAAAATCTTAGAAATTTATAATTTAATTCTTTCCCTAGCTTCTAGAGGTAGATTTATATAATATAGAGAAAGATATAAGCTTTCTAGCTACTTTAGAAAACCTAGAGCCCCCTATAGAGAAAGAAATTAGCTAATTTATAAAGGTAATAATCTCTTGGAAAGCCCTAGGCCTAGATAATATTTTTAATAAATTTTTAAAAGCCTTAGAATTTTTTCTTTATAAATTAATATAAATTCTTATAGAGGGATATTAAAATTAGTAATACTATCCAAAGATCTTTAAAACTACTAAAACAGTAGTTCTAAGAAAGTTTAGAAGGCTAGACTACTCTATTGCCAAGGTATAGAGACCTATAGTACTTCTAAATACTCTAGAAAAAGTTATAGAAGGGGTTATAGCTAGAAGGCTCTAGAATATAGCTAAGAAATATAGTCTTCTTTCTACTACTTAATTTAGAGCTAGAAAGGGCTATTTAACTATCTATACTTTGGATTTACTACTGGGGGCAATTAGAACTATATAGCAGGGAAATCTATTAAAGAGAGGTATAGTCTCTATTCTTTCTCTAGATATAACTAAAGCCTTTAACTATATTATTCTAGAAAGGCTAGTCTATATTCTAAAGAAAGAAAGTATTCTAGAATCTCTAGTAAACTAAATTAAAAGCTTTATATAGAATAGAGCCTTTATTCTTTGGTTTAAAAATAAACCTTCTAAGATATTTAATATCTATACTAAAACTTCCCAAGAATTTTATATATCTATAATTTTATTTCTTTTCTATAATACTAAATTAGTAGATCTATACAACCCAGAGCACCAGAAAGTATTAAGTATAGGCTTTAGTAATAATATAAATATTATAGCCTATAGAAAGTCTACTAAGTAAACTACTAGAGCCTTAAATAGAGTCTATAGAAAGTATATTGTCTAGGCAAAGAGATATAGAGCTAGATTTACCTCTAAAAAATACTCTCTAATATATTTTTTAAAAAATACTAGAAGGTTTAACCTTAGAAAACTACTAGTTTTAGAGGGAATTAATATAACTATTTAACTACAAGAGAGTCTTAGAATTCTTAGTCTATTTCTAGATTCTAGGTTAAATTAGTTATAGTATTATAAAGCAATAGAGAGAAAATTAGCTACCTAATCCAATATACTAGCTAGGTTAACTAGCTCTACCTAGGGTATTTTATTAGAGAAAGGTAGACTACTATATAAAACAGTAGTTCTACCAGTAATTATCTATACCTCTATAGCCTAGTATACACCTACCCTAGATAGAAACTTAAAAGAATTAGCTAAAAAGCTAGAAACCTTCTAAAATAATACTCTAAGGATAGTTAGTAGAGGTTTTAGAGCTACTCTAATCTATATATTAGAAACAGACACTGGAATTACCCCCCTAAATCTAGTTTTAGATACCTAGGTTACTCTATATAGAAGGAAAATAGTAGATACAAGGATTAAAAACCTTATTAAAGAGAAATACCTTAAAATTTAGATAAAGCTTTAAAAACCAAGAAACTACCAAGACTAAAACTAGCTTAATAGAAAGATTAGGTATCTAGAAGAAACTATAGAGAATTAGTAGAATTCTTAGTTAGATAAAGGTTTAAACCAGAGTAATAAGTTCTCTAGTAAGGTATAGGCTAGAGAGGTAATACTAGCTCTCTAGAGAAAGAAATAAAGTAGAATTACTAGGGAACTAAACCTTAGAATTAACTACTACTACCTAACTCTAGATTCTAGATCTCTAAACCTATATAGAGGTCTCTAGAAGGCTTAATACTCTCTAGCTATATAACTTAGAACTAAAAAGATTGGTTTAGCTACTTTTCTCTTTAAATAAAGGGTTCCTGGCTATACTAGCCCTCTATACTCTTGTAGAAGAGATTAAGAGACTCCAGTATATATTACTATATACTGTAAAAAGTATACCCTAGAAAGAGAGGCCTTAAAGGCTTAAATAGACTCTATAGACTTTAAAAGGCTCTTGGGAAGTGCAAAGGAAATTAACTACCTAACTAGGTAGTAGCTCTAATAGAGAATTTTACTATAGTTCTATTTAGTAAATTCTTTGTTCTATAGAATATAGAAGGTAGCCTGCTTGCTTGTATTGCTTTTATTTTCTTTATTGTACTATTTTTCTTTTACTTCTACTTTATTTTTTACTATATCTCTCTTTTCTATTTTATCCTCTATATTTATACTATATCTCTCTTTTCTTTTCTTTGTATAGCCAAGATAGGCAATAGTTTTCTTTTATTGTATACTAAAAGCCCTGTACTATCTACTCTCTTTATTGGTTTTATTTTATTTCTGTTTGTTTTATATAACTTTTTGTATTTTTGCTAGTTATTGGTTTATTGTTGCTCTATTTGTTTTGTTTTAAAGAACTGTCAATTTCTAACTACACAGGAATACTGGGTAGGCTTGATGTTGAGAATGCAGGCTCAATAAAGCATGTATATAATAGTCTAGCAGCCCCCAATGGCCCTTAAGGCTTAGGGTGTATTAATTTATTATTATAGTTAAATTACTTACTACTAATAGTCTTTTATTAGAAGCTAAATAGAAAATCTAAGAGCTATAGTAATTACTAGATTTTATTATTTCTTAGTAAGTATTTATCTAGCTTATATATAAAATTAG
Organism: Spiromastix sp. SCSIO F190; assembly: GCA_014805645.1. Taxonomy (NCBI): domain Eukaryota; kingdom Fungi; phylum Ascomycota; class Eurotiomycetes; order Onygenales; family Spiromastigoidaceae; genus Spiromastigoides; species Spiromastix sp. SCSIO F190. Next base: position 2,377,366 of record WXTY01000006.1, on the reverse strand, counting down.
CAATACCTTGTTTTTAGATATATAAATTTAATAGCAAGCCTCTGCTATAGATATACTCTAAAAAGTTATAGAAGAAACTATTGTAGCTCTATTTAAATATATATAGAGAAATTACTGTATTTATATTCTTTCTATAATTTCTAATATCTGTTATAGGTACTAATATAGAATAAATATATAGAGACAAGGTAATACTTAAAGTAAAGAATATAAAACTAGTATAGATAGTTCTACAGTATATTGGCTATAACTTTTTTTTAGAAAATACTAAGGGCTAAGTAATTTATATAACTAAGAAACAGTTAAGCAGGCTTAGAAGTCTATACCTAATATATAGGTAGGGGAATAGATCTACATTAGAATAGATAAATAAATCTCTCTAATTAGTACTTATAGATCTATTATAACTAAGGTAGTAAGCTATAATTTAATTAATACCCTTACTAAATATACTACTTCTAACCTAGCTTTATACAATAACAAAGTAAAGAACAAGTAAATAGATACTGGCTATTTAATAAAATTCTATAGATAATCTAGATTCTAGATCTATTAGTCTTAGTCTATACTCCTTATTAATATACAGTAGGGAACTTTATTACTAATTATTACTAAAGATTATTACTAAAAATTATTGCACTATATATTGCTTTTATATAATTATATAATTATTAATATATTACTAATTTATAATTAAAAACTATTATTTTATATAGAACTTATTATAAGCTTAAGACTTATTTCTATTATTCTATCTAGCCTAATTTCTATATTTTATTAATATTTTAATACTGTTATAATTTTAACTAGAGATAAAAGGTTTTTTTATTTTTATATAGTAAAACAATATATATAAATAGAAATATTAATTTTATATATCTAAAGAACTATAGTAGTAGAAGTTTTAGAAAAACCTTTAACTAAGGGTTAGTAGGCTAGTAGTAAGTATATCTACTACTCTACTGTATTCTATTTTATTAAAAATTAGATAATTATATAAATATCTATAGTAATTTTAATATTATATAATAAAAAATATAATTAATAAAAATTTTATACTAATAAACTCTATATAAATTTATTTTATTTACTATTAAGTATATTATATATTAACTAGATTAAGTATTTAATTTCTAGTAGATTCTTTTTTTTTTTAGAACTACTTTAGCTTCTCTTTTTACTACTAATAGAACTTTTTGGTAACTATAATATCTTTCTCTATACCTTTTTTAGTATCTATAGTAGCTTCCTTAGGTTCCTTAGCCTTTTTTATTAATAACTTTAATAATTTCTTTGTACTTTTATTTTTAGACTTTTACTTAATATTAGTAGACTCTTTATTAGTAATAGCTCTAGCTAGTATATCTTTAACTTTTTTATTTACCTAGCTAGTAACTTTTTCTAATACTTTAGAAATAGTTTTTTTTTTAATCTTTACTTTAATTTCTTTCTTTAGTACTAATAGAATTTGCCTCTATAGTGCAATGGGTAAGTGTTGCAGTTAGAGCTATACTGGGCTACTATAGTAGCTAGTTTAATTCTAGCTAGAGGTACTAGTAGAAATTCTTAGAGAGGGATACTACTAATTACTTATCTAATATTCTATATAGGTAAGTACTATTATATTAGGGTAGCCCACTATAAGGTACTAGCCAATAGAGGAAAGTAGTTCCCCCCCCTTAGATTAAATAGTAAAATAGGTAGATACCTATAACTAATAATAGCTAACTTACCTTAATAATTTATACCTAAGCTAGACTAGTTAGTAATCTAGGAAGAAGGTACCTTAGGGTATACCCTAGTATAGCTATATAAATTAAAATAGCACTAGAAGAAAGCTAGTTATAAATATATTACTAAGTATATATTATTGGAAAGTATATACTAAATACTGGGTATATTTATTTAATATTAAATATACTTAATAAATAAGGCTTAATATACCTAGACAAGAAGTTTCTAATGGTTCTAAAGTAGACTTAAGGGTGTATTAATCTACTACTACTACTACTACTACTACTAATAGAATTTTTATATTCTCTATTAGTTTTGCTTAGACTTTCTTAGAAAGATTGGCTAGCTTTTCTCTATTTATAATCTTTGTATTAGTAGCTATCTGTCTAGAAGGTGGTTTGCTCCCCTATAGAGTTTAATTATAGAGATATATATTTACTAATTAATTAAAAGAATTAATATAGGTAAAAATAGTCTAGATAGCTATTTATTGCTATAGAGCCTTAAATAGAGTTAAAAGCCAAAAGTCTAGATTATAGATATTAATAAGTCTAAAAGAAAAGTATATTTATTTTTATATTAGAAAATAGAAGTAGGCTTAACTAAAAATAAAATAGTAGCAAGAATATCTAAGGACTTTAACTATATAGACTTTATAGTTTTCTCTAAACCTAATACTTAAGGTTTTAGTTATTTTATTAAATTTAATAAGATTTTATATATATTTTCTAAGCTAGAAGCTATTAAGCTAGTTAGATATTTATACTTAGCTATTTACTTTAAAAAAATAGTAACCAAAAGGTCCAATATTAAGAAATAAAGAATTAAAGAAAATAAGCTAATATATAGAAGCCTTAGCAAACTATTACTAAATATTATTACTATTAATTATATATAAATAATAATAATAAATTAATACACCCTAAGCCTTAAGGGCCATTGAAAGCTACTAGACTAGTATATACTTACTTTATTAAGCCTGCTTTCTTAACATTAATCCTACCCAGTATTCCTGTGCAGTTAGGAATTGACAGTTCTTCAAAACAAGACAAATAAAGCAACAAAAGCTAAATAACAAAAAAAGATACAAAAGGTTATACAAAATAAACAAAATAAAACCAATAAAGAGAGTAGATAGTACAGGGCTTTTTAGTATACAATAGAAGAAAACTATTGCCTATTTTGGCTATACAAAGAGAAGAAAAGAGAGGTATAGTATAAATATAGAGAATAATAAAATAGAAATAAAAGAAATAGAGAAATAGAAAAAAAAATAGAGTAAAAGCAATATAAGTAAGTAGGCTGCCTTTTATATTCTATAGAACAAAGAATTTACTAAATAGAACTATAGTAGAATTCTCTATTAAAGCTACTACCTAGTTAGGTAGTTAATTTTCTTTGTACTTTCCAAGAGTCTTTTAAAGTCTATAGAGTCTATTTAAGTCTTTAAGGCTTTCCTTTCTAGGGTATACTTCTTATAGTATATAGTAATATATACTAAAGTCTCTTAACCTCTTCTACAAGAGTATAGAGGGCTAGTATAGCCAGGAACCCTTCATTTAAAGAGAAAAATAGCTAAACTAATCTTTCTAGTTCTAAGTTATATAGCTGGAGAGTATTAAGCCTTCTAGAGACCTTTATAAAGGTTTAGAGGTCTAGAATCTAGAGTTAGATAGTAGTAGTTAATTCTAAGGTCTAGTTCCCTAGTAATTCTACTCTATTTCTTTCTCCAGAGAGCTAGTATTGTCTCTCTAGCCTGTGCCTTACTAGAGAACTTATTGCTCTAATTTAAACCTTTACCTAACTAAAAATTCTACTAATTCTCTATAGTCTCTTCTAGATACCTAATCTTTTTATTAAGCTAGTTTTAGTTTTAGTAGTTTCTTAGTTTTTAAAGCTTTATCTAAATTTTAAGGTATTTTTCTTTAATAAAGTTTTTAATTCTTAACCCTGCTATTTTCTTTCTATATAGAGTAACCTAGGTATCCAAAACTAGATTTAGAGGGGTAATTCCAGTGCCTATTTCTAATATATAGATTAGAGTAGCTCTAAAACCTTTACTAACTATCCTTAGAGTATTATTTTAGAAGATTTCTAGCTTTTTAGCTAATTCTTTTAAGTTTCTATCTAGGGTAGGTATATACTAGGCTATAGAGGTATAGATAATTACTGGTAGAACCACTGTTTTATATAGTAGCCTACCTTCCTCTAATAAAATACCCTAGGTAGAGCCAGTTAACCTAGCTAGTATATTAAATTAGGTAGCCAATTTTCTCTCTATTGCTTTGTAATGCTGTAACTAATTTAACCTAGAATCTAGAAATAGGCCAAGAATTCTAAGACTCTTTTATAGTTAAATAGTTATATTGGTTCCCTCTAAAACTAGTAGTTTTCTAAGGTTAAACCTTCTAGTATTTTTTAAAAAATATATTAGAGAGTACTTTTTAGAGGTAAACCTAGCTCTATATTTCTTTACCCAGGCAATATACCTTCTATAGATTCTATTTAAGGCTCTAGTAGTCTACTTAGTAAACTTTCTATAGGCTATAATATTTATATTATTACTAAAGCCTATACTTAACACTTTTTGGTGCTCTGGGTTGTATAGATCCACTAATTTAGCATTATAGAAGAGAAATAGAATTATAGATATATAAAATCCTTAGGGAGTTTTAGTATAGATATTAAATATCTTAGAAGGTTTATTTTTAAACTAGAGAATAGAGGCTCTATTCTATATAAAGCTTTTAACCTAGTTTACTAGAGATTCTAGAATACCCTTTTTCTTTAGAATATAGACTAGCCTTTCTGGAATAATATAGTTAAAGGCTCTAGTTATATCTAGAGAGAGAATAAAGGCTATACCTCTCTTTAATAGATTTCCCTGCTATATAGTTCTAATTGCCCCCAGTAGTAAATCTAAAGTATAAATAGTTAAATAGCCCTTTCTAGCTCTAAATTAAATAGTAGAAAAAAAACTATATTTTTTAGCTATATTCTAGAGTCTTCTAGCTATAACTTTTTCTATAACCTTTTCTAAGGTATTTAAAAGTACTATAGGTCTCTATATCTTAGCTATAGAGTAGTTCTAGCCTTCTAAACTTTTTTAAAACTACTGTTTTAGCAGTTTTAAAGATCTTTAAATAGTATTGTTAATTTTAATATCCCTCTATAAGGATTTATATTAGTTTATAAAGAAAAAATTCTAAGGCTTTTAGAAATCTATTAGAAATACTATCTAGGCCTGGGGCTTTCTAAGAGGCTATTACCTTTATAAATTAGCCAATCTCTTTCTCTATAGGGGGCTCTAGGTCTTCTAAAGTAGCTAGAAAGTTTATATCTTTCTCTATATTATATAAATCTACCTCTAGAAGCTAGGGAAAGAATTAGGTTATAAATTTCTAAAATTTTTGCTAGTATATAGTAGTTATTTCTCTATTGCCAGTCTTTAGAGAGAGAACCAGGGGTAGTTCTATAGATAAATAGCTTTCTAACCTTTTCTACCTTACTAGTTTCTATAAAACTACTCTATCTTCCCTAAGTCTATAGATAAATTATCTAAATTAGAATCTTTTAGACTCTTTAATAGCTTTTTTCTTGGCTTTAGTAGCTTATTTAACTAGGTCTAGATAGGCAGCCCTTGCTCTAAGACTTTTTTTTTTCTAAATTAGGCCTGTAATCTCTTAATTCTACCAGGGAGTAGCTTTTTGGCTTGGTTTAGAGTTTTCTTTTATTTTTAGAATAGTAATCTTAGCAATACTAAGGATTTTTTACTGTAAATAGAAGGTATACTACTCTACCTCTTTTCTACTATTTAGGCTATTTAGAAACTAGATATCTTGGGCTAGATTTTGGACTTTTTCTTAATTAGTATCCTTTTATTTGTACCTTCTTTAATTTGGCTGGTCTAGCACTGTTTCTAGGTTAAAATCCAATGCTATAAGTATATAGTTAGATCTATATTAAAGATTCCCAGGGATAGATATAGAAATAAGCTTATTTACTATATCTATAGAGCCAAAAGAGAGATTAATAGTTGTCTTAGAAGGGTGCCTAATCTATATAGATATTTTAGAGGGGGTAAGTAGCTCTAGGCCTAGCCTAGCTATAATTTCCAATAGATCCTTTGCTATTTTATAGGTTTTAGTAGATTCTATAGCATTCCAAAGAGAATAGTAAAGATTAAAGTCTCCCAGTAGAATATTAGAGCTACTTAGCTCTAATTCTTAAAGCTTATAGATTGGAGAGAGCCTATCTATAGTATTGTATACTCCTGGGGGTGGTAAATATATATTTATAACCTTAATCTCCTTCTCTTCTTCCAAAATTATAAAAATTACAATATTTGGATATAGAAAGTCTATTAACTAGGTTCCAGGCTTGTATAGAGAGGTATTTAGTAGAAAGCAGGTATTTATATAGAATTTATCTAGATATAGGGGTAACTATTAGGTACTAGATTTTTCTATAGTCTAAAATAGTCTAGTATCTTTTTAAGGTTTCTAAATAGCTATAAATTAAAAGTTAAATAGCTATAGATTCTTTATTATTCTAAGTATAATATCCTTGCTTAGGTGGGTATTATATTAAGCTACCCTTATTAAGAATTAGCAGGATTCTAGTTTATCTCTAAAGTTTCCTCTATAGTATCTATTTTATATACTAGTTCTGCCTGGCTTTAAGATTTAGCTTAATTCTAAGATTTAGCCTAAAATAGTGCCTCTATTCTAGAATAGAAATTTACAGTAGTTCTCTAAGTAATTTCTAGGCCTAAAGGCCTTTCTCTCTTTCTAGTAGTCTAGGTAGAAGGTTCTAGCCTAGTTCTTTTGCTAGATTATAACTAGAAGGCTTTAAAGAGTATTAGTTTCTTTAATTAAATTAAAAGCTTATTTTTCTGCCTGCTAGCAAAGAACTTAGATTTATTCTCTCTAGCTAAGGCTATTCTCTCTATTTTAACCTTATATTTAGGGCATTATATATCTCCAGAAGTATATTTTCCTTGGTAGTTAAAGTACCTAGCCCTAGAGAGGTTCCCTTTTAGGGGGCAATGCTTAAATCTATAGTCTCCCTTGGAGCAGAAACTATATTTAGAGGCTTTAGTACAGTATCTAGCTTGGTGGCTATACCCCTGGTAGTTATAGCACCTAGTAACTAGGTATATAGAGTTAAATAGCTCTATATTTTTAAGCTTATTCTTAATAACCAGTCCATTGTTAATTAGGTAGTTAGCTTGCTTAGAGGTTTAGAAATCTAGAAGTATAGAGCTAGACCTTTTAGTATTCTTTAGAGTAGCTTTCCTTTAGTAAAATTGCTAAATTCTAAGAAACCCTTTAAGGTTAGGGTTATATTTTAGAATATTAGCTTTTCTAATTTCTTGCTAGTTCTATTTAAAGGCTTCTTTGTATACTCTATACACTAGAACTATATATTTTCTAGTAAAGACTTTATTTTTCTTTTGCTTACCAAAGGTATTAAGCTATACCTTATTTACTTTAGCTCTATCCTTAGTAGCTATATTCTTAGCTACAAGAATAATCTTAGAGCTAGCCAATTTTCTAGCTTCTAAAAAGAGTCTAATTCTATACTTTTTAGTAGTTTTATTAATCTTAGCAAGGGCTGTTGTATATAGAATAGTAGCTAGAAGTTTAGCTAGGGCAGGGCTTTTAACCTTTAGCTCTCTAAGCTACTAGGGGGTAGGTTACTTTTTCTTTGGTGGAATTCTATTTTTAGCTATACTAGTATAGCTTGGAAGGTTCTGGGGGGTGAAATTTAGAGGCTGGGGGGGTAGAGATTGCTCTAAGATTGTTTTTAGAGCTTCTAGGCTAAATTAGCCTAATTCTGCTTAAAGCTTGGTAACCCCAATATAGTTAGGGCCTAGATTTTAAAGAACTAAGTTAATTTCTTCTTGTATTATTATAATTGCTTAACTAAGCTTCTTTCTTTATTGGGCTATTCTAGTTTTTGGATTTACTGGCTTTGCTCCAATTCTCTGGGGACTCTCCCCTAAGCCTTAGCAGCTGCCTGTATACAATAGAGTAGGCATAGTGCTAGAAATAGTATATTACTAGCTAGGGAAAGAATTCTAGCTGCAGTGGTACTAACTTTTTACTTAGAAGTAGTAAACTAAGGTAAATTGCTTTGCAAGCTTACTATACTTTACTAGTTTTTAGAGAGAACTAGTAAACTAAATACCTTTTTAAGCAAAAGGTAGAAAACTTTATAAAAAGGGGAAAGAGTAGTATATATAAAAGGGGGAAAGATTTTTAGAATTAAGCTTTAAGAGCTATTCTAGCAGTAATTTATTTTAGAGGGGAATTATTAATTCTAGAAGCTTCTTTGGAGGGAAAACTTTAAAAACTAACTAGAAATATCTAAATCTAAAGCTACTGTACCAGTGGCTATACTACTAAGGCACCAATAGAGATAGAAATAGATATATAACTAGTAAAAGTAAAATAGTAGTTAAAGAAAAAAAGGTAGTACTAATACCTTTATTTTTAGTCTAGAAAAGTAAAGAAAAACCTTAATCTAGCTAAAGTTCTAGAACTAAAGCCAGTAAAAAAAAACTAAACAAAGAAAAAGGTCTTTCTAAGGAATAAAGCTAGTTCTTAACTAATACTAGGCTAAACTAGGTCTACTAGTAGAACTAGACTAGTTTTAGTAAGTTAAAACTAGTAAAAGGTAGTATATTTTATTTTATAGATCTAAAACAGCTAAACTAGGTAATAGTTTTTGCAGAGAACTATTAAACTAAGTAGTCTTGTTTAAGCTTATAATTGCAGGAACAGAACTAAGGCCAATATAAACTATAGTAAAGCCTTTGGGTATAGTAAGGAAAGTAGAAAAGATTAATAGAGAGGTTAGTAGAAAGGTTAGTAGAAAGGTTAGTTACTGGAGCAATAAAAGGGGGGTACCACTCCTGTAGTTTATATAGTATTTGTAGTGTATAGCGCAGAAAAGGTACTTGGTATAAATATCTAGAAACACTAGAAATACTGGTTTAGGGTAAAAATTTTTTGTTTGTGAATTGTAAAGGCAATATTGGTTATACAGTCTTAAAATTTGGATATATTGTTTGGCTAGTATAGGTGTACACTGTATCCAATTTCCAGAAGATTTAGACTAATATTGGTGGTATAGTAAAGGAAAATATCCCTTTTCTATTAATAGATTGGTGAAATCACCTTTTCATTAACAGCACCACCAATATAGGGCTAATTGGCCTAAAATTTGGATGGTAGCCTCTGTAAGAGACAGGCTTTCAATTAAACCTATTTTTGACATAAAATTCCAAGAATTAACTGAGTTTGGATTCCGGTGTGTATAAAACTTAGGCTATTAATTTATTAATATACTATAGTATATAAATAAGGTTACTATTAGAAATAATAATAATAAATTTATACACCCTAAGCCTTAAGGGCCATTGAAAGCTACTAGACTAGTATATATATACTTTATTAAGCCTGCTTTTTTAATATTAAGCCTACCCAGTATTTCTGTATAGTTAGGAATTAACAGTTCTTTAAAGCAAGACAAATAGAGTAACAAAAGCTAAATAACTAATAGAGATACAAAAGGTTATATAAAAACAAACAAAATAAAACCAATAGATAGAGTAAATAGTACAGAGTTTTTAGTATATAATATAAAGAGAGTTATTGCTTGTTTTAGTTATACAAAGAGAAGAAAGAAGAGATAAAGTATAGATATAGAGAGTATACAATAAAGAAAGAGAAAGAATAATAAAATAGAAAATAAAGGAGAAATAAAAGTAAAATAAGTAAGCAGGCTACCTTCTATATTCTATAGAATAAAGAATTTACTAAATAGAACTATAGTAGAATTCTCTATTAAAGCTACTATCTAGTTAGGTAGTTAATTTCCTTTATACTTTCTAAGAGCCTTTTAAAATCTATATTGTTTATTTAAGCTTATAGAGTCTCTCTTTCTAGAGTATACTTTTTATAGTATATAGTAATATATACTGGAGTTTTTTAACCTTTTCTACAAAAGTATAGAGGGCTATTATAGCTAGGAACCCTTTATTTATAGAGAAAAGTAGCAAGATTAATTTTTCTAGTTCTAAGCTATATAGCTAGAGAATACTAAGTTTTCTAGAGACCTCTATAAAGGTTTAGAGGTCTAGAATCTAGAGTTAGATAGTAGTAGTTAATTCTAAGGTTTAGTTCCCTAGTAATTTTACTCTATTTCTTTCTCTAGAAAGCTAGTATTGCCTCTCTAGCTTAAGATTTACTAGAGAATCTATTCTCTTGCCTTAATTTATTTTTTAGCTAGAGATTCTACTAATTCTCTATAGTTTTCTCTAAATATTTAATCTTTCTATTAAGCTAGTTTTAGTATTAGTAGTTTTTTAGTCCTTAAAGCTTTGTCTAAATTCTAAGGTATTTCTCTTTAATAAGGTCTTTAATCTTAGAGCCTGTTATTTTCCTTCTATATAGAGTAACCTAGGTATCTAAAACTAGATTTAGGGGGGTAATTCCAGTGTCTATTTCTAATATATAGATTAAAGTAGCTCTAAAACCTTTACTAACTATCTTTAGAGTATTATTTTAGAAGGTTTCTAGCTTTTTAGCTAATTCTTTGGAACTTCTATCCAGAGTAGATATATATTAGACTATAGAGGTATAGATAATTACTGGTAGAACTACTATTTTATATAGTAGTCTTTCTTTCTCCAATAGAATACTCTAGGTAGAGCTAGTTAACCTAGCTAATATATTAGTTTAGATAGCTAATTTTCTCTCTATTGCTTTATAATACTATAACTAATTTAATCTAGAATCTAGAAATAGACCTAGAATTCTAAAATTCTTTTATAGTTAAATAGTTATATTAGTTTCTTCTAAAACTAGTAGCTTTCTAAGGTTAAACCTTTTAGTATTTCTTAAAAAATATATTAAAGAGTACTTTTTAGAGGTAAATCTAGCTCTATACCTCTTTATCTATATAATATACCTTTTATAGACTCTATTTAAGGCTCTAGTAGTCTGCTTAATAAACTTTCTATAGACTATAATATTTATATTATTACTAAAGCCTATACTTAATACTTTCTAGTGCTCTAGATTATATAGATCTACTAATTTAGTATTATAGAAGAGAAATAGAATTATAGATATATAGAATTTTTATAGAGTTTTAGTATAGATTTAAAATATCTTAGAAGGCTTATTTTTAAACTAAAGAATAGAGACTCTATTCTATATAAAGCTTTTAACCTAGTTTACTAGAGACTCTAGAATATTTTTTTTCTTTAGAATATAGACTAGCCTTTCTAGAATAATATAGTTAAAGGCTTTAGTTATATCCAGGGAAAAAATAGAGGCTATACCTCTCTCTAATAAATTTCCCTGCTATATAGTTCTAATTATACTTAATAGTAAATCTAAAGTATAGATAGTTAAATAGCCCTTTCTAGCTCTAAATTAAATAGTAGAAAAAAAACTATATTTTTTAGCTATATTCTAGAGTCTTCTAGCTATAACTCCTTCTATAACCTTTTCTAAGGTATTTAAAAGTACTATAGGTCTCTATATCTTAGCTATAGAGTAGTTCTAGCCTTCTAAACTTTTTTAAAACTACTGTTTTGGTAGTTTTAAAGATCTTTAGATAGTATTGCTAATTCTAATATTTCTCTATAAGGATTTATATTGGTTTATAGAGAAAAGGTTCTAAGGCTTTTAAAAATCTATTAGAAATACTATCTAGGCTAGAGGCTTTTCAAGAGGCTATTATCTTTATAAATTAGCTAATTTCTTTCTCTATAGAGGGCTCTAGATTTTCTAAAGTAGCTAGAAAGCTTATATTTTTCTCTATATTTTTTAAATCTACCTCTGGAAGCTAGGGAAAAAATTAAGTTATAAATTTCTAAAATTGTTGCTAGTATATAGTAGCTATTTCTCTATTTCTAGTCTTTAAAGAGAGAACTAAGAGTAGCTCTATAGATAGATAGCTTTTTAACCTTTTCTACCTTACTAGTTTCTATAAAACTACTCTATTTTCTCTAAGCTTATAGATAAATTATCTAAATTAAAACCTTTTAGACTCTTTAATAGCCTTTTTCTTGGCCTTAGTAGCTTATTTAACTAGGTCTAGATAGGTAGCTCTTGCTCTAAGACTTTTCTTCTTCTAAATTAGTCTAGCAATCTCTTGGTTCCACTAGGGAGTAGCTTTTTGGCTTGGTTTAGATTCCTTAGTTTTTGGAATAGTAATCTTAGCAATACTAAGGATTTTTTGCTATAAATAATAGATATACTACTTTACCTTTTCTCTACTATTTAGGCTATTTAGAAACTAGAAATCTTGGGCTAGGTTTTAGACTTTTTTTTAATTAGTATCCTTCTATTTATACCTTCTTTAATTTGGCTAATCTAGCTCTATTTCTAGGTTAAAGTTTAGTACTATAAGTATATAGTTAGAGCTATATTAAAGATTCTTAGGGGTAGATATAGGGCCGCGATAAGAATTGCCTCCCTGCAGTGCAGCCTAGTTACTAATAACCTCTCTTGCAATAGAGAGGCATTTGCTAAACAATTCTTATAGTTAGAGGTATACAGTTAAATAGTACTAGGTAAAGCCAGTGCTTGCAGGCTATATACAACACAGGACTACTAACTAAATAGGTATAAAAACTATCTAAATATACTTTTAAAAGTAAAATAACAGTAATTCCTGGTAAAGAATATTGTTATAAACAGTAAATACAAGCAGAGCTTATTCTATTTATGCCTAGCTAACAAGAAACAGAGGTTAAGAAAGGAAAGAAGAAGAGCTAGGTTAGGCCCAATAGCTTGTTTATATATCTCTACACTGGAACCCAGAACAACCCCCTCCAGTGGATATTGGCAAGAGCAACCCTTTGTTGCAAATATTGGTAAAGGCAGCCTGACCTGTAACCCAGAAAAACCCCCTCCAGCGGATATTGGCAAGAGTAACCCTTAGCTGCAAATATTGGTGCCAATATTGGTGAGGGCAGCCTAACCTGTAACCCAGAAAAACCCCCTCCAGCAGATATTGGTGAGAGCAACCCTTAGCTACAAATATTGGTGCCAATATTGGTAAGGGCAGCCTAACCTATAATACTACCCCCCCCCCCTTACAAAGATTAGACCCTTAATTGTGCAAGTGGCTTGTTGTTGTCTGGCTGCTTATTGGTGTCCTTGTTATTTGCAGTGCAATCAAGCCAATACTGTAAGTTTGCTGGTGGGCTAGGCTCTGTAGGTTACTTAGAATAGAAGTTACAGAGCTTTACAGCAGTATTGCAGAAATTTAAAGCAAAATACTAGGTTAAATTACTGTTATATTCTAGCTAACTTACCCAGTATTGTAGCTTGGAGTAGTATTTACAGACAGCAAGGATCTTATTAACTTTGTACTCTAATTTACTATTAATTTTAACTAAAGGTTTAGGCTCTGGAATCTAGCTAGGCAGTAAATTATCTATAGCAAGCTAGAGCTTATTAGGTAAAAATACTGGGTAAACCTTTACTAAATTAGGGACCTTAACTAGATAGAAGTTACTAATTTTATTAATAATTAGCCAGGGACTATCTATTTAGTTATCTAGCTTTTTGCTAGGTCTACCTGTATTTCAATAGTTTATCTAAATATAAACCAGGTTACCCTTCTAAAAATTAATCTTATAGCAGTATTTATTAGCCTGCTTTTTCTAGTTCTTCTATATAGACCTTATATTTCTTTTAATATAGTTCTATATCTCTTGTATCTACTTGGTATATTGTTTGGTATCCCAGTGGTTTACTAACTTCCTTGGTAATATCTCTCTGTCTAAGTAATTCTACCAGTTAAACAATATTTACAGTTAAAAACCTTATTTAATTTTAAAAGATAATAGACCTATTGTCTTATATAGTAATAAGGCTACAGTATAGTCTATAATTAGTAGCTATTCTAACTAGTTATCCTAGTAATAGTTAATATATAGCTATAAATATAGTGCCAGGTACTAATTTACAATTTTGGTCTATCTATCTATCTATATATAGTTAGCAGTAGAAAGTTTTAGCTTAATGCCTAGAATCTTTATTAGCTTGTTCTAGAATTCCAATATAAACTATAGACTACAATCTAAGACTATTATATCTAGGAGACTATACTTAGGCAATATAGTATTCTTAAAAAGACAAGCTATATCTTGCCCTGTTATATACTTAGTATATAGTATAGATTGGACTTACTTACTTAATTGGTTAACTACTATATACACTGTATTGTATCTATACTTATTGGGTGGAAATATTATAAAATCCATTAAGATATATTGCTATAGTTAGTTAGGCACCAGCAGTAGTTATAGTAACCCAGGTGGTAAGTCTCTTAGTAAGTAAATATACTGGTAAGTTTAATAATTCTATATATATTAATTTATCTTAGTATCTATACCAGGCCAGTAATATTATTATATTATAATTTACTGTATTTTGCTCTAACTAGGGTAGATAGCTATTAGTTACTTGTAGATTTTATTAAATAATTTAGTATATAGATACTTTTCCTCCCCCCCTTTAGGGATATATAGTTTTTCTTTCTAGAGCAGGAGGCCCTATAATATAGACTAATCCTTAGAATTTTGGTTAATTGCTTAGTTATATAGGGTCTAAAGTAATAGATTAGTATAGTTAGCTATAAGTATTTAATTAACTAATATTAATTTAGGATCTAGGTTTTCTATCTTAATTAGGTTAAGTTTAGCCTAAACCCTTGGGCTTACTTAATTTTCTCTAAGGATTATCTATATATAATACTTATTATAGCCTAGCTACTGTTCCTTAATTAAGTCTTTCTATTAAGACAATGCATTAGTAATGCTGTTTAGTATTCTAGTGCAATACTAAATTTAAAACAGAAATTAAGAGAGATATTCTACCTAGCCTACTTGTTAGAAATTTAGTTATTACTTTGTTATAAAGTACTTTAGTGCTTTGTAATTAAAATAAATCTAAATAGGCAATATACTCTATAGTTATTAGTTCTTCTAGCTTATAATACTATTTCTTTATATAGGCTATAATTGCCAGTAACTCCTTGTTATAGATAGTATAGTTTAATTTAGCAGGCAGCATTGTCCTTAAATAAAAGGTAACCAGATACCAGAAACTATTATTATATAACTGGCTAAGAACTCCCCCTATAATACTATCCAATAAATTAGTCTCTAGATAAGTCTCTAGGTAATTGTTATAATACTGTAAAATAGCTATACTAAGGAGAGCTTCTTTTAGGTATTAGAATATAGCCTAATATTTCTTGCTAAAAATAAAAGATATATCCTTCTATATTAGCTATATAAGTAGTCTAGCAATCTTACTGTAATCCTTAATAAAATACTAATAGTAATTATAGAATCTTAGGAATAACTATACTTCTCTTACTAATATTAGTATAGACTAATTATATATAATAGAAACCTTATTTAGATTAGCCTTAATACTATCTATAAAGACAATAAAACTAAGATACTTAGTCTATTTAATATAGAACTCTAATTTCTATAAGTTAGTCTATAACCCTGCCTTCCTTAGATATTGCAGTACTGTTTTTATATAGAGTATATATTTACTCTTATTCTTAGAGTATATTAGAATATTATTAAGGTATACAGTAAGGAACCTATCCAGGCAGTCTATAAAGAGACTATTTATATATTGCTAAAACATAGCAGAACTATTTATTAGCCTAAAAGAAACAATACAATATTTAAATAATCTATATCTTGTCTAGAACAATGTTAGATCCTTAGATTCTAGGTAAATTTTAATTTTATAAAAAGCTTGTTAGATATTAATCTTAGAGAAAATCTTTATAAAGCTAATTCTCTATAGAAGCTTATTAATTAGCAGCAATAGATATTGGTCTTTCTGTATAATTATATTAAGCTAATAATAGTCTATACAGAATTAAAGCTTTCTATTTACTTTCTAGGTAAACAGAATTAGTGCAGTATAGAAAGTATAACTTAGTATAATAAATTCTTTATCTAGGTTATTAATAATATAGTGCTTTATTTCCTCTAGTTTCTCTGTACTGTATTTATACAGTAGATAGAAATATAAGTTATTTAGTTCTATAAGCTTAATCTTTATATTAGCTTTTTCCTTAATTAGTATAAGTTTATTAGAATTATTCTTTAAGAAGACATTGCAATAATTTTTATAGTATATAGAAAGAATATAGTCTACTACCTTCTATATTTTCTGCTCCTTATATTCTTGCTCCTTGTCCTGCTGCTTACAGCCTTGTTTTAGGTTAATTATTTAATCTAATTTATAGAGACTTAGGGTAAAGGCTATAGTATTTTCTTAACAGAGATTTATTTTTATACTAACTATACTAATTAATGCAATATTAAACCTTGGTTACTGCAGTATAGTATTTACTTTTTTGTATATAGGGTACCTATTAACCCTGGTTAGGTTAGCACTAGGTCCTGGCAGGCCAGGCTTAATAGACTAATTCCAGTAGTATAAATAAATAAATAAATTAGTACACCCTGAGCCTTAAGGGCCATTGGGAACTGCTAGACTAGTATATACATGCTTTATTGAGCCTGCTTTCTCAACATCAAGCCTACCCAGTATTCCTGTGCAGTCAGGAATTGACAGTTCTTCAAAACAAAACAAATAGAGTAACAAGAGCCAAATAACATAAAGAGATACAAAAGGTTATACAAAACAAACAAAATAAAACCAATAAAGAGAGTAGATAGTACAGGGCTTTTCAGTATACAATAAAAGAAAACTATTGCCTATTTTGGCTATACAAAGAGAAGAAAAGAGAGGTGTAGTACAAATATAGAGAATAATAGAATAGAAAAGAAAGAGATAGATAAATAGAAAAGGGTAATATAAAGGTGGCAGAAATAGTACAATAAAGAAAATAGAACAAAGAAAATAAAATAAAAGCAATATAAGTAAGTAGACTGCCTTCTATATTCTATAGAACAAAGAATTTGCTAAATAGAACTGTGGCAGAATTCTCTGTTGGAGCCACCACCTAGTTAGGTGGTTAATTCCCTTTGCACTTTCTAAGAGCCTTTTAAAATCTATAGAGCCTGTTTAAGCTATTAAGGCTTCCCTTTCAAGAGCATACTTCTTACAGTATATAGTAATATAGACTGAAGTCTCTTGACCTCTTCTACAAGAGTATAGAGGGCTATTATAGCCAGGAACCCCTTGTTTATAGAGAAAAGCAGCTAGACCAATCTTTCTAGTTCTAAGCTATATAGCTAGAGAGCACTGAGCTTTCTGAAGACCTCTATAGAGGTTTAGAGGTCTAGAATCTGGAGTTAAGTAGTAGTGGTTAATTCTAAGGTTCAGTTCCCTAGTAATTCCACTCTATTTCTTTCTCTAGAGAGCTAGTATTGCCTCCCTAGCCTGTGCCTTACTAGAGGACTTATTGCTCTGGTTTAAACCTTTGCCTAACCAAGAATTCCACCAATTCTCTGTAGTCTCTTCTGGATGCCTAATCTTTCTATTAAGCTGGTTCCAGTTTTGGTGGTTTCTTGGTTCTTGAAGCTTTGTCTAAATTTTAAGGCATTTCTCTTTAATAAGGTTCTCAATCCTTAAGCCTGCTGTTTTCCTTCTATAAAGGGCCACCTAGGCATCCAAAACTAGGTTTAGGGGGGCAATTCCAGTGCCTATTTCCAATGCATGGATTGGAGTGGCTCTAAAACCTCCACTAACTATCCTTAGAGCATTGTTTTGGAAGGTCTCTAGTTTTTTAGCCATTCCTCTGGATTTTCCATCCAGGGTGGGTGTATGCCAGGCTATAGAGGCATAGGTAATTGCTGGTAGAACCACTGTTTTATATAGTAGTCTACCTTCCTCTAATGGAATACCCCAGGTAGAGCCAGTTAACCTAGCCAATGCATTGGTTTGGGTGGCTAATTTCCTCTCTATTGCTTTGTAGTGTTGTAACCAATTTAACCTAGAGTCTAGAAATAGACCAAGAATTCTAAGACTCTCTTGTAGTTAAATAGTTATATTGGTTCCCTCTAAATCTAGTGGTTTTTTAAGGTTAAACCTTCTAGTATTTCTTGAAAAATGCATTAGAGAGTACTTCTCAGGGGCAAACCTAGCTCTATGTCTCTTTGCCCAGGCAATACACCTTCCATGGACCCTATTTAAGGCTCTAGTAGTCTGTTCAGTAGACTTTCCATAGGCTATAATGTTTATATTATCACTGAAGCCTATGCTTAATACTTTCTAGTGCTCTGGATTGCATAGATCCACCAATTTAGCATTGTAGAAGAGAAATAGAATTGCAGACATACAAGATCCTTGGGGGGTTCCAGCAGAAATATTAAATATCTTAGAAGATTTATTTTTAAACCAGAGAATAGAGGCTCTATCCTGCATAAAGCTTCTAACCCAGCCTACTAAAGATTCTAGAACACCCTTTTTCTTTAGTATATAGACCAGCCTTTCTGGAATAACATGGTCAAAGGCTCCAGTTATGTCCAGGGAAAGAATAGAGGCTATACCTCTCTCCAATAGGTCTCCCTGCCATACAGTTCTGATTGCACCCAGTAGTAGGTCCAAAGTATGGGTGGTTAAATGGCCCTTTCTAGCTCCAAATTGGGTGGCAGGAAGAAGACTATATTTCTCAGCTATATTCTGGAGCCTTCTAGCTATAACTCCTTCTATAACCTTCCCTAAGGTATTTAGAAGTGCTACAGGCCTCTATACTTTGGCTATAGAGTAGTCTGGCCTTCCAGGTTTTCTTAAAACTACTGTTTTAGCAGTTTTAAAGATCTTTGGATAGTATTGCCAATTCCAACATCCCTCTATAAGGATTTACATTGGTTTATAGAGGGGAGGTCCTAAGGCTTTTAAAAATCCATTAGGAATACTATCCAGGCCAGGGGCTTTCCAGGAGGCTGTTGCCTTTATAAATTGGCCAATCTCTTTCTCTATAGGGGGCTCTAGGTCTTCTAGAGTGGCTGGAAAGCTAGTATCCTCCTCTATATCTTCTAAGTCTGCCTCTGGAAGCTGGGGAAAGAATTGAGTTACAAATTCCTGAGATTTTTGCTGGTGTGTAGTGGCTAGACCTCCATTATTGGCTTTTAGGGAGGGAACTAAGGGTAGTTCTATAGGTAAGTAGCTTCTTAACCTTCCCCACCTTGCTAGTTTCCACAAAACTGCTTTATCTTCCCTAAGCCTGTGGGTAAATTGTCTAAATTGGAACCTTTTAGACTCTTTAATAGCTTTTTTCTTGGCTTTGGCAGCTTGTTTAACTAGGTCTGGATAGGCAGCCCTTGCTCTAAGACTTCTCTCCTCCTGAATTAGGCCAGCAATCTCTAGATTCCACCAGGGAGCAGCTTTTTGGCTTGGATTGGATTCTCTAGTCTTTGGAACAGTAATCTCAGCAATACTAAGGATTTTTTGCTGTAAATAGAAGGCATATTGCTCTACCTCTTCCCTGCTATTTAAGCTATTTGGAAACCAGAGATCTTGGGCTAGGTTTTGGACTTCTTCCTGATTGGCTTCCTTCTATTTATACCTGCTTTGGTTTGGCTGGTCTAGCACTGTTTCTAGGTCAAAATCCAATGCTATAAGCATATAGTCAGATCCATGCTGGAGATTCCCAGGGGTAGATATAGAGATAAGCTTATCTGCTATATCTATAGAGCCAAAAGACAGATCAATAGTTGTTTTGGAAGAATACCTAATCCATGTAGGTATTTTAGAGGGGGTAAGCAGCTCCAGGCCTAAACTAGCTATAATTTCCAATAGATCCTTTGCCATTTTATGGGTTTCAGTGGATTCCAAGGTATTCCAGAGAGAATGGTGAAGATTAAAGTTACCCAATAGAATATTAGAGCTACTTAGCTCCAGTTCTTGAAGCTTATAGATTGGAGAGAGCCTATCTATAGTACTATATACTCCTGGGGGTGGTGAATATATATTTATAACCTTAATCTCCTTCTCTCCTTCCAAAATTGTAAGAATTGCAATATTTGGACATGGAAAGTCTATTAACCAGGTTCCAGGCTTGCATAGAGAGGTATTCAGTAGGAAGCAGGCATTTATATAGAATTTGTCTAGATATAGAGGTAACCACTGGGTACTAGACCTTTCTATAGTCTAAAATAGTCTAGTATCCTTCCAAGGTTCTTAAATAGCTATAAAGTAGAAACTAAATAGCTATGGATCCCCTATTATTCCAAGCATAATATCCTTGCTTAGGTGGGTGTTATATTGAGCTACCCTTATTAAGAATTAGCAGGATTCTGGCTTGCCTCTGGATTTTCTTCTGTAGTATCTATTTCACCTGCTAATTTAGCTTGATTCTAGGATTCAGTCTAAAATAGTGTCTCTATTCTTGAATGGAAATTTGCAGCAGTTCTCTAGGCAATTTCTAGGCCTGAAGGCCTTCCTCTCTTTCTAGTGGCTTGGATAGAAGGCTCTAACCTAGATCTTTTACTACTAGGTTGGAGCTGGGAGGCTTTAAAGGGTGTTGGTTCCCCTAATTAAATTAGAAGCTTATTTTCCTGCCTACTAGTAAAGAATCTAGGCTTATTCTCTCTGGCTAAGGCTATTCTTTCTGTTTTAACCTTGTGCTTAGGGCATTGCATGTCTCCAGAAGTATATTTTCCTTGGCAGTTAGAGCACTTAGCTCTAGAGAGGTCTCCCTTTACAGGGCAATGTTTAAACCTATAGTCTCCCTTGGAGCAGAAACTACATTTAGAGGCCTTAGTACAGTATCTAGCTTAGTGTCTATACCCCTGGCATTGATAGCACCTAGAAACTAGGTATATAGAGTTAAATAGCTCTACAGTTTTAAGCTTATTCTCAATAACCAGTCTATTATTAATTAGGTAGTTAGCTTGCTTAGGGGTTTAGAGATCTAGAAGCATAGAGCCAGACCTTTTAGTATTCTTTAGAGTGGCTCTTCTCCAGTGAAATTGCTGAATTCTAAGAAACCCTTTAAGATTAGGGTTATACTTTAGAATATTGGTTTTTTTAATTTCTTGCTGGTCTTGTTTAAAGGCTTCTTTGCATACTCCATGCACTAGAACTGTATATCTTCTAGTATAGACCTTGTTTTCCTCTTGTTTGCCAAAGGTATTAAGCCATACCTTGTTTGCTTTAGCTCTATCCTTGGTAGCTGCATTCTCAGCCACTAGAATAATCTCAGAGCTAGCTAGTCTCCTAGCTTCTAAGAAAAGTCCAATTCTATGCTTTTTGGTAGTTTTATTAATCTTTGCAAGGGCTGTAGCATGTGGAATAGTAGCTAGAAGTTTAGCTAGGGCAGGACTTCTAACCTTTAGCTCTTAAAGCTGCTAGAGGGTAGGCTACTTTTCCTTTGGTGGAATTCCATTCTTAGCTATACTAGCATAGCTAGGGAGGCTCTGGGGGGCAGGGATTGGAGGTTGGGGTGGTTGGGGGGGTGGAGGTTGCTCTAATATTGTTTTTAGAGCCTCCAGGCCAAATTGGCCTAATCCTGCTTGAAGCTTGGTAACCCTATTATAGTTGGGGCCTAGGTCCTAAAGAACTAAGTCAATTCCTTCTTGCATTATTATAATAGCTTAACTAAGGTTCTTTCTTTTCTAAGCTAGATTTCCAGCTTGTAGGTTTACTGGCTTTGCTCCAATTCTCTAGGGACTCTCCCCTAAGCTTTGGAAGCTGCCTGTGTTCAATGGGGTAGGCATTTTAGCTAGAAATACTAGGTTTACTAGCTAGAGAAAGGATTCTGGCTGTTTACACTATCTTTTTATTTAGAAGTAGTAAACTAAGGTATATTGCCTTGCAAGCTTACCACACTTTACTAGTTTTTAGAGAGAACTAGTAAACTAAATGCCTTTTTAAGAAAAATATAGAAAACTTTACAAAGGGGAAGGAGTAGTATATATAAGAGGGGAAAAGATTTCTAGAATCAGACTCTAAGAGCTTGTTCTAGCAGTAATTTATTTTGGAGGGGAATTACCAATCCCAGAAGCTTCTTTGGAGGGGAAACTTCAAAAACCAACTAGAAATATCTAAATCCAAAGCTACTGTACCAGTGGCTATACCACCGAGGCACTAGTAGAGATAGAAATAGGTGTACAACTAGTAAAAGTAAAGTAGTGGTTAAAGGAAAAGGGGGTAGTACTAACACCTCTGTTTTTGGTCTAGAAAAGCAGAGAAAAACCTTAATCTAGCTAAAGTTCTAGGACTAAAGCCAGCAAGAAAGGACTAAACAAAGAAAAGAGTCTCCCTAAGGAATAAAGCTAGTTCTTAACTAATATTGGGCTAAACCAGGTCCACTAGTAGAACTAGACTAGTTTTAGTAGGTTAAAACTAGTAAAAGGTGGGGCATTCTATTTTATAGACCCAAAATATCCAAACTAGGTAATAGTTTTTGCAGAGAACTATTAAACTAAGCAGTCTTGTTTAAGCCTGTAATCACAGGAACAGGACTAAGGCCAATACAAACTGTAGTAAAGCCTTTTGGGTATAACAAGGAAAGTAGAAAAGATTAATAGAGAGGTTAGTAGAAAGGTTGGTTGCTGGAGCAATAAAAGGGGGGTACCGCTCCTGCAGTTTGTATGGTGTTTGTGGTGTATGGCGCAGAAAAGGTACTTGGTGTGAATGTCTGGGAACACCAGAAATATTGGTTTGGGGTGAAAATTTTTTGTTCGTGAATTGTAAAGGCAATATCGGTTGCATAGTTCTAAAATTTAGATATCTTGTTCAGCTAATATAGGTGTACGCAGCATCCAATTTCCAGAAGATTTGGACTAATATTGGTGGTATAGTGAAGGGAAATATCCCTCTTCTGTTAATAGATCGGTGAAATTACCTTTTCATCAACAGCACCCCCAATACAGGGCCAATTGGCCTGAAATTTGGATGGTAGCCTCTGTAAGAGACAGGCTTTCAATTGAACCTATTTTCAACGTAAAATTCCAAGAATTGACTGAGTTTGGATTCCGGCAAGCCTAAATACAGTTTTCCAGTAGTATATTTTTAGCTACTAATTAGTTAGTATTAATGTCTTTTCTTCCAGAGCCTACTGTATCTTTGCTACTTCTATTAAATAATTACTAATAAGGGTTCTGCTTACCCTCTATAAGCTATTAATTACTTTCTGTTTCTAAATTCTCTTGTTTTTCTGCTCTAGAAGGTAGTTATACCTATTAGTATTCTCTTAGTCCTTGGTCCTGGCTGCAGGCTTAGTAAAATTACAGTAAAGAATTATAATTTTATACCCTAACTTTAATAGTAGTAACTACTTTTTTTCCTTGCTAGTGTTTAACTTCTTTTTGCTATTAATATACTTGTCTAGCTAGATTATTCTTTAATTCTTTATATCTAGCTAGATATCCTGTTTTGCTAGCTATTTCCTTCCAATAATTATATTATACTGTCCTAGATTAAGGATAATAAATGGCTAATCTTAGATATATTACCCTATAACCTTAAGGTTTAGGCCAATAATATATATTGCTTGTATTTAGCCTTTTCTATTATACCTAGTTACTCTGTATAGTATCTTTAGCCTCTTAGTATATATACTAAATGTCTTGGCAGCTTGTATAGTAAGCTTAGTATTAATAATTAAATATATATTTACTCCAGTATTAGTAAGGAAGGAGTTTATCTATATACAGTATTTATTCTTTACTATTTTATATAATGTACAAAAACTCTTGCTATCTATTAATTAACTAAGGTTAATTTCCAATAAATTAAAATTAATTTACCTATACCCTAAAAAAAAGACTTTCCTTAGGGCTCCTTATTTTCTAACTTTTTATACTCTAGTTTAGTAAGCTTATTGTTATTTCTCTTGTTGGAACAGTACTTTGCTATATATCTAGGCTAACTATACTTATAGTAATTCCCTTAAATAGTATACTTTCTACTGTAGTCTTTCTTGTTATTACTATTATTGTAATTACTAGTAGGTTTGTTATCCTTTAAGGTAGCTTCCTTGTTATTGTAGCTATAGTTATAATTGTAGTTATAATTGCAGGCCTTAGCAGTATTAATTACCTTAAGGTTATAAGTAATCTCCTTGTACTTATTTACAAAATCCTTATAGTTTTTATAGATATAGGTAGAGATAGCTTTTTTATAGAACTGCTAGTATAAGCAATAATTTAGCTTATACTTATAATTGCTGGCAGAAACATTGGTATTGTAGACTAAATATTGGAACTTTATAAAAAAGACTTTAAAATTATTTTTTTTATTAAACTAGAGTTTAGTAAAGTTATCTTTGGCTTTTTCTTTATAGTTTAGATTGTAATAGAAGTCCTGCAGGACCTTTAGAAGCTTATTAGATATATAGATAAATAATTTATCTTTAATATCTAGATAGGGATAGATATACTTAGCAGTATTTTTTTTAAGTTAACCCTGGATATAAACCTTTTGGAGCTTATTAGTATTATAGTAATTGGTATTTATACAGAGTTTTCTCTTTATAAAAGAGAACCAGTTCTTAAAGTTATTTTTCTTAGAACCTAAAAATATAGAAGGGTCTAAAATCTTCTTAGACTTTTTATAATGTCTTTCTTTAGGGACTAAGGAAGCAGAGCTTGCCTTATATAAATACTTTTTAAGAGATATATTCTCTTTTTAAGCTTTGGCCTAGCCCTTGCAGTAATCTTCTACTTTAATCTTCTTTGCAGTAAGTTACTTCTTAACCTTATTAAGGTTATTAAGCCAGTAGTCTATATTTTCTCTTAAGAGGTTAAATAATATCTCTGTATTATTTACAGCCTGTTTAATAAAATTATCCTTGTTAATAATGTAAACCCTATCCCTGTTACTGGTAGGGGCCTTAAAGAAGGATATATATTGCTTACCCCCCTGGGTATTAGTAACCTTTACTATAATAAAAAGTTGTTTTTTGGATAATGCTTGCAGTCTATTAATTAAGTATAGAGCTTGTTGGCAGATTTTAATGTATTGTAAAGGTAAGAATTAAAGAAAATATATCTACTTTTAGATCTAGATAGAAAAGACAGTGTCTAGTTATTCCCTAGTCCTTTTTTAATGCATGGATAATGTTATAAATGGTAAATATAAGCAGAGCTTATTCTATTTGTGCCTAGCTAACAAGAAACAGAGGTTGAGAAGAGAAAGAAGAAAGGTTAGGTTAGACCCAATAGCTTGTTTATATATCTCTACACTGGAACCCGGAAGAACCCCCTCCAATGGATATTGGTAAGAGTAGCCCTTTGTTGTAAATATTGGTGCTAATATTGGTAAGGGCAGCCTAATCTATACAGAACCTGGAAGAACCCCCTCTAACAAATATTGGCAAGAATAGCCCTCTGCTGCAAATATTGGTAAAGGCAGCCTAATCTATACAGAACCTAGAAGAACCCCCTCTAACAGATATTGGTAAGAGTAGCCCTCTGCTGTAAATATTTGTAAAGGCAGCCTAATCTATACAGAACCTGGAAGAACCCCCTCTAACAGATATTGGTAAGAGCAGCCCTCTGCTATAAATATTTATAAAGGTAGTCTAATCTGTAATACTACCCCCCCCCCTTATAAAGATTGGACCCTTGATTGTACAAGTGGCTTGTTATTATCTAGCTACTTATTAGCATCCTTGTTATTTGCAGTACAATCAAGCCAATATTGCAAGTTTACTGGTGGACCAGGCTCTGTAGGTTACTTGGAATAGAAGTTACAGAGCTTTGCAGTAGCATTGCAGAAATTTAAAGCAAAATACCAGGTTAGATTACTGTTATATCCTAGCTAACTTACCTAGTATTGTAGCTTGGAGTAGTATTTACAGACAGCAAGGATCTTGTTAACTTTGTACTTTAATTTACTATTAATTTTAACCAGAGGCTTAGGCTCTGGGATCTGGCTAGGTAGTAAATTATCCACAGCGAGCCAGAGCTTATTAGACAAGAATACTGGGTAAACCTTTACTAAATTAGGGACCTTAACTAGATAGAAGTTACTAATTTTATTAATAATTAGCCAGGGACTGCCTATCTAGTTGTCTAGCTTCTTGCTGGGTCTACCTGTATCCCAATAGTTTATCCAAATATAAACCAGGTTACCCTTCTAAAAATTAATTTTATAGCAGTATTTATTAGCCTGCTTTTTCTAATTCTCCTGTATAGACCTTATATTTCTTTTGGTGTAGTTCTATATCTCTTGTATCTACTTGGTATATTGTTTGGTATTCCAGTGGTTTACTAACTCCCTTGGCAATATCTCCCTGTCCAAGTAATCCTGCCAGTTAAATAATATTTACAGTTAAAAACCTTGTTTAATTTTAAAAGGTAATAGACCTATTGTCTTATACAGTAATAAAGCCACAGTATAGTCTATAATTGGCAGCTATTCTAACTAGTTATTCTGGTAATAGTTAATGTATAGCTGCAAATATAGTGCCAGGTACTAATTTATAATTTTGGTCTGTCTATCTATCTATATATAGTTAGTAGTAGAGAGTTTTAGCTTAATGCCTAGAATCTTTGTTAGCTTGTTCCAAAATTCCAATATAAACTGTAGGCTATAATCTAAGACTATTGTATCTGGTAGACTATGCTTGGGCAATATAGTATTCTTAAAAAGATAAGCTATATCTTGCCCTGTTGTATACTTAGTATACAGTATAGATTGGACTTGCTTGCTTAACCAGTTAACTACTATATACACTGTATTGTATCTATACCTATTGGGTAAAAATATTATAAAATCCATTAAGATATATTGCTATAGTTAGTCAGGCACCAGTAGTAGTTATAGCAACCCAGGTAGCAAGTCTCTTGGTAAGTAGGTACACTGGTAAGTTTAACAATTCTATATATATTAATTTATCTCAGTACCTATGCTAGGCCAGTAATATTGTTATATTACAATCTGCTATATTTTGCTCTAACTAGGGTGGGCAGCTATTGGTTGCTTATAGATTTTATTAAGCAATTTAGTATATAGATATTCTTCCTCCCCCCCTTTAGGGATATATAGTTTTTCTTTCCAGAGCAGGAGGCCCTGCAATATAGACCAATTCTTAAAATTTTGGTTAATTACTTGGTTATATAGGGTCTGGAGTAATAGGTTATTGCAGTTAGCTATAAGTATCTAATTAACTAATATTAATTTAGGATCCAGGTTTTCTATCTTAATTAGGTTAAGTTTGGCCTAAACCCTTGGGCTTACTTAATCTCCTTTAAGGATTGTCTATATATAATACTTATTGTAGCCTAGCTACTGTTCCTTAATTAAGTTTTTCTGTTAAGACAATGCATTGGCAATGCTATTTAGTTTTCCAGTGCAATACTAAATTTAAAATAGAAATTAAGAGAGATATTCTGCCTAGTCTACTTGTTAGAAATTTAGTTATTACTTTGTTATAAAGTACTCCAGTGCTTTGTAGTTAGAATAAATCTAGATAGGCAATATACTCTGCAGTCCCTCTAACTTATAATACTATTTCTTTATACAGGCTATAATTGCCAGTAACTCTTTGTTATAAATAGTATAGTTTAATTTAGCAGGCAGCATTGTCCTTAAATAAAAGGTAACTGAATACCAGAAACTATTATTATATAGCTGGCTAAGAACTCCCCCTACAACAGTATTTAATAAATTAGTCTCTAGATAAGTCTCTAGGCAGTTATTGTAATATTGTAAGATAGCTATACTAAGGAGGGCTTCTTTTAGGTGTTAGAATATAGTCTAATATTTCTTGCTAAAGATAAAAGGTATATCCTTCTATATTAGCTATATAAGTAGTCTAGCAATCTTGCTATAATCCTTAATAAAATACCAATAGTAATTACAGAATCCCAGGAATAACTGTACTTCTCTTACTAATGTTAGTGCAGACCAATTATATATAATAGAAACCTTATCTGGATTAGCCTTAATACTATCTATAGAGATAATAAAACCAAGATACTTGGTCTATCTAATATAGAACTCTAATTTCTGTAAGTTAGCCTGTAATCCTGCCTCCCTTAGACATTGCAGTACTGTTTTTATATAGAGTATATATTTACTCTTATTCTCTAAATATATTAGGATATTGTTAAGGTATACAGTAAGGAACCTATCCAGGCAGTCTATAAAGAGACTATTTATATATTGCTAAAATATAGCAGGACCATTTGTTAGCCTAAAAGGGATAATACAATATTTAAATAATCTATATCTTGTCTGGAATAATATTAGATCCTTAGATTCTGGGTGGATTCTAATCTTGTAAAAAGCTTGTTAGATATTAATCTTAGAGAAGATTTTTGCAGAGCTAATTCTCTGCAGAAGCTTATTAATTAGTGGCAATGGATATTAGTCTTTCTATATAATTGTATTAAGCTAACAATAGTCTACACAGAATTAAAGCTTTCTATTTACTTTCCGGGCAAACAGAATTAGTGCAGTATAAGGAGTATAACTTAGTACAATAAATTCTTTATCTAGATTATTAATAATATAGTACTTTATTTCCTCCAGTTTCTCTGTACTGTGCTTGTACAGTAAATAGAAATATAAGTTATTTAGTTCTATAAGCTTAATCTTTATATTAGCTTTTTCCTTAATTGGTGCAAGTTTGTTAGAATCCTTCTTTAAGAAGATATTGCAATAATCCTTATAGTATATAGAAAGAATATAGTCTACTGCCTTCTATATCTCCTGCTCCTTATATTCTTGCTCCTTGTTCTACTGCTTATAGCCTTGTTTTAGATCAATTATTTAATCCAATTTATAGAGACTTAGGGTAAAGGCTGCAGTATCTTCTTAACAGAGATTTATTTTTATACTAACTGCACTAATTAATGCAATGTTAAACCTTAGTTACTGTAGTGTAGTATTTGCTTTTTTGCATACAGGGTACCTATTAACCCTGGTTAGGTTAGCACCAGGTCCTGCCAGGCTAGGCTTAATAGACCAATCCCAGTAGCATAGCCTTGGCTACTAATTAGTTAGTTTTAATATCTTTCCTTCCAGAGCCTGCTGTATCTTTGCTGCTTCCATTAAACAATTACTAACAAGGGTTCTGCTTACCCTCTATAAACTATAGATTGCTTTCTGTTTCTAAATCCTCTTATTCTCCTGCTCTAGAAGGTAGTTACACCTGTTGGTATCCTCTTGGTCCTTGGTCCTGGCCACAGGCTTGGTAAGGTTATAGCAAAGAATTATAATCTTGTGCTCTAACCCCAATAGTAGTAACTACTTTCCTTCCCTGCTAGTATTTAACTTCTTTTTGCTATTAATGTACTTGTCTAGCTAGATTATTCTCTAATTCCTTATATCTAGCTAGATGTCCTGTTTTGTCAGCTATTTCCTTCCAATAATTATATTATACTGTCCCAGATTAAGGATAATAAATAGCTAATCTTAGATATATTGCCCTGTAACCTTAAGGTCCAAGCCAATAATATATATTGCTTGTATTTGGCCTTTTCTATTATACCTAGTTACTCTGCATGGTATCTTTAGCCTCTTAGTATATATACCAAATGTCTTGGCAGCTTGTATAGTAAGCTTGGTGTTAATAATTAAATATATATTTGCTTCAGTATTAGTAAGGGAGAAGTTTATCTATATACAGTATCTATTCTTTGCTATTTTATATAATATACAAAAACTCTTGCCACCTATTAACTAACTAAGGTTAATTTCTAATAAATTAAAATTAACCTACCTATACCCTAAGGAGAAGACTTTCCTTAGGGCTCCTTATTTTCTAACTCCTTATACTCTAGTTTGGCAAGCTTATTGTTGTTTCTTTTGTTAGGACAGTACTTTGCTATATATCTAGGCTAACTATATTTATAGTAATTCCCTTAAATAGTATACTCCCTACTGTAGTCTTTCTTGTTATTACTACCATTGTAATTACCAGTAGGTTTGTTATTCTTTGAGGTAGCTTCCTTGCTGTTGTAGCTATAGTTATAATTACAGTTATAACTACAGGCCTTAGCAGTGTTAATTACCTTAAGGTTATAAGCAATCTCCTTGTACTTATTTATAAAATCCTTATAGTCCTTGTAGATATAGGCAGAGATAGCTTTTTTATAGAACTGCTGGTACAAGCAGCAATTTAGCTTGTACTTATAATTGCTGGCAGAAATATTGGCATTGCAAACCAAACATTGGAACTTTGTAAGGAAAACTTTAAAATTATCTCCCTTGTTAAACTAAAGTTTAGTAAAGTTATCTTTGGCTTTTTCTTTACAGTTTGGATTACAATAGAAGTCCTGTAGGACCTTTAGAAGCTTATTAGATATACAGATAAATAATTTATCTTTAATATCTAGATAGAGATAGATATACTTGGCAGTATTCTTCTTAAGTTAACCCTAGATATAAACCTTTTGGAGCTTATTAGTATTATAGCAATTAGTGTTTGCACAGAGTTTCCCCTTTATAAGAGAGAACCAGTTCTTAAAGTTATTCTTCTTAGAGCCCAAGAATAAAAAAGGGTCTAGAATCTTCTTAGACTTCTTACAATATCCCCCTTTAGAGACTAAGGAAGCAGAGCTTGCCTTATATAAATACTCCTTAAGAGATATATTCTCTTCTTAAGCTTTGGCCTAGCCCTTGCAGTAATCTTCTGCCTTAATCTCTTTTGCAATAAGTTACTTCTTAACCTTATTAAGGTTATTAAGCCAGTAGTCTGTGTCCTCTCTTAAGAGATTAAATAATACCTCTGTATTATTTATAGCCTGTTTAATAAAATTATCCTTATTAATAATATAAACCCTATCCCTGTTGCTGGTGGGGACCTTAAAGAAGGATATACATTACTTACCCCCCTGGGCATTGGTAACCTTTACTATAATAAAAAGTTATTTTGGATAATGCTTGCAGTCTATTAATTAAGTACAGAGCTTGTTAACAGATTTTAATGTATTGTAAAGGTAAGAATTAAGGAAAATACACCTACTTTTGGATCTGGACAGAAAAGACAGTATCTAGTTATTCCCCAGTCCTTTTTTAATATATAGATAATAGGATAAACCTCTGTTTATGTTATAAATAGTAAATATAAGCAGAGCTTATTCTATTTATGCCTAGCTAACAAGAAACAGAGGTTAAGAAGAGAAAGAAGAAAGGTTAGGTTAGGTTCAATAGCTTATTTATATATCTCTACACTGGAACCCAGAAGAACCCCCTCTAACAGATATTGGTAAGAGCAGCCCTTTGTTGCAAATATTGGTGCCAATATTGGTAAGGGCAGCCTAATCTATATAGAACCCAGAAGAACCCCCTCTAATAAATATTGGCAAGAACAGCCCTCTGCTGCAAATATTGGTAAAGGTAGCCTAATCTATATAGAACCCAGAAGAACCCCCTCCAATAGATATTAGCAAGAGCAGCCCTCTGCTGCAAATATTTATAAAGGCAGCCTGATCTATACAGAACCCAGAAGAACCCCCTCTAATAGATATTGGCAAGAGTAGCCCTCTGCTGTAAATATTTGTAAAGGCAGCCTGATCTGTAACAATAATGGAACAAACCTCTGTTTATATTATAAACAGTAAATATAAGCAGAGCTTATTCTATTTATACCTAGCTAACAAGAAACAGAGGTTAAGAAAGGAAAGAAGAAGAGCTAGATTAGGCCCAATGGCTTATTTATATATCTCTACACTGGAACCTAGAATAACCCCCTCCAGTAGATATTGGTAAGAGTAACCCTTTGTTGCAAATATTGGTAAAGGCAGCCTAACCTATAACCCAGAAAAACCCCCTCCGGCGGATATTGGCAAGAGTAACCCTTAGCTACAAATATTGGTGCCAATATTGGTAAGGGCAGCCTAACCTATAACAATATATTAACTCTGCTTAATTCTCTTAAAAGGGGTAGAATAGAATACCTATAGTGCCCTTGGAACCTTCTACTATAAATTCTCTGTATATATACCTTTTTACTTAGGCTATATATAACCAAAGTCCTTAGGGTTTTAAAATTAATTTAAACTACTATTAATAAAAGTCAGGGAGGTATATATTATTAAGGAAGAATTTTAAGACATTGTTAAGCAATAATCTTAAAACATTATTAAGGTAGAATAAATAGATAGAGGCTTAGAGATATAGAGGCCAGTAGGGGGTACAGGAAATTAGGTTAGATAGTAGCCAGGCCACAGTCTAGAATACTATATAAATAAAGGCCACTGTAGAGGTAGGTCTATACTAACTATATATACTAAAATATCCCTATTTCTATATCTATTTAAACTACAGAGAAGCCAGAGACCTAAGTATAGAGAAGCTAGAAATCTAACTACAGAAAAGTAGCTAAACCAGGGTTTTAATAACTATTAGTATAGAACAATTAAGGAAGAAAAACAGGGTATTAGTTAGTAGAATAGCAATACTTAAGCTATACTACCTAGCTAGGGGTATAGACCTTTTAAATCCTGCAAGGTATAGTTAGCCCTATTAAAAAGAAATTTAATAGGGTAGTATAAAGTAGTTTACACCTGTAGAGTACAGTATATAATAGAGGCAATATAGCTAGGACAGGCTAGCTAGAATACCTTCTATATAGCTTAAGAGAACAGATATATATACCAGTCTACAAAGAGAATCTAAGGAATTAATACAGGCTTAAGAAATAAACAGGGTAAAGGGTATAGAGAAAAGCTTTTATCTAGGGATAGACCTTCTAAACTAAAGAATATCTATATAAGCTTTAGCAAAAGTTATAGTACTTTAGGGGAAAGTATAGTAGACACTGGCTATCTCTACTTATATTGTAGTTTAGTTTGCCTAACTATAGTGTAATTTTATTTCTATATTTAGCTACAAGAAAGTCTTAGAATTCTTGGTCTATTTCTAGACTCTAGGCTAAATTAGTTATAGCATTATAAAGCAATAGAGAGAAAATTAGCTACCTAAACCAATATATTAGCTAGGCTAACTGGCTCTACCTGGGGTATTCCATTGGAGGAAGGTAGACTACTATATAAAACAGTGGTTCTACCAGTAATTACCTATGCCTCTGTAGCCTGGTATATACCTACCCTGGATAGAAATTCCAAAGGACTGGCTAAAAAGCTAGAAACCTTCCAAAACAATGCTCTAAGGATAGTTAGTAGAGGGTTTAGAGCTACTCTAATTTATGCATTGGAAACAGGCACTGGAATTGCCCCCCTAAACATAGTTTTAGATGCTTAGGTTACTCTGTATAGAAGGAAAACAGCAGGCTCTAGAATTAAAGACCTTGTTAAAGAAAAGTACCTAAGAATTTAGATAAAGCTTTAAGAACTAAAAAACCACCAAAGCTAGAGCTAGCTTAATAAAAAGATTAGGTTTTTAGAAGAAACTATAGAGAATTAATAGAATCTCTAGCTAAAGAATAAATTAAGGCAAGAGAATAGATTCTCTAGTAAAGCTTAAGCTAGAGAAGCAATACTAGCTCTCTGGAGAAAGAAATAAAGTAGAATTACTAGAGAACTAGACCTTAGAATTAACTACTACTACCTAACTCTAGATTCTAGGCCTCTAAATCTATATAGAGGTCTCCAGAAAGCTTAGTGCTCTCTAGCTATATAGCTTAGAACTAGAAAGATTGGTCTAGCTACTTTTCTCTATAAATAAGGGGTTCCTAGCTATAATAGCCCTCTATACTTTTATAGAAGGGGTTAAGAAACTCCAGTGTATATTACTATATACTGTAAAAAGTATACTCTGGAAAGAGAACCTTTATAAGCTTAAATAGGCAATATAGATTTTAAAAGGCTCTTAGAAAGTACAAAGAAAATTAACTATCTAACTAGGTAATAGCTTTAATAGAGAATTCTACTATAGTTCTATTTAGTAAATTCTTTGTTCTATAGAATATAAACAGTGGCTAGCTTGCTTGTACTACTTTGTTTTATTATTTTATTCTTCTATCTTTTTTTTTTAATTCTATATTATTATTCTCTCTCTTTTCTTTTCTTTGTATAGCTAAAATAGGTACTTGTTTTCCTTTATTGTATACTGAAAAGCCCTGTACTATCTACTCTCTTTTGGTTTATTTTGTTTGTTTTGTATAACCTTTTATATATCTATTAGTTATTTGGCTTTTGTTACTCTGTTTGTCTTGCTTTAAAGAACTGTCAATTCCTAAATACACAGGAATACTGGGTAGGCTTAATGTTAAGAAAGCAGGCTCAATAAGGTATATATATACTAGTCTAGTAGCTCCCAATAGCCCTTAAGGCTTAGGGTATATTAATTTAGTATTATTATTATATAGGGGTAGATATAGAAATAAGCTTATTTACTATATCTATAGAGCTAAAGAAAAGATTAATAGTTATTTTAGAAGGATACCTAATCTATATAGATATTTTAGAGAGGGTAAATAGCTCCAGGCCTAAGCTTACTATAATTTTTAGTAAATTTTTTGCTATTTTATAAGTTTTAGTAGATTCTATAGTATTCTAAAGAAAATAGTAAAGATTAAAGTCTTCTAGTAGAATATTAAAACTAGTACTTAGCTTTAATTTTTAAAGCTTATAGATAGAGAAAAGTCTATCTATAGTTCTATAGAACTCTGGGGGTAGTAAATATATATTTATAACCTTAATCTTCTTTTCTTTTTTTAAAATTGTAAGAATTGCAATATTTAGATATAGAAAGTCTATTAATTAGGTTCCAGGCTTATATAGAGAGGTATTTAGTAGAAAGCAGGCATTTATATAGAATTTATCTAGATATAGAGATAACTATTGGGTACTAGATCTTTCTATAGTCTAAAATAGTTTAGTATCTTTCTAAGGTTTCTAAATAGCTATAAATTAAAAGCTAAATAGCTATAGATTCTTTATTATTCTAAGTATTATATCCTTTCTTAGGTAGGTATTATATTAAGCTACCTTTATTAAGAATTAGTAGAATTCTAGCTAGCCTCTAAAGTTTTCTCTATAGTATCTATTTTACTTGCTAATTCTGCCTAGTTCTAACATTTAGCCTAATTCTAATATTTAGCCTGGAATAGTACCTCTATTCTTAAATAGAAATTTACAGCAGTTCTCTAAGTAATTTCTAGGCCTAAA
Source organism: Spiromastix sp. SCSIO F190 (assembly GCA_014805645.1). Lineage (NCBI taxonomy): Eukaryota > Fungi > Ascomycota > Eurotiomycetes > Onygenales > Spiromastigoidaceae > Spiromastigoides > Spiromastix sp. SCSIO F190. Next base: position 2,342,625 of record WXTY01000006.1, on the reverse strand, counting down.
GGTTTTTCTCTCTTTTTAGTAGCCTAGGTAGAAGGTTCTAACCTAGTTCTTTTGCTAGGTTAGAACTGGAAGGTTTTAAAGGGTATTAGTTCCCCTAATTAAATTAGAAGCTTATTCTTCTATCTACTAGTAAAGAATTTAGATTTATTTTCTTTAGTTAAAGCTATTCTCTCTGTTTTAACCTTGTACTTAGGGTATTATATATCTTTAGAAATATATTTTCCTTGGCAGTTAAAGTACCTAGCCCTAGAGAGGTCCCCCTTTAGGGGGCAATATTTAAATTTATAGTCTTCCTTAGAGCAGAAACTATATTTAAAGGCCTTAGTACAGTATCTAGCTTGGTAGCTATACCCCTGGCAGTTATAGCACCTAGTAACTAGGTATATAGAGTTAAATAGCTCTATATTTTTAAGCTTATTCTTAATAACCAATCTATTATTAATTAGGTGGTTAGCCTATTTAGGGGTTTAGAGATCTAGAAGTATAGAGCTAGACCTTTTAGTATTCTTTAGAGTAGCTCTTCTCTAGTAAAATTACTAAATTCTAAGAAATTCTTTAAGATTAGAGTTATACTTTAGAATATTAGCCTTTTTAATCTTTTGCTAGTTCTGTTTAAAGGCTTCTTTATATACTCTATATACTATAACTATATATCTTTTAGTATAGACCTTGTTTTTTTCTTGCTTGCTAAAGCTATTAAGCTATACCTTATTTACTTTAGCTCTATCCTTAGTAGCTATATTCTTAGCTACTAGAATAATCTTAGAGCTAGCTAGTCTTCTAGCTTCTAAGAAAAGTCTAATTCTATACTTTTTGGTAATTTTATTAATCTTTGCAAGGGCTATTATATATAGTATAGTAGCTAGAAGTTTAGCTAGGGCTAGGCTTCTAATCTATAGCTCTCTAAGTTACTAGGGGGTTAGAAGCTTTTTCTTTAAAGAAATTTTAGTTTTTACTATACTAGTATAGCTAGAAAGGCTCTGGGGGGTAGGGATTAAAGGTTAAGGTAGTTAAAAGGGTAGAGGTTACTCTAATATTGTTTTTAGAGTCTCTAGGCTAAATTAGTCTAATTCTACTTAAAGCTTGGTAACCCTATTATAGTTAGGGCCTAGATCTTAAAGAACTAAGTTAATTTCTTTCTGTATAGTTATAATAGCTTAACTAAGGTTTTTTCTTTTTTAAGCTAAATTTCTAGCTTTTGGGTTTACTAGCTTTGCTTTAATTCTCTGGGGACTCTCCCCTAAGCTTTGGAGGCTACCTGTATTTAATGGAGTAGGTATATTGCTAGAAATAGTATATTACTAGCTAGAAAAAGAATTTTAGCTACAGTAGTACTAACTTTTTACTTAGAAGTAGTAAACTAAGGTAAATTACCTTGCAAGCTTACTATACTTTACTAGTTTTTAGAAAGAACTAGTAAACTAAATACCTTTTTAAAAAAAATACAGAAAACTTTACAAAAGGAGAGTAAAAGTAGTATATATAAAATAGAGAAAAAAGATTTCTAGAATTAAGCTCTAAAAGCTATTCTAGCAGTAATTTATTTTAGAGAAAAATTACCAATTTCTAAAGCTTCTTTGGAGAGAAAACTTTAAAAACTAACTAGAAATATCTAAATCTAAAGCTACTGTACTAGTGGCTATACTACCAAGACACTAGTAGAGATAGAAATAGGTATATAACTAGTAAAAATAAAATAGTAGTTCTAAGAAAAAGAAATAGTACTAATACCTCTATTTTTGGTCTAGAAAAATAGAGAAAAACCTTAATCTAGCCAAAGTTCTAGAGCTAAAGTTAGTAAAAAAGAACTAACAAAAAAAATAGTCTCCCTAAGGAATAGAGCTAGTTCTTAATTAATACTAGGCTAAACTAGGTCTACTAGTAGAACTAGACTAGTTTTAAAGTTAAAACTAGTAAAAGGTAGTATATTATATTTTATAGACCTAAAATAGCTAAACTAGGTAATAGTTTTTATAGAGAACTATTAAACTAGGCAGTCTTATTTAAGTCTGTAATTATAGAAACAGAACTAAGGCCAATATAAACTGTAGTAAAGTCTTTTGGGTATAGTAAGGAAAGTAAAAGATTGGTGGTAGAAATTAGTAGAGAAAGTTAGTTACCAAAGTAATAAAAGGGGGGTACTGCTCCTGCAGTTTGTATAGTATTTATAGTATATAGTACAGAAAAGGTACTTGGTATAAATAACTAGGAATACTAGAAATACTGGTTTAGAGTAAAAATTTTTTACTTGCAGATTATAAAGGCAATATTGGTTATATAGTCTTAAAATTTAGATATATTGTTTAGCTAATATAGGTGTATGTAGTATCCAATTTCCAGAGGATTTAGACTAATATTGGTGGTGTAGTAAAGGAAAATATTTCTTTTCTATTAATAGATTGGTAAAATCACCTTTTCACCAACAGTACCCCTAATACAGGGCCAATTAGCCTAAAATTTAGATAGTAGCCTCTGTAAGAGACAGGCTTTTAATTAAACCTATTTTTAATGTAAAATTCCAAGAATTAACTAAGTTTGGTTTCCGGTATATATTGCCTTAAAATATAGCTATAGAAGAAATATAATTTAAGGTTTAGTTTCTCTAACAGATAAATTAAAGGGAGATTGTATACAGGTAATTCCTAGAATATACAAGAAAATAGATAAGCTCTGGGACAGGTAGAAAAAATATAGCTTGGCAAAAGACAGTTATATATATAAAATTATACTAGCTATATAGACAAAGAAAGATACTAAATATTTTAATATTAATTAAAGCAATGTACTATATAACTATAGTAATATAAGAATCTTTTACCTGCTTTTACTATATAGAGTAGTAGTAGTAGTAGATTAATACACCCTTGAGTTTACTTTTAGAACCATTGGGAACTTCTTGTCTAGGTACATTAAGCCTTATTTATTAAGTATAGTTAACATTAAATATACCCAGTGTTTAGTATATACTTTCCAACAATATATACTTAGTAATATATTTATAACTAGCTTTCTTCTAGTGCTATTTTAATTTATATAGCTATACTAGGGTATACCTATATAGGTACCTTCTTTCTAGATTACTAACCAGTCTAGCTTAGGTACAAATTGTTAAGGCAAGTTAGCTATTATTAGTTATAGATATCCACCTGTTTTATTATTTAATCTAAGGGGGGGGAACTACTTCCCTCTATTGGCTAGTACCTTACAGTAGGCCACCCTAATATAATAGTACTTACCTATATAGAATATTAGATAAGTAATTAGTAGTATCCCCCTCTAAAAATTTCTACTGGTGTCTCTAGCTGGAATTAAACTAGCTACTATACTAGCCCAGTATAGCTCTAACTGTAACACTTACCTGTTGCGCCATAGAGGCTACTATATAGAGTATACAGTCCAGTAAAATCTTACTACTGTACTATACTTCTATAGTTTGTAGGAATTTAGCCTAATTATAAATATTTAAAGGTTACTAAGTATAGAAAATAGTCTAAGCTTTCTGCTGTACATTATAACCTAATTTCTAGCCTTAATTCCCCTTCTGGATTGGTAAACTATTATACAAGCATTCTATATACCTTTTCCACTGCAGTTTAGCTTAAAGGATTGGGTCCTATTTCCAATACTCTTGTAGGTAGGATAAAATAGACAAATACCAAAGTTTAATATAATATTTTTAAATGGTGCTTTAATTCTGTAAAGAATACTGGCAAAAAGAGAAAGGCTTACTATACTAATACAGTAAAGAAATATATATACTGCTTTCTTTTGTTAGTAAAGGCAGAGATAAAATACTTTGGAAATAACTTATATTTCTACTGCCTAATAAATAATATTAACCCTAAATCTTGTTCCCCTGTTAATATCCCCTAAGAGGCCAGTGTTCCAGTAAGCAATGCCAATTACTACTAGTATAGAGAAATAGTAAAATCTATTCTACTTTAGGTAGTTATTTTATTATTTTACCTTTAGGTTTCTTACTCTGTTTGCTGCTAACTTTTCTATATAATTTATATATACTTATTTGTTTCCTTTTGTATTTTGTACTGCATTCTCTGTGCTGGGGTTAGTATATATATAGGGGGGGAAGTATGTAATAGGGAAAGGAAGAATTAGAAGTAGAGAAATATTTCTCTAGAGGGAATTTAATATTCCTCCTAAGTACTACAAGAACATTTAATATAGCAGAATATAGAAGAAAGAAAGAATATATTTTTGCTGCTTAATTTTTAGAATACTTTGTTTATTATCTCTACTAGAAGAATTCTAACTTTAGTTACTCTTTAATCTAATTTCTTGTAGTATTTAGGTTTATATACTGTTACTCTTACCTACCTTGCTTACACTGTAGCTAAGTGTATATAATTACCCCAATTTAGTAGCTTAATATAATACCTACCTAAGAAAGGATATTATACTTAGAATAGTAGGGAATCTATAGCTATTTAGCTTTTACTTTATAGCTATTTAGAAACCTTGGAAAGATACTAGACTATTTTAGACTATAGAAAGGTTTAGTACTTAGTAGCTACCTCTATATCTAGATAAATTCTATATAAATGCCTGCTTTTTATTAAATACCTCTCTATATAAGCCTGGAATCTAGTTAATAGACTTTCTATGTCCAAATATTGTAATTCTTACAATCTTAGAAAAAGAGAAGGAGATTAAGGTTATAAATATATATTTACTACCCCTAGAATTCTATAGAACTATAGATAGACTCTTCTCTATCTATAAGCTTTAAGAATTAGAGCTAAGTACTAGTTTTAATATAATAATAATAATAATAATAATAAATTAATACACCCTGAGCCTTAAGGGCCATTGGGAACTGCTAGACTAGTATATACATGCTTTATTGAGCCTGCTTTCTCAACATCAAGCCTACCCAGTATTCCTGTGCAGTCAGGAATTGACAGTTCTTTAAAACAAGACAAATAGAGCAACAAAAGCTAAATAACAAAAGGAGATACAAAAGATTATACAAAACAAACAAAAATAAAATAAAACCAATAAAGAGTATAGATAGTACAGGGCTTTTAGTATACAATAAAGGAAAACTATTGCCTATTTTGGCTATACAAAGAAAAGAAAAGAAAAGAGAGGTATAGTAGAAATATATAGAATAAAATAGAAAAGAGAGAGATAGAGAAATAGAGAGATAAAGTAAAAGTAAAAGAAAATAGTACAATAAAGAGAATAAAAGTAATACAAGCAAGCAGGCTGCCTTCTATATTCTATAGAACAAAGAATTTACTAAATAGAACTATAGTAGAATTCTCTATTAAAGCTACCACCTAGTTAGGTAGTTAATTCCCTTTGCACTTCCCAAGAGCCTTTTAAAGTCTATAGAGCCTGTTTAAGCCTTTAAGGCCTCCCTTTCTAGGGTATATTTCTTACAGTATATAGTAATATATACTGGAGTCTCTTAACCTCTTCTACAAGAGTATAGAGGGCTATTATAGCCAGGAACCCCTTGTTTAAAGAGAAAAGTAGCTAAACCAATCTTTCTAGTTCTAAGTTATATAGCTAGAGAGTATTAAGTCTTCTAGAGACCTCTATAAAGGTTTAGAGGTCTAGAATCTAGAGTTAGGTAGTAGTAGTTAATTCTAAGGTCTAGTTCCCTAGTAATTCTACTCTATTTCTTCCTCTAGAGAGCTAGTATTGCCTCTCTAGCCTGTGCCTTACTAGAGGACTTATTGTTCTGGTTTAACCCTTTGCCTAACTAAGAGTTCTACTAATTCTCTGTAGTCTCTTCTAGATGCCTAATTTTTCTATTAAGCTAGTTCTAGTTTTGGTAGTTTCTTAGTTTTTAAAGCTTTATCTAAATTTTAAGGTATTTCTCTTTAATAAAGTTTTTAATTCTTGAGTCTACTATTTTTCTTCTATATAGAGTAACCTAGGCATCCAAAACTAGGTTTAGGGGGGTAATTCCAGTGCCTATTTCTAATGCATAGATTAGAGTAGCTCTAAAACCTTTATTAATTATTCTTAGAGCATTATTTTAGAAGGTTTCTAGCTTTTTAGCCAATTCTTTGGAATTTCTATCTAGGGTAGATATATACCAGGCTATAGAGGTATAGATAATTGCTGGTAGAACCACTGTTTTATATAGTAGTCTACCCTCCTCCAATGGAATACCCCAGGTAGAGCCAGTTAACCTAGCTAATATATTGGTCTAGGTGGCTAATTTTCTCTCTATTGCTTTGTAATGCTGTAACTAATTTAACCTAGAATCTAGAAATAGACCTAGAATTCTAAGACCCTTTTATAGTTAAATAGTTATATTAATTCCTTCTAAAACTAGTAGTTTCCCAAGGTTAAACCTTCTAGTATTTCTTAAAAAATACATTAGAGAGTACTTTTTAGGGGCAAACCTAGCTCTATATCTCTTTGCCCAGGCAATATACCTTCTATAGACTCTATTTAAGGCTCTAGTGGTCTGTTCAGTAGACTTTCTATAGACTATAATATTTATATTATTACTAAAGCCTATACTTAATACTTTCTGGTGCTCTGGATTGTATAGATCCACCAATTCAGCATTGTAGAAGAGAAATAGAATTATAGATATACAAGATCCTTGGGGGGTTCCAGTAGAAATATTAAATATTTTAGAAGGCTTATTTTTAAACTAGAGAATAGAGGCTCTATTCTGTATAAAGCTTCTAACCTAGTCTACTAGAGACTCTAGAATACTTTTTTTCTTTAGAATATAGACCAGCCTTTCTAGAATAATATAGTTAAAGGCTCCAGTTATATCTAGAGAAAGAATAGAGGCTATATCTCTCTCTAATAGATTCCCTTGCTATATAGTTCTAATTGCACTTAGTAGTAAATCCAAAGCATAGGTGGTTAAATACCCTTTTCTAGCTCTAAATTAGGTTATAGAAAGAAGACTATATTTCTTAGCTATATCCTGGAGCCTTCTAGCTATAACCCCTTCTATAACCTTTCCCAGAGTATTTAGAAGTACTACAGGTCTCTATACCTTGGTAATAGAGTAGTCTAGCCTTCCAGGCTTTCTTAAAACTACTGTTTTAGCAGTCTTAAAAATCTTTGGATAGTATTGCCAATTCCAACATTCCTCTATAAGGATTTGCATTGGTTTATAGAGGGAAGGTTCTAAGGCTTTTAAAAATCCATTAGGAATACTATCCAGGCCTAGAGCTTTCCAGAAAGCTGTTGCCTTTATAAATTAGCCAATCTCTTTCTCTGTAGGAGGCTCTAGGCTTTCTAAGGCAGCTAGAAAGCTTATATCCTTCTCTATATCTTCTAAATCTACCTCTGGAAGCTAGGCAGGAATAAAATTGCACTATAGCTAAGCAAGCCTAACTCTAATATAAGTAGAGATAGTAAATCTCTACTATATTTTCCCTTAAGGCTCTGTGTCTTTTACTAAAGCTTACACTGTAATTCCTTAATTTAGGGGGTTTACCTAGAGGCAAAGCTTTCCCCTATACCCTTTACTCTATTTACTTCTTAAGCCTATGCCAATCTCTTGTATAGATTCTCTCTATAAACCAATATATATATCTATTCTCTTAAGCTATATAGAAGGTATTCTAGCTAGCCTGTTCTAGCTCTATTGCCTCTATTATATACTGCACCCTACAGGTATTAACTACTTTATACTACCCTATTAAATCTCTTTCTAATAGGGCTAACTATGCCTTGCAGGATTTAAAAGGTCTATACCCCTAGCCAGGCAGTATAGCCTAAGTATTACTATTCTACTAACTAATACCCTGTTCTCCTTCCTTAATTATTCTACACTAATGGTTGTTAAAACCCTGGTTTAGCTACTTCTCTATAATTAAATTTCTGGCTTCTCTGTGCTTAGGTCTCTGGCTTCTCTATAGTTTAAATAGATATAGAAATAGAAATATTTTAGTATATATAGTTAGTATAGGCCTGCCTCTGCAGTAGCCTTTCTTTGTATAGTATTCTAAACTATAGCCTGGCTACTGTCTAACCTAATTTTCTATACCTTCTAGTGGCTTCTATGCCCCTAGCCCTAATCTATTTATTCTACCTTAATAATATTTTAAGACTATTACTTAACAATGTCTTAAAATTCTTCCTTAACAATATATACCTCTCTAACCTTTATTAATAGCAGTTTAATTAATTTCAAAACCCTAAGGACTCTGGTTATATATAGCCTAAGCAAGAAAGTATATATACAGAAAATTTACAGTAGAAGGTTCTAAGGGCACCACAGGTGTTCTATTCCACCCCCTTTAAGAGGATTAAGCAGAGTTAATATATTCTTTACCAGGAATTACTGTTATTTTACTTTTAAAAGTATATTTAGATAGTTTTTACACCTATTTGGTTGGTAGTCCTGTGTTGTGTATAGCCTGCAAGCACTGGCTTTACCTAGCACTATTTAACTATATACCTCCAACCATAAGAATTGTTTAGCAAATGCCTCTCTATTGTAAAAGAGGTTATTAGTAACCAGGCTGCACTGCATGGAGGCAATTTTTATCGCGGCCCTAGAAATTTATAGTAGTTCTCTAAGTAATTTCTAGGCCTAAAGGCCTTTCTCTTTTTTTAGTAGCTTGGGTAGAAGGTTCTAGCCTAGTTCTTTTGCTAGGTTAGAACTGGAAGGCTTTAAAGGGGGTTAGTTCCCCTAATTAGATTAGAAGCTTATTTTTTTGCCTGCTAGCAAAGAATTTAGGCTTATTCTCCTTGGCTAAGCTATTCTCTCTATTTTAACCTTATACTTAGGGCATTATATATCTCCAGAAGTATATTTTCCTTGGTAGTTAGAGTACTTAGCTCTAGAGAGGTCTTCCTTTAGGGGGCAATATTTAAATCTATAGTCTTCCTTGGAGCAGAAACTATATTTAGAGGCCTTAGTACAGTATCTAGCTTAGTAGCTATACCCCTGGTATTAATAGCACCTAGAAACTAGGTATATAGAGTTAAATAGCTCTATAGTTTTAAGCTTATTTTTAATAACTAGTCTATTATTAATTAGATAGTTAGCTTGCTTAGGGGTTTGGAGATCTAGAAGTATAGAGCTAGATTTCTTAGTATTCTTTAGAGTAGCTCTCCTTTAGTAAAATTACTAAATTCTAAAAAACCCTTTAAAATTAAAGTTATACTTTAAAATATTAGCTTTTTTAATTTCTTGCTGGTTCTGTTTAAAGGCTTCTTTGTATACTCTATACACTAGAACTATATACCTTCTAGTATAGACTTTGTTTTTCTTCTACTTGCCAAAGATATTAAGCTATACTTTGTTTACTTTAGCTTTATTCTTGGTAGCTATATTCTTAGCTACTAGAATAATCTTAGAGCTAGCTAGTCTTCTAGCTTCTAAGAAAAGTCTAATTCTATACTTTTTGGTAGTTTTATTAATCTTTGCAAGGGCTATAGTATATAGAATAGTAGCTAGAAGTTTAGCTAGAGCTAGGCTTCTAATCTTTAGCTTTTTTAGCTACTGGGGGGTTGGAAGCTTCTTCTTTGGAGGGATTCCAGTTTTTGCTATACTAGTATAGCTAGGGAGGCTCTGGGGGGTAGAGATTAAAGGTTAGAGGGGTGGAGGTTACTCTAATATTATCTTTAGAGCCTCCAGGCTAAATTAGCCTAATTCTACTTAAAGCTTAGTAACTCTATTATAGTTAGGGCCTAGATTCTAAAGAACTAAGTTAATTTCTTTTTATATAGTTATAATAGCTTAACTAAGGTTCTTTCTTTTCTAAGCTAAATTTCTAGCTTTTGGGTTTACTGGCTTTACTCTAATTCTCTGGGGACTCTCCCCTAAGCTTTGGAAGCTGCCTGTATTTAATAGAGTAGGTATATTGCTAGGAATAGTATATTACTAGCTAGAAAAAAAATTCTGGCTGCAGTAGTACTAACTTTTTACTTAGAAGTAGTAAACTAAGGTAAATTACCTTGCAAGCTTACTATACTTTACTAGTTTTTAGAGAGAACTAGTAAACTAAATATCTTTTTAAAAAAAATATAGAAAACTTTACAAAGAAAAAAAAGTAGTATATATAAAAAAGAAAAAAGATTTCTAGAATTAAGCTCTAAAAGCTATTCTAGTAGTAATTTATTTTAGAGAGGAATTACCAATTCTAGAAGCTTCTTTGGAGGGAAAACTTTAAAAACTAACTAGAAATATCTAAATCTAAAGCTACTATACCAGTAGCTATACTACCAAGGTACTAGTAGAGATAGAAATAGGTATATAACTAGTAAAAGTAAAATAGTAGTTAAAGAAAAAGGGGTAGTATTAATATCTCTATTTTTAGTCTAGAAAAGTAGAGAAAAACCTTAATCTAGCTAAAGTTCTAGAACTAAAGCCAGTAAAAAAGAACTAAATAAAGAAAAAGGTCTCCCTAAAAAATAAAGCTAGTTTTTAACTAATACTAGGCTAAACTAGGTCTACTAGTAGAACTAGACTAGTTTTAGTAAGTTAAAACTAGTAAAAGGTAGTATATTCTATTTTATAGACCTAAAATAGCTAAACTAGGTAATAGTTTTTATAGAGAACTATTAAACTAAGTAGTCTTGTTTAAGTCTATAATTGCAGGAATAGAACTAAGGTCAATACAAACTATAGTAAAGCCTTTAGGTATAGTAAAAAGAAAAGAAAAGAGAGGTTAGTTACTAAAGCAATAAAAGAAAGGTACTACTCCTGTAGTTTATATAGTATTTATAGTATATAGTACAGAAAAGGTACTTGGTATAAGTAGCTAGAAACACTAGAATTACTGGTTTAGGATAAAAAATTTTTTGCATGTAGTTTATAAAAATAATATTAGTTATAATAATAATAATAATAATAAATTAGTACACCCTGAGCCTTAAGGGCCATTGGAAACTGCTAGACTAGTATATACATGCTTTATTGAGCCTGCTTTCTTAATATCAAGCCTACCCAGTATTCCTGTGCAGTCAGGAATTGACAGTTCTTCAAAACAAAACAAATAGAGTAACAAGAGCCAAATAACATAAAGAGATACAAAAGGTTATACAAAACAAACAAAATAAAACCAATAAAGAGAGTAGATAGTACAGGGCTTTTTAGTATACAATAAAAGAAAACTATTGCCTATTTTGGCTATACAAAGAGAAGAAAAGAGAGGTGTAGTACAAATATAGAGAATAATAGAATAGAAAAGAAAGAGATAGAGAAATAGAAAAGGGTAATATAAAGGTAGCAGAAATAGTACAATAAAGAAAATAGAACAAAGAAAATAAAATAAAAGCAATATAAGCAAGTAGACTGCCTTCTATATTCTATAGAACAAAGAATTTGCTAAATAGAACTGTGGCAGAATTCTCTGTTGGAGCCACCACCTAGTTAGGTGGTTAATTCCCTTTGTACTTCCCAAGAGCCTTTTAAAATCTATAGAGCCTGTTTAAGCTATTAAGGCTTCCCTTTCAAGAGTATACTTCTTACAGTATATAGTAATATAGACTGGAGTCTCTTGACCTCTTCTACAAGAGTATAGAGGGCTATTATAGCCAGGAACCCCTTGTTTATAGAGAAAAGTAGCTAGACCAATCTTTCTAGTTCTAAGCTATATAGCTAGAGAGCACTAAGCTTTCTAAAGACCTCTATAGAGGTTTAGAGGTCTAGAATCTAGAGTTAAGTAGTAGTGGTTAATTCTAAGGTCCAGTTCCCTAGTAATTCTACTCTATTTCTTTCTCCAGAGAGCTAGTATTGCCTCCCTAGCCTATGCCTTACTAGAGGACTTATTGCTCTAGTTTAAACCTTTGCCTAACCAAGAATTCTACCAATTCTCTGTAGTCTCTTCTGGATGCCTAATCTTTCTATTAAGCTAGTTCTAGTTTTGGTGGTTTCTTGGTTCTTGAAGCTTTGTCTAAATTTTAAGGTATTTCTCTTTAATAAGGTTCTTAATCCTTGAGCCTGCTGTTTTCCTTCTATAAAGGGCCACCTAGGCATCCAAAACTAGGTTTAGGGGGGCAATTCCAGTGCCTGTTTCCAATGCATGGATTGGAGTGGCTCTAAAACCTCCACTAACTATCCTTAGAGCATTGTTTTGGAAGGTCTCTAGTTTTTTAGCCATTCCTCTGGATTTTCCATCCAGGGTGGGTGTATACCAGGCTATAGAGGCATAGGTAATTGCTGGTAGAACCACTGTTTTATATAGTAGTCTACCTTCCTCTAATGGAATACCCCAGGTAGAGCCAGTTAACCTAGCCAATACATTGGTTTAGGTGGCTAATTTTCTCTCTATTGCTTTGTAGTGTTGTGACCAATTTAACCTAGAGTCTAGAAATAGACCAAGAATTCTAAGACTCTCTTGTGGTTAAATAGTTATATTGGTTCCCTCCAAATCTAGTGGTTTTTTAAGGTTAAACCTTCTAGTATTTCTTGAAAAATACATTAGAGAGTACTTCTTAGGGGCAAACCTAGCTCTATATCTCTTTGCCCAGGCAATACACCTTCCATGGACCCTATTTAAAGCTCTAGTGGTCTGTTTAGTAGACTTTCCATAGGCTATAATATTTATATTATTACTAAAGCCTATACTTAATACTTTCTGGTGCTCTGGATTGCATAGATCCACCAATTCAGCATTGTAGAAGAGAAATAGAATTACAGATATATAAGATCCTTAAGGGGTTCTAGCAGAAATATTAAATATCTTGGAAGGTTTATTTTTAAACTAGAGAATAGAGGCTCTATCCTGTATAAAGCTTCTAACCCAGCCTACTAAAGATTCTGGAACACCCTTTTTCTTTAGTATATAGACCAGCCTTTCTGGAATAACATGGTCAAAGGCTCCAGTTATGTCCAGGGAAAGAATAGAGGCTATACCTCTCTCCAATAGGTCTCCCTGCTATACAGTTCTAATTGCACCCAGTAGTAGGTCCAAAGTATAGGTGGTTAAATGGCCCTTTCTAGCTCTAAATTGGGTGGCAGGAAGAAGACTATATTTCTTAGCTATATTCTAGAGCCTTCTAGCTGTAACTTCTTCTATAACCTTCCCCAAGGTATTTAGAAGTACTACAGACCTCTATACTTTGGCTATAGAGTAGTCTAGCCTTCCAGGTTTTCTTAAAACTACTGTTTTAGTAGTTTTAAAGATCTTTGGATAGTATTACTAATTCCAATATCCCTCTATAAGGATTTGCATTGGTTTATAGAGGGGAGGTCCTAAGGCTTTTAAAAATCCATTAGAAATACTATCCAGGCCAGGGGCTTTCCAGGAGGCTGTTGCCTTTATAAATTGGCCAATCTCTTTCTCTGTAGGGGGCTCTAGGTTTTCTAGAGTGGCTGGAAAGCTAGTATCCTCCTCTATATCTTCTAAGTCTGCCTCTGGAAGCTAGGGAAAGAATTAAGTTGCAAATTCCTAAGATTTTTACTGGTGTGTAGTAGCTAAACCTCCATTATTGGCTTTTAGGGAGGGAACTAAGGGTAGTTCTATAGGTAAGTAGCTTCTTAACCTTCCCCACCTTACTAGTTTCCACAAAACTACTCTATCTTCCCTAAGCCTGTGGGTAAATTGTCTAAATTGGAACCTTTTAGACTCTTTAATAGCTTTTTTCTTGGCTTTGGTAGCTTGTTTAACTAGGTCTAAATGGGCAGCCCTTGCTCTAAGACTTCTCTCCTCCTAAATTAGGCCAGCAATCTCTAGATTCCACCAGGGAGTAGCTTTTTGGCTTGGTTTGGATTCTCTAGTCTTTGGAACAGTAATCTCAGCAATACTAAGGATTTTTTGCTGTAAATAGAAGGTATATTGCTCTACCTCTTCCCTGCTATTTAAGCTATTTGGAAACCAGAGATCTTGGGCTAGGTTTTAGACTTCTTCCTAATTAGCTTCCTTCCATTTATACCTGCTTTGGTTTGGCTGGTCTAGCACTGTTTCTAGGTCAAAATCCAATGCTATAAGCATATGGTTAGATCCATGCTGGAGATTCCCAGGGGTAGATATAGAGATAAGCTTATCTACTATATCTATAGAGCCAAAAGACAGATCAATAGTTGTTTTGGAAGGATACCTAATCTATATAGGCATTTTAGAGGGGGTAAGCAGCTCCAGGCCTAAACTAGCTGTAATTTCCAATAGATCCTTTGCCATTTTATGGGTTTCAGTGGATTCCAAGGTATTCCAGAGAGAATGGTAAAGATTAAAGTCACCCAATAGAATATTAGAGCTACTTAGCTCCAGTTCTTGAAGCTTATAGATTGGAGAGAGCCTATCTATAGTACTATATACTCCTGGGGGTGGTGAATATATATTTATAACCTTAATCTCCTTCTCTCCTTCCAAAATTGTAAGAATTGCAATATTTGGACATGGAAAGTCTATTAACCAGGTTCCAGGCTTGCATAGAGAGGTATTCAGTAGGAAGCAGGCATTTATATAGAATTTGTCTAGATATAGAGGTAACCACTGGGTACTAGACCTTTCTATAGTCTAAAATAGTCTAGTATCCTTCCAAGGTTCTTGAATAGCTATAAAGTAGAAACTAAATAGCTGTGGATTCCCTATTATTCCAAGTATAATATCCTTGCTTAGGTGGGTGTTATATTGAGCTACCCTTATTGAGAATTAGCAGGATTCTGGCTTGCCTCTGGATTTTCTTCTGTAGTATCTATTTTACCTGCTAATTTAGCTTGATTCTGGGATTTAGTCTAAAATAGTGTCTCTATTCTTGAATGGAAATTTGCAGCAGTTCTCTGGGTAATTTCTAGGCCTAAAGGCCTTTCTCTCTTTCTAGTGGCTTGGATAGAAGGCTCTAACCTAGATCTTTTACTACTAGGTTGGAGCTGGGAGGCTTCAAAGGGTGTTAGTTCCCCTAATTGAATTGGAAGCTTATTTTCCTGCCTGCTAGCAAAGAATCTAGGCTTATTCTCTCTGGCTAAGGCTATTCTTTCTGTTTTAACCTTGTGCTTAGGGCATTGCATGTCTCCAGAAGTATATTTTCCTTGGCAGTTAGAGCACTTAGCTCTAGAGAGGTCTCCCTTTACAGGGCAATGTTCAAACCTATAGTCTCCCTTGGAGCAGAAACTATATTTAGAGGCCTTAGTACAGTATCTAGCTTGGTGTCTATACCCCTGGCATTGATAGCACCTAGAAACTAGGCATGTAGAGTTAAATAGCTCTACAGTTTTAAGCTTATTCTTAATAACCAGTCCATTGTTAATTAGGTAGTTAGCTTGCTCAGGGGTTTGGAGATCTAGAAGTATAGAGCCAGACCTCTTAGTATTCTTTAGAGTGGCTCTTCTCCAGTGAAATTGCTAAATTCTAAGAAACCCTTTAAGATTAGGGTTATACTTTAGAATATTGGTTTTTCCAATTTCTTGCTGGTCTTGTTTAAAGGCTTCTTTGTGTACTCCATGCACTAGAACTGTATACCTTCTAGTATAGACCTTGTTTTCCTCTTGTTTGCCAAAGATATTAAGCTATACCTTGTTTGCTTTAGCTCTATCCTTGGTAGCTGTATTCTCAGCCACTAGAATAATCTCAGAGCTAGCTAGTCTCCTAGCTTCTAAGAAAAGTCCAATTCCATGCTTTTTGGTAGTTTCATTGATCTTTGCAAGGGCTGTAGTATATAGAATAGTAGCTAGAAGTTTAGCTAGGGCAGGACTTCTAACCTTTAGCTCTTAAAGCTGCTGGGGGGTAGGCTGCTTTTCCTTTGGTGGAATTCTATTCTTAGCTATACTAGCATAGCTAGGGAGGCTCTGGGGGGCAGGGATTGGAGGTTGGGGTGGTTGGGGGGGTGGGGGTTGCTCTAATATTGTTTTTAGAGCCTCCAGGCCAAATTGGCCTAATTCTGCTTGAAGCTTGGTAACCCCATTATGGTTGGGGCCTAGGTCCTAAAGAACTAAGTTAATTCCTTCTTGCATTATTATAATAGCTTAACTAAGGTTCTTTCTTTTCTAAGCTAGATTTCCAGCTTGTGGGTTCACTGGCTTTGCTCCAATTCTCTGGGGACTCTCCCCTAAGCTTTGGAAGCTGCCTGTGTTCAATGGGGTAGGCATTTTAGCTAGAAATACTAGGTTTACTAGCTAGAGAAAGGATTCTGGCTATTTACACTATCTTTTTGTTTAGAAGTAGTAAACTAAGGTGTATTGCCTTGCAAGCTCACCACACTTTACTAGTTTTTAGAGAGAACTAGTAAACTAAATACCTTTTTAAGAAAAATGCAGAAAACTTTACAAAGGGGAAGGAGTAGTATATACAAAAGGGGAAAAGATTTCTAGAATCAGACTCTAAGAGCTTGTTCTAGCAGTAATTTATTTTGGAGGGGAATTACCAATTCCAGAAGCTTCTTTGGAGGGGAAACTTCAAAAACTAACTAGAAATATCTAAATCTAAAGCTACTGTACCAGTGGCTATACCACCAAGGCACTAGTAGAGATAGAAATAGGTGTATAACTAGTAAAAGTAAAGTAGTAGTTAAAGGAAAAGGGGGTAGTACTAATACCTCTATTTTTGGTCTAGAAAAGCAGAGAAAAACCTTAATCTAGCTAAAGTTCCAGGACTAAAGCCAGCAAGAAAGAACTAAACAAAGAAAAGGGTCTCCCTAAGGAATAAAGCTAGTTCTTAACTAATACTGGGCTAAACCAGGTCTACTAGTAGAACTAGACTAGTTTTAGTAGGTTAAAACTAGTAAAAGGTAGGGCATTCTATTTTATAGATCTAAAATATCTAAACTAGGTAATAGTTTTTGCAGAGAACTATTAAACTAAGCAGTCTTGTTTAAGCCTGTAATTACGGGAACAGAACTAAGGCCAATACAAACTGTAGTAAAGCCTTTTGGGTATAACAAGGAAAGTAGAAAAGATTAATAGAGAGGTTGGTAGAAAGGTTGGTTGCTGGAGCAATAAAAGGGGGGTACTGCTCCTGCAGTTTGCATGGTGTTTGTGGTGTGTAGTGCAGAAAAGGTACTTGGCGTGAATGTCTGGGAACACCAGAAATGTTGGTTTGGGGTGAAAATTTTTCGTTCGCAAATTGTAAAGGCAATATTAGTCGCACAGTTCTGAAATTTAGATATCTTGTTCAGCTAATATAGGCGTACGCAGCATCCAATTTCCAGAAGATTTGGACTAATATTGGTGGTATAGTGAAGGGAAATATCCCTCTTCTGTTGATGGATCGGTGAAATCACCTTTTCATCAACAGCACCCCCAATACAGGGCCAATTGGCCTGAAATTTGGATGGTAGCCTCTGTAAGAGACAGGCTTTCAATTGAACCTATTTTCAATGTAAAATTCCAAGAATTAACTGAGTTTGGATTCCGGCGTGTGTAAAACCCCCTAGAAACTAAATAATATTAGTTATATAGTTCTAAAATTTAGATATTTTATTTAGCTAATATAGATATACACAGTATCTAATTTCTAGAAGATTTAGACTAATATTAATAGTATAGTAAAGGGAAATATTTCTTTTCTATTAATAGATTGGTAAAATTACTTTTTTATTAACAGTGCCACCAATACTGGGCCAATTGCCTTAAAATTTAGATAGTAGCCTCTATAAAAGACAGGCTTTCGATTGAAGCTATTTTCAATGTAAAATTCCAAGAATTAACTAAGTTTGGATTCCGGTGTGTGTTTTTAAAGAGAGTAGATAGTACTGGGGTTTTAGTATACAATAAAAGGAAACTATTGCCTATTTTGGCTATACAAAGAAAAGAAAAGAGAGATATAGTAGAAATATAGAAAATAAAATAGAAGAGAGAGAAATAGAAAAAAGGTAAAGTAAAAGTAAAAGAAAATAGTACAATAAAGAGAGTAAAAGCAATACAAGCAAGCAGGCTACCTTCTATATTCTATAGAACAAAGAATTTACTAAATAGAACTATAGTAGAATTCTCTATTAAAGCTACTACCTAGTTAGGTAGTTAATTTCCTTTGTACTTTCTAAGAGCCTTTTAAAGTCTATAGAGTCTATTTAAGTCTTTAAGGCTTTTCTTTTAAGAGTATATTTCTTACAGTATATAGTAATATAGACTAGAGTCTCTTAACCTCTTCTATAAGAGTATAGAGGGCTATTATAGCCAGGAACCCCTTATTTAAAGAGAAAAGCAGCTAAACCAATCTTTTTAGTTCTAAGTTATATAGCTAGAGAGCATTAAGCTTTCTAGAGACCTCTATAAAGGTTTAGAGGTTTAGAATCTAGAGTTAGGTAATAGTAGTTAATTCTAAGGTCTAGTTCCCTAGTAATTTTACTTTATTTCTTTCTCTAGAGAGCTAGTATTGCCTCTCTAGCCTGTGCCTTACTAGAGGACTTAGTACTCTGGTTTAAACCTTTACTTAACTAAGAGTTCTACTAATTCTCTATAGTCTCTTCTAGATATCTAATTTTTTTATTAAGCTAGTTCTAGCTTTGGTGGTTTCTTAGTTTCTAAAGCTTTGTCTAAATTTTAAGGTATTTCTCTTTAATAAGGTTTTTAATTCTAGAGCCTACTATTTTTCTTCTGTATAGAGTAACCTAGGTATCTAAAACTAGGTTTAGAGGGGCAATTCCAGTGCCTGTTTTTAATATATAGATTAAAGTAGCTCTAAAACCTCTACTAACTATTCTTAGAGTATTATTTTAGAAGGTTTCTAGCTTTTTAGCTAATTCTTTTAAGTTTCTATCCAGGGTAAATATATACTAGGCTATAGAGGTATAGGTAATTGCTGGTAGTACTACTATTTTATATACTAGTCTACCTTTCTCCAATAGAATACCCTAGGTAGAGCCAGTTAACCTAGCCAATATATTGGTTTAGGTAGCTAATTTTCTCTCTATTGCCTTGTACTATTGTAACTAATTTAACCTAGAGTCTAGAAATAGACCTAGAATTCTAAGACTCTTTTATAGTTAAATAGTTATATTGGTTCCTTCTAAAACTAGTAGTTTTCCAAGGTTAAATCTTCTAGTATTTCTTAAAAAATATATTAGAGAGTACTTTTTAGGGGTAAACCTAGCTCTATACTTCTTTGCCCAGGCAATATACCTTCTATAGACTCTATTTAAGGCTCTAGTAGTCTGTTTAGTAAACTTTCTATAGGCTATAATATTTATATTATTACTAAAGCCAATACTTAGAACTTTCTGGTGGTCTAGATTATATAGGTCTACTAATTTAGTATTATAGAAAAGAAATAAAATTATAGATATATAAAATTCTTAGGGAGTTTTAGTATAGATATTAAATATTTTAGAAAACTTATTTTTAAACTAGAGAATAGAGACTCTATTCTATATAAAACTTTTAACTTAGTCTACTAAAGACTCTAGAATACTTTTTTTCTTTAGAATATAGACTAGCCTTTCTAGAATAATATAGTTAAAGGCTCTAGTTATATCTAAAGAAAGAATAGAGGCTATACCTCTCTTTAATAGATTTCCCTGCTATATAGTTCTAATTGCACCCAGTAGTAAGTCTAAAGTATAGATAGTTAAATACCTCTTTCTAGCTCTAAATTAGGTAGTAGAAAGAAAACTATATTTCTTAGCTATATTCTAAAGCCTTCTAGCTATAACTCCTTCTATAACCTTTCCCAGAGTATTTAGAAGTACTACTGGCCTCTATACCTTGGCAATAGAGTAGTCTAGCCTTCTAGGCTTTCTTAAAACTACTATTTTAGTAGTCTTAAAGATCTTTAAATAGTATTGCTAATTTTAATATTTCTCTATAAAGATTTATATTGGTTTATAAAGAGAGGGTTCTAAGGCTTTTAAAAATCTATTAGAAATACTATCTAGGCTAGGGGCTTTCTAAGAGGCTATTACCTTTATAAATTAGCTAATCTCTTTCTCTATAGAGGGCTCTAGATTTTCTAAAGTAGCTAGAAAGTTTATATTCTTCTCTATATCTTCTAAATCTACCTCTAGAAGTTAGGGAAAGAATTAGTTTATAAATTTCTAAGATTTCTACTGGTATATAGTAGCTAATTCTCTATTATTGGCTTTTAGAGAGGGAACTAAAGGTAGTTCTATAAGTAAATAGCTTTTTAACCTTCTCTACCTTGCTAGTTTCTATAAAACTACTCTATCTTCCCTAAGCTTATAGATAAATTATCTAAATTAAAATCTTTTAAACTTTTTAATAGCTTTTTTCTTGGCTTTAGTAGCTTATTTAACTAGGTCTAAATAGATAGCCCTTGCTCTAAGACTTCTCTTCTTCTAAATTAGGCTAGCAATCTCTAGATTTTACCAGGGAGTAGCTTTTTGGCTTGGTTTAGATTCCCTAGTCTTTAGAATAGTAATTTTAGCAATACTAAGGATTTTTTACTATAAATAGAAGGTATACTGTTCTATCTCTTCCCTACTATTTAGGCTATTTAAAAACTAAAGATTCTAGGCTAGATTTTAAATCTTTTTTTAATTAGCCTTTTTCTATTTATACCTGCTTTAATTTAGCTAGTCTAGTACTGTTTCTAGGTTAAAATCCAATGCTATAAGTATATAGTTAGATCTATATTAAAGATTCCCAGGGGTAGATATAGAGATAAGCTTATTTACTATATCTATAGATCTAAAAAATAGATTAATAGTTATTTTAGAAAAATACCTAATCTATATAGATATTTTAGAGGGGGTAAGTAGTTCTAGGCCTAAACTAGCTATAATTTCCAATAGATCCCTTGCCATTGTATAGATTTTAGTGGATTCTATAGTATTCCAAAGAGAATAGTAAAGATTAAAGTCTCTTAGTAGAATATTAGAGCTAGTATATAGATTTAATTCTTAAAGCTTATAGATAGAGGAGAGTCTATCTATAGTTCTATAGAACTCTAGGGGTGGTAAGTATATATTTATAACCTTAATCTCCTTCCCTTCTTCCAAGATTGTAAGAATTACAATATTTAGACATAGAAAGTCTATAAACTAGATTCCAGGCTTATATAGAGAGGTATTTAGTAGAAAGCAAGCATTTATATAGAATTTATCTAGATATAGAGCAGGAATAAAATTGCACTATAGTTAGGTAAACTAAACTACAATATAAGTAGAAATAGCTAGTCTCTACTATACTTTCCCCTAAAGTACTATAACTTTTGCTAAAGCTTATATAGATATTCCTTAGTTTAAAAGGTCTACCCCTAGATAAAAGCTTTTCTTTATATTCTTTACTTTATTTACTTTTTAAGTCTATATTAATTTCTTAGATTTTCTTTATAGACCAGTATATATATCTATTCTTTTAAGCTATATAGAAAGTATTCTAGCTAGCCTGTTCTAGCTTTATTGCCTCTATTATATACTGTACTCTATAGATATTAACTACTTTATACTACCCTATTAAATCTTTTTTTAATAGGGCTAACTATGCCTTGCAGAATTTAAAAGGTCTATACCCCTAGCTAGGTAGTATAGCCTAAGTATTACTATTTTACTAACTAATACCCTGTTCTCCTTCCTTAATTATTTTATACTAATAGTTATTAAAACCCTAGTTTAGCTACTTCTCTATAGTTAGATTTCTGGCTTCTCTATACTTAGGTCTCTGGCTTCTCTGTAGTTTAAATAGGTATAGAAATAGGGATATTTTGGTATATATAGTTAGTATAGGCCTGCCTCTACAGTAGCCTTTATTTATATAGTATTCTAGACTATAGCCTAGCTACTGTCTAACCTAATTTTCTGTACCCTTTACTAGCCTCTATATCTCTAAGCCTCTACCTATTTATTCTACCTTAATAATATCTTAAAACTATTACTTAACAATATCTTAAAATTCTCTTTTAACAATATATACCTTTCTAACTTTTATTAATAGTAGTTTAAATTAATTTTAAAACCCTAAGGACTCTAGTTATATATAGCCTAAGTAAAAAGATATATATATAGAGAATTTATAGTAGAAGGTTCTAAGGGTACTATAGAACACACACCGGAATCCAAACTCAGTTAATTCTTGGAATTTTACATTGAAAATAGATTCAATCGAAAGCCTGTCTCTTACAGAGGCTACCATCTAAATTTCAGGCCAATTGGCCCTGTATTGGGGGTGCTGTTGATGAAAAGGTGATTTCACCGATCCATTAACAGAAGAGGGATATTTCCCTTCACCACACCACCAATATTAGTCCAAATCACCTGGAAATTGGATACTGAATACACCTATATTAGCTGAACAACATATCCAAATTTCAAGACCGTGCGACCAATACTGCCTTTACAATTTGCGAACGAAAAATTTTTACCCTGAACCAGCACTTCTGGTGTTCCTGGACACTTACACCAAGTACCTTTTCTGCGCCACACACTACAAACGCTACACAAACTGCAGGAGTAGTACCCCCCTTTTATTGCTCCAGCAACCAACTTCTCTCTTCTCTTCTCTTTACTATACCCAAAAGGCTTTACTACAGTTTGTATTGGCCTTAGACCTGTTCCCGCAATCACAGGCTTAAACAAGACTGCCTAGTTTAATAGTTCTCTGCAAAAACTATTACCCAGTTTGGCTACTCTGGGTCTATAAAATAGAACCTGCTATCTTTTACTAGTTTTAACTCTAAAACTAGTCTAGTTCTACTAGTGGACCTGGTTTAGCCCAGTATTAGTTAAGGACTAGCTCTATTCCTTAGGGAGACCTTTTTCTTTGTTTAGTCCTTTCTTGCTGGCTTTAGTTCTAGAACTTTAGCTAGATTAAGGTTTTTCTCTGCTTTTCTAGACCAAAAACAGAGGTGTTAGCACTGCCCCTTTTCCTTTAACCACTACTTTATATTTACTAGTTATACACCTATTTCTGTCTCTACTAGTGCCTTGGTGGTATAGCCACTGGTACAGTAGCTTTAGATTTAGATATTTCTAGTTGGTTTTTGAAGTTTTCCCTCCAAAGAAGCTTCTGGGATTGGTAATTCCCCTCCAAAATAAATTACTGCTAGAATAGCTTTTAGAGCTTGATTCTAGAAATCTTTTTCCCCTTTCTTGTATATACTACCCCCCCCTTTTTGTAAAGTTTTCTACCTTTTGCTTAAAAAGGTATTTAGTTTACTAGTTCTCTCTAAAAACTAGTAAAGTATAGTAAGCTTGCAAGGCAATTTACCTTAGTTTACTACTTCTAAGTAAAAAGTTAGTACCACTGCAGCCAAAATCCTTTCCCTAGCTAGTAAACCTAGTATTTCTAGCTAAAATACCTACTCCATTGAATACAGGCAGCTCTCAAAGCTTAGGGGAGAGTCCCCAGAGAATTAAAGCAAAGCCAGTGAACCCAAAAGCTGGAAATTTAGCTTAAAGAAGAAAGAACCTTAGTTAAGCTATTACAACTATACAAGAAGGAATTAACTTAGTTCTTTAAGATCTAGGCCCCAACTATAATGGGGTTACCAAGCTTCAAGCAGGATTAGGCCAATTTAGCCTGGAGGCTCTAAAGACAATATTAGAGCAACCTCCACCCCCCCAACCTTTAATCTCTACCCCCCAGAGCCTCCCTAGCTATGCTAGTATAGCAAAAACTGGAATCCCTCCAAAGGAGAAGCTTCCAACCCCCCAGTAGCTTAGGGAGCTAAAGATTAGAAGCCTAGCCCTAGCTAAACTTCTAGCTACTATTCTATATACCACAGCCCTTGCAAAGATCAATAAAGCTACCAAGAAGCATAGAATTAGACTTTTCCTAGGAGCTAGGAGACTAGCTAGCTCTAAGATTATTCTAGTGGCTAAGAATGCAGCCACTAAGGATAGAGCTAAAGTAAACAAGGTATAGCTTAATACCTTTGGCAAGCAAGAGGAAAACAAGGTCTATACTAGAAGGTATACAGTTCTAGTGCATGGAGTACACAAAGAAGCCTTTAAACAGAACCAGCAAGAAATTAGAAAAGCCAACATTCTAAAGTATAACCCTAATCTTAAAGAATTTCTTAGGATTCAGCAATTCTACTGGAGAAAAGCTACTCTAAAGAATACCAAGAAGTCTAGCTCTATGCTTCTAGACCTCCAAACCCCTGAGCAAGCTAACTACCTTATTAACAATGGGCTAGTTATTAAGAATAAGCTTAAAACTATAGAGCTATTTAACTCTACATGCCTAGTTTCTAGGTGCTATCACTGCCAGGGGTATAGCCACCAAGCTAGATACTGTACTAAGGCCCCTAAGTGTGGTTTCTGCTCCAAAGGAGACTATAGATTTGAGCATTGCCCCCTAAAGGGGGACCTATCTAGGGCTAGATACTCTAATTGCCAAGGAAAGCACACCTCTGGAGATATACAAT
This sequence comes from Spiromastix sp. SCSIO F190, assembly GCA_014805645.1. Taxonomy (NCBI): domain Eukaryota; kingdom Fungi; phylum Ascomycota; class Eurotiomycetes; order Onygenales; family Spiromastigoidaceae; genus Spiromastigoides; species Spiromastix sp. SCSIO F190. Next base: position 2,318,467 of record WXTY01000006.1, on the reverse strand, counting down.
GCCCTAAACACAAGGTTGAAACAGAGAGAATAGCTTTAGCCAAAGAGAATAAGCCTAAATTCTTTGCTAGCAGGCAGGAAAACAAGCTTCCAATCCAATTAGGGGAACCAACACCCTTTGAAGCCTCCCAGCTCTAACCTAGTAGTAAAAGATCTAGGTTAGAGCCTTCTACCCAAGCCACTAGAAAGAGAGGAAGGCCTTTAGGACTAGAAATTGCCCAGAGAACCACTGCAAATTCCCATTCAAGAATAGAGACACTATTTCAGACTAAATCCCAGAATCAGGCTGAATTAGCAGGTGAAATGGATACTACAGAAGAAAATCTAGAGGCAAGCCAGAATCCTGCTAATTCTTAATAAGGGTAGCTCAATATAACACCCACCTAAGCAAGGATATTATGCTTGGAATAATAGGGGATCCACAGCTATTTAACTTCCAATTTATAGCTATTCAGGAACCTTGGAAGGATACTAGACTAATTCAGACTATAGAAAGGTCTAGTACCCAGTGGTTACCTCTATATCTAGATAAATTCTATACAAATACCTGCTTTCTACTGAACACCTCTCTATACAAGCCTGGAACCTGGTTAGTGGACTTTCTATGTCCAAACATTGCAATCCTTACAATTTTGGAAGAAGAGAAGAAGATTAAGGTTATAAATATATATTCACCACCCCCAGGAGCATACAGTATTATAGATAGGCTATCCCCTATCTATAAGCTTCAAGAATTGGAACTAGATACTAGTTCTAATATTCTACTGGGAGACTTTAACCTTCACTATTCTCTTTGGAATGCATTGGAATCCACTGAAACCCATAAAATGGCAAAGGATCTATTGGAAATTACAGCTAGCTTAGGCCTGGAGCTACTTACCCCCTCTAAAATACCTACATGGATTAGACACCCTTCTAAAACAACCATTGATCTCTCCTTTAGCTCTATAGAAATAGTAAATAAGCTTATTTCTATATCTACCCCTGAGAATCTTTAATATGGCTCTGACTACATGCTTATAGCACTGGAATTAGACCTAGAAACAGAGCTAGATCAACCAAATTAAAGAAGGTACAAATGGAAGGATGCCAATCAAGAAGAAGTCCAAAACCTAGCCCAAGATCTCTAGTTTCCAAATAGCCTAAATAGCAGGGACAAGGTAGAGCAGTATGCCTTCTATTTACAGCAAAAAATCCTTAGTATTGCTGAGATTACTGTTCCAAAAACAAGAGAAAACTCCAAACCAAGCTAAAAAGCTGCTCCCTGGTGGAATTAAGAGATTGCTGGCCTAATTCAGGAAGAGAGAAGTCTTAGAGCAAGGGCTGCCTATCTAGACCTAGTTAAACAAGCTGCCAAAGCCAAGAAAAAAGCTATTAAAGAGTCTAAAAGGTTCCAATTTAGATAATTTACCTACAAGCTTAGAGAAGATAGGGCAGGTTTATAGAAACTAGTAAGGTAGGGAAGGCTAAGAAGCTACTTGCCTATAGAGCTACCCTTAGTTCCCTCTCTAAAGACCAGAAATAGAGAATTGGCTACTATACACTAGCAGAAATCTTAGAAATTTGCAAATTAATTCTTTCCTTAGCTTCCAGAAGTAGATTTTAGAGATATAGAACAAGAGAATAGCTTTCCCCCTGCCCTAGAAGGTTTAGAACCTCCTACAGAGAAGGAAATTGGCTAATTTATAAAGGCAATAGCCTCCTGGAAAGCCCCTGGCCTAGATAGTATTTCTAATGGATTTTTAAAAGCCTTAGGACCTTCCCTCTATAAACCAATGCAAATCCTTATAGAGGAATGTTGGAATTGGCAATACTATCCAAAGATCTTTAAAACTGCCAAAACAGTAGTATTAAGAAAGCCAGGAAGGCCAGACTACTCTATTGCCAAGGCCTGGAGGCCTGTAGTACTTCTAAATACTCTGGGAAAGGTTATAGAAGGGGTTATAGCTAGGAGACTCTAGAATATAGCTAAGAAATATAGTTTTCTTCCTGCCACCTAATTTGGAGCCAGAAAAGGGTATTTAACTACTTATACTTTGGATTTACTACTAAGTGCAATTAGAACTATTTAGCAAGGGAACTTATTAGAGAGAGGTATAGCCTCTATTCTTTCTCTGGATATAACTGGAGCCTTTAACCATGTTATTCCAGAAAGGCTGGTCTATATTCTAAAGAAAAAGGGTATTCTAGAGTCTCTAGTAGGCTGGGTTAGAAGCTTTATACAGGATAGAGCCTCTATTCTTTGGTTTAAGAATAAGCCTTCCAAGATTTTTAATATTTCTGCTGGAACCCCCCAAGGATCTTGTATATCTGTAATTCTATTTCTCTTCTATAATGCTAAACTAGTGAATCTATGCAATCCAGAGCACCAGAAAGTATTAAGTATAGGCTTTAGTAATGATATAAACATTATAGCCTATGGAAAGTCTACTAAACAGACTACTAGAGCCTTAAATAGGGTCCATGGAAGGTGTATTGCCTGGGCAAAGAGATATAGAGCTAGGTTTACCCCTGAAAAGTACTCTCTAATGCATTTTTTAAGAAATACTAGGAGGTTTAACCTTGGGAAACCACTAGTTTTGGAAGGAACTAATATAACTATTTAACTACAAGAGAGTCTTAGAATTCTTAGTCTATTTCTAGATTCTAGACTAAATTGGTTACAGCATTACAAAGCAATAGAGAGGAAATTGGCTACCCAATCCAATGTACTAGCTAGGTTAACTGGCTCTACCTGGGGTATTCTATTAGAGGAAGGTAGGCTACTATATAAAACAGTGGTTCTACCAGCAATTACCTATGCCTCTATAGCCTGGCATACACCTACCCTAGATAGAAATTCCAAAGGATTGGCTAAGAAGCTAGAAACCTTCCAAAACAATGCTCTAAGGATAGTTAGTGGAGGTTTTAGAGCTACTCCAATCCATGCATTGGAAACAGGCACTGGAATTGCCCCCCTAAACCTAGTTTTGGATGCCTAGGTTGCTCTATATAGAAGGAAAACAGCAGGTATAAGGATTGAAAATCTTATTAAAGAGAAATGCCTTAAAATTTAGACAAAGCTTTAAGAACCAAGAAACCACCAAAGCTGGAGCCAGCTTAATAAAAAGATTAGGCATCCAGAAGAAACTATAGAGAATTGGTGGAATCTCTGGCTAAGGAATAGATTAAGGCAAGAGAATAAATCCTCTAGTAAATCTTAGGCTAGAGAGGCAATAATGGCTTCCTGGAGGAAGAAATGGAGTAAAATTACTAGGGAACTAGACCTTAGAATTAACCACTACCACCTAACTCTAGATTCTAGACCTCTAAACCTTTATAGAGGTCTCTAGAAAGCTCAGTGCTCTCTAGCTATATAGCTTAGAACTAGAAAGATTGGTCTAGCTACTTTTCTCTATAAATAAGGGGTTCCTGGCTATAATAGCCCTCTATATTCTTGTGGAAGAGGTTAAGAAACTCCAGTGTATATTACTATATACTGTAAGAAGTATACCCTAGAAAGGGAGGCCTTAAAGGCTTAAACAGGCTCTATAGACTTTAAAAGGCTCTTGGGAAGTGCAAAGGGAATTAACCACCTAACTAGATGGTGGCTCCAACAGAGAATCCTGCCACAGTTCTATTTAGTAAATTCTTTATTCTATAGAATATAGAAGGCAGCCTGCTTGCTTATATTGCTTTTACTTCTGTTGCTTTTACTATATTTTCTTTTTCTACTTCTCTATTTCTTCTATTTCTATTTTATTGTTCTCTATATTTATACTACACCTCTCTTTTCTTCTCTTTGTATAGCTAAAATAGGCAATAGTTTTCTTTTATTGTATACTGAAAAGCCCTGTACTATCTACTCTCTTTATTAGTTTTATTCTGTTTATTTTATATAACCTTTTGTATCTCTTTTTGTTATTTGGCTTTTGTTGCTCTATTTGTCTTAAAGAACTGTCAATTCCTGACTGTACAGGAATACTGGGTAGGCTTGATGTTGAGAAAGCAAGCTCAATAAAGCATGTATATACTAGTCTAGCAGTTCCCAATGGCCCTTAAGGCTCGGGGTGTATTAATTTATTATTATTATAAGGGTACTATAGATATTCTATTCTACCCCTTTTAAAAGAATTAAGCAGAGTTAATATATTCTTTATTAGGAGATACTATTATTTTACTTTTAAAAGTATATTTAGATAGTTTTTATACCTATTTAGTTAGTAGTCCTGTATTGTATACAGCCTGCAAGCACTAGCTTTACCTAGTACTATTTAACTATACACCTCTAACTATAAGAATTGTTTAGTAAATACCTCTCTATTGCAAGAAAGGTTATTAGTAACTAGGCTGCACTGCAGGGAGGCAATTCTTATTGCAGCCCAAATAACCTTAGTTAATTAGTTAAATAAAGTTATATTAAAAAATACTATTTTTATTTATAGAAAGTTTTTATAAATATTTTACTAGTTTAGTTAAAAACTTGTTAAATTTTATTATATTTATTTAAAAATACTTTAAATATTCTAAAAAACTTAATACTATTTTTAAAAAATTAAAAAAATATATATTTAACTATTAATTATTAAATTTTATATATAAAATTATATATATTTATTAACTACTTTAACTATAAAGGGTAGCAAAGAGTTTTTATCTCTAAAAAATTAAATATATACTAGTTTTAATCTATTAATAACTAACTAGTTTTACTAATTAGAGTATATCTAGGCTATAGATTAACTTTTGTATATCTAATACTATAATTAATCTTCTAACAAAGCTTATCTTAGAAAATGTTTGGCTTAGCTATATACTTATAGCCAACCAATCTCAACCTATTCTAACAGATGTCTTTGTGATGCAGGAGAATAAAAAGTAGTTATGTAATCTTATCGATATCAACTACCTCATCTGCAAGTTGTATGGCATCAAGGGCATCCAGGAAACAATTAAGAGCCTTTCTACAAGTATATTCTATTAAACTGCACTGGCGGTCATGGCCCCTCCCAGTAACCCAACCGCCGGCGTCCTGCCCATCTCTGTTTTAGCAACCCAGGAGCCTGCACCGCCAGCCAAGAGTGCCTCTACAAAAGCTGCTGCTCCTAGACTAAAGCTCTTGATCAGAAGACTTCTGCCTGGTCTAATATAGACAGAGTTTAAGATAGCTTTAGGTAACAAGTGGAAGCTTGGTGCTGGCAGGGTTATTAGTTGTTGTATAAGGAGGGGAGAGTGTTAGAGAAGTTAGCTTCCCCTTATTTTAATATTGGGCTATATTTATCTACAGTTACTTACTTTATCTTCTTTGGTAGCCTGGCAAACCCAAATAAACCTTCTCAGGTATATCTATATATTATGTCCCTGGATCTAGTAACAGAGCTATCTAACAGAGTCCAATCTATAACCTTCCAGGATGCCTGAAATACTTACCTTGATTTATACCTAATTGGTCCACCATCAGTCAAATATACACTGTACCCTAGGGTCCTAGGTAGTAGATCCTGCAAAGATACTTAACAGGGAACCATTGACCAGGACCCTAACTTTATTGCCTTCCTGGAAAGCTTAACTAACCCTGTAACCAAGCCACCCATTAATATTACTGCTAAGCCAGAGAAAGAGCCTAAAATTACTACAACACTGCTTATCTAGTTCCTTAAGAAGAAGAAGGCAAATAAAGGAAAGGAATCTAGTACTCCTGCTAAATCTTCTAGATATAGATAGGGAGGAGTGGATTTAAAGGATAGCAAGGGCAAGAAGGTACAGGCAAAGAAGTTGTTAAGTTATATAGAGAAGGCTAGTCCATAATCAGTGGAGAAGCAGGCAAAGTTGGATAAGGCTACAAAGGAGGCTGTTAAGGCTGTGAATAAGCAGGTTTCTGCGCAGGGTGGTAAAGCTAGAAAAGCAGCTGCGTCATCTACAAAGGAGAAGGAGAGTAAAGAGAGTAAGACGTCTCCATCGCCGGCAGGTGAGCGGAAGCCACGAGAACGGGGAGATATTACTGCTGCGACGAAAATTCTTCGACGTGATCTCGGTCTTGGGACGAGTGCTGGCAAGAAACGGGCGGAGAAGGAGAAGGCTACGGGTCCTACGTCTCCGAAGAAAGAGTCTGCACCTACTCCTGACCAGGCGAAATCACCACCCACGCCTAGAGGACCCAAAGCCACTGAGAAAGGAACGGCGAAAGCGTCCAAAACAACTCCCACCAAACCTGCCTCCGATCGCAAGACCAAACAAATAAACCCACCTCCAAACACAGCGCCCAAGACCTTAGCGACCCCACAAAACAAACCTCCCCCAGCCAAATCTCTAGCTACGCATGCCTTCCTCAAACACACCAACCCATCACAAGGTATTACAGAAGACCTCCTGCAAACCACCTTCTCTACCTTCGGCAAAGTTACTAAAGTTAAAATTAACAAGAAAAAGGGCTTTGGATATATTAACTTCACAGAACCAGAGGCTCTGAGAAAGGCTATAACAGTAAGTCTGGTACAAGTTACTAAGAGCAAAGTCATGGTCCTGGAGAGGAAAACAGGCACTGCTGTTGCGCAGGCTAGAGGGAATGGTGGGAATAAGGATGGGAATAATAATAATGCAGGTGTTGGGAAGACGGGCTTGCCGCCGACTGGGCCCGCTGCGTCGAGCGAGCAGGGTCAGGGGAATACGCCTCCGACGGGGCCGCGCGGGCGGAGAGGAACGAGGGGGAGAGGAAAGGGTGGACGGGGAGGGAAGGGGGGTAGTACTGCTGGTGGGAATGCTGGGAGTGCTTCAGGTGAAAAGCCAGCATAGGCATTTGTTTGTAGCAGCATGGAGTAGAGCAATAATAACGAACGTCACTTCTGCACGACCTGACGGATATTCGATGAAAACAGAATTTTAATGTTCTCATGCAGCACCGTACAAAAGACATTGAAGATTGCGCACACAAGCGAAACAAATTCGGAGACAAAAAATTTACAAGCTACGAAATTACTGGACAGTGTAGAGACAGAGCGTTCACGAAAAAATGTTGCATTTCTTGGCTACGATGATCCCATAAACCCACAAACTGGAGAATATCCAGCGAGGTGAAGCTCAGCGGGGGGTGACTTTCCGCGGGGCACAGGTGACCCCCCGGCCAGGAACGGAAGACCGGCTCTTCCATAGTAATCTCTGGTCGGTATATTAGCTACTGTATGAATCCAAGAAAAGTGAAGGGGATACACTACGTGTTGGGAACCCAAAAGTGAAGCCTGTAGGATCACGTAGGTTATTGATAACAGAAGTAATCTGAGCATCGCTTCACATCAGGCAGCAGCTTCATGATGGCTACTGAGGGACTGGCCAATCGTTCAGGCATCGTACGACTACGTAGTAACGAGAGATTAATTAGCAGCAGTCCAAAAACGTATTTTTCGCGGCAAGATCCAAAAGAGAGTAATGACCTTCGAGTGTATGCCAATGGCTGAGCAATTCCAAAGCTGCGTTCCAAGGTCACGAAAACCGTACGGCGAGATAAACATAAACCAAGCCGACGAAGATATCGAGCGTTCCCAATAGCCCAGTGATTCCAAAGCTGCGTTCCAAGATCATTCGAAATATGCAGTAAGATAGAGGCAGGTCAAGCTCACCAGGTTTCCAAAAACCGTATAGTGAGGTGGACGCAAACTGAGATCTCCAAGAGAACGAAAAATGTAAGGTGAAATAGACTTGAGTACAAGCTGGCCAAAATCTCGAACGCTTCGAGTAGCTCGATGAGTTTAGAGCCGCATTCCAAGATCACGAAACGAACGCGTAGAGTAAGATGGGTACAAATCATAATCATCAGAACCTCAGAGCAGTACGGTGAGGTGAACACAACTCAAGCTGACCAAAACCTCACGCGTTACAAGTAGCACGAGGAATCTAAAACGTCAAAAATACCAAAATGTTCACTAAAAGATTTGAAGCAAGAAGAACACGCGTCGGGTTGAAGCTCTCAAACATCTTCGCGTGAGTTGCTCATCCGATGTCTAGAACAAAATCGACATCGTCGAAGATTCCGCTGACTGCTGGCACAAAAATAACAAGAAGAATAATCGCGTGTTGCGAGAGGGAGAGAGGGAGAGAGAGAGGAATGGACGAAGTCGTGTCTGTTGTAGTGAGGTGAGAGAAGTGGAAGGGATGCCAGAGACTTGCGCGAAATCCGAATTCGGGGAGTGAGTAGGGCACGGAGCGAAAAAAAATAATAGTAATAATACGAAGATTTGGCGTTGCTCTCTTTAGTTAACCTCCAGGTATAGCGCTACGTAGGTGGCGTAGCGGAGAATCTTTATATACAATGAGCCGAATAAGCTACAATTAAGAATTACTATGGAAAAGTATAGTCTCTCCGTCAGGTTATTCATGACCGTAAACGATCATCTCAAGTAATATTAAGCTAGTAAAACAACTCTGCCAGAAGAAGTAACAAAATCACCCCCCAATAATTGGTTCACGCATTACAGCTCTTCCAAAAATCGCGAGAAGTTCTGGAGCATCTAAGTTTCGCACTAGTTCCTCTTCGAAGCAGTCCCCCACGGATTCCAAGTCTAGCATCGTTACAGCTCCAGAAGTACGGCAGTAAAGAACGTTGTGCTTGCCAGCATCGGAGGAGTAGACATGTAGGTTTCGTAGAATTGAGACAGCTTTCCTGCACTGGTTACGTACGTGATTTTTCGCGGCGAGGTCAAGGTCGTCCCATGTATCACTCAACCGCTCACCCTCCACCTTGGCAAGAACTAGTATGTGGCCGACAGGGAAAACTGAGGAGCACATAATTTTGCCGTACTCAAGAAACGAAGCAAAACAATCAAAGCCCTGTGGACGCATCTTATAAAGCTTTTCATAAATTGCAGATTCAGTGGCGTAGCTATATTTAAGAGAGTACAGATTAGCTTAATAATTCTAGTTGTACAAAGGACGGCATCTTCTCACCTCTCAAAAAACTGGTCTGCCCAACACTTTGCAATAGCTGGAGTCCCGCGGTAGTTAACTTCATAGACTGCTTTAGTTTCCGGGTTGCCGCTGATTAGCCGAGTGCAGTGAACTACGGAATGCGAAACTCCGGCGGCTCCGATGCATATAGATTGGGAGCTGACTTCGAGGCCGGCGGGAGGAGTCGAAACTTGAGGAGAGGACTGAGGTTCGGCGACGAGAGTTCGGTATGTAGACGGTCGTACGGAAGCTTGGTAGCCGGTTATCGACGAGCCGCGGAGCTTTATTCCGTCATTAAACTTTAGTATATGGAAGAAGTATCATGAGGAGCATACAGGAACAAACTTACGCGTAGGGGTTCAAAGTCATGAGGCTCGTAATAATTTGCATTAGAAGAAGAAGCGAGCGTACAGAATCCTAGGAGACATTCCCGCACCGAGGGCTGGGTCGCTTTTTCGTCTATAGGAGGCGATAGCTCAAAGCGATAATCACTAACCCTTCGCACGAAGACTGTGGTTTTGTATGTCGTTAGAAGTCCGTATCTTAACTCATTCGCTCGCATGTACGATACTAATTGACCTTTGACAAGATATAAAGTAAGCCATACTGAACCTTTTCGCGAACATTAAATAAGGATAAACCCTACCGACATGTGGCTCTAAGTTTAGTAGCTGAGCCAACGATCCAGTAACATGATACTCCTCTAAGGGAAGAGTCCAGAAGGTCTTTATCTCTCCGACGAAAATGAGGATTGTCGTGGGACGCGAGGAAGAAGCATTTTGTAAACGAAACGAAACAAAGTCTGGCAGCAGTTTGGCGCCTTTCACCACCTGGACGTCACCGAAGCGAACCGAAAGCGAAGTAGTGGCGAGGGCTTTGGCGACGGGATCACATAAGTTGTTTGTAACACGTCCGGTCAGACCAAGCTCACTACCAACAGCAAAAAACTCGCCTTCAGTGGAGTCTGTAAGCGAAACTTGAGCGGAGAGGTCGTGAGAATTGAGCTCTTCGGCAATTTCGTCAAAGAAAGCGTGCCATTCGTGCAGGAGCTGGACAGAGATTCGCTCAGTGGAGACGGACGGCTCGGTTGTCCCATTAAGCTGGAGCAGGGTTGGCAGGGGTCGGGCCACTAGCTCGGACGCAGGCTCCATAACGTAGTACGGAGTAAAGGCGCGAAACTTCAGCAGCGGGAGTATTCTTCGCGCGGAGGAGGCAGTAGTCAAGCAGAAAAAGAGTCTGTGATGATGGCCAGGTAGTAGTTGTAGTGATCGTAGCTTGCGGACGCGGATGTCGACGTGGAAGTGGACGTGGGTGTGGACGCGGATTACCAGGTACCCGGACGTGAGGCTGGCTTAGTAAGCGGAGTGTACGAAACGGGAAATCACATGACGGCGCTTATTCTCCGCGCTTAGATTTCCAACTCTGCCGAAACGGGAGATTCACTTTGGAAGTCGGCTCTCCTGTTTATGGTGGCAGCAGCAGCAATAAAACTCTCAAAGCACAAAACAGACGGGAGTTATGACTGCGGTGGAAAGAATCTGAAGAGGAAACGGGACTTTATTACCGCGGTAATCAAGCTCCATCTTTTCTTCGTGGAGAAAAATAAGGGCCATATACATACTCCGTACGGAGTATACTTGGACCCTGATTCACCATCCTCTTCTTCGTCCAACTGGTTTCCTGATTGGACAGGGTCGTTTCTGTGGTGTGTCAACAACGCCGTGGACAGAACTGACCGGTTCCCGTGCTTGACCTCCACCATCAGCAATCACCACCATGCTTCCATTCCCCGTTCTATGGCTAAATCTGGATCCAGTGCTTTATCTGTCTTTTATCCTTAACTAAAATTGTCTCCTTTTCTGAAAAATCCGGCAATCTCGCGCTCAAGCTGGAGTATGTCAACATTAAAATCGTCACCAGAGCACGAGGTAACAGCCGTGTCGCCCGCGGCTTTGGTGCAGGGCTGCCTCTCTCCTTCAAGGGAATGGAGTATAATCCCGGAACTTGGCGAAGTTATTGCTGAATCGGCACACATAGAGAGGTCGCGCATGTATTACTGGGAGAGAGTATTGACCTCGAAAACAAAACATTTGAAAATGCTTTCCTACAAGCTTCTCTTGTCTATTTCAAGAAATTCATGCAAGCAGCGAACAAGTCAATGTGAATGGTAACATTATCTTTATGTTTCCCCAGTTTACTGGCTATGGCAAAGAAATATACAGGCTATATACAGAAAATTATATACTATCTGATGGCCCTCTCGAACCGGTACAACTCTGGATCGAGGCCCGCTGGGTCTATCCCAGCCAAAGCTTCTTCTGTGATGAACCCGTGAATAGTGCATGCGGGTCAGCCATTTGGAATGTTAACAGATTTTTCTTCTCTTTTTGCTCGTGCAGATAAGATCCTCTAACAAAACGGTACGGGTAATATGTGAGTGCCATCAACCTGCACCTTGAAGAGCTCGAGTCAGTTGGGGGCACCGCTTCGCCAAGATCGAAGGTATTTGACGCAATCATGAATCAGCTTGAAGGTGTATTTTTTTGTGGTGGTTAGTAACCACCTAGGTAGAGTTCGCCATCTCTTTGAACAGAGTTCCAAAGTGACTCAAAAGACTTACAACCTTCGACCGCACTCATTTGCCTTGGAGTCATGACGGAGTGATATTTTGTCTGGTGGGGGCGCCATCGACACATGTGGAAGTATTCCATGGGGATCGTTGAATAGATCTGAAGAGGACTGGCAATGTGCAACTGCCCGTACCTCGGAAATTCGAGACAATGTCGGCGTTTGCACTGGACACTGATATCCGAGGACATGAGGGAATGCGCTTGTCCGTCTATGTTGAAGGAATACTGTCCGGTCATTGCTTTCTGGATAAATAGGGTTTGGATCTGCAAAAGCCTAACTAAACACAAGACTGTGTGGATTTTATCTTGAAAGACAGACTAAATATAGCCCTAGGTCCTTTCAGTGTTTCACAAGCAGCAGCTTGTGTTGATGAAACTAGTCTCCATAGCAGCTGGTATATCTATAAGCTTTATTCGAGCTTGGAAAGGAGATTCTATTAGGGTCCTTCATTGTTAGTTTCGCTGGCCCAAACTGGCAATCGCGGGAAGCGCGAAGAAGAAAGACGAGGAGTGGCGAAGCATGAAGAAACATAGCGGGTATACAGGGAGAGAACTATATCGGAGATATGTCCATCGCCACGGGTATCAATATAGTTGCAGCCTTATGGCTATATCTAACATAACCATCTGCCGAGGGCATTATACAAATGGTGTCTCCAGACAATGCGACCTGTGCTGGGCATCCCCCAAGCATGATATCTTTGGCATTGAAAGTATGTAAGTCACATAGACTTTTCGTGGCCGGTAATACATTGTGCTAATGTGTATCTGTATTCAATAGGCGGCGTTCGCTTCCTGTTCGCACGTAGAAACGGTATGGTTTGCGTTGATAATATGGTTATTCCAACAACATGCATCCTTCATGATTGTTAGATGACTGGATAGGGTAATGCACTTTAACTAGGTACCTTGCCCAAGTGCTCCAAGAATGTTTCCAATCAGTTCGACGTCTCGAACCTCTTTGACTGCAGCGAAAGGAGACAATAGGGGAGGTGGTCAGTCAGCACATGTGTTAGATATGTCTTAAAAGACCCCTTGGATTTCCACAAGATCCAGCACAAAAGCATGACACAAAGAGATACAAACGCAGCGATGTCAGATCTATATGGACAGATGCAGTGAGACTGTAGGTTCCAAACGGCCAAACGGAGAAGTACTGATCCGGGGATAAAGTCTTGGAGGACCCTTGCCGTCCGACTGCATACGACTGCATGAAGAGCAACGGCGATGCATTTGGGATTATTGCAGAAACCATCAACCTTCAGCACGACAAACAAGAGAAGACTCTCGCACCAATTTACATTATGCTGAAAATAGCCACCAACACTCCTCGCCGGTGGAGAGCAGCCCCACGAAAGAAGCAGTGATTGGCTGCTCGGAAAGGAAACAGCGGCTCGAAATCCACGCTAGCCTGGATGGGTTAGATCGTCGAATGTCACTGGCTGCCGGGACTGCCCTAGTCCTGATTGGGCATGGGCGCAGTGATGGTCTCAGGGGCAGCGCGTTCCTTGTTGCGAGCACCAGCAGCAGCAGCACCAGGCTGGGCTGAGTCGATGGGCTCATCTCCTCTTCTCTTCTCTCCTCCTCCTCACTTCACCCATCATCATCATCATCATCAACTCTTCACCCTCCCCCTCCATCCCTTGTCCTTCGTTCTAATGCAGGTATCAGCTTCATTCCTTTAGCTGTTTACCTTGCTGTCCATTCATTCTTTACACACACCCCTCATTAACTGTTGATGCTGCGTGTTTCTGCTCCTCGTTAAACCAGTCGACTTTTTCGCCCTTTGCAACGAATTTTACGTCCAATCTTTATTTTTTGCGACCAAAACCGAACTATCTGCGATCTTCCGTCCCGATCAATACGCCGTCCCTCGTTAAACTGCGTTTTGACCGATATCTGATATTCCATCTTGACACGCACACGCTAAAATCCGCCTGATTTTGCTCCATTACCACCACACATTAAAGCGACATGGATGCGCTACGAATGTTAGTTTCCCGCGATAATGATGACGAGGGCGGCCTTAATCCAACCACGACCAATCTCTTAATCTCGCTATTGGTTCTCATCCTCTTCGGTCTCGCTCTCATCGGTCTCCTTCTCGTCGTCCGCCGGAAGCGCCAAGCACGCAACAAACCCGAGCTGCCCTTGTATAACGACCAATGCACTCACCCGTCGCATCACCGCCAAGTCACCATCTCTGCTCCCCACCATGGCAGGTCTAAGTCTGTCTATGTCATCGATGAGAAACGCAATTTGGCAGAGAATTCATCGAGCCCGCCTCCAAGTCCCGTTCCCGAAATCCGCATCACTTTCCCTGAAGAGGAGGATGCTTCTGGAAAGCGCACGTCAGGGAGAGTTGTTGTGGTGCGCATCGGTGAGAAAGGTGGGATCGGACTGGAGCCCTGTGACGATGAAGCCCTCCCGCCATATCAGACGAATGGATCAGATCGTTTCCAATCGCTTGATATTGAACGCATGGGTGGCCTGAAAGAGAAAGACGATAAGAGATGGGGCTAAATCTGGATTATTATCACTTTTCAATTTCGCTTTTCTTCAACCACACATACTTTCGACTGTTTCGACTCCTGAACAACGTTTGGGCTTTATTTTCTAATTCTTAACTTGTTGTCGGTCTCCCACTGGATGGTATGCTTCATATCTGAACTGCCGTTTCAGCGACATACCTTTTTTCGATTCGTTTGGTTCGCCTTTGACCCTTGTCTTGGTCATTCTCGAACGCTTTAAGCATTGGACATTGGAACTTTCTCTTTTCTTTTTGATGGATCGTGGGTGGATGGATATTATAGACTCTTGGGAGAATAGGGAAGGACGTGGTGGACCCTGCTGCTGGATTTCGTCGACAAGCATCCTCGTTTTCGTACTTTACCCTGCTACGTACCTAGGGTTCGGTGACGATGGTGCGAAACTCCGTTTTCTCGCTACATTTTCGCGCTATATTTTTATTTCCTGCTAGAGTACTATAATCTGGGATAATGTCTTTTCTCTTACTCTGTCGGCTGCAAACGCCATCGGGTCTTTTCCCGGTAGTGTGCGTGGTCGTTTTCTTGTTTATCTCTCTTTTATTTTCCAAGTTAGGAGGACATCTAGTCAAGCGAGGACCTACTGCAGGTTTTATATGTCCGGGATCTGCTCTCAACTATCTCCCTTTGCAAATATCAAAATATCGAACGTCAGTTGCAGGATAATATGGGAAATGGAGCCGTAAAACAATAAATCCTTTGTAGAGCGCATGTCATATTTATAAGACCTCGGTCGTGGTCCACGTGACGGATGCTCCAAAGAGCTCCGCCGAAGTAGAAAAATAGCCCACGGAGAGGACAGCTCTGCCAAAACAGTGTTCAGTCAGTCAGGGCTGCATTTCAATTGCAGTTTGGACGTTGTTTCTCCATATTTTTCTCTCCGTTGGCTTAAGGTCTGGCCTAAGGCATTCCCAAGGTAAGCATTTCGAGCTGCAATGCACGCTTCCGCCCTTGCGGTTCCGGGACGCTACTGACATGCACAAGCAACTTTCCTTAGTGCAGATAAACGGAGCTACGAATGGCTACAAGTCAAAGGTCAATTTCAATTATGTCTGATATGATGTTCTGGGGTTGTTCGTGAGAGCAATTGTGCAGTTGACGAACTCCATGGTGTCGAAACCCCAAAAAGCCGCTTCATGAAGGGATCAAGTTATTCAAAGCTTCGTTTTATTCCTCGCGATTGGATGTGCCCTCAATTTAATCTCATAGTTAAACAACGGCTCAATTAGTCCCTCGTGAACCCGTGGCAGCCCCGTACTCTCATCCCTTCCCGTCATGAAACCCTTGCCCTCAACTGCCTCAACGGGCACCGGCAAACGTAACCCCGAGGACCTCCGCAATATAAAAGCACAATGGGCGAAAGCGCAAATGTTAGCAGAAGAGGAGGCGAAGCTGGCTGCAAAGGCACAAGCCGATGCCGCCTCACCGCCGATGAGAGCTGGTGCCACTGAAGAGGAACTGTTTAAAGCTGCGAAGGATAGGGATGTACAGAGGAATAAAGCCAAGGAGAGCGTGTTTAAGGTGCAGCATGCGGGGGTCTTGGTTGTTTTGGTGTGGTTTTTGTGAGTGTGAATTGGATAACTGCGAGATTGTTTCAAAACTGGGTGTGTTGTCTTGCTAATGCTGCTCGCTGTGTGCAGGTTTATACACTTGGTTGGCATATATTTCTTCACTAAAGGGTTCCTATTGACCCGACTGGTTTTGGAGAATAAATCAGACTGCGCCGTTTTACCATACGAACAACAGGGCTCCCAAGCAGACCTGAGAGACACAAGCGATGGGTGCTGGCATCCAAAGAGATTCGAGAAAGCCGTTGTTATTGTTATAGATGCCCTCCGCTACGATTTTACTGTTCCCTTCCATCCAACGAGTGAAAGTGAAGAACGCCAGTTCTTTCATGAAAATTTCCCCATCCTGTACGATACTGCTGTTGAACAACCGGATAACGCTTTCCTATTGCCGTTTATTTCCGACCCCCCTACAACTACCCTGCAGCGTCTTAAGGGGTTAACTACTGGCACCTTACCCACTTTCATCGATGCGGGATCTAACTTTGCTGGGACCGCGATTGACGAGGATAACCTAGTGGCACAGTTACATAGCGCGGGGAAGAAAATTGTGCATCTGGGAGATGATACATGGCACGCGTTATTCCCTGGGCTTTTCGACGCGAATCTCACACGCCCCTATGACTCGTTCAATGTATGGGATCTGCATACTTTGGATAATGGTGTGACGGAGCATCTATTCCCTCTGCTGCATCGTGACAACTCGACAAAATGGGATGTCATCTTCGGGCATTATCTCGGAGTCGACCATGCGGGTCATCGCTACGGGCCCAATCACGCAGCGATGGCCGCTAAGTTGGCGCAGATGGATGATGTAGTACGTGATCTGATCAAATCCATCGATGACAATACATTACTTGTCGTGATGGGTGACCACGGGATGGATTCAAAAGGCGATCACGGAGGCGAATCAGACGACGAGGTCGAAGCCGCGTTATGGATGTATTCTAAAAAGGGCGGCTTTGGGCGCACTAGCAAGGAAACCTCGCAGCCGCCTCGGACGGCTAAAGAACGTCCCATTCCGCAGATTGATCTCGTTCCTACGCTGTCGTTATTGCTCGGAATGCCTATCCCTTTTAATAACCTTGGGTCTCCGATTGAGGAGGCATTTTCTGGTTCAGGAGGTCGTGATTCGGAAAATTTGGTGGCGGTTAACAGGCTTACTTCGGCTCAGATAAAGCGGTACCAACACGAGTATGCTATTGCTAGGGGACTGGATGAAAGCCATACGTCTGGACCACTTGGGCTTTGGACGCAAGCCGAGAATGATTTCGCGACTATAAAGCAGGGCCAAACTTTTGAGCGATCAAGGTTGCAGAACGTCTACAACTCATATCGTGAGTACCAGAAAAGTACGCTGAAAATGTGTCGTGGTTTGTGGGCTAGGTTCGATGCATTGAGTATGATTCAAGGGATTGTGATTCTCATGGCAGGAATCATTCTCCTGGCGTTGTATGCCCGCGGCATTCGAGGAGACCGAACAGAGCTCTCGTTCACCGCAATTAGACGCACGAGCATTGGTACTGCGCTTGGCGTTTTGGGAAATCTCGTGCTGAGTGGGATTCGCGTCGTTGAACTCCCGAGGCTTGAAGGTTTACTACTTGGCGCAGCGGTGGGCGGCATTATTGGCGCAGTATCAATAGGATTGCAGGTCCCTGGCAGGTTAAGTTCGCCTCTGCCGACTACATTATGGGGTTGGCTTGCTGTCCTGTTTACCGTCTCACAGTCAGCGGGCTTTGCTTCGAATTCATATACAATCTGGGAGGACGAAATTCTCCTGTTTTTCTTGACTACATTCGGGGTATTATCCGCGCTGTCATCTACGCGTCAAAAGCGACGAGAAGACAGGGTTCTAGGCTTATATCATTCCATTGTCTTCATTATCCTGGGGAGATTAGCATCACTTTCGCGCCTATGCAGGGAGGAACAAATGCCGTTCTGTCGCTCTACATATTACGCTTCCTCGACGTCCTCAACCTCCGCGCCTTGGCAACTTGCCATTCCCTTCGTCCTGGCTCTTGTTCTCCCTTCTGTTATCCGATCTTATTACCAGGGCACTAAATCCTATGAGGGGTCAGCTATTTTCTGGATTGGTTTCGCTTTTCGAATTGGCCTACTGACCGTCGCGACGTATTGGATCCTGGACGCGGCCGATGATGGCGATTGGTTCTCCATCCAAAAGACAACATTGAAGTCCGTCCGCGTAGTTTTGGCGCAGATCGTCCTCGCCATCGCTTTTGCCGCTGGTACGACCACGTTTGCATGGGCGAAGCCCTGTGTCAGCATCGGCATGAGCTCAGGCTCCAGTATCCAGCGCCCCAAAACAGCAGTGACTATTCTTGGATATGCCAATTTATACGGAACACGCTACTTTATCCTCGTTGCCAACTTCGCACTTGCGGTTATTTTAGTTCAAAAACCCATGGGAGGCGGCGCCATTGGCCTCCTCGTCTGGCAAATTCTGTCTTTGCTTGAAATCCTAGATACAAATGGTCTTTCAACCCGTAACTCCTCCATCGGGCCTGTTGTTCTCGGTCTCCTGGGTTCTTTTCACTATTTTACAACAGGCCATCAAGCTACTTTGAGCAGCATTCAATGGGAAAGCGCGTTCATCCCATTAAACACGATCAAATACCCATGGTCCCCGCTCCTCGTTATCCTCAACACCTTCGGTGCTCAGATCCTCGCCGCAGTCGCCGTCCCACTAACAGTATTGTGGAAACGGCCCATTGACTCCCGCAGTCCACCAGGCACCCAAACGCCCAAAACCTCGTCAAACTCCATATCCAGACTTCTCTCAGACGTTGCTCAAGCCGCGGCGACACATATCTTGTATTACGCGGTTGTGAATCTTGCCACGACGATGTGGGCAGGCCACCTCCGGAGACATCTCATGCTGTACCGCATTTTTAACCCGCGCTTTATGCTTGGTGCAGCTATCCTCGCTACTGTTGACGTGATTGTTGTGTCTATCTCCGTAGCTGGGGTGAGGTGGAGTACGATGAGCGTCAGTGATGTTTTTGGCTGGGGATGAAAGCTAGATAGTAGAATTTCGGAAAATGGGGGACGATATCGAAAACGCTTTTGGATATATACTGGACCTCCGTTACATAAAGCATGGGAACATTTCTATACTTGTTCTGTGAAACTTGTATACAACGACATTTTGTTTTTTTGGGTAGATTCTAGTATCTAGTAGGGATTCATTTTAAATAGATAATATACCTTTCCTGTTCAATTTGGCTAATGTAAAGGAAAGCACTGCCGTAGTTTTCGAGATATCATCGCATGTAAACCTGGCAGCCCCTGAAGGTTTGGTCGTTGACTTGGGTGCAAGATGATCACGTGGAGATAAGACTGCCACGTGATATCCAGCTTCAAGGATCGCGAAAGAAGGGAATACTGACTGGGCCTGCCTTCGTGTCTATTAGGCATACTACTCGTATTACAAAACCTCAGAGTGCCATCGGTGAATATCGCAATCACACAAAGACGCTCCGTTCCTGATCTTTTAGGTTTAACTGCTCGCCTCACCCGAACAACGCTCATTATCCCATTGAGGACTCTCCTTTCGCCATGTCGTCTAATGTTGGCCTTTCTACGCCCCGTGGAAGCGGTACATCGGGCTATGTCCAGCGCAATCTATCTCACCTAAAGCCTCGAGATGCACCTTATCCCCCGCCATCTTTATCCTCTGACGGCGAAAAGGGCTTCAAGCAGCGCAAACCTGACCAGAAAATTTTAGACCATGATCGAAGGAGAGCTATTGAAGTGAAGGTCCTAGAAGAAAGGGACCGGTTAGAAGAGGAAAATGAAAAAATTGACGAAGAGAGTGAAGAAGGTGACAATGATGTTGAGGAGGGAGAGGACGGAGTGAAAACCAAGAGTTCTAAGCGCGCTAAGTTATCTGAAGATGAGATTGAAGAACGGCTCGATGCCCTGCGCACGCGGTTACTGAAAGAGCTTGAGGAGGAGTTGGCTGGTAAACCGACCCCTGGAGCGCCACGAGGAAAGGATAAATGGAGGCCTGGTGCCGATGACCGGGGACCAGGACCTAAGGGCAGGAAACAATTTAAGTCATATCAAGTTCATGAGTTGGCGGAGGCGAAGATTGAAGAGAGTGAACGGTTACGGAAGGCTTTGGGGATTAAGGGTGACGGAGACGACGATTATAGGAAAGACCGATGAGCTGTGTTTGTATATCATGTATGTTGATTAATGGGGACTTCGAGGACGGCGTTATGTGGCCTGTTTTGTTGGCATATATTCTTGGTTGATGATCATACCATCTGCGTGTCTCTCTCGCATTCCTTAAGCGGTCTAGAAAGTCATGCGCTATGAGGCTGTATATTGGGATACACTCAGATATCTTTGTTAGGTGGAGAAAAATCATCCTCATCATCATTAAGCATTTATCTTAGATTTCTGGACGGCTCTATCCCGTAGTCTTCTTGCGCTAAAACCATCATGTACACCGAGACACCAAAAAAGAATATCATAAGCCATCCATATGTAGAGACGATACTAACAAGCAAGCTATCATCAAAGGAATTTCTCAATAACCCAACCCTTTTTCAAATCTTTCTTCTGTACAACCTTTTTAGCGGGGAGCGGCCAACCCGCACTACCACGCTCACCGACAAGGGACGGAATAACCCAGCATTCTCGCTTATCTGACGAACCAGGCACCGCTTCGATCTTCCCAATTGGCTTCCCGTATTCAAGCAGAGGGGTGCCATGGGCGAGCGCAGAGAGCTGCAAGCCGCTCACAGAAGTTAAGGGGAACATCCGCACTTTTGGTGCTGTGTCAGTGACCAGTGACGAGGATGATTGTTGAAGGTGCGAGTACATGAGGTAAGGAGGAAGCTCGCTTGGAGATAGGCGAGCAAGGATAGAAGAAGGATGGATGTAAACTGCTTTTTCGTTCAGTTCTAATGCTGGCTTGTCGCGAGCGGAGAATAGCGTCAAGTAAGGAACGTCAATGGCCCGTTTCGGTTTCCGCGGTATCTCCGGAGGTACGGGAGCCATATCTGCTCGAATTGCTACCTGATCAATAAATCCCGCTGCCGCTATTTGTTTCAGTGCGCGGACTTGCTTGTCTGATGGCTCGGGCAAACGTCCCTCGTATGGCTTCAGAACGCCGGGGTTGTTGGAGTGCACAAAGGCGTATATCTGCCGACGAAGCTGGGCTGCTTCCTTCATAGCATTCGGGCGAAGAAACATCTCGGAACAGAAGGCCTCGCCGTCGGCAGCGTATGCATATGCGCATACAGCTGCCAGGAACTTAAGCGCATCGGCTTTGTCGTCGTATTTACTAAAAATCTGCCTAGAGCGTTTGAACTGCTTCTTCCGCGCCTCTCTTTCGGTGTCCTCGAGGCGGTCGGCATTTGTGTACACTTCGTTCGTCCCTTCTTTCGAGATCGGTGCGAATTCGGCTTGATTCTCCTGGACGAACAGCTCGGATACGGCGAGAGCTGAGACCATGGCAACAACGTAAGGCATGCACCCATGTTGGTGACCAATATGGAGCATCTTGCCGAATCGTGGTGATAATGGGTATACGCTCAGGTACCGGCCTATATCGGTGACTTGGCCATCCACAGAAAGGGCACCAAGATTCTTCAAAAGCGCCTCCGCTTTCGTAAGTGCGGTCCTATTAGGAGGTGTTGGAAAAGGAAAGTTGACAACATGATGAAGCCCCATGCTCTTCATCTGAAGCACGACACCCTCAATCGGTGTTCGCAATATCTCTGGGTCTGTATACTCTTGGAACTGTCCTTCGTACACTGCTGATGAATATAACCTGTAGCAATGGCCGGGACCCGTACGTCCAGCACGACCAGCGCGCTGACTGGCACTGGCTTTGCTGATCCAACCAACTTGAAAGCTTTGTACACCTGTTGCTGCATCATACTGTTTTTCTTTGGACCGCCCACAGTCAAAAACATATTTGACGCCTGGAATGGTTAAACTCGTTTCAGCAACGTTGGTTGCAAGGACTATCAAACGTGATCCTTCCGGTGGAGGTTCGAATATTTTCAGCTGTTCCTTAGTGGGAAGCTGAGAATACAACGGCAAAACATGGACCATTGTTCTTGAGTCGACGGCTTCTTCGTCGTGATTAAACTCTTCATCATCCTCGTTATTATCTAGACCTGTGATCTCCACATCGCTTTCTTCTTCATCTTCTTCGACTGGATCAGACCTATTATCACCAATATCCATATCCTCAGCTTCTAGTGGAGCTTCGGTCGCAGAGATACAGACGTTCCCGTGTATGTGATCCGAGCTATGTGTAGGTTTGAAACTCTGCTTTAGCCGCTTTGCTAAAGCTTTGATTTCACTCTGGCCTGTTAAGAAAACCAGAAAGGCGCCAGCGGGTAGCTTTTTGTGTCCCTTTGACACCTTACGGAATGCTTCCTCCACATAATCACGATGAGTGCGGCGTGCAAAGTGGACTGTAACTGGATACTGCCGACCTTCTGCCTGAACAAGGGGAGGAGCACCATGTTTGAAAAGGTTAGGGTTCAGTATAAAATCGGAGATGCGGAGAGTGGCAGACATGACCACGAGTTTCAATGGCTTAATCTTCGGGTCTTCTGCGCACATTTTCTTCCTCAAGTCGACTATTCGGCTAACCATACCAATAAGGATATCCGTGTTGACGCTCCGCTCGTGGGCTTCATCGATAATTATGATCGAATATTTTGACAGCGAAAAATCTTGTGCGATCTCTCGTATCAAAACACCATCGGTCATGAACTTGACAGCTGTCTTACTCGATACGTTACTGTCAAACCGAATTTGGTACGCCACTTGATCAGAAAATTGGCCAAGCTCATCCCCCACACGTTTAGCCATACTGACTGCAGCGACACGCCGAGGCTGCGTTACCCCTATTATCCCAGGGTTGGGGCTTTCTGGGTTCCCATAGCCTGCTTCAAAAAGAAATTGCGGTAGTTGGGTGGTCTTACCGCTTCCGGTAGCACCCCATATAACGACTGATGAGTTATTATGAATTGCCTCCATAATCTTCTGCTCCTCGCCCACCACAGGTAGACCAAGACGAGAGGCCTGTATATCCTCAGATCGGTTCACCTGGACAGCAAAAGCTTTTCTCTTGGGATCACCCTTTGGTATCTGTAGCTCTTGAGGTAAAGGTTCATCTTCAATGATAGCCTTCGGCTTAGATTGCTTGGGGTGATGTTGCGGCTGGTCGTTGAGGGTAGGTTGCTGCGTAGGATTAAAACCAACAGCTTCATTGATTTGCTGCACAGCCCAAGACTTAAACGCAGAAGATCGCGGTTTGATTGCTGTTCCGCCTGCCGCATCATCGTCTTCGTTCTCCTCCTCCTCTTCTTCTTCAGCAGACGAGCGCTCACTATCTTCCGTCCCAGATGCTATTGATTCAGCATCACTGTCCTCATGGCTGCTCTCAGGCCCGCTACCTTCTCCGGAGATATCCTCGTCAACTATGTTATCACTTTCTTCTTCAGACCCAAATCCTTCCCAAGACGGCTCCTCAACTACAGCAGGCTTCGGCTTGGTCGTCCGTTTCCGCTTCTTCAGTACAGGCATGCCATCTGATCCAAGCTCTAGAGGACGCTTCAGGCCACTGCCAGCAATCGGCATTTGACTCTGTGTGGCATCTGTGCTTGCAGTACTATGATTTTTAACCTCGAGATCTGCATCCGAATCTTCGCTTTCATCTTGTAATCCAGCTCGTCGCTCCGACGGGGTAGCTTTATCGTGATCCAGCGTTTCAGATAACGTCCTCTTTTTAGTCGTCTTTCCCAGATCGCGGGAGCTCTGTAATTTGCTCGTATCTACCCTTGCCTTGGCGAGCTTTTTCAATAGTGCGAGATTCTCATCTTTCTTCAGTTTATTTTCCTGTACAGTGATGTCAGGAGACAGGACTAAACGGTAGAAAGGTTGGACATCCGTACAATATACTTATCAAGCCGTTTCTGCTTCTTGCCAGATATCTTAGACTGCTGCGCTCTCAACTCATCTCGTAACTTCTGCCGGCGCCCTTCTTTCTCGGACTTGGAAATGGGCTGAAGGTCCGCGGCATTGGTATCTTCGGGGGCAGCTACAGATTGAGCTTCGGCTTCCCTCCGCCTAGCCTTTTGCTTCCGCTGTCGCGGGACAAATTTCGGCATGCTTTCGTGAAGAAGAACCTTTCCTGACGTTGCCCGCCGCAGGACATCTCTCTGAACTTTTTTGCGCCGAGATCGAGCTTCGTTTATTCTGCCGCGAAGGCGGTGAGTGCTCATTTACTTGAAGCGGACCTGTGTTTGAGCAACGGATCATGCAAATACGCATAATTCTCGGTGCTATTCTTTCGTCCGCACAGTCTTGCTACTTTTAAACATTTTAAGCGAATGTCCGCCGTCTCAGAACCTCCGGTTACCATGCCGGAGACTACCAATTTACCGTTCCCCGCATCCACAAAGCAAGCCGCGGGGAAGGTTGGAGGAACGCCAACAGATGTCATGGTCCTGTCATTTTCGGATAAGATTCTGATAACTGTATCGCAAAATGGGAAGCTTGGACAATGGGTATGTTCACATGTCTCTTGTCAAGGAGTCTCCTACAACGGACCGTCACTGACCGGCCTCTATTTTCTAGTTCCGCGTTCCGCTTGAAAACACAAACCCAGGGACTGAAGGATATCACGTTCTTCCCGCGACAGAGGAGGACGGCTTGCTTCCTCTCCCAAGCTTGACGGCAACTTCTTTAATTGGCGCACGTGGAACCGAGCGGGAAATCGTTGGCCAGCTTTATTCGTCTCAAATTGCAAGTGCTATTGCAACGAAGACTCCCGACGAGAAGAGATCACTTATTGTAGGATTGGGTCTTGAAAATTACGAGGCTGACAGAGATATCTTCTTTGGTGTTGTCGATCTTGTTCTTCAATGCATATGAGCCGTGACATGAAGAAGGGAAAACCTCCGACGAGGAGTTGGCTCTACGGATCCCAACAACAGGTCTTCTATATTCTCCCGACAACACCACGTCAGATATGGCTGTGTTCGCCGAAAGTTGTGATCCGACGAAACCATGATCACTTCCGTCGTTCCAATCCTAGCCAAACTACTGGATAGGCCCAATATCGTTTCTAACCCGAGCTTGACACCTCTCTATCTGGGCCCAAATCAAGTTTTGAAATACGATCTGTCTCGAAAGCCCGCTGCTCTTGTGCATTCGGCTTCCAGAGCCTTCCAACAGGTGCTGTTTTACGTGGAAGCTATACATTGTGCGTATTCAGAGACTAGCCAGAGCTATTTATAGCCCTTTCAGCAATACCTGTCCATTATTGTTACGGTCCAGTTTTGTTTTTTTTCCTGGTCCGCCGTGGGAGAACCTTGAAAAGACATCTATTGGCCAAACCACCCAATTCTGTTCTTCTGAGAATCCAAGCCACTGTAAATATCTTGGAGAAAGCTATGTGATAGTATTGCTATACATGCCATCAAAAAGAAGCCACCATCGATTGCCTTCACTTTTTACTTCTGAATAAACACATTCTTATATTGTACATGTACAATAGGGTTGTGTTGAGCTGCTGATGATACTGTTGACCTGATGAGATAGACGGCGATGCATTTGGGTTTATCACGTGCTTTAGGCGCCAAACGCGTCAGGATCACATGATTTGATTCTTTCAACTTCCCAA
Organism: Spiromastix sp. SCSIO F190; assembly: GCA_014805645.1. Taxonomy (NCBI): domain Eukaryota; kingdom Fungi; phylum Ascomycota; class Eurotiomycetes; order Onygenales; family Spiromastigoidaceae; genus Spiromastigoides; species Spiromastix sp. SCSIO F190. The sequence continues at coordinate 2,293,129 of WXTY01000006.1, read as the reverse complement.
AGAGGAAATATTTGGAAGTAACGCGCTTTTTTGACAGGCGGGAAGCTCGAAGGGCGGTCGGAGAGCCTGTGTACTGCTTGTCCATACGCGGGATATTGCCGGGAATGGCTTATCAGTTTCCGCAGGGTGGCCACTATCCTCCCCACCAGCAATACCAGCAGCCATATATTCCGCCAACCCAACAATCCCCGCAACAGCAGCATCAGTACCAGCCAAACTCGGGTACTCCGTACCCACAACATATCAATCCCGCTTCATATCCGCAGGTTGTTCTGCCCGGTTATCCCACCTACTCTCCGCAGCCGCAGCCTCAGTATCCTTCCGTCTCCCAAACTGTAAACCTACCTCCTAGCTATCCCCCGCAGACAGGACAAGTTCCTCCTGTCCAAGGCGGTGCAGCTCTGCAATATGGCGGAGGCCCGGCGCTGCAGTATTATCCGGGGCCGAACCAGCCCAGCATACACTCTTCCCCGCGACCCCAGATAGTCATCCCACCTCAACCGCGCTCTCAACCGCAACCGCAACCACAATCACAACCTATTGCTCCAGCACATGCTCCACGAGCTTATCCTCAAGTTCAGATACAATCTCGTCCTGTCCCACATCAACAACGATCGGTCAGTGAGACTTCTCGCCCGACTCCTAAGGTCCAACAACGACCCAAGAGAGAGCCGCCGTTGCAACGCATGCGTTCAAAATCACCCGTTAAGAGACAAGAGCTGCATACCCATTCAGGCCACGCGAAGAAATCTATAGATTATCAAGTACTACTTCTTGCTTTGGCAGATGAGTACCTCGACGCGGCTCACAGCCGGGGCACAACGCTGGCTGTTAGCAGACATGAAACTGAGATAGAGGATTACTACAAGTTAATTGCTACGGGTCTCGGATGCTTGGAGGCTGTTTTGAAGGTGAGTTCTCCATGATTATCTAGGTGTGCAATATGTTAATTCGCGTCAATCCAGAATTGGAGACTGCAACCCCGTACTGAGGCCTTGGTACGGTTACGATATGCTCGCGTTTTGTTTGAAGAGGCGGACAATGACCTCGAGGCCGAAACTGCGTTGAGTAAAGGGGTATGTGCAACTCGCATTCTGCATCATTTCCTCGAATTTTGCGCTAACTCTATTTATAGGTAGATCTATGTGAGAGGGTGCGTCGATTGGCTTCACGGCGCTATTTTGTTGGTCACTGTACTAACTTCTTCTAAGAATCGGATGCTTGACTTGAAATACAGCATGCAGCAGCTCTTAGCAAGGATTCTCTACAAATCTAACCCAAAGGCTGCCATGAAATCAGTGGATGGCATCATACGTGATATAGAAGTGTGAGTTGCCGAACGGAACGCTACATTGTGCTTATCACTAATGTTCTACGCCAGATATCGTCACGCCACCTGGGAATATGCGTTTCGCTTTTTACGTGTGACTATGTCTCTGGCCTCCACGGCACACCAGGATGTCGTCGCGGCTTCGCAAAATCTTCACGCTATATCTACTTCAGCTAACCGCAATGGTGATAAAGCCGTATTCATCGTTTCAAGCATACTCGAGGCGCTTGCTCATATACAACAGTCTTCGAGTGCTGATTCAATCGAGCAGGCCCAACGGGCCCTCGCCGCTGCGAGAAGTCACCAGTTGGACGACAGCGTGAAAGGTATTCCGCAGATTAACACAATGATTCAGATAGTTGATACATGCTGCAGCTTGCTTGAGTATGATGTCAACCAAGCTGCCCAGAAATTGCAGTCGATGCAAAAAGCGATGGACCAAAACATCAATGATCCGAAGTGGCAGGAGGATGGTACTTTTTCCATTCCTCTCAGTAGCCACGCGTCTGCTGGTTCCGCGAGTGGGGATGGCGGCATTGTCGGCGCTGATAATGGCAGGGTGGTACTGACGTTTAGCTGGCTATCTGAGCATGACCTCTATGCTCTCTGCTACTTTTTGAGCTCCGTGACTTTGACTACGAAGAATAGCCAAGACGGCCATAAAGCCGAAAAGTACCTGCAGGAGGGATTGCGAATGATACGAAGTGAGTAGAGCTTTTTTGGTTCTAGAAGATGCGGTAACTAACTGTTGTATTAGGCAGTTTCAAGTCACCTCAGGGGATACCTGAATCTTTCGTGTCTGCGACTTCGCGACTACAATGGCGCAGAACTCTTTACTGTAATATGTTGCTGCAGTTAATATTTCTTGCTTGTGCGCGAACGGACTGGCAATTAGCCAGCCAGGCCTTAGACGATCTCCGGGAAACAATTGTCGAATTGAATGATAGTACAATCGAGACGATCAATTGCCTTCTGGAATATGCAGCTGGTGTCATTGCGCAAGGTACTGGAGACCTCAAGTCTGCCTTGGCCATTTTCCGGAAATCTGTCCTCGCCCTTAAGCCTTCTGCTAGCAAAACGGCTCGAAACGAACCTCAACGTGACACAGCCATTTTAGCAGCACTCAACACAGTTCTAATACTATCAGATCCATCTCGACAATCACGCCCTGCCGCATTCAAGATCTTGTCAGACATGGAGTCGTTTTGTCGCACAAGTCCGAACAAATACATACAAGCAGCATTCTTCCTTGTATGTGCTACCATCCAAACCGAATCCACAATTCAGACCAAGCGAGATCTACACAACTCGCTACAAGCAGCCACGGCCATAAGCAATAGCCAAATCACCTGTATAGCGCTTAGTTTCATGAGCTGGAAGTACTTCCACAACGTTGTTAGCGAGCAGTCTGAAAAGAGTGCGAAGGCAGCTAGGGCGATGGCTCGCAAAGCGGACGATAAACTGTGGATTAGCGTCACGGACGAGATATTGGCTGGTACTCTGGAACAACAAGGCAAGGTTGGAGAGGCGCGAACTATAAGAGATTCGGCTGATGCATCACTTGCGCATCTCCCGGCGGCGTTGAAGAAACCAGCTAGGCCCGGAGCAGGCGGCGGTGGTGGTTTTCCGCCGGAGGTACGAATGAAGGCGGTACAGATTTGAATGGTGTTACTGTGGCACGTATTGAGTGATTACCGTCGTGGAAGAGTGTATGAAGCAATGCATTATGGACCGGCGCTGGGTGTCGTATCTGGTATATAGGTATATGTGGGTTTACTTCGGTTGGGAGTTCCGTTGATAGATAGGAGTTTGCTCGCCTCGTCATCTTTGCTTGTATGTGCACGTACGTCGAATATACATCGAACTGATTAGGAGTTACTGACAAAGATGGCATTGGGTTTGTTATATACGCTACCCCAGAAATACTTCCAACAGCTCCTATGTGAGAAATTATATTAATCTATTTCGATTAAAAGACCTGTCTTAAACTGATGTAATGCTAAGAAAAATAGCAGCAACCACAACGCCGCGCCGCACATCAAAATTGGGAAATGCATAATATAGAGGCAGCACCAAAGCAAGAAACAGGCCACTTTAACGCGATCATAGCAAAATCCAGCCGCCAAACGCCACGTTCATCTTCCCCATTCCGTGTGATCAAGTTCTTAGACGCCGCAGATTGAAAAGACCCCTTTTCCACCCCTCGTATATCAACAGCGGTATAGCCAAATATACCCCAAAAGTAAAGGGGCCAAGAAGTATGTAACAAGAATCGAAGAATTAACCCCTGAGGTTCCACGACAAAGATGGGCTGTTCATCATCCCAACCCTGCCCACGCCCCTCGAATTCGCCTAGCTAATTGTATATCCTTTTGCATTATCGTGACTCGCTTCGCATGTATAGCGCATAAATTCGTGTCTTCGAAAAGATGTACTAGAAACGCTTCAGCGGCTTCTTGCAGGGCCATGATGGCCTGGCTTTGCCATCGCAATTCCTCGCCTACACCGGAGGGTAGCAGTGATACGGCAATTTCACGCACTAGACGGGCGAATGGCAGTTTGAGAAGTAGAAGATCCCATGATCTTTGATACCGTCTTATCTCTTTTAGGGCGACCGTGCCTGGATGATATCTGTGGCGGCGAACGGGAACGGGGTCGCCGGCTAGATAGTTGTCAGTTTTCATAAGACAGAAGACGGTGACATTTCTGCGCGCATGTCAAGCGCGTTGAAATCGACACAAGAATGTTGACATACGTTGTATATCTTGCGTTCTACCTCCAGATACGCTCTTTCCAACCCGTCCACCTCGACCCCTGCTTTTCGCCCCTCTGCTTACTGCTGCCCCCCTTGGTGACGTGCCTGCTACTGCTGATCCGCCTCTCGAGCCTGCTCCTGCGCCTGAGGTCCGTCGTACTTGCGGGTTTCCGCCTGGTATGGTCTTCCCTCCGCGCTGTCCCCGTGGAGCCATTGCGCCAGAATGCGGCGCCCTTCGGGCTCAATCCGGATGACAGAAAATTGCGCAGAGTAAGTGAAGTAAAATCAATGTATAGAGGTCTCGGTTTTTGCACAAAAGAGGGCCAATGCGGCTCGAAACTGCGCAATTGAGGGAAGCGAATCCTTGACGTATGCGACCGGAGAATGATAGTTTGCGCCGAGTAGTTGAAGTGGTGTCGCGCAAAATCAAGAGTGAGTAATATTTGATAAACTACATACAACAGAGCTGCGATTCTTGCTCTGCTGGAATTGACAGTTACCAGGGCCCCAAAATGCGGTGGTTGGGAGCAGTTGCGCCGAGTCTCTTCCCAGCCATCTTGACGCGAGAGACGCGACCAATTAACGCGAGGACTGCGCGCTAGCCCAGATCGGGACTAGTTATGTTAGTAATGCGGTATTCCGGATAAACGATAGTCCGCCGATATGACGAACATCTTCAGACCAGCTGGCTTCACTTGACTCTGTGCTATCAAAACATTCCTCCGCCTCCCTGCTTCGTTTTGCCTGGGAAATCATTACAACGCTCGTTTGTTGCTGGTTGGTGGATCAATTGCTTTTCTTCCTCGCTTGCGTGCCAATTAATTGCACAGCTCGCCTCATTCTTCCCCACGTGGCCTGACAACCTCCCCGCCCGCACAACCAACATGGCTGCATTATGGGGCAATGGCGGGCAGGCGGGCCAATTCCCTCTGGAACAGTGGTTTTTTGAGATGCCGCCATGTACGCGGTGGTGGACGACTGCGACAGTGGCAACTTCTGTGCTGGTCCAATGCCACATCTTGACGCCGTTCCAGCTGTTCTACAGCTTTCGCGCAGTATATGTTAAATCGCAGGTGAGATGCCCATGGCTGATTCCGTATAGTCTAGATAGCGACTAATGGTTTTGTGCTTGTGCTATAGTACTGGCGTGTCTTGACCACGTTCCTTTACTTTGGCCCGCTCAATCTGGACCTATTATTCCACGTCTTCTTTCTTCAACGTTATTCCCGACTCCTAGAAGAATCCTCCGGCAGTTCACCTGCAGATTTCTCATGGCTTCTACTATACGCCATGTCTTCTTTGCTCGTTATTGCACCGTTTTTAACGCTCCCCTTCTTGGGAACCGCTCTCTCGTCCAGCTTGGTCTACATCTGGAGCAGGCGGAACCCAGAAACGAGGTTGAGTTTCCTGGGCCTTCTAGTCTTTACAGCACCCTATCTTCCGTGGGTTCTGATGGCATTCAGTCTTGTCGTCCATGGCACCATCCCGAAAGACGAGATTTGTGGCGTTATTGTTGGTCACATCTGGTATTTCTTCTCCGACGTATACCCTTCCCTACATGGCGGCCACCGACCACTTGACCCTCCGGAGTGGTGGAGGCGACTATTTGAAGGAAGAAGAGATCAGACCGAACATCCGCAACCGCCACCTCTGAATGCGGCGAATATAAATAACGAGATTGCGGCCGCGGCTGCACAAGAAGTTCGATGACTCGTGCAGTAACGAAATTTCGAATATCCGTGTGTGTTTATAGACTTTCGTGTTCACAGTGTTCTTGGCCTGCTTGTGTCTCAGCAACCTTTGGCACGCATGGAAATTCTAACGGCGAAGTTGTTGGCGACTCGCGGGCAAACGCAGCTCAAGTGTTAGAAAGGCAAAAATTTTTCATGTTATTTCTATTTTCCCTTAGGCTTCGATGGCGCAATTTTACAGGGAAGGTTATACCCGGTTTGGTTTGCATTGGGCACTTTCTTTCACTATTGGGTAGAGTACAATATGGCATGGCATGGCGTCAAATGATTGTTTTCATGTGCTCTGTATTTATTATGCCTATAAGGAATTTGATGAGATATGTCAAGCTTCTCTTTTTCTTCTACCACTTTCCTGGGCACCAAATGACATACAGTGCTACTGATGAGAAGCAGCATAATAATTATTCTTATAACAACACAGGTGTCAGGGTCTTTTCTGCCACTACTTTCATCTACAACTTAAACTTCTTGCCAGAGGTTCTCATCGAAGGCATGATACGCTGGACGGAGGTTCACAAACCTCAAATTTGCCCAAACACCGACAAACTACTCCTCGCCTCTCCAGAACTATCAACCATCAAATTATCCGCGCAACTCGAACCTAAACCCGCATTGCCCAGGAAGGCCGGCTCCCAGTAATACAGCCCCGCACCTCCCGAAACGCCCGCCACAACATCCGCGACCTTCTTTACAAACGTCGTCTGCCCATCCGCCGAAAACGGAATGGAGCTGATGTCTGACGGGAATGCATACGCAGGGTTAGGGCAAGAGACAGGCCAATCCGTCTCCGCAACAACTAACGTCTTTCCATATGCAGAACTCATCTGATTCAATGTCGACTCCAATGCCGCCAGCGTAGCAGCGGCGTTGTAGAACGGGTAATACGAGACGCCCATGATATCGAAATCGGACTCCACAAGCGGACCCTGCGCAAGCACCGTATCATAAAAATACGACTGCTGGTCCCAATTCCAAGCATTGTCGAGATGGATCATAATCTGGGGTGTGGGCGAGAGCGTGGAGTCCTTAATACCCCAGGCAGCGGAGTGCAGCAGGTCGGCGATGTTGTAGTAGGAGTCTGTTGACCCTAGGGGCCAGAGGAGGCCGGCGCGAATCTCATTGCCGATAGAGATTATCGCGGGGTTTATGCCTTCGCTGGAAAAGCGGTTCGAGACCTCTAGAGTGTAGTTGTATACCGCATATTTGAGATCATTTATGCCGTAGTTCTGCCAGGCGGCTGGTGTTGTCTACAATTTTCAGTTTATTGTATATTAGTTACCATACCTCAACGAATCCAGTTCAGGATCAACCACCCACCTGATGAGAAGGATCGGCCCATGTATCACTGAAGTGCAAATCAAGGTACACGGTCATCCCCGCAGCGTGGACCCGTTTCGCCAATTCGACATTATAATCCAAGTCATAAACGCCATCTGATGGATTAACCCAGACTCTTTGCCTGGCAGAATTGGCTCCTGATTGCGCTAATATCTGCTCAAATGGCAACTCCTGTCCTGAGCTTGTCTTGAAGCTGCGCCCTTGTTGCTCCAGTGTTATGACCGAAGATATATCGGCACCGCGGTACTGTAGGGCGGTCAATACATTGGTAAAGAGTATGGCCAGAGGTAAGGTCAAATGGAGCGGTTTCATATTTGCCAACTTCGAACAGGAGTACTATTGTGTGTTCTCCATTTTACATATCTTCAAGAAGGGAGTGAGACTGCGAATATATAGGCTTGGAAGGGCAATAATAATATAGTTGGTGAAACTGATGGGATGAGGTTTGTTTCATCAGGGAACTGCCCGGTTCACTTTCATTGCCTACGATTGGCGGAAATTAACCTCTCAGGAGTTGAACTCCTCCTGATTTAAGCATATTGTTCACTCGGGATGTTTTGGGTTTTTGCGGAGTAGACGGATCTTCTCCCGAAGCCATCGGACCGGTGACAGTTCAAAAGAATCAAAAGAAAATCTTGTGGCTTCCTTCGACCCAAATGGAAGTATTCCGTACAGGAGCTCGGTGAGACCAATTCGATTGCGTGCTGCTTGTCACTATATCAACTATGTCAGGGTTCGAAGCGGAGAACCACGATTCAAGCCGACATCTAGTTGTGTAAACATATAACAGGAATATCCTGCTAGTACGCCATGATACATACAGGTCGACTAACCCGTGCGTCACGAGAGGCAATATCCAGGCTTCTAGAAGATTGACGGTGTCCTCGGTACTGGTTGACCCACCCCTTATCTGACCCCGCGAAACGCCATCCACGGTCCATGAATTATTGTCAACCAGAGATAAAGGCTGGAGGGGAAAATCCACGGTTTCGCACTGCAAATTGTGATGGGCTTCCTGATGAGGCCCACGTGGAAGCAGACCACATGGTTCGTTGATAGCAAGTTCCACATCGTGAGAAGTCGGACTCCACAGCCGATTCCAAATCCACGTTGGTGACGTTACTATTGATGCATTTTGCGAAGATTATATGGCACTATTGAGGCCAGCAAATAAGCCCTGGACATATCCTGAATGAGCTTCTTGCACATCTCCCTCCCAGAACTAGTTATCCAATCAAGAAGACTCATCGATGAGGGAATAAACTACCGAAACCGACAGCGCTGGTATACTGTGTAGAAGCTTGAACAATTTGGTCCAGCCGGACCCCGCCGGATTAGTTACCACGCCTGGTCAGACCACTACTTAAACTGGAAGGGTACCCCGAGCTTGAAGCGCCAGGTATCTCTAGCTTCTCTCAACCCTGCCAAAACCCCCTGCGCAGAAAGGAAACAACAAGGATGGATAATAGATTGCAGACTTTGATCACCGCCAAGCGGCAGGAGCGCGCATCCAGAATCCCAGCTGAATGGATGTTGCCGGAGGAGATCTTGGGACAGGTCCACGAGAATAGCTCTCGAAGTGCTTTTGACGTTTTGAGAGAGAACAAGCTCCTGACCGAGGACGAGATCCGGCTCACCGAAACGTACGATGCACATGCCCTTTCATCTGAAATCATCCAAGGCAAAATCACCGCTGTCGAAGTGTGCAAAGCCTTCAGCAAGAGAGCTGCCATTGCGCACCAACTGGTAATTATTGTTGTCCATCTTTGACGATATCCTGAAAGACATTGACGGTATACTGTTTGCCAGACAAATTGCGCCACAGAGATCTTCTTTGACGAGGCCCTTGAGAGGGCTAAGTTCCTAGATGAATTCCTGGTTAAAGAAAAGAGACCGTTCGGGCCTTTCCATGGTGTGCCGGTTAGCATCAAAGTAAGCTTCTTGTAATCCTGAGTATTTGCGTTGTTGATTCGTCTCATCTTGAATAGAAGACTTGAAGATGCGCAAAGCGGACAAGAGATTCTGGTTGTGTTAATCGATACGGGGCACAGGATTGCTACAACTATAAAGGCCAAGCCACCACGATTGGATTTGTTTCATTCCTAGAGAGGCCCAAGGCGGCTAAAAATTCTCCGATAGTTGATATACTCCTCGAAAATGGCGCTCTGATCTACCTCAAGACCAACGTCCCTCAAACTATGATGGTACGGCTACCTCCCTTTTCTTTTTCTTATAACAGATGTTTTCGAATACTTATCTGCGTCTCGTAGACGATGGATTCCGTCAACAACGTATTTGGCCGAACCTTGAACCCGCGCAATCCTCGCCTGACTGCGGGTGGAAGCAGTGGAGGCGAAGGTGCCCTCATCGGCCTTAGGGGTTCGCTAATGGGAGTGGGGACTGACATTGGTGGTTCAATTCGAGTGCCGTCTCTCTGCAATGGACTGTATGGGTTTAAGCCCACGGCGGATCGCATTCCGCACGGCGAATGGGAATCTGGGATGCGGCCAGGCATTCCCGGATTCGTCTCGTCTGCGGGGCCCCTTGCAACCAATGCTGCCGACCTAACATATTTCTGCAAGTCTGTCATTGAGTCTGAACCTTGGAAAAAAGACTCTACCGCTCTTGGAATTGGCTGGCGTAATGTGCAGCGGAAGCCCAAACTGAGAATCGGTCTTTTCATGGGCGATAGTAGATATCCCCTGACTCCTCCTGTGGTACGGGCCTTGAAGACCGCCGGGGCTGTTCTCAAAGATGGTGGCCATGAAGTGTTCGATCTGTCCAGTTTCCCCTCTTTCCGCGAAGGGCTTGAAATAGCGGCGCATTATCTGATGCTAGACAACGAAAATACCCTAGCAAAACATGTAATAGCCGGCGGCGAACATCCCATCAAGTCGTTGGCATACGCTTCCCCTGCATCTGTTGTGGAACCTAGAGAATATAACCTTAATGATGTCTGGGATACTAATGCGGCACTGATTCGATACCGCGAAGAAATGGCTGCCCTGTGGAGGGAACATGATCTAGATGTTGTGCTTTGCCCTGGCGCCCCCACTCCTGCGGCTCCCCACGATGAATTCGGAATGCCAGTGTATACCGTTATCTGGAATCTGCTTAACGTACGTTTTCCGCCCACCATGCTGGAGGTCTTGGTATTGTTTGCTGATAACAACATAGTTTCCAGCTAGTATTATCCCGTTCCTTACGGTGAACGGGTCTAAAGACTCAAGTGATAACTGTAAGGAAGATTGTTTGCCACCTTCGAATCCATTAACTGCTAATACTTTGTACTCCAGATGATGCAAGCGTTGCCAATGGGCTGCCGATGGCGATTCAAGTAGTCGGATGGAGAAACCAGGATGAGGAGGTTCTTATGGCGACGGAGGTTATCGATGAGGTGCTCAGGAAATATAAAGAAATGTAGGAGTCTGTTTCAGTCACGTTTGACACCAGAGACTACAGATAGCAAGACATATACCGAGGATTTGGCTATTTTTACGCATATACAACCGCATTTTACGTATTCAACAACTTCCTTTGTTTTGCCGTTTGTGTAATCTAAATATTTTTTCAATCGTGTTAATCGTTAATCAAATGGGCACCATACCATACAACCAAAGGTGAAGTTATGAACATATCAGATCCAATGAAGGACAGAAAGGTTTTATAAAAAAGAGAAAAGAAAGAAGACAAAAAAGAAGAAAATGAGAAAAAAAAAAGTTCGGTTACAAGAACCCAAAATTGCGCCAATACCGAGTCTTCCTCCGGAGCAATTTAAAATTACAAAATATAATATATAAAAACGAGGAGCCCTAACTTTTTCGAGAACTGTGGCCCCTTTCAGCATCAGAAATACTCTCAACTGCGCCTTTATCAACCAATTCGATCTGGGAGCCCGGTCGAGTCGCTGTCTCAGACGTCACCCCGACGCTGACAGTCCTCTGTATATATATATTATTACTAGGAGGGGGCCGGCTTTGTCGAATATTGTGTGAGTTATGGTATGCATTCGTGTTACTACCATGTGTTGAGGCTAGGCCAAGGCGACGGAGCAGTTTTCCAACAAGCCGGCGCAACGCGGGAACGTTTACGCAGAAGACTGCGGTGAAACATTCAATCGTGGACCAATATGCTGTACCGATATTATCCCCTAAAATAAGAAGAATATAATGAGACAAAAGCCTGAGTAAGGTAGTGTTGCGGTATGGGATTAACCACTTACAAGTCTGATTTTTGCTATTGCTGAAGACCACGATTGCTTTTAACCGAACAATGCTCACAACCAGGACGCTGTAATAAATTGAATTCCCAGACATTAGCATTTAGAAAAAGAGCGATATCAGAATACTACCCCAAAAAAAAAAAAAACGTCTTTTAACTCACAGAGAACCCGTCGAAAACATGGCCAAAACGAGAACCTTTTTCGTACGGCTGAGATGAAGGCCGGTAATTTGGTTGAACGGCATCAACATAATGGCCAGATCTACAACGATGTTGAACACCGCACATGCGATAGCTATAGCGTTAAAGTTTAGACACCTCCCTTCGGTTTCGCCTGTCCACAATGTCCATGTATAAGATATAGGCCAGCAGTGGAAAATGACGAGAAATTCGAAAACCAAGTAGTACAGCAAGACGATTGCGAACAGAGCGTAAAGTGCCCGTCGTAGAATGTGGTTGGTTCTAAAAATTCGAAGGTATAAGCAGAGAAATACCAGCTTGTAGGACGCCGTGCTGAGAATGTAGAAGACCTGAACGAGGTAGCTCAGTTTTAGAATGTCGGTGAGGTTTTCAAATGGGACATGCCACATGTCTTTTCCGAAGCCTTTAAAGGAAGCTATACGTTGTCAGCTCCGTTTCTAGTGCAGAGGTTGTAGATTGTGGTATACCGGGATATTCCAACACTCCCACGAGAATTGCTGAGAGCTGCGAGGTATTAGCAGGCGTTCTACTTTACTATAGAAGAGAATACATAAAGAACGTACCAACGCTACGACTACAAATGCATCCTCGACGCCGACGACCTTGCCGGACTCGACAAACCGGATAACAGTCGAGAGCACGGCAGGAATTATAAAGACAGTTGTGATTATCGGGTTGAGGCTGGTGCGATCTCGGACGGGGACATTGCACGTAGTGTCGCTGATTTTTTTGGATGCTATGTTTGTAAGAAGAGTGTTTACCTGTTGGTCGCATAGGAGCCTCAACTTACTCAGTTGTTCTTTGGGGGTGCAGTTGCTCGCCGCGCACTGTTCGACCTCCGCTTGTAAGGATACATTGTTGCAAATGCAAGGTGTGTCATCTGGGGCGCAGGAAGATTTCGAGACCGCGGTTGCCACGCAATCGCTCTGATGCAAGAGTTGTCAGTCTGATTTCGCTCCCAGCAGAACCATCGGGGTTTGCGCACAGCACAGGTTGGCATTTCAGTGGGATCGCCCGATGCCAAAAGCAACATGCAGGCCAAAAAGGCCACAACCACGAGCCGCATGGTTGTCAATTGTCGGAGTGGTCGAGAAATCGCCAACTGACATCTTTTGAAGAAGCCGGCGGGGTGAAGAAGGCCTTTCTCCAGACTGTCCAGAATCTGGGCGATGGCATCAATCTTATATCCACTCTCTGCGCTAATATTCGCCGGGCTTCTGCCAGTCAGAAAAGCTCGTCCTTACCCACGAGCAAAAGGAGGGTTCGGAGTGGACGATCAGGCTTGCTTTAGAGATTGATCGATATATACCATCTTCAGGTTACAGGGACTAGTCGAGGGAATATTGAACGCTAAAAGAAACCATCCTTGCCACAAGCAGAACATTTGTCAATCAACCCGAGGAACAGATTGCGTTTACGGTTTACGGGCCATCGAATTGCTGGGTGCCGCTTTGCTTTTCGGTACCTTGGTAATTCCCCTCCCTTCGTACTGGTTTTTTCTTTGCCACGTTCCGCTCTTCCACGTTCTGCACAGAAGATGAGCGTTCTGGATGTTCCTGTTTTACCGGTCCCAGAAGAAAGGGGCGGCGTTACCAAATGGAGAACCAAAGTTTCAACTAAAATCAAGCGAAGTGGCTATCAAGAACTATTTATAAATTAACCTTTTGATGCCAATATTGTTCTGGGGTTTCTGCAGGAATATGTCATACGCGGGTCTGTGATAAGCTGTTTGTCGATCGGCGTCGCGATTTTATTGGGGGTTGATCAATTATTCCCTCACGAGAATACCACTTGGATGGCAGGCTGCAGATTGCTGAACATCACGAAATTGACTTTCGCGGTCGGCATCTCCACGCCAGCCGGGACTTGGACGAAAACCGCTCACTGCTCCACTGGCCAAGTCGTCAACGTTGTATTCGTTGTAATACTAGTACGATCTGTTTATCCACCCTGCATAACTCTCAACTTTGCATATAAGCCATCCTCTTTTCCTCCCATGTCGGCCTCAAATATTCGCCGACAAATATTGGACTGAAGCTGCTCTCCAGCACATAATTAAACTTCCAGCTAACTTCAACTGCTGCACCTTCGACACTCTGCGCCCAAACTGCAACTCCGATGGTGTTGTCCCCACTATAATTTAGCACTCCTGTGGGACAGGGAACTCTGTTTGGTGGCCGATATATGGATCAAAACGGCCGTATTGATAACCATTGACAAAAATCATTGCGCGCAGTTTGTTCTTGCTCTCCGGGGATGATAGAGTGAATGAGATAGACACATCAAAGCCCTCAGGAATGGAAAGGGAGGCATTGGTGAGGAAGAATTGAACCCCTGGTCTAGACACGGTAAGGGTAAAGCTCTCGGTGTTCCAGGTTGAGTCGACTTGGAAGCCTGGGAGGTGCCAGCCTAATCTCTCAGCTTGAAGTCCTCCTTCGTTGTATACGCCACGCATGGGATCGAGAATTGTGCCTTCACCACCTGCTGTACCTGCTGTCCGTCAGGAATCGAAGTTGGCCCCATCACCCCCGATGAGGGATGCACTCAAGATACCGCGGGGATTAGTGGCTTCAGAACGGAGCTCATGTCCATTGTCGTCTTAGAGAACTAGAAGTACATTGGGTTTAGACTCGTTCGAGTTCAAAGTAGCGTTCGCAAACGACAACGTCAAATTTCCAGTCGAATTGTATGCGCCTCCCAAGTAGGAGTCTATGAAACCACCGTTTAGGCAGGCACTTCAGCCAAAAGCGTACCCACCTTGGAGACTGAGGTGAATGCCTGTGGCCTGGTCACCAGTGAAATAGCCACGCCAAAAGTGAATCCCATGATGAAAGTCGTAGTCATCAACGTAGAGAACAGGTAGTGTGTCTGGCTTGTTTGGATTAGGAGTGTCTGTCTTATCCGCTTTAACCCAAGCTTGACCGCTGTCGTCGTAGTCGGCCAAGCGCTCTGGTAGGCTGTCCTTCCATCTCCAGGATGTCAATTTAGGAAGCTGAATCGAGGATGCGTCGGCTCCAGAAAGCTTTGCAGTCAAACTATCATAACAGGTCTTCTTGGTCTCAAGAAGTTTTCCGTTCCAAGATATCTCCTTAGCCGAGGGCGGGCCGAAAACATCGATGTCAGTTGCGTCGCCGGTGTCTCCTTTTAACTCGATGGTGCGGCCATTTTTGCCTAGAGAAGCTCCTCGAACAAGATAGGGGCCATGTACCAATACTGTGCAGATACGTCAGAACGGGGAAGAAGATATCAATGAGTCACTCACTCAGGCCATCTGATGGTCCAAAGGGATCCGGAGACAAGGTTGGAGCCCAGGTCATGTATGCATATGTTCGATCCAATATCACAACTCTAATATCGTCGATGGACAATACCGTCATACCGACACCCTGCGTAAACGAGACGATAACACCCTCTCGAGAAGTAGTCTCTTCGATGTGGGACACTTCGATGTGGGAGCTTTCGTGACCTCTATCCTGTTTACAATGCCTCGCCCCCTTGATGTAAAACTCTCCTGATTCGCCGGTAGGGACCCAGAGGGCAAGGACAGCTGAACTATCAAAGGTAGCATATGTAAGGACTTCCGCAGTCGAGTACACAAGTTTGTGCTTCCCAAACGCAAAGTCAGTTACAATGATTTTTGATTGATGGCCATTTAGGAGAATGTTTCCTTGCTGGGGTATCGTCACATCGCCGATGGACGAGCTGGCGTGGAGCTTGAACGACTCCTGGGTGCCAGACGTTGAATTGGCGTGCCGAGTAACGTAGAAGGCGCCGTTTGTCTTTGGATTTCTGAGCTCAGATGCCTGAATGGCAGAGTTCGTGGTGTAATCTGTGCTTACGCCAAGTCGATCGGTCATCGTCAGGTCCGTAGCTGCTCGGGTGAACAACGCCAAAATTTTCGTTTCGTAGTATTTAGACCACAGCATGCGATTTTCTGAAATAGGAGAAGAATAGTCATAGCTCGTAGCAACCACGGGACATGCAAGTGACCCCCAATTTGTTCCACCGTATATCATGTAAAGACTTAGGGCCGTAACCCTTTGTCCAATATTGTCTCTGTAGAGAAGGTTTGCAAAGTCTGCTCCAATGTCGCCAGGGCACCCTCCTTCTGGACCACCCCACGGGTTATACGAGCCTCCCTGGAATTCCGGCATAAATTTGGGTTGAGTGGGAGCCACTTGCTGGAAGTTATCGTGGTAGTTCATTACTTTGTATGCAACATACTCGCCATTGGTACCGGTACACTCATCGATGTTGCAACTCCAGCACTAGAGATATAGTTAGATAACAGGCTTCAACGCCTCCGAATAAAACTCACAGATGGATAACTGTCCACGCCATAAACGTCTAAGTTAACCCCCCGCATCTGAAAAATCCTTCGACCACGACTTGGTATTCATATTAGGATCGTTTCCAGTAAGGGGAACATCGATACCCCTGTCTCGTGCGCTGTGTTTTCCAGGAGTTGCATGTACGCCGTTGCGGTCGGGTTTGGGACCTTATCTGTCGGTGAGCCGATCCACTGCTCACCATACTCATTCTCGAACTGATAAACAATTCCCGCCATTCGTGATAAGATAGTCACTAGTAAGCTCGGAGAATCCTGAGAAAAAGGGCTTCCAGGCATTTGTGTATCGAGTATCGTTGTTGCGCAAAGTGCCGTATTCGCCGGTGACTAGCCAACCGGGAAAGCCGCCTGCATTGGTTTCGGCATTGACATATGGCCCAGGCCGCAAAACAACATACAAGCCAACTTTCTTAGCAATCTTCAGCAATCGGGTAAAATCATGCGCTCCATTCTCGAAATCGAGAGTGTCGGGGTTAGGGTTATGGTAGCCCCAATGCGAATACGTCGCGAACGCAGTGAATCCGGCAGCTTTAATCTTTTCCAATATGTCCTCCCAGACTTCCGAGACTGGTATTCTTCAGTAGTGCAATTCGCCAGAAAAAAAGGAAAAGTGGTTTCCCGTTCACTTTGAAGCTGTAATGGTCCCACTGAACCACCTGTTGGGTAGTCAGTTGAGGATAACTTGTTTACTCATAGCATGACACACTTCATTCAACTCATTGTCATGTAGGGGATATTGAGGCTCTTCTTTTGCTTCAGAATACTCCGTCAACAAGGCTGCCATCGAGAGAAAGACCCAAGCTGGGACCCAGCTCCTGAACCACTTCATGTTGGTTGCATCTGGACATTGTAACGGGAGGAGCAGCCTCCTCAGAAAAAAGTATTAAGTCACAGCTTGAGACCCTTGCGCTAAGAGCTCCGATCCCCGCATGTTCCGACTAATTGCGTACAGGTTCAGAGGAAGCACCGACCAAGATATATTCATTCCTGTTTCTCCGGAATCGCGAGAAACAGGCGAGCGGAATGATTGGTGGGAATGTTTCGTTTCGGTGGACAACATGTGGGCAATCTCGGGTCACGTTCCTGATAGAACAATGAGGCAAGATGAATACGGAATGAGTTTAATGGCCGTGTTATCAGTAGGCAACTTTTTAGCGATCTTCTACAAACATTTGTGAACCAATATTATCCATTTCCATGAGAGAATTCAAAGAGAAAAAAAAAAAAAAAAAAAAAAAAAGGAAAGAAAAGAAAAATTGAGACACCCTTAAAATAAGAAGCCACAAATCTGCACAACAGTGATACCCTATGCGTAAATTTTAAGTGGATGGCGCAGTACCAGTTGGAGAAGGAGTTCGACGTTCCGTAATCACGCCCAAGCTGCCGAGTTGATGTGTATCTGTCTACATGGTTGAAGGTATGCGTCAGTTATATAGTGCATCAACTCTTGAAGTTTTACTCACAGCATAAAAGCCAGTAATGACCATATCATCATCTGCTTCAAAAACATTAAAAGCATAGTCAGGCTTGGGTTGAATCTCGGGGAAAGATGCCTTTCTGCCGCGGTTGGTGTAAAGCTGCGTCAAATAAATTAGGTATTGCGAAAAGCACAAAATGGAAATCTTGGCTCACCCTGAAACATTTCGGTGTGCCCTGTTCCCCTGGAAATACATCACCAGTGTCAACTCTGGTGATGTACTCGCCGCCTGGGCCATCTATTTTAAAAGTGACCTTCTGCTCATCTGCAATGTCATATTCTGGTTTAGACACGAACCGAAGCTCCTCAGAGAATGGACCACAATGGCCCAGGACTTGGAACTTGGAACCATGAACAGCAGCTTTGTACTCTATCTCTATTCCCATTGGTATTTCATAGTCGATCGTCCAGACAGACACTGAAACAATATGCCTCAACGAGGTGCCTCTTGAGCCTCCGAAATGGTAAAAGATAGTGCAAAGTATTTTTGCCCACGCGCATCCTTCACAT
Organism: Spiromastix sp. SCSIO F190; assembly: GCA_014805645.1. Classification (NCBI taxonomy): domain Eukaryota; kingdom Fungi; phylum Ascomycota; class Eurotiomycetes; order Onygenales; family Spiromastigoidaceae; genus Spiromastigoides; species Spiromastix sp. SCSIO F190. Next base: position 2,275,198 of record WXTY01000006.1, on the reverse strand, counting down.
CATGGAAATAGTTTTCGTTGAGAAAGAGATCGTCTTTTGGAATTTCGGGATGCCACAACGCTAAGTCGCGGAGATCGTACGGGATATCGTCCCCGCCTTTAGGTGTTCCGAGAGAAACGAATTTGAAACCCTGAATAACACGTGTGAGCACAGAAAAGAAATATACATACTATATATAAAGTCAAACGCCTCTTACATCAAAGTACCCTTTAAGCCGTCGATCTATGCCCCGGGACGCAATATTGAGTCGCCCGTGCATAAGGCGTTCATGATGCCCAACCCAAGGGGTAATTTTTCCCGAGTCAAGTATGAACAATATTCCATGTATCCCCCGCACTCCAACTGCAAGACGAATCTCACGAATTCTCTCCGTTCCAAAGGGAGTAAAAATCTCGTCTCCATACATAATACGACCCAACTCCGTGGAGCTTCCATTGGACATCTTAAATCGTATCCCGCTTATGTACTCCTGGCCTGCAACATGTACAAAAGATATGCAGACCCCAATAAACTCTGTAGATAGTGATACCGTGCGCGAATATAGGGCTCTGCAACCGAATCGTAATTGCGTTTTGCTTTCATTCAAGTGGCCACCCACGAGCATCCAGGATTCAGTGTCATCATCAATGCAGGGGTCGTAGAATGTCGGCGCAAGGTCACCTTTCAAGCTGGTACTAGAAACGGCGCGAAGTGCATCGGCTAAAGGAGAAAGTAGTTTCCATATTTTATTCCTGTTTCGGATGCTTGGTTTCTCTGCTAAATTCTTCACGCCCTCGTACAGAGCTCTCCCGTTTTGACGCGATCGGCTCTCTAGTACGTTCCTTATCTCGAAAGCGAATGGAAATTCAAAGTCGCCTCGAAATCGCGATGCCCAAAATGGCTGCCATAATGGTGATGCAGCTGCGAACCTTGACGCAAGCTTAAGATTGAGGACGTCCTTGGAGGGGAGAAGAACAAGTACCATATTAAAAACCTCCCGGGGAAGCAAAGCAAAAGGGTCCGATAATTCACGCTGGGGAATGGCGATTGACTCTGCATTGCTCCAGTCTTGAACATTCGGCTCGTTTATGAGCCCTGAAATTTCTGGGATACGTATCGGATCATACCGATATGTTTCGACTCGTGAATTATCATCTCTGGAAGCTGTGTAGAATCCTTTCAGAGACCCAAGAGTACCATCATCACCGAAAGTCCAGCTTGGTGACCGTTCATATATGCCTCCATAATCATGGCCCCAGTCAACAAGCCAAGATTTCGTTGGACAGGACATGAAAAATTGTTTTGGAACGTTTGCGTCAATAGTGTGTGGATATGCCGCCTCATTCAGTAGGATCCAACAGGCCTCATGGAAGACAAACCCCCAAGGTTGGCGCTCGACGGGAATTGCGTCGCTTTCTGGGCCAATTGGTGCACGATAGTTTCGAAACAATGGGCTGGAGCCAAACCTTACTTTCTCTGTTTCCTGAGCTGCAAATGTGGCATCATCATATCGCCCCGATGGTGATGATGGACAGACGAGATCTGCTGAACTGCGGTGACTGGGCCGTAGGCCAACGCCGGTAAGATGAGATGTGAACCATTCGTGGCCATTTGTATACACGCCACGAAACTCATTCAACCACAGGTGACGCTCTGCACCAACAGGTGCTCCACAGAGGTGGCATCTGTAATTGATTGGACTCATGCCGCATTGGCCAGTCAACGGAGCGGTGCGACATCACCTGCTTAATGTTTTTCCGGGTGAACGCGAATTCAACATTGGGAGGAAGATTTCAACATCTATCCAACACCTGAAGAACGAAGGTTTTGCTGTTTTTGCCGTTTTTGCCGTTTTTGCCCTGGTTTTCCTGTTTTACATTATAGTTGTCTACTTTAGAACAGTAATCTCACTTTAGGTCGCCCTTACTTTATTCCTTGGTGGTTGTGTCGCGTGTATATTCTCCCAGCCGCCTCGCTTACACCTTAGCCGAGCGCACACGATTACCCCATTTCAGCATGTGTTCTAGTTTGCTTTATGATTTAATCCTATTTTGGTTGCAATCTCATCCGTTGGTTTATGGCTGCGTTGCTTTGCCTAGGTACCGAGGCATTATAAGTGCAATTGTCACTGTTAGGATACAATGCGATTATGATAAAAGGCTAAACCGCCAGGCTAAAAGAGCTGGTATTTTCTACTTTCCACTCAAATGAGAGTCTCAAATTATTTTTAGACTGATTCCGGGTGCCGAGTTACGGACACTCCTCGAGGGTCGCGGACCTTCTGAAAAAGAGAGGTGGAGAGAAAGGTCCATTATTGATCTGATGTATTTATTATCTTCTCACCACAGAGGTAAAACTTGACAAAAGGAGAAAGGTTAGAAACAGAGCAAGCGCCGAGTTGACAAAAGCGAATGCTTGGACATGAGGTAGCCTGATATTACATGACCGTAGAGCAAAAAAAGAAATGATACCTGATACTAAGACAAGAAGACTCGTAGACGCTGAAACGCTTCCCAGGAATAAGGACAGAGTGAGATGTAGTAAGGAACTTGTGGTAGGGGAGGTGAATTTGTTGAAAGGTGAAAGAAATGACGCAGCGGAGGCTGCAAATACTGTCCAAAGAGACAGCAATGGAATCAGTCTCTCTCTGCTTTAGTCTACTTTCACAGAGCTGAGCGATTTATTAGTACTATCCTCACATCACTCAAATTCAAGGTGTCATACCTGTATATACGGCGAATAAACGCGTACGCGGTTAAAAATCCCACAGTGCCTGTTAACAGGCCGTATACAGCACATGCTAGCAAGGTGTAGCTGAAAAACAGTAGGCTTGATACAAAGCCTCGCACGTTCAGATCCACGAAATAGTACCATATGCAGTACATAAATATCCAGAAAGTGCCACTTCCGCCGGTGAGGAAACTCTGCCACCACCAGTGGTGGTTCTGATTAATACTCTGTTAGCTAGGGAGCGAATACATAGCGAGCTCCACCTTCCATCAGGGGAACGTACTTCTGCACATAACTGGGTATACGTCGCAATGATCGTGACCTCACTAACAGTGACGATCAAGACCGTACATACAACGCTCAAATATCCAAAAACATAATAGTAACCACTCTTATCTTGGAGCAAATTCCGGAACACGAAAAGGAGTTCAACGAACATGATAGCGAACGGGACCAGCCCCGTAAGGAGTGCGTTGGGCACAGGCCTCAAGTACCATGGCAGCGGAGGAATCTGGCGAGCGATGGCGTTTGTTCGTGTAGGATGTTCCCAGGGTTTGGCTCGTCTGTAACCAAACCAGCTACCTATGTAGACAAGCGGTACTTGGATCAGAAGCCAGAGAGCTGCAAGCCCAACGAGAGTACTGAAAGGAAGAGCAGTGCTGGAGGCTTGTGCCCAGACGAAGAGATTCATGAACAGGATCTGGGAGAACAGCAAGCCTGGAAACAACAGAGCAGTCTGCAGAATTCGTTAGCTTAGTGACCTTTGTGTGAAAGTATCCGGGACAACTCACGACTAAAGTGTTCTTTCGCCAGTTCTGTCCTCCGAATGTCCTATAAAGTCGGCCAGAGAAGTAACCGGAGAAAATACCGGCAAAGACAAAGAGGCCAACGCCGACACTGACAAAGCCGCCTCGAAAACTCGGGTTAAGCACACCAAAGCAGGAAAGCACTAACAGTCCAGTGGCCATGAACAGCAGCTGCATTCCAGATCCGACAAGAGGAGCCAGCAACCCACTGTACGCTGGCATGCGGAAGACATCTCCATGAAGGAGTTTCCAACCAGAAACATCCTCCAATTCATCGTCGGATGAAAGACTGCCGTCATCATTTCCTTCCCCATTTTGCTCAAGGAGGCCTGAGGTTTTCTCAGTCGAGTGGGATCTGGATACGCTTTTAGGTCTGCGTGAATGCAGCTTAAGCTTCCCTTCCTCCATAGCTCCATCACCGCGTCCTTTGACATCGCCCTGCACTGTTCTATTCCAGATCACAAGCACAGAGACACCCAAGATCCCAGAAATAGTTAGAGAGTTCAAGATAGCAAGCCAATGAGTCCTGTTAGTCTCACTCTGGCTGTGGAAATAGAGGTCCCATCGATTGGACCACTCAATGCCATCTTCACGGCGGAAATAAACCGAGTACGAGTAAGGAACGGAGAGCAAGGCTCCATCGTTGGCATCGAGGTCATCTTCGGGGAGATAAGAGGAGTCGGGGTATTGCTGTGCCAGCCTCGTATTATTTGGAGGCAGATACAATTCTAATCCTTTGTGCTGGTCCTGAATCTTGTCGGGACACCCATTTTCCAATCGATCCGTGGCATCAATGCTTTTCGGATAAACTTCGAAACCAACAATGACTTTCCCACCTTGCTCACCCGCTTTACCGGGGGCATCACGCCAGCGAATAACGAATGTAAAATGGTTATTGATGAAATATTGCTTCTTGCCGTTGGAAAGCGAGTAGTCCTCATATCCCAGCTTGAACCCAGCAGCGTAATACCTTTGAGACCTATCAACGGTCACGAATTTGGTTGCGCCAGGCAAGTTATCCAAAATCCACTCCGTAACATAAGCCTCCGATATCAACTCCTTTGCTCTCTTGACATCCCTTCGACTGACTTCTCGTGTGCATAGAGGCTGGCATGGCACATCTTTGCCCATTTCAAGATCAAAGTCTGAAATCTTTATCCGGTCACCTCGGAGTACCTCCCCAAGATTCAGCGGGATACTATGGCCACTGCCAAACGGGGAACCGCCATGTTTCTCACCAGTCGGCGGGCATACAAACGGCAGGTCGTAGTATGCATATTGAAGGTTGGTATTATCGGAGAAGATCTTGTTGACAAGCAGCGGAATAGACTCGCCCTCTTTATAACTTTTGATCGAATATCCTGTTACCAATGTACCATAACCAGTTAGCTACCGCATTTGTCGACGACCCCGTGTTTCTTAAACTACGAACATACCGGGTATATAGAAGCTTTGCGTGCCGGATATCAACAAGCATGCCAAAAGCAAGGAACACACCCGTAATCCCATCGTGGAAGCCGTTTCTCCCAAAAGCTAGATATGGGTCAAGGAAAGTCGAATTGCGCAGTCGATTTGGGGCGACAAAGCTAGAGCATCAAGCAACGCGACAGATATGGTTGCACCGGATACACTGCTACTACTTTCCAATATGGGCGCAATCAATTGCGTGGCAAGCTACTCTGAAACGTGACGACAGCCGGGGCGGGAAACGAGGGATCAACCGGCCAAAACGCAGAACACGGCCATTGGAAGGCAAGACAACACTGAACGAGAGACTGAGAAGAGCAACAGCAGCAGAGAACAACGGGGACAGACCGAAGAAGAGGCTACGCCGGAGGGGAGAGAGCAGAGGAGCAGTGATGAGCAGCGCTGAGATCGCAATCGCCAAACGTCGACCGGGCTAGTCCGTTTCTGTCGTTTTGGTGGTGGGCAACTGCGCGGGCTGTGATTGGCGGACGGCAGCGTCCAGCCGTGTCGGCCCCACAGCGTTTGGCTGGATGCGGCTAGCGGGCACTAGATGCTGACTGATGTAGTGTCTCAGACAGGATCCTGCAATACAGGACAGTATACTCCTCCCTGCCTTGCTGTGCTTGTGGTACCCAGCTTGCCGTTATTACCCAACCACCCCATCTTGTTGTGCCCCGTCTTGACTGTCCCTTCTGCCTTTTCACGAACAAATGTCCAGGACAGGAAAAGGCATAGGAGTGTCTGGGATGCCTAGAAAACCACTATGTCGATTCCGCATGGCTACCGGTTACCTATCATGGTCAGATGAAATGCTATTTCAAGGACGACCGCTGACCTAGAAATTCTATTTCTGATCCATAACAGACCTTGTGGTTATAGTGGTGCTCATGATGCGCCATGGAACCAAGATCTATGGTGAACTCGATTAATGTCTTGACATGGAGTTTACGGAACCAACCAAGCACACGGAAACACATCTTGACTGGAAATGTGCCTTGACTTGGTACCAGATTTTTCTGTTGCTTCCAAGAGTCACCTCGCAGTAAAAGAGGATTGTCAGAGATATTGCGGTACTTCACACATCCCCCCGTCCATTCTCCAATATGGAAATCGTGCTTTTCTTGATATGGCCCCCCTAAAGAGGCCATCTTTCATTAGAAAGACAATTCATCACCCGAAACCCAGATTTCCATTCCTGTGTTTGCCGCCAGAACTCCGCATTATGATTTACCGCCCTGTCTTAGGCAGAAACCCCATCACGCTTCGTCTCATGTATGGTCCTCCTGGATCTGAAGGCCGGTGGGTGTACAAAGCCTCTCAATGCCAGGACGACGGCACTTTCCACCCTTCTTCATGCCGCAATATATGGGGTCTCAGCCGGCCTCTCACACATTTTCAATACGCCTATGCTCCGCGTAAACAGACAAATATATGACGAAGCATCCGCAGTGCTTTGTGGGGGGTTCGAGTTCATGATTGAGGGACCCCTGACGCGGGATCTGTTTGCCAATTTGGTCCGAAAAAAACTGTCTAGACATGATCTTCAGTCTGCGAATGCCTTCGGATATCTTGCGTTGTGTGACAACGCGATTTTCCCCAGCTGTATTATAACAAGTTGCAGGAAACTAACTGCTCGGCCGTTAGAACCGGGGTCCATGGTTTTTTTTTTTTTTTTTTTTGGTTTTGGGAAATTTTAGCATTTCGCATGTCGTACTTTCCGTGCCTGCGTTCTCTGGATTCCGAAGATGGGCTATTTTTCCCAGATCCCTGGCTTGACCAACTGTTAGAGTATGTAAAAGAAGAGAAGACTGATAGTCAGATTGAGTTCCATCCGGACCAAATTTTCCGAACGGATTATGGTGTGATCAAAGAATATCAGCGCTGAAGCCGCATTTTGGGGGGATGCTTTCTCAGATAAGAAGATTGAGTTAGAACTTTGATATTACATAAATATAAATTGATGCGAGGATAATTGCTGGTGCGCTTTACTGTACTCTCTCCTGGTATCGCTTTCTGTGTCACCCATTGGAATGTCTCTGCTGGGATTGGTTGACGGGTACAAGTTATAGATAATCGCATTGTATGATGGTACGGTCGTTCCTTTCTGAAGACTAGCCGCTCGCTCCGCCACACGGTGAGGTTTTGCGCGGCTAATAGTAATAATACTCGCGGAGAGAGATCTAAATATGGAGGATAGTTAGGACCCTCAGCGCTATTCGTCCTGAGACCGACAATATAAGCGGTCCTATCTTTCAAGTTAGATGCTTAGATGCAGCAGATCCAGAGGAACTGGAATTGGCGCTTCAATCCGTTAGCCGCTGCTTGAGGAGCCATAGCCGATCTTTCTATTTTCAGAGCCAAAGGGACGACGATGTTGTTATCAGATCCCACCCTTTCCGGTGGGTTGGTTGAAATCAATGAAACTCCGCTACTTTATATGGCGGCATTTGTAAGCTTAGCTTGACTCGTCCATTCATTAAAATCTCCAGTCAAGAGTTAATTAAGAATATCTAAACCCTTGTACATATCCAGGGATCAAGGAATTCCAGGCAAGCGGCCTTCTTAACTTTTCTTGGTACATGCATATCTTATAGTCCTGCCACTATGTCTGCCAAAAAACTGTTCATGTAAGTGAGCCGCTTCCCACGCACTTACATCCCTAGGTGCTCTATACTCATTTTAAACTGTAGAACAGGAGCTACTGGCTATATCGGAGGCAGTGTCCTTGAAGCCATCGTGCAGAAGTTTCCTAACTTGGAGATAACCGCACTTCTTCGATCAGTGCCCTCCGCATTTGCAGAGCGATACCCAAATATCCGTGTGGCTCTTGGGACGTTTGACGATTCTGCCGTGATAGAAAAAGAGGCTGCAGCTGCGGATATTATCATACGTATTACATGCTTCCGGTTACGTTTGCACGAGTAGACCTAGCTAATGCCGAATCTTAGATACTGGTGACATTGATCATGAAGGATGTGCCAACGCGATACTCTCAGGCTTGTCCAAGAAGACAACCCCAGCCTTTCTGATACACCTCAGCGGGACCGGTTGCATATCAGACAGACTGGAGAACCCCTGGGACGGCAAAGCCAATCCCAAGGTCTGGTCCGATATCGATGATATCGATGCTATATACAACCTCCCAGATACCGCGTTGCACCATACAATCGATAGAAATATCATGGATGCGTCGAACGATCTTGTCAAGACTGTTACCATTTGTCCGCCAGACATCTATGGTCCAGGCAGAGGTGTCGCAGCCAGAGACACTTTTCTGGTCCCCGTTTTTATAGATGCGATTATGCACTCTAAGGAAGCGTTCTACCTGGGTGCCGGTGAGAATATCAGAGCGGTAACCCATATCGACGACGTTGTGAGTCTCTTTGTCCTTGTCTTGGCAAATGCCCTCAGGGGTGGCGGAGATGTAACTTGGGGCCGAGAGGTACGTTTTGAGTAAAGAAAATAATGCCTTGCTCTAAATGCAAGATATTGACAACCTTTCTTTCCAGGGATACTACTTTGCCTGCGCAGACGAAATTGCATGGAAAGATGCTGCAGAAGCTATCCTCAAAATAGGGAAAGAACAAGGCTGGCTTCCCCTGGAGAGCAAAACGGTTTCCTATGATGCCGCAGCAATAGAACCGCTTATACCGATACCAGGTATCGCTTTGTATCTTTGGGGATCTAATAGTAGGGCTGATTCTGGTCGGGCTAGAAAGCTTGGGTGGAAGCCACAGGGCCCTGGGTTTTGGGCTGCGCTGCCGGATGATGTTAGGAGGGCTGTGGAGAAGGCGAAGTCATCTGGAAGCAGATGGTAGGTAACCTGGAATGAGGGTGTGTAAATAAACGTAGATGTCAGAGGACTGGACTTTTCTGCGCATGCACGAAACAGGTCATCGAATAGCTGGATATATCAACATGGCGTGGCGTGATTAAGAAAGTTGAGGACGAGCATCTAGAGATAGGATAATACATAGCAGAATGGAATGATGCTCCATGGCAATGTCACTTTATTCTTTCCTAATGTTCAAAGGCTAATTCAGCCGTAAAATGCGTAATAACATCATCAATAAGTGCGATAGCCGGATGGACACACGCTTGCCACCGACTTTTCTTCGTTATGTGTAAAGGAGATAAATTGAAAAACAACAACTATGAAAGACATCAAGGGAGATAAGAAGAGAGAACCTCGGGAAATATTGTGCAGCAGGAATGCCAGCAAACGAAAACCCCATCTCATCGTACACTTCATTGGTGGGTCAGTAAATACTCAACCGCCCCCTGGACGCTCCCGCCTGTCCTCCGCAACGCTTCAATATTTCGCTCAAATTCGTAAAATCCCATATCGTTCAATTGCCTGAGCTGTTCTGCATATCTTTCCTCTGGAGGCCGATTATCCGGGGGGGCAGGGCTACCACCAGCGCCACCTAGACCTGGGAAAAGAGTAGCGAACGGGTTTTGGGCGGCATCAGTGTTCTGTCCAGAGCCGGCGTCCCCTCCGCCTAGCATTTGTAACATTTGGTTCAACATAGCGGGGTCATTAAGTAAGGGGTTGTTGGACGGGTTGGTGAAAGGATTTTGCGTGTTCTGGGCGTTCTGGTTCGGTTGGGTCTGGGCATTCGGGTCGACAGGCGGTTGTCCGAAGAGAGCGGGATTGAAAAGCTGAGCAAATGGGTTTGACGGATTGGAGCCTTGAGTGCCTTGGTTCCCACCTGTTTGGCCCTCTCCACCTGCAGCAGCATTGCCGCCAAGGTTAGGGTTGGCACCAAAAAGTGCAGCAAAGGGGTTACCGCCTTGTTGACCTCCTGGCATAGCGAACGGGTTTGGCGCTTGTTGAGCATCGTTGTTGTTATTGTCGTTCTGCGGTTGACGGTTCTCCTCCGGGGTAGTATTCGTGACTCCGGGTGCAGGAAACGCATTATTTCCAGCGCCTCCCATACCACCCATACCCATCGCCCTCTGCATTTGGGTCATTTGCCGGATTGCGTTCGGATCCGTCAGCATCCGACGGAACATTGGTGACTGCATCATCTGGCGAACACCCGGACCCATGTCACGGAGCATTGGATTTTGCTGTATCATCATGTCAATCAACTGAGGATTCTGGAGCGCCTCATTCATCGTTGACTGAAATTGCGGGTTCTCTAGAAGGTTGATAAGTTGCTCCGAATCGGGAGGAGGTCCCATCTGTTGCTCAACATTAGAACTGGCATCTATTATGTGTCCAACAATAAAGTACTTACACCACCGTCTGGCCCAAATAAACCAGCACCTGGCAGCTGTGCAAACCCAGCATACCGAGCACCAGTCAATCCCGCTAATGGATTGTTCCCTGTTCCCGCGGCAAGGTTGGTAGGCACACCTGGCACCGTTCGGGGTTGCGACGGCTGTGACGGTTGTCCTGAGGGCGTGCTAGAGCTTTGCGACGGCTGAGGTTGCCGCTGAGCAGGCGCAGAGTGTTTCACAAGGTGAATGGTGTGCCCATCTCTCACTTTATGCGTAGCAAGTGTGTCCTCATCCTTGAGCACTCGTCCGGAGTATATCAGTCGCTGTCGAGAGGGAGACACATCGGCGTGTTCCGGCGTAGACAGCTTCTCCTTCAAATCAGCGATCGTAGTTGTCGGGCTCAGCGTCAGGGTGTATTTCGCATCACTGGACGATTTAACGTGGAAGGTGATGGGAGTCTCGCCTGAAGCGCTGTCCTCAGCCATGATCAGCGATGGAGGACAGGGAGACCGGAGATTGGTAAGAAGTCGTAGATATAATCAAACGCGAAGACTCCAGGAGCAGAGAGCAGAAATCCACACAGTCAACTGCTTCAATAGTACAAAACCCGAGCCCGTTGTTGTCGCTGCGTTGGAGAGAACAGAGAGGCAAGACGTAATGCGGTGCGCCGATCGGGTGCTGGCCGCCACCAGAGCCGCGTCGAACTAAAAGGAACATCTCTCGGGCTCCAGAATTTTATTCCGACCTTCACCACTGCGCTTCACCACGTCTGCACCTCACAGCTGGCGAGCTACTCTGGAGACGGCCTGTCTGGCGTTTGCAGCTTCTATTCGCTTTGTTCTGAGATGCAATTGATTCTCTGAAGCCGTTGACAGATACGTTGGGGGTTGCAGCTCCTGCGAAGTGCCCACCATGGCGACCACCTCGTCTATGTTCATGTACTCCCTGACCATACAGCCTCCTACAGCTATCACTCAGGCGATCCTTGGTCAATTTGCGGGCACAAAGGAGCAGCAGATAGTCACCGCGTCTGGCTCGAAGCTTACGATCCATCGTCCCGACCCAGCTCAAGGGAAGATCCGAGCTCTCTTTACCCAGGATGTGTTTGGCATTATCAGGACACTGGCAGCTTTTAGGCTCGCTGGTAGCAACAAAGGTAAGTTCTACCCCGGTGCATGTATCGAGGCCACGTTAGTGATTCTTCCAAGCTCCTGGGGCAGCTCGATCTCCTTCCCTTGGTTGCCCGCCAGTCCCCATGGACGGGCTGGAGGTTCACCGTTCGCGTGGTAGCTTTGGTTGAGCGATGCTGAGAGAGTGTGTATCAATAGACTATATAATCATTGGCTCTGATTCTGGTCGAATCACCATCATCGAGTACGTGCCCTCCCAGAACCGGTTTAACCGTATCCATCTGGAGACGTTCGGAAAATCGGGCATTCGACGCGTCATTCCGGGTCAGTATCTCGCTGTCGACCCTAAAGGCAGAGCCTGCCTTATTGCTTCGGTAGAGAAGAATAAGCTGGTCTACGTGCTTAATCGCAACTCGCAAGCGGAGTTGACCATCTCTTCGCCTCTGGAGGCCCACAAACCGCAGACTTTGGTATTTGCCTTGACGGCGCTAGATGTTGGATACGATAATCCCATATTTGCTGCCCTGGAAGTGGAATACTCTGAGGTGGACCAGGATCCGACCGGGAGAGCTTTTGAAGAAATTGAAAAGTCACTAGTCTACTATGAACTTGATCTAGGTTTGAATCACGTTGTCCGAAAATGGGCTGACCCAGTTGACCGGACCGCATCAATGCTTTTCCAAGTACCAGGTGGTGCTGACGGCCCAAGTGGTGTTCTCGTCTGTGCAGAGGATAGTATAACCTATCGTCACTCGAACCAGGATCCTTTCCGGGTTCCCATTCCACGACGCAGCGGCGCTACTGAGGACCCCAACAGAAAACGTTGCATCGTCGCCGGCGTCATGCATAAAATGCGTGGTGCCTTCTTTTTCTTGCTGCAGACAGAAGACGGAGATTTGTTCAAAGTGACCATGGATATGGCCGAAGATGAGAACGGACAAATGACTGGCGAAGTCAGCAGATTAAAATTAAAGTACTTCGACACAGTCCCCATAGCGACCAGTCTCTGCATCTTGAAGAGCGGCTTTTTGTTCGTTGCCAGTGAGACAGGAAACCACCATTTCTACCAATTCGAGAAGTTAGGCGACGACGACGAAGAAATTGAATTTATGAGTGATGCTTTCTCGGCAGATCCCTTGGAGCCCTTGCAGCCAGTGTATTTTCACCCACGACCTGCAGAAAACGTGAATCTTGTCGAAAGTATCAACTCTATGAATCCTCTCATGGATTGCAAAATTGCGAATCTCACCGATGAAGATGCGCCTCAGATTTACACAATTTGCGGTTCCGGGGCGCGTAGCAGTTTCAGGACTCTCAAACATGGCTTGGAAGTCTCTGAGATTGTTGAATCTGAGTTACCTAGTGTACCGTCCGCAGTATGGACCACCAAGCTGTCTCGAGAAGATGAATTTGACGCTTATATCATCTTATCCTTTTCGAACGGAACGCTTGTGCTTAGTATTGGGGAAACCGTGGAAGAAGTAACCGATACAGGTTTTCTCTCCTCAGCGCCAACACTGGCAGTCCAACAGCTTGGAGAGGATTCGCTTATTCAGGTACATCCGAAGGGCATCCGTCATATACATGCCGATCGACGAGTGAATGAGTGGCCCGCACCTCAACATCGCTCTATTGTTGCGGCAACTACCAACGAGAGGCAGGTCGCTGTCGCATTGAGCTCCGGAGAGATTGTATATTTCGAAATGGACACAGATGGCTCACTAGCCGAATATGATGAAAAGCGCGAAATGACCGGAACCGTAACATGTCTAAGTCTTGGTGAAGTACCTGAGGGACGAGTTCGAAGTTCATTCCTTGCCGTCGGCTGTGACGATTCGACTGTTCGTATCCTCAGCCTTGATCCAGATTCGATACTGGAAAACAAATCTGTACAAGCGCTTACTTCTGCTCCATCCGCACTTTCAATTATGGCTATGGCAGATTCCACGTCAGGTGGTTCAACGTTGTACCTCCACATTGGATTGTACTCTGGTATCTACCTTCGTACTGTCCTAGACGAGGTGACCGGTGAACTTTCAGATACTCGGACACGTTTCCTTGGTTTGAAACCAGTCAAGTTGTTCCGAGCATCTGTTAAGGAACAGACAGCAGTGCTTGCGCTGAGCTCGCGGCCATGGCTCGGATATTCAGACGTCCAAACGAAAGGCTTTATGCTGACACCGCTGGATTACGTGGAGCTTGAATGGGGATGGAATTTTAGTAGTGAACAATGTGTGGAGGGAATGGTCGGTATCCAAGGCCAGAATCTTCGGTATGTAAATCCCCAAAAATTACTGTCACTTATTGATTCGCTCCTCTCATGATGAAAACTCAAATCTCCCAAGTCGTACTTTGCGACAATGTGGGATAAAAAATATTTTTCCAATTGTTCCTACTGATTCACTTGCTGCATTCTTTGTTATTGTCAACTCACATACTGCTTGCAAAGAGATTGCTAATATCAGCAAAGCATCTTCTCCATCGAGAAATTAGACAACAATCTTCTTCAGGAGTCGATTCCGCTCTCGTACACACCACGTCATTTTGTTCGGCATCCAGACTACCCCTTGTTCTATGTGATCGAGGCGGACAACAATATTCTCTCGCCGTCTACGAAAACCAAGCTATTGAACGAGTCGACCGGAGTCAATGGCACCGATACCACCCTTCCACCAGCCGACTTTGGATACCCCCGGGGAACTAATCATTGGGCTTCATGTATTCAAGTGGTTGATCCGATTAACGCAAAACAAGTTCTCTCCCACATTGAGCTTGAAGAGAATGAAGCTGCAGTAAGTGTAGCTGCAGTGTCGTTTTCTAGCCAGGACGACGAGACCTTCCTTATCGTTGGAACAGGGCAGAATATGGTCATAAGCCCTCGATCCAGCTCTGCTGGGTACATCCACGTTTATCGATTCCAAGAAGAGGGAAAGGAACTAGAGTTCATTCACAAAACGAAGGTTGAAGAGCCACCCCTCGCTCTTCTTGGTTTCCAGGGCCGCCTTCTGGCGGGTATCGGACCGATTTTGCGCCTATACGACCTCGGCATGAAGCAGATGCTTAGGAAATCCCAGGCGCAAGTTGTACCAAATCTAATTGTTGGTCTACAAACTCAAGGAAGTCGTGTTATTGTTAGCGATATCCAGGAAAGTGTCACCTATGTTGTGTACAAGTTCCAGGAAAACCGCCTCATTCCGTTCGTCGATGATGTCGTCGCTCGCTGGACCACATGTACTACGATGGTCGATTACGAAACCGTAGCTGGAGGAGATAAATTTGGCAATCTCTGGTTATTGCGCTGTCCGCAAAAAGCTTCAGAAGAAGCCGACGAGGATGGCTCGGGGGCCCATCTGATTCACGAGAGACAGTATCTCCAGGGCGCTCCAAATCGGTTGAATCTCATGGCTCATTTCTACCCTCAAGATATCCCCACATCTCTTCACAAGACTCAACTGGTAGCTGGTGGTCGGGATATTCTTATCTGGACAGGCCTTCAAGGAACAGTGTCAATGCTCATACCATTTGTCAGTCGAGAGGATGTTGATTTCTTCCAAACTCTTGAGATGCAGCTTGCTTCTCAGAACTCCCCTCTTGCGGGTAGAGATCATTTGATATACCGAAGCTACTATGCACCCGTGAAAGGGACGATCGATGGCGACCTTTGCGAGACCTTTTTGTTGCTGCCGAATGACAAGAAACTGATGATCGCAGCTGAGCTAGATCGCACTGTGAGGGAAATTGAACGTAAAATTTCGGTAAGTATTCTTCAGCTTTTGAGTTTCAGCAAGTTTCGAGACACTCTGGCCTACCATTTCTTAAGCACATTGTCTTAGTTAACATTGTTACTAACCATGGCTGTGACAGGATATGAGGACTAAGGTGGCGTATTGATACGGTTTGCTCGGGCGGATTTAGGGCGCGATGCAGGCTTTGGTTTTGTACAATTAGTGTTTTTCGAACTTGCTCCCCGGAGCGTGTCGGTGCCTGGCAAAGTATATTTGAGGTGAGGTTCGCCGCTGCGACGAGGGCATCGTGCCATCTTAGCGATGATAAAATGTCGAAATGATTGGTAATTTCTCTTGTTCACTGTGACCCATCTACCTGAAAACCATCATATTCAATAGGTCTCTTTCCTCGCTCGGTCTGTTTACGTTGTACCATCAATCGTCTGATCTTGAGCTGGATGCACCGTTATTTCCTCGCCTTAAGGGTTTGGTCTTGATGGCTGTTTGAGACAAGAAAAAGGGAGGGAAACCACCTGTCGACGATCTTTGAGTACGGTTCCATCCACGTTTCTTTCCGCTTCTTTTGCGGGAAGGGCCACACAGGGTGCTTGAATCGTAATTTATCAGTCGATACATCTCTATCCGCCTCAGATTAAGCTATCTATTGCAGAATTTAAGGGTTTAGGCTGTCTCTTCTGAATTGAAACGTGTTGACTTTTTACCCAACCTTCCCAGGTTCGCCGAGTCTCGTGGTAGACTTTTGGTAATAGTGTTGACATCACCAAGTTGGAGAAATATCGATTCGAACGTGCAAGCATAATAGTAGACGTCAAAATTTTGGCGAAGGAGTAAGAGGGAGGGTACCACATGTAGACCTTCATGTCGCCACTAGAGTCCATAGTTGATCAACACGACGTCCTTGGCGATAAAGTCGTCTCTTACCATATATTTTGGTGTTTATAGTTGCTATAATATTTTACCCGCTGCTTGGTTTCATTGCTGTCGTTTGTGCATTTATAACTTGTTCCCTGGGACACCCAGACGACTCTCGGATTCATTTCAGCATGCGTCTCTTCCGCCGTAACCCGATTTGCAGCCAAAGTCCCTTTTACATTACCACTGTCACGGTAGCTGTTGTAACATATCTGATACCCTGATAACTTACGCAAAGGTTGAGCGAGGGACGGGCCACTCGAAAAAAAAAAAAAATGAGGGACAATAACGAAGCCCAGAATCTGATTTCTTGTATCAGTTGGATATATAGCAATTCCCTGTTATATTATTCTATAAGGTCTTAGAGTACACCAGAAAAATTTTGAAGACATTATACGTTCAAACATGCAGTCACTCTCCATGGTCGATAATATTGACGGTTTCATCCATCTTTATCTCGCTCGACCACTTCTCGAATTTGCGAGCTGGCAATCCCAACCTGAACATGCTGTCAATCTCAGCACTTGTCCGCCCTTTCATCTCTGGCACTGCCCACCACGTCCCACAGACCGCTAGGAAGCAGAAAGCAAAATAAACGAATCCAAGTTTCGCACCCAAGTTGCCGGCATCGGCGTTATAAAGGTATGGTAAAACTAAGCTGAAGACGATACTCAAAAGATCGCGGACGAAAGTGGCTATAGCCAACGTTTTGGCCCGCAGTCGTAGTGAAGAGGCTTCGCCGATGATAGCGTATGAGGCTGGCCAAGCACCCACGCCGCAGAATGTAATTACACATATCATGGTGGCAGCGGAATACCTATTGTTTTGCTGGTCAATTCTCTTTATTCTATCTCGTGAAAAGAATAATAACATACCAGGCTGTCACAATGCCCGAAAAGCAGCCCGCTATCCCCATACTCAACCATAGTACAGTAGTAATGGATAGCGTCGTCAAAGTGAGCAAGCGCCGGCCCAGATGGCTGGCTAAAAACACACCTACACCGTTTGCGACAAGCCCAACCGCAATTCCTAAAACTAGGATAATCATGCTGTCATCAGCCTCCATACCCACGACCTGCAAGAAGTAACTTGCATTCGATAAGATTGATAGGCCAAACAGCATGGGAATGGCGGTTGCAAAGACACTTATGAACGTGCGCCGGCGATTGCTATTAACAAAACAGTCGCGGTAGGAGACCCGAAATGATAACTGCTTTTCCTGCTCAATTGACTGTTGCAGTTCCTTCACTATCTTACCGCAATCAATCTTGTGTGTGTGCAGCTTCAGTAGCATGCGGTATGCACCAGAAAGATTCTCCTTGCGCACAAGATAGGCGGGGCTTTCCGGAACCAGTAACGCCACTGTACATGCAATGGCGGAAAAGGGCAGCATGGAGTAGAAAGTCGCCATATATGCGTTGTTGGAGGTTTCATCCGACATCATAAATGTGACAATAGCACCCACTAACTGACCGAATAGAATGAGTGTTGGAACGAGGGCCATTGCCGATCCACGAAGGCTAGTCGGCACGTTTTCCGAAATATAGGTCTGCGCGGTTGTTTGCGCCAGTCCAATCCCGATTCCCTGAACAATGTGTCCGACAAGAAACACACTTCGCCGTGCTTGAACCTCGCCTGGGAGACTCGATACGCAGTCAATGGCGACGGCAACAGCCGAAAGAAAGCTGCCGACGAGCAACGGCCAGCGGCGGCCTACTCGATCTTGCCACGGACCAGCAAGAAATGCACCAATTATCGTACCGAGAGAATCGAATGCACCCCAGAGAGACAACCACATTGACGGGATAATGTAGTCGATTTTGTCGCCGCCATTGCGCTGGCCATAGTCTTTTTGGAACTGCGGGACGGAACTAACCGATGTCACTATGACT
Source organism: Spiromastix sp. SCSIO F190 (assembly GCA_014805645.1). Classification (NCBI taxonomy): domain Eukaryota; kingdom Fungi; phylum Ascomycota; class Eurotiomycetes; order Onygenales; family Spiromastigoidaceae; genus Spiromastigoides; species Spiromastix sp. SCSIO F190. Next base: position 2,257,310 of record WXTY01000006.1, on the reverse strand, counting down.
GAATCATAACCTCCCAGCAGAAATATCGATACCAGTCCGATCACGTAGCATGTCATCTTGGGATAACGCCGGATTGCACGCAGGAGGCGCTCATTGTTTGATATAGAGGCATCCACCCTGGAGTCAATCGTTCTTTCATTCCCTGGCTCCTCACTCCTTGTATCTAGGCTTTCGTCCTCTGATTCTGGTGGCCGATACATGGCATCAAGCTGCTCGCTCTCAAAGTTCTGTAAATAGACCATAGTGAAGACAATGAAGTGGGTAAGCACCAGCAGCGGTCAGCGTACCCATTTTGCGCGGTTAGTCTGGTTTAAATAGCAGTAGATTTTCAAAATGAAGAATTTTTGCACCTGAGTTCGATGCATGGATCAGCATTAAATAGCCTCAGAGGCCTGCTTAATTTAGGTGGTGGATCATATATGTCCCTATCAGACGCATGATGATGATAGCGGATTGACAACGCATCCCTGTCTCTAAGCTATACAACAGTATCATCGCAATTGTCGGAGATCGTTGCGGAGCAGCTGAGTTAGGAGTGACAATGCGTCAAAATGCTTAGAAATTGCCATCCCCCACAGCGTACACTATGTGGGGAAGAACAACCCCGAGCCGAGCATCGCAAAGACGAATGCGGAGCTGGAGACGAACGCCGGCATTGTTGAACCCATGTCAATCAAGCATCCCAGGCTTTTCAGCTGAATTTCAAGCATGTCGCAAAAGCTTAACGTTGCAGTTTCCCAGTGTCGCACGCGGGATACACTCTCCGAAACCCTCAATGCTCTCGAACGCACGACCCATCTAGCTGCCGAGCGGGGAGCCCATATACTGCTCTTCCCCGAGGCTTACTTGGGCGGCTATCCGAGAACCTGTACTTTTGGAGCGGCTGTAGGAGCTAGAGAACCGCATGGAAGAGATCAATATCTTAAATATTACCAGGGAGCAGTTGATCTTGGAGATACACCAACGGGCGCAGGAGATGATTGGGTCGATCGTACATTGCCGGTTGCAAAAGGAAAGAATTATCGCGGGGATGGCACTCGGGAATTCTTGGAAAGGGTCTCCCGTGAGACGGGACTGTTACTGATTGTTGGTTTGATCGAGAGGGCTGGTGGCAGCTTATATTGCGCGGTCGTGTATGTCGATCCGAAGAGGGGCATTCTTGGGAAGAGAAGGAAGGTGATGCCGGTAAGCCTTATTTTCGAGAAGATTTTTATAGAGTTCTATTTCAGTGGCTGATAATCAATTGTCCCTAGACTGGGAGTGAGCGGTTAGTCTGGGCTCAAGGCTCAGCATCTACCCTGAAAGCGGTCACCACCGAGATTAACGGCGTCAAGCTGACCCTAGCGGCCGCCATTTGCTGGGAAAACTTCATGCCGCTCCTAAGGCAAAGCTTGTATTCGCAGAATGTCAACCTATATCTAGCCCCTACAGCAGATCCTCGTGACACCTGGTTGCCGCTGATGCGGACCGTCGCTTTCGAAGGCCGAGCTGTGGTCTTGAGCGCCAATCAATGCGTCCGAAGGAGCCAACTGCCCTCTTGGATCAAGGACGTAGAGAAGAAAGCACCATCTACAACTTATGCTCACACAGCTGAACACTCCCGCGGTCATATTTCGACAACATTTGGAGGTCCTCATGACATAGTTTGGCCGCACAGTGACCCTAAATCAGACATCGATGGAGTCCATTCAGAGGCTGAGAGTCATGAACTTGTAACAGACGGCGTTGGGGGCCGCTCTGTAGACGGAACAGCAGTACGTGATTCGCCAACGTCTTCCTCGCCGGTGACACTTCCGGGTCAAAAGAAATGCCGAAGGAGATCTATTATGACAGAAGACCAGCATGAAATTACCTGGCCAGATAAAACATCTCAAGAGGTCTCGCGTACCGATCCTAGTGCCAACATTTCCGATCCAGTCCTCTGTTCAGGTGGCTCATGTATTGTCGACCCTTTGGGCAAGGTTCTCGCAGGACCGATTTGGGACATATCCGACGATGATGAAGAGAAAAGTTTGCTAGTCACAGAAGTTGATTTCGAAGACTGTATGAGAGGAAGGCTTGACTTGGATGTTGCTGGGAGCTATTCCCGTAATGATGCTTTCAAGTTGAGAGTCGAGGGGCTAAACTTGGATCCTCCTCCTGTCTAACGTTGCAAAGGAGAGCCATGGAGAACCTCCGTTGTTGACATTGCGTGAAATTGGCGCGAGTTGGTGGGAAAAGTCTCCGTCAGGCGATCAATTCGACATCGCATCTATTTGCTGAACTCTCGAGAAATAATTACCAAACTGTAAATATAAATACATAATGTATGTTTATGGGTAAACCATTGTCAATTCCAGTAGACTCTTTTGACAGGACCAGCTGTAGTTGAAGATCTAGCAGAGGGACGTCTCATCGTGTGTAGAGAATCTCTGTCCACTCCAAAGAAGGTTTTGTTCGCCATATCAAGCAGCTTTCGTCAAGTTCGTGGCTTTGGCCCGTGTCTGAGTTGCAACACTGTCTCCCCATCTCCTTGCCCGTTGTTGTTATCCACCTGGGTATCATGCTCTTCCTCGTCATAATCTAGCGCAGTCGACACCATGTCACCATCGTTACGGTCACTCTTGACAGGTATAATATTATGCTGTATCCTTTTGGTTTTATGCTCAGTACTATATAGTGCGACTGCTCAAGTGCTTCATATGTATTGGGTCGGCAGGTATACGACTCTCCTAGTAGGTCTTCTGCAGTGCTCTTGTTGTTTAATTTTTTTGTGCTTTCTTGCATGTCTTGCCCATACGTACGCATCAGGTATCTTGCGTTTCGAGCTCCTTGCTACTTTGGGACCATTGTTATGCATATATTAAAAACAGAAAGAGAGAGATTCTTTAAAAATCAGATTTATTAGCCAGCCACCTCCCCTGAGACAGCCATGCCTGGGAGCTTCGTATCAGTGTAAATCTTCGTTGGGCCGGCTCTCAACCTGTTTTACAATCTGTCTCCTCCGCTTTGCAGGGAAACGCGAGAGAGACGGGGCGTTCGTAAAGTCAACCGTAAGCAATAGAGATGACCAACGAGACATTAATCCTGGTAGTATTGTTATAATAACATTAAAAACTTTTCTGCTCCCCGATCTACCCAGTGTGGGTTGAATACCGGGAGACGTCAGCCGTGCCTCACTTCGTGAAAAATAACATGCCTCTTACCCTTGAACAGAATGGGCATCCGAGCAAAACCTTTGCTATATGAAAGCATCGATTATGGGAGCTCGTTAGGTTGTCGGGAGAGATTTTCCAGCGTGGTCGTTGACCTGTCATGGACCCTCTGGGCAGGCGGACCTGTCTGCCAAGCATACAAAAAGAAAGGCAAACTACACGCGGAGTGCAGAATAAGACGTAAAATCAAGACTAGAAAAATATCAACTCGAATGTGCAACTTAAAGTGTCACTTTGAAATTTGAGGAAGAGGGATCTAAGCTACTAAAATGAAAGAATCAAAAAGATGACGCATATCTGATATGTTGTGTCGCCCATGCACGGGATTTTTTTCTCCTTTTTCCCACCACAACTTTTCCCTTCATTTCAGCCAATTACCTTCTCCACTCCCGAAGAATTGCCCTTTTTCTCAATGCAAACTGCTTTGGCACGAAAAATTCCAAATGCCCTCCTTTAAAACCCTCCCCGCGGTTTTTTGCAAGGCCTAAACATGCATCGCGGTAAAAGAGCGCCCAGTGTCCATCCCAAGTAAACCATATGTCCTTTCGCGAGTTCCTTACAGGTCGGCATCATCCTCATCTGGCAGAGGCATGGCGGCAGCTTGCGTCATTTCCTCCTGGTATTTGGCGAGCAGCTCATGGTCGACCTGGGCTTCAGGTGGAGCGAGCGCAAGCTCAGCAACAAATTCCTACAGAAGTTTGGCCATGTAAGTCATTGGACGCTATTATGGGGGCAGAGATGGGGCAATTAGTGCATACCAAGGTTTGGTTACCAACAAGCTTCCTGGCGAGCCACAGGAACGGCTTCTCGAAGTTGTAGTTGGACTTGGCGGAGATATCGTAGTACTGGAGGTTCTTCTTGCGGTGGAAAGTGATGGTCTTGGCTTTTACTTTGCGCTCCTTGACATCGACTTTGTTGCCGCACAGGACGATGGGGATGTTCTCGCAAACACGGACAAGGTCACCTTTATATTAGGTCAGCGTATGTCCAGCTTTAATCCAAAGTAAAAATCAAGACTTACGGTGCCAAGATGGAACGTTCTTGTAGGTGATACGGGAAGTGACGTCGAACATGATGATACCGCACTGGCCGTTGATGTAGTATCCATCTCTGAGACCACCGAACTTCTCTTGGCCGGCAGTATCCCACACATCGAACTGGATAGGCCCAAGGTTCTGCGCAAATCGTCAGTATCACTGTGATGAGGTTGCGTCAAGAGCGAAGGTGGTTATTGGGGGACTGCGTACGGTAGTGAAGGCAAGTGGGTGGACTTCCACACCGAGGGTAGCGATGTATTTCTTCTCGAATTCACCAGTAAGATGGCGCTTCACGAAAGTAGTCTGGGATACCTCTAGTCAGTATATCTGACAATCAAACCGGTTATCCGAAAGGCCTGAGATAGTTGCTGATGAGGGGCAGGGGAGGGGTCGATATTGATGTAAATACAACAACCTCCCCAGCAACGGGCTCAACAGCGCGATAACCGACGTCGCGAAGCCAACACAATACGTACCTTACCAGTACCGCCGTCACCGACAAGGACAAGCTTGAAGGTAGGGGTCTGATTAGGGGCGGGCGCTGCAGCTGCCATGTTGTGGGTATTAGAGGATCGATAGAAGGCGAAAAAAGTCTTAGGGACACGAGATGAAACACAGAGAGGACGTCGCGGACTGAAGTCGCAAGTCGCTTGAGCCAGGAATCTGCTGAGTTCGATTAACCTGGAGATGCAGGGAGTAGCGGAGAGAAACCTGTATGAGAGAGGGAGTTGGGCTGGTGATGATTTTTAGCAGAGCCCAAGTCGGTGACAACAAACGAGGGTCACGTGAGCAGAGTTCGCCCCAGCGATGAGAAGTTGCCAGGCAGACAGCGAGAGGTATTCTACGGCTGGTATGGACAGGCTACAGGGTAGAGACTCATGTAGGTTCTTGTAGTCACTCCATGGGGTCGATGGTCTAGTATGTGCTACTGGCATTGAGTACGCACGGAGTATGGTCTCCCAAACAGTACACTGACATTAGCTCGTGGAATCATCATCGTATATATCTACAAGGGTAATTGGTAACGGTAACGCTCGAAAATCCCTGGGTGTAGTATCAGACGCTTGCTGCTGCTAGGCCAACACAAGGTGACAGCCCAACAGGCCACGGCCACCCCAATTCCGCCGTGGAACGAGCCGTAAACTGAGATTCGTCACTCCCTGTCCATTCTCGTTTCGTCTGGCAATTTTGACCAGTACTGGATTCTATATATAACCAAGTTAGTCGATACCTCACTTTGTAAAAAGCATTAGTGTAGAAGGCAAAACTTTGGCTCACCCCCTCATTACGTTGGACAACATCAGCAACCTTTCTAAGGTTCTCATGATTGATCCAACTAACACTTCCGAAACTGCGAATCTTATCCCCAGCCTTCAGTCCAGCTTGTGCTGCGGGACTGCCCTCTACCACGCTGTTCACCTTGGCGAACGGTGTCTCGACGAGCCCGGCTTGGGATGCGTCCGTCTCCTCCACGGTAGGGGTTGACTGAGACGGCTCTTGCAGAAGCTGGATGGGGTTCTGGGGTACTCGATCTGGCCGTTCTTGGATGCTTGCGAAGTGTGCGTGGATCCCCTGCTGCACTTTGTTCATGATATCTTTGTAGTCATTGCGTAGATGTATTATGCGTGCTCGGGTTGTTCGGACTATATATTGTGCCTCTCAGTAAACATACAGCCCCGTAGAGACATGATAATTGTCTAAGAAAGAGGTAAAACGTACTTTGTGCCACGTCTATGTCGTCTCGTGGATAGCCATCAAACGTGGTTAAGGTTGTTGACATGTTCACGCCATGCTATACACCGAATATATATTAGCCTTATCCGAATCAGCAACTTGCGCGCATATACTCACAGACTCCAGTACTTCACCGAGTGCTTTCAGCTCGGCTTCCAGGCTCTTTTTTGCTTCAAATAATTCACTCAGAGACAGGTTGGACGTATCGCCTTCAGGTCTGGAGGGAGCCGACGTGGGGCCAGCGGCCACCATGGGAGTATGAATGTCGTCCATCGGTATGCCCATATCGCAGGGTCTCACTCAAAGCAGGGAACCATGGCAAAACGCGCTTATGCCGCGATCGATGAGGGTTGGTCAGGCCATTGTTGAAGCAGCACAAGAGCAAGCTTGGAGAGCTCGGTTCTTGGCATCCGCCGCCACTCAAAACCAAATCTCTTCTATATCTCTGTGTCAACTCGAGGACGAATCAATCACCTACGTACAGAAGCCAGCCACAGAGAGATGGCAATCAAAGATAATGCACATCCAAGTACCCTGGGATGTTTTTAATTACAGGCACGGCACTCCTCGTGGCCGTTATCGTGTCGATGCCCACCGTAAACCCTGGTACTGCTCGTTGGATTCGTATGCTTCTAATAAGACTCTGCTCGTCACCAGAAGAAGTCGCTCACTGCGCTGACGCTGGCTTCTTTGCCGTTTCCTGCTTTTCGAAAAATGCGTTTGCTCTGTTGCCATTTCCCGCGTCCGGCGGTTGCTGCCGTGGGTGTGCTCTGCGCGTTACATGCCAGAACTCCAATCTTTGGGTCTTGTTTCTTCTCTATATCCCCCCTACTTTTGCTATAAGGTAGCCATCGGATGCTTTTCCTTTACTTTATATACTATTTGCAAGCATGGGAAAAACAGTAGAAGACGGATCGGTTCGGTCTCTCATAGATAGGATGTCCATAGATGCTTCCTCTGGGTACGTCGAAGGCTCTATTCAAAAACCCCCCGACTCGAACAACTTTAAACAATGGATCAAGAGCATCGGGAAGAGCAGGTCAAGGCATTATAGTCCATCAAGATACGTGATGGGCTGGCCGGAAGACGAGAGTCTGGATGAGAGCTACAGAATGCTTCCGCCCGTTCAGGACAAGCAAGTGGACAGGTATTCCGTGGCTTCATCTTCGTTTTTGCGCTCAATCAAGACGGCCAGCATCAGCATGGGAAGTGCAAGCGGGATCAATCGCCCACGGACGAACACCAAAGCCAGCACCCATCGAAGTGCGTGCCATAGTAGTGGCTTCTCGGGGTCTGATGCTCGGAAATCTGCCGATAGCAATAGGCTTGCTGCAACTTTTTCACTGGACGAAGGAGCCTGGAACCGTGCTCTGCAACGACGCCAGATAATCCGTGAAATCCTGGACACGGAGGCTACATATGTCGCTGGGTTGAAGGCATTGGCTAACGTATGGGCTTCCCAATGAATTCTATCGCTTTGTCTTTTGATCCCAAGTTTTGCTGACATATGGCTCTATTGGAAGGTTCTGTCGACCTTCGTGGTGACTCGAGCCGCTCTTCAACGGAGTACGTTGGACCTGTTGAGATTACACGAATACCTGTTGGCAGAGCTACGAAATGTCGTACCCCGTACAGACTACATCGGTGGTTTTGGGGTGTCTAGGTTGGCTTCTCGGGGACGACAGCAGGGGATAAGTAGCTTGGATGCTCGTCTGACGGAAACAAACCTGAGGACTTTCGAAAAACAACGAGGGTCCGTAGATTCGCGGATCAAGTCTTCAAAGTCCGTGGCAGCGGAGCCCAAGGAAGCAGCAGAGATAGCTAGGATTTTGCAACGCATGGTACGACCGCAAAACAATGCTGATAGTTATTACTATCTAATTGCTAACCAATAGTACGGTTCCTAGTTACCACGTTTCGTGGCCTATGAAGACTACAGCATTAAATACCAGCTTGTGTCGAAGGAAGTGGATTTTTTCCGCAAATCAATATCCAGCTGGCAGACATTTGACCATGGAATCGAGGCTTTGTCGAAATCTGTGGCGTCCCTGAATAGTCGCGGGTCGAATGCCAACCATTGTCTAACTTTTGGTGACTTACTCATGAAAGTCCGTTAAACCCTTCATTATCTTCCCATGTGGCTATCACTGAAAAGGATTGTTTTTACAGCCAATTCAACGTGTCTGCAAGTACCATCTGTTCCTCGCAGATCTACTGAAATGTACGCCAGTGGCAGATTGCCCGATTTCTCACTCGACAATTGACCATTGCTTGCAGCGCATGCTTGAGGTTTCTCAAGCTATAGATCGTGCTACTGGTGATCCAACTGCGAGGGACCGCGTTCAAAAGAGTCTATTGCTACGGGATAGGCTTGTATTCCCGAAACAGGTAATATGGTTCGCCAACCACTTCTATGGACGGTTCTAATGCAAGATAGATTGGAGATCGAGATATTCTCCGGGAACTTGGCCCGATAAAAGTTTGTGGAGTTCTGCATGTTGCTTACCAAACTCAAAACGGTGTTTTTGGTGACTATATGCTGTGCGCCTTGTTTGGTACTTATTTGCTTCTGGCTACCGCGTCTAGCGAACATAAAAGGTTTGATGTCGTTGCTTTGATTCGTAACGCTGATCTCAAGGTTGAGTGCGCTGAGAATGAGACAGGTAAGATCTCTGTCAAAATTATGCATTATTTGCAGAGGTTGAGCTTGTGTAGGCCTGTACTGTGACGATATCGAACATTCCTGGAAAATATTACTTACTTACGAGGACAGCGTTTTCGAACTGGTTATGAGCGCTTGTTCCGAGAAGGAGGCGGCGAAATGGAAAGACCATCTCGTCAAACGGACCCCACCGGAAGCATCCCTTTTGGACGAGAAAGGCGGAACTTACTTAGAGGGTTCCATAGTTCTTCCGAGATTACAGCCATTGTCTGCAGTTGTTATTGCTGGACAGGTCCATAGCCTTACCCGACGATCTTCTGTACACAGCGCTCTGACAAAAACAGCTTCAAACGCTGACCGCATTCGTCTTCTCATCAAGGGTACCGACGCACTACATCATGATGGCCATTCAACGTCTCCAATAGGGAGATCACAGTCACTTCATAGCTCACGCCAGATCGTTGTCCTGGCGCCAAAGCGGCAAGATCGCATACGTATGGAGCGCTGGCTCTCCGATATATGGACGAGTGACGTTCTACCATACCCAGGGATGTTGGCTGGAAGAGGAGAGCATCTGATACGTTCCTCAGCTGAGTCCTTCATGAGGCGGCTTAGCATTCGCCGACCCCGGGCCTTTACTAGAAGGCCAAGCAGTCTCTCCGTTGCGAGTCTTGCAAACAAGGCTTTTGAACCGCCTGCGATTTGTGAAATTGACTCATCGATGAATGAAAAGGACGGTGCTGATACCCAGAAAGTGAGCCTATATGGGGGCGAAGATGGAACTGAAGAGAAAGTTTCGATTGGTTATCCTTCGTTTAGCGTCCTACCGCCCACTGACGAAAAAGACAGGTACGAAAAGGATATCAAAGAGGTGGGCTTTCCGCAGTTGAGTGGTAGCGGTCGCTTTCGGGGGAGCAGCAAGCCATTTGTACGGAAAAAGTGGAGCGTGTCTTTGTTCAAAGCAGTTTCTCCCAAGTCTCAGTGCAGCTGTCAAATTGGAATTTAACAAACAGGAGCGGGATTAGACATGGTGCGCTCAAAATTTTTACTACCTGAGTACGGTGTAGAGAAGCTCTATGGTTTGGAGATGGGGGATAGACTTTGCTATGTTGTAGTAACGAGCGTTCAAAATTGTCAAGAAGAGACATTGATCCATAATAAGCCAGTGTACAGATGACAACATATTGGAGTGCGAAGCAAGCAGTCGAAGGTGAAAGAAAGCAGTGACTTCACGTACGGGGTACATCTGCCTGCACAGCTCAGGTGGAACCGGATGACGTCGTTGTTGATGGCGAGATACAAGGCAGCGGGCTCAGCAATTGCAGCATCATGATGTATTTCTGCTGGCACAAGTAACGAGCTCCTCCATGCTGTTTTATTCTTAGGATTATATATAGCTTGCTGTTCCCCGCTTCTCCGTCTGTTGGCTGTTTAGCTTCTTCAATTATCTTCTTTCTCGGCTCATAACTATTACCACGCTTCAGCTCATTCTTCAACACACAACTAAATAGCATTGTTTCAGCTTCTTACGTACTTTCAGGTAAGTGTTATTAGCGATTGGGGTTTCGTACGCCTTCAACGGCCTCTCGCATACTCCATAGGAATAAATACACAGCTTTCTAACAATTGGTTAACAGAACTCATATCTCACGAGACACTCCTCAAGTGCTAGATCTGATACGAAACGCCTGTTCCATAAAACCTCTGTTCAAGAGACATCTATCCAAATCCCCCGGCCAATCTCTACACTATAATTATCATGGCTCGCGGAAACGTCGGTGTCTACAAGGTCTTCTATAGGGGAGAGCATGACGACTTCATTGTCTACGTCGATGATGTTACTGCCGTGCAGAACTGGAAGAAAGATCGATCTATCCCGCTTGCTCAGGTCGTTAGCGGTTGGAAGATTTTCGTAACTCATAGGTGGGTTCCTATTTCTTCAAGGCTTATCTTTGTTTCTAATTTGTTTTTGTTTCTTGTGTAGTGGTGGGGAGGCTGACACTCTTTGTTATTAGACACGGTGCCCAAGGTATACAGGATGGAGCTAGCAAAGCTATGCTAGACAACGAGTTTGGCACTCACAACGACGATGAGTGCATTATTAAGATATTGGAGAGGGGTGAAATACAAGAGAGCGAGGTTAGTAGCCAACCTATTTCGTTGTGTACATTCAGGGATGTGATGAGCTGACCAGTTTTCCATTTGTACAGAACCACGAGCGTATTGGGACGAGGAATGAGAAGCATGGTGGAAGAACAGCTCATGGCTACTAGATCATTGTGATGGGATGATACCTGAGGATAAGACGAGGCAATGTGATGGAGATGCCTCCCTCCGTCCCCCTGTGGCGGGGACCATCTATGGAGGGGGTCGTGTTTGGCCCCCCTTTTCGGAAATTATGGTATATCTGAGTGAACGAATCACGAAAGGGTAAATCCGCATCTTTCATTTTTATCGTTTGTATGGTCGAATGATTAGGGGGATCGTTAGCATTTTACGCCCTCATTCGATACCGAAATCTACGCACTACTACTCGGAGTAAATCTGCGCTTATTCAAGAAGGGTAGAAAGTAATTATAGTAAACATACAGGTGTTCGTTTCATCTTGATGAATGAAGTATTTAGCCAGTTGCATACCGACGCCTTGGATAGCGGGCTCTCTAAAGTAGGAAGGTCTCCGTAACATTCCGTCATGTTCTCTGATCATTCGTCGTTAATTAAGATTGTAGGCAAATACAAAGGAGGCAAATATGTCAAGGCCAATGTACATACACATATCATAGATGAACATCTTCGCACATAATACATACGCTTTGGAAAATCGGTTGAGAATCAAAAAAAGCAAAAGGCGCTGAAAATTGACTTTCATGTCACAAAAAGAACGCCGAAGTAGATGTAAGGGGATATGCAAGGTGGTGAAAAAGAAAAGACGATCCATCAGAAATGCTCCTTCCAGAACTTGAACCGAATCTCCTTGGTCGTGGACTCCCTCGCCGCCCTCTCAATAGATTTCGCCGCCGAGTTGGGACCGCAGAAATATACACCAATGTCCGTTCTCAGAGACGCATCTAATCCAGCCATGTAGGTCTGCTCAATCAAGCTCGTCTGCAGCGCACCGAAGAAACGCTTGAAGTCAGGCCTGCCAAACCTCGTTCCCGTACGTAGTTCCGTCAAGGGATCGAAATCCTGTCCGATAGAGTTGAGAAAGATGTTCGCAGCAGCGTCTTGGTCGAAGCGCTGTGTTAGATATGTGTGGATACGTAAGAATTCTTGCCCTGATTGTGCATCTGCTGCGGATTGCGCTTCGAGAGAAGAGAGTAAGGCATGAAACCATTCAAACGAGCTGGTGTCCTTGCAGACCCAGACGAACTCGACTCGGCGTAGACGTGTGGGTGGATTCGGACCTGAGCGCAAATGCCAGATGTTCTTTAGAATAGAGGCCCATGGAGTCACACCGATGCCGGTTCCTATCAGGATGGCAATTTCGTTATCAAAGACGTCTTCGGCGGGAGCTCCGTACGGTCCATCTATTCGTAGCTTTGGCATTGTTTGTCCATTTTGCATCGCGATTTCGTACATGCCTAGTGGATCGAGACCATCAATGTCTTTCGCCTGAGCTGGTCCGCATCCGAGTCGATTCCCAAGCGCGCGAGTAAAGTCGCCGACTTGACGAACGTGAATGCTGATGTAGGGGTCAAAGGGGCATGATGTGATTGTGAAAGGATGCCACTGCCCCCTAGACACATCGGGGACCTGAATGAATAACCATTGTCCGGCTTTGTAGTGAAAGCTAGGCTTGTAGAACTGAATTTCTAATGCGTCTGGTTTTTTTAAACAATTGTCATTAGTTTTGTTCTTCTTTTGAGCTTCCCAGAATCGATACATACCATAAGGATGCCTGACAACTTTTGTGATTTCGGTCAGACGAGCTGCTCGAATTTCACGGTACAATCTCTCGACTAGGTAGATTCCTCCGCCGACTAGTTCCCATCTCCAACCCTCGTATCCAATACAGTGATCCCAGAAGTTCTTTCCGGCAAACGGCGAGAAAGGATCCACAGTATCTCGAACGAAACACCCCGTGGCATGGGTATAGAGGGCCAACAGGAACGGGACGAAAAGGTGATGGGTATACCAGAAAGTTTCGAATGATTGTTGACGGATGCGAGCATGCGCAGTCGTGTACATCAACAACATACACAGAAGCATTATATGACCGGTTATACCACCGGCTTGCGTATAGTGTATCTGGATGGCTGTCTCGGGACGAATCTGATCTTTTTCGACATTAAAAAAACTGGCAGGGACTGTCAGTAAACGCATCCATAAAGGGCCATATAATAACGGAGATGGCATACTTTACATAATGTGCGGTCGTATGTACAAGACTGTAGAAAAGTAAGGCGTATGCAACCTGGCGATGGAACCATTGAGCCTCGTCCAAAGGTAACCAGCGAATCTTCGGCCTAACATAACGCAACAGAGTCCTGCACATTGGCAGGATAATAAGCATACCATCCACAGAGAGGACGAGGCCTGCACCTCGGGATATCCACACAGAAAACGTCAGTTTATTGAGAGGTGCTAGTCTCGCATCGGCTGCTTGTTTGTACCTGTTACGCTCGTCAGCACTTTTTCCCTCCTTTTATTGCCCTTATAATTGTCAGGTACTGGGATGCAACAATACCATCCATATGCAAATATCCCTATGTGTATGCCATGAAATATCAGATAGAAGATAATCTTTGACCCAGTAAAATGCTTTCTCCACCAAGGTTCCGGCATGGTCGAGGGAGGATACGAGTTGACTGAAATTGAACAACGAAGAGAAAAGCGCTAGAATGCTGGGGACTCAAGTTATCTTGTAAGATGTAAAGAACGACGACCAGCGACGAAGGAGGCGGACACGACGATGATGGTGGTTCAAAATAGGGAGTGCCAGCACCCAAAGACAAGACGAAGGCAAAAGATTCGACAAAGGCTTAGGACAGTTGGGAGGAAAAGTGCCACCCAAATGACCAGCAAGCCTGGCCCAGCGGAGTCGAACTGCGAAAATAGCAGTGACCCCAAACGGCTGATAACCAGACCACGACCTCCCCGGCAGAAGGGAGTCCTTTCGGACTCGGCCCCGTTAAGATCGCCTTCTCGCTTTCCTCTGTCTCCTTTGCCGATTTCGTCTTGTCAGATAGACTTTAGAGGTTGACAGGAAACAGTAATTTGTAACATCCATGTATACAATTGGTGCGATCCAACGCGGTTCCACACGGCCAGTGTCTCTTTCTGTCTGAGTTCGCAGTCTGTAGCTTTCTAGGCCACAGCTATCAAACGGTAACCCGATTGTGATAAGCACTCGAAAGACGACGTTGTCTGGAGTAGCCCAGCCTGAGAACGTGCCTGCGACACTGGAAAAAAGACGAACGTATCCAAACTGTTGCAGAGCTCGTCCCAGTAGAGATATCGATTCTACACCCCTCTCAGATGTTACTAATTTGAAGCGACAATGAGACGATGCTGGTAATGCATGCTCTGATTTCAGCGCGGATAAGCAGCGCCAGCCATGCAGCGATTAAGGGCTCTAGCGCTGTTTTGGCAGGATGGTACAGTCAGGACAGCGGCGTCCTAACTTATTTTTACGGATTTCCAAAGTAGATGACTGGAGGTTGCTTCTCGCCAGAACGTGTACCTCGCAGTTTCAAAGGCGAAGCGCCGGGGTTATTATTCCCTGTTTGAAGTCTGGCGCAATTCAGGGTCGTCGAGTGTTGGTGTGGTGTAACAGACGCTGGCTGACAGGAGTGTTTGAGATCGAGCAGTCGGTCTCGCTTCGAGCAAAAGCAAAGCGCTAATGAAACACAAAGGGTGAGAAAATAGTTACATGTGCATTCCAACGTGCAGCGACTGTAATCAAGAATAACCTCCGCGGATGTCTATTCTAACATATGAATTTGGGAGAAGAATCGCAGGGAAGAAGCGGAGATGTTAACCTTGCAGAAGCAACGCAGCCGATATGCCAGTCACATTGGCTATAATAGCCTTATTAGAGGCTCCGGGACTAATCAGCGCTTGAATCGCACTTGCAGCAAGTTCTTTCTTACATTATTCGCCGGTGATCTCGCCCACTCGCATTGGGAAACTCTTTCTCCGCGAATTCCCAGGGCTGCTGAGGCTGGTCCGTGTGTGTACAGCCCATGAATTGTGGATGAATAGGTGGCTGGTCTTCGCATTGTTCTCTCGCGTCCAAAAGTCATACATGGAGCAACGGCACAAGGCGCGGGTGGCTGGCCATACCCGAGGCACATGTGTGTTTATCCTCAAACCTTCCACGCATATCCAAAAGAAAATGAGTCGGTTCGATCTCCATGCGCATGGTGTTAAAATGAACTACATGACTGATATCTGGCAAGCACATCGTAATGTGTCTCCATTTATCCCCAACTAGGGCTTCCAACATGGCCTATCAATGAAAAGGGCCCTGCAAGCGCCCACCTCCCTCGCCAATACTTTGCTGCGAACAGATTCTTCAGAATATCCTGCAGGCGGCTCGACAATAAAAACGTACATTAAGCCGAATTAATGCCGAATAAGAGCAATGACTACGCATTCGGGTACAAATAAGTCTTTACTCCATGAATCCATCACGAGCGCCGAATATTTCACCTCAAGAAAAGTGCTCGCCACGCTCGTAGTATGCAAGAAAGGAAAGCTGGTGGTAATTCATCGCACACCGCAAATGGATTCGTTCTACCGATATCATTGGGTTTTCTCGAGGATGCGATTGACACTCTTCCAAATATGGCGAACCTTCCGCTGCGCTGTTGTGACGTTCACATATCTGAGTTCAACCTTTAGATGTTCTTCAGGATTGCAGATCGCATCTCTGGCGAGAGACTTGGTTTCTGTTATGATGACAACATACTCACAGTCAGACTCGCCTCAGGCGTCGCCCTCACACTGCTATTTTGGGAACCAGCTATTTGTTCCTATTGTGTAGATATTTGGAAATAAACAATCTTTGTGGCTTCAAGCGTGGCACAGTCTAGATCCGAAGCAATCGGTCTATCGCCGATATCCATCTTCGCAAGTGTAGAAAACAGTCGTAAATGGGAGACAGAACCCATGTGGATTGACACCAACCGCTGCTCACAGGGGAAGTCAAATTCCAAATCCTATTCGACAGCGCAAGTCTCCAGTCTCGACTCTTCGAGGGACCTTGCTTCAGGGCTGGCTCCTCCATGGCTTTTCGGCCGTGTGCAACAGCAGGGATCAGGAGCATGGCCCCCAGCCAGTCAGAAGCCCAGAATCCCAACGACCTGCAAATTTCATGCGAGCTCATCACATCGCTAGCCATCCCATTTTGGCTCGGCTTGGGCATGGGTCGGTTTTATCCGCCTCTTCACGAGACCGCTAGTCGCTTCAAATCCCAATCACACAGATTTCACACCCAAGCAGCTTCCCCCCATCCGCCCAGACGTGCTGCGTAGAAAGCTCAGTAACGCCGACCCAGTTGGCCATGTCTCATCCCAAAGTGTATACATGCCCCTCCCTGGACATGGTTCGCTCATGGATCTCCGGCGCCTCTGCTATTCCTGACTCGTCTTCTTCATGCACCTGTGCCGCATGCCCCCTTGCGTCAACGAGTGCACCCCGTGAAACTGCTCCGGTCCTGCTATGAATACTGACCAGTCAAAATCCCCAGTGACATGATATGCTTGGCTTATTAAAGGGATTGGCTCCTGAGCGGACAGAATACATGGTGCACAATTAACCCAACAGAAGATGATCAATAGAAGTACCCCAGTGGCTTGACCTAGCCTGTCTATTCTTCAACTTGTCACCTGAGGGGTTGTTGAACATCCGCAGACCCTAAAATCGTGAAATTTGGATAGCTTCATGCCTCGCTTTCTGCTCCTTTCGCATCCTAGATTTTAATGGTCATGCTTCAGAATTGAAGCCGGCTTCGACTATGCCTCCAGGACTGAGTCGCAAGAGTTAAAATCAGAACGCGCCTCATATTTGTATCAGTCAAGCTCCAGGCGCCCATGATACATACCAGCAAGATCTTACTGCGCCAACTGTCAGAGCTTCGTCAGAGGATATCTCGCGATTCTGCCTCGGCGCCAGCATTCCGGGTTCTCGATCGCTTTTATCTTCGATTACTTCCCCTTTGTCTCCGGCGAATTCTGTTATTATTAGGAGCAGCTGCAACCTGCTATCTGCTATCTTGCGTTGGTGATCGAGCTTTGCCAAGTGACAGATAACCCAACTTTTATCGCTCCTCTTCTCCGGTAGGAGGACAGCTACGCATTTTGTCGAGGGTCCGGCGAGCATTTCTGGAGATACGCTGGATCTGGTAGGCCCTATGTATTTCTGGAGCAGAAGACTTCCTATCGACGTACGGGTGTCGCAATGGGAAGATTAATCAAGAATCACTGGGCACGACTCATAGTTCTTACAGCATCGTTCTGTGCGTGCGCATTTCTCCTTTCTACTAAAACCTGCTACACCTCAAGATTCACTAACATCTTGTCTGTTTCTTAGTTCAATTTGCTGCCGGCGTTCACGGATTTTTCTGGCCTAAAGTATTTTGGGATTTCCTAACCAAAAACCTTGATGGCGCCGTCAAGCCTACCCCTATCCTTCAAATTCTCAACGTTATTTTTGGACTTATCGGCCTAGCTTGGGAATGGCCGTTTAAACCACTTGCGGGCAGTACAATGCACCGCAGTATTGAGATGAGGCTTCTGATATTTCCATTAAGCGCACTGGTTGCGGCGCTGTTGTATCAAGGCACGAATCCTGCGATCTATTATCTAATCGGCATGGTGGTTTACTTTTGGGCATATAGCGAGGGCGAGGTACGTTCATGTGGTGTATTTCATGTGTGTCGATGTGTCGGCTAACATATCATTTATTTTTCTAGACTGTATGCCCTGAACCGTGGACGTTGCCTAAAAGACCGCGACAAAGCCAGGCGAAAGTATAACAACAGCCGATTAACCGATGTGTGTACATATCGTTTAACATCTTCTTGAACCTTGAAGCCGTTTGAGTACATACTTATAATGTACATGTCTCGTTTTACATATCGTGTATATATGGGTGGCATTTAAACTTTGTTGCCATACAGCCAGTTGTGCATTGGTTGAGAATTCCCCGAGGCGCTGATTGCTACATGTACCATGCCTGGTATGTCGTCTATTCTCGAGCGAGGCTATATACGTGTCGGGCGGTGCCCGCGTGAAAACTAAAAACGGTATAATCATGTTTGCGCTTGTGTTCTGCGTGCTTGAATCCTCGCAGGCCTTTGATTCCGCGCTTCTGGGGCATTTCTTATATCGGCACATAGTTTGTTAGCTGCATTGGCCATTTTAGATCTCTCGTACATACGACTCAATACTCAAAATAATCACGGACGGAGCAGCATTCGATGCTCAGTGCACTCAATGTCTATTACGGTTGCTTTAGTTTAATCCCTTCCAGGGGAAACGGAGAAACATCTATAAAAGGCGCTCCGTCGCATTCAAAATCTTTTTCAAAATCTAAACGGGAAGACAAAGATGATGATAAAATGATTGGCAGCCTATTTTTTCTGAAGCCGTAAGTGCATTGCATTCCACTTCCACGCCGTGCCAAAGTAATTGTTATCAAAACAAAATATTCCTTCAGCCTGCAAAGCCGAGAGCATGGATCAATGTTGTGCCGCGCAAATATCATAAATATCAGGCTGCAACAACAAACTCAGCCTCATTCCACACAGCCGAGCTCATTGACACCTTCTAGCGGCTTCCAAACATAATACAATATCCAGTCATGCCAGCAGAAATAGATGATATCCAGCCGGAGCTTACGAGCTTCAATGGTTCCCTGGAACGGTTTGCCTACGCCTCTCCAGAAAGCACTGATACAGTTACAATGAGGGCACCTAGCACTCCGCGCTCTACTCGTTCACTGAAGCGGAAGCTGGAAGAGGGAGAACGCTCCATGATTCCACCAAGGAGGAGCCCTCGTGCAACCGTTTCAAGGTCCTCCTCCCCATCTGGCCTTCTCTCACCTTCGGCGGCTTCTCCGCTACGCTCCACAAACAGACGGACACCAACACTGAGGAAATCGAAGAGTACATCCGCCTCTCCGATGAATAACAGTAGCAAGGGTCCAATCTGCAACCTCCGCGACACAATTCCCCCAGATTTGATCCTACTTCTAATCGGGGTGAATCCGGGTATCATGACCGGTATAACCGGCCATGTGTATGCGCACCCGTCAAACCTATACTGGAAACTCCTCTACTCGTCCGGGATTACGACGCACCGCCATCCGCCTAGCGATACCTACCGTCTCCCGGAGCTGTACGCAATAGGAAACACGAACATAGTCACCCGGCCTACGAAGGACGCTAGCCAGCTTTCTAGAGCGGAAATGGAGGCTGGTGTGCCGGTCCTCGAAGCCAAGATCGCAGCACAACGACCAGAGGCAATATGTATTGTGGGGAAGAGCATATGGGAGACGATATGGAAAGTTAAGAAAGGGAAGAAGATCACCAAGGGGGAGTTTAGGTATGGTTGGCAGAATGAGGAGAACAACATGGGCAAAGTTTCACCGGACAATGATGGACAGGACGGTTGGGGTGGTGCGAGGGTCTTTGTTGCTACTACGACGTCAGGATTGGCGGCGGGAATGAGCATACCGGAGAAAGAGGCCGTGTGGAGAGAATTGGGGAAGTGGGTTGTGCAGAGGCGGGAGGAGAGAGGCATGAAACCGCCTCCTGAGAGTGTTGTTGGCGTGGTCTAATGACGGTTCAAATATGATACATTTCTTGTTGAATATATATATACATATTGTACATGAGCCATGATTTTCATATACCTGTTTCCTAGATATAACTAGTACTTTGTTCCACGAGTCATGACAGTATCTTCTATGGATCATTATCAGCAGAAATATTTTGTAAAGCTGAGTTCTCATATCTCGTCATCACTGCTTCTGTCATCCGGCATCTGAAATGGTAGCTCCTGGCGTGACCCATCCCTTCTCTCCTCAAACCACTCCTCCAAATCAACGTGGATTCTTAACTCCTTCTCCACAAATACATTCCAGACCTTCCGCAATTCATCCGCATCCATAGACTCTCTCAGCCCAGGTTCGCGGAAAGCGAGCATAACAAGTTCCTTCGCCCAGGGACACGCTCGAATGGCCCTATAAAATATGTCTCGCGCATTCTTGTGTTGCTTTAGCTCTAGCTCAAAGAGAACATACAATTTCCAGAGCGCTCCGCTGCATTGTCCGGAAGATGAGTTAACGGCAGTTTCGAAGGCGGAGCGGGCAGAGTGGGCAGTTGAACCAGCGGATACACCGCGGTGGAGCTCGGCGTAAACTGAGAAAAAGTGCGGAATTAATGTCGAGCGAGCCTGGAGCTGCGCGGCATTTCCTGCTCCTTGTTGGGGTTTGGCCGTTGTTGATGATGTTTGTTGGCGTGTAACGGCACGGACGCGATCGTCGATCCGGAACCGACTTTCATTCCATGCGAATAAGCTGAGGAAGATGGTGTTCTGTGGAAATTTCGTAATGCTCGCGGCGAATTCATCGCGAAGAACGGAGGGCTTGTATTTTCGGGTCGAGGTGGCGTGGAAATATAGTAATTTGGCTTTTGCTTGGTGTAAAAGCTCTGAGAATATTGAATCCGAAAGATTGTGCTGTAGAAGACGTGAGTCTGCGGTGCGGTAAATTTCTAGAGCGCCTTCGAGGCTGTGGCCCTGCGTAAGATAAGATAACAAGGCGAGACATTCGGTTGAGTTGACGAAAATGTTAAGCTTGCGACTGGATAGCCCCCTCTCCTGGATTTCGATGAGATGCTGTAGATTGTCAGTAATTTTCCGTGAAAGATTCGTTTAGGCACGCTTACCCTTTGAGATTTGAGGATTTCTGTCGAGCTGGGAATGGTGATCTCATCCCCCTCCAGTGTATCTTGCGCGATGGTTTTGTCAGGTATCCTCAGTAGCAATCGGGTGGCTTTATTTGTATTGTGATTGTTAAGCAGCTCCCAGAGCCAGGTCCGCCATAAGAGCATCATCTCGGCTCTATCTTCATGTGAAAAGCTTTGGCTCATTGATAGTGTCGTTGCCCACACGCGTTCTGCAGCAGTTATACCACCAATTTGGCATTCCACGATACCATATGCATTATATAATCTTATATTGGAGGAGCGTCTCTTGAGAAGCGATTTAGCGTACTTTTTAGCTTCTTTAAGGTCGATGGCAGTCTCCAGCGCCACAGCATACTCAGCGAGATCATCATTGCTAGATAGCCGTGCAACTAGTTGCTTCAACGCCTGCCGCACAAAATCAACGTCAACCGCGGACTCTTCTCCAGAGTAGGCATGTTTCCAGGCTAGAAATTCGGAAAACCAGGACGTTTGACTCCCGAACAACGTATCTGTGTTATTAGCAATATTATGCTGCGGAAAATTCGTTGGCGAAGTTTGACCGGTGTTATAAATACGGGGCACTAAATCCGAAAACCATATGTGTCGTCGACCGTCTGGATGATCCAATACGGTATTGGAGATGAATGGATCCCCGCGCCAATGGGCTGACAGATCGCTTTGCCTATATGTAGCCAGCGGAGGTAGTCGGCAAAACACGAAAAATGCGTCAATGAGAACGTCTGGATCCGCGAACGGAATGAGGAAATCCTTGATATCAGAAAACAAAACTACACGGCATGGATCATCCTCCCTGACATCGTCAAGGGTCCGTGCCGGCAGTAGCGAATTGCAGGATTGGTACGACTCTGCTCGTTCCCATGTCTGGAATATAGACTTGCTGTGGATCGGCAGGCTGCTTGCATCGGTCTTGACATCCGCAGCTGTGCCATCCACATTATCCCAGCCCTTGGCCTCAGGTTCCCCGACTCTAGCCACCTCGGAATCCCAGAATTCCGCAAACGAGGACACAGCAGTATCGACTGTATCGAGGTGCTTTGGGCGGAAGAAGTTAAACTCAAGTATAGCCTGCCAGATTGCGGTCGCGTGTTCCGAAAAACCTGCCTCGCGCATAAAAAGACTGAGACGAAGGAGCAGATATAGGTTGATTGTATTCTGTTCAGGGCCCTTGGTATGTGATGCATTTATTTTCAGGCAATCAAGGAAGACTGACCGGCATCGCTCATAAGTGAAATTAACAAAGCGCGTCTGCTGAAAGTCTAGGTATTTGAACCACAGACTGACATAGGCCGGATTCGACTGTATCACGCTTCTCCATTGCTGGGTGAGCGTGCCTGTGTCCCATACGTTCGATCCTTCCTCCATCATTCGAATTAGTAGACGGTCTCGGGATGGACTTTTTGGTAGATTGCGTAGAGCCTTTTCGCATAGTGATATCCTAATATCCGCAACGCTTCGTTTCTCGGCCGCAGTGAGTCTGCGTTCGCCGTCGCTATCGAGGGTACCAACAAGGGCATCTTGGTGATCAATGAGCTCAAGCCAACTATCAATGTCCTCTGGATGCTCGGTGGTCCGCCACATAAGCTCCACGTTTCGCTGGCGCGCAGGCTCGCCATCAGTGTCAGAGGTCTCATCCGAGAATAGTTCTTCGTCATGGGTTGCTTCAGCTTTGGCCTTCCCTTCGATGGATCTATAGTCAATACGGGATTCTCCCTCGTCAGAAGAGTCCCTTCTGTATGGTAACCCTTCTATTCCCTGTTTTCGTTTCCTGCTGCCTTCTAATTGAAACGGTAAAAAGTCCTTTTCTAGATCAGCGTCGAGGTTCGCACTGGGGTCTTGTCGCACGCGATACACTTTTACACGTTTTCTGGCTTGTTTCCCCAGAAGTTCCTGATTCTTCCTTTTAGAGCCATCATCACCCCCAAAGGTGGTTCGGATATCTAACCTCGTCCCGTCGGTGTAATTGCGATCAATCCTGTAGCCCGGGCGCAAGCCAAGGACATTGCCACGGCCAAAACGGTAATATAAGGGTATATCGTATCTGTGCAAAGTGCCGTAAATCACATTGTATTTGTCACCCTTCTTGTCCACCGTAAACAATTCAGAGCCATCCTGATTCAGTGGTCTATTGATGCTGCCCGCCCCAGTAGTGACATCACGATACTCTTTATGTTTCGTCCGGGAGGAGACACGATGCCCATCCCGCTCCCTACTGCGCCTTCGCGGCGGAAACTGATCTTCGTGTCGGGAATGACGCGAAGTATGTATGTGTTTCCGTCTCCTTGGGGACTCCTCAGCTTCATGCTCCGAACTGTGTCTAGAGTCGCTGGTGGGGGGAGCCGCGGCCGGCTTTGGCTTGAAGCTAGCAAACTTGGGGATGTGTTTCTTTTCCTGAATAAGTATATTAGCTTTTAAGTATCTCACAGATCCTCTAGTAAATTATATAAATACCTTTAAATCGCCTGAATCCATGTCCCCGCCCTAGAGAATTGCTGCTGTAGTTCTGTTGCGCCGAGAGCTGAGGTCGTCTGCACTTGCTCGCTGGACTTGGGCTCCCTCGCGAAAAATTTCCCTCCGAGACAAGCTCCGCGAATTTCTTCAAGAAACATCCAACTGCACCAGAACAGTTCGATGCGCACGCGCGGAGCTTGCTGAGAGCACGAAGAGGGTCTTTTCAGGTGCTGCTCCTGGTTATGGACGTTTTGTTCTGAGCAGGGAACCCCATCCGCTGTCACAATGGCGTCCTCTCTCGCCGCGCAGCTCTCGCAGATTGCTTCAACCTCGAGCCACCAGCTGGACTTGAAGGCCCAGAGGGTTGCGCACTCCCAATCGCTGATATTTGAGAAGAAGGTCGCCGCGTCGCAGAGTTTTGATACTATTTATCAGATCAGCTATGAGGGTTTCCAGGAGCTATGTGCGCTGGATTCGCGATTTTCGAGGTTCCAGCGGAACATCTTCAGTGAGCAGAGCAGGACTGAGGATAGGCTTGAAATGACAGAGGGCCAGAATAAGGAGCTCGATAGGGTGTTGGAGGACTTTTTGGCTCTTGTTGGAGCACGGTTACTTCTTACCCCTGCAGTAAAGGCTGTCGATTGGCTTGTTCGTCGATTTCGGTATGTTAGGCCCATCTTATCTTTCGCGCAGCTTCATTAACTAATAGCGTTCTATCAGGGTCCATGAAAATAATACGTCTTTTCTGATTTTTACATTTCTCCCATATCACACGACCCCGCTGTTTTTGAACCTGCTGTCAATCCTGCCGGAGACTTTCGCCCCTACGTTCAAAATCCTCTTTCCTTACACGAAGAGCCTGACAAATCCTCCACGGCAAGCAATTGTCCAGGGTGCTGCAACGAATAAGCACCTGTTTTCAGCACTAAATGACTACGTCCTGCAAGCAAGTAAAGGACAAGCGCAGTATCAGGGCCTGGTATCATTTTGGGCAGGCATTACGACTGAAGCTCTAGCTATAATGCTGGAGTCAGCAAGATCCGGGAGAATCGAGATTGAAAAAAGAAATATGGAGGATGTTTTGCTTCGGGTATTACCCGTGCTACACGCTGGATTTGCGTTGAAGAAAGCTCCGGACGTGGTCATGGGCTGCTACATGATTTGCGTTGTTATGGCTAACAAGGGTTCGCTGGAGGACACTGTCCTTGACGGTATCATGGAGGTAGTTGCCGGCACATGGACTCAAGACACTTCAACTTCCGGTTTAATTTGTTTGGCTGCCCTCGCCGAACGGAAAGATAATATAGGACTTCCAAACAAGGTCATCAAATCTGTTGCCCGATTAGACAACCCTGCCAACAAACTCGCTGAGCTTCATGAACGTTATCCAATGATGAAGCTTTCCTTGGGCATGGTAGCGGGGTGCATGCAAAGTATTGGCAAGCAAAAAGACGACTCATATTCCGCGCTTGTGCAGGGCATCTTAAATCGCGTCAGCTTGAAGCCGGAGGAAACTAGCAAAGCCTTGCTTATCGTTATACGTGCGGCCGATAGCCTTCGAAAAGCCCGTCGAATGACCGAACAAACACGAACGCAGTTAAGTGAAATGCTTACGCGCTTCAACGAGTCGGATCGCTTGAGGGAGCCCTTCCAGGCCGTTATTCGAAATTCAGGAATTGACATCGATCGGCTGCAATTGAGCCTCGAGATGGTCGTTGAATCGCACGCGCCTCAAAAAGCCATAGAAGACGTTGAAATGGTAGAGGCAGCCGATGTCGACCAGAGAGAAAAAGAATTTACAGCCGATATCGAGACTATCCATGAACAAATAGTCAAAGAAGCTTCATTCCTTGAAGGCCCACCTACACCGCTTTTCGGTCAATTAGCACGAGCGTTTACTCATGCGTTCGACGTCGAATCTCGAGTCTCGCGTTTCCTAGCGCTTCCCATATTGAAACACGATGCTGCATTACAGGAGCCGATTTTTATCTCTTTCTTCGTACGGTTTTTTTGTGGTCCATATCCTGCTTCTGCCAGGGCTGCTGCCATCAAAACTGTGGTCAATACCATATCAAAGGGCACCGAAAGACTTGCAGACCTGCAAGCTCTTCTTCCTTATATAATGGCGGTTCTCGCAGATCCTTCGGAGAAGGTTCGGAGAGAAGCAGCAAATCTCCTTGCGATTTTCGAGCGCTCGAGCTCTAAGTTCAAACACGATAATGGCAATGAAAGCCATCAGCCGTGGGCCTCCAATACTCTATACGGAAAGAACGAACTGTCCAAAACGATAAAATGGTTGCCAGCAAAGGAAGTATACAAAATAACGCATCGCGCCTTGCTGACTGCTATGGAGGAGTACGTGCTTGATGCTGCCCAAATTGAGGCAGTACTGGAAACAGCCCTCCGTGGCTCAACAGACTCTGTCACAAAGAAATTGCCTACGGACTTTGAGCTAAAAAAATCCCTGCGAACGGACTTTTTTACATTCTTATGCTCGCACATAGCCAACACGCCAATCTTTACTGTTAAATTGAGGCTTTTGAACATCGTCAACCGTGTTGCGAAAGTTGGCTCTACGACCCGCACTCAAGAGCTCCTGCCCTTCTTTAATGAATGGCGACGACTTGAGGAAGATGAAGTTGTCCGTATTGCTAGCAATGAGAAGCTTGATATTTCCACCCTAGATCTACAAATACTCGGCATCGTTTCACCGAAGGATAAAAATTCGGCAGAGATCCTCATTTCTTCCGTTACTTCGCAGCCCAAGCCCCCGAGATCTGCGTTTGTGGCTGCGGTGTTCAATCGTCTCAAAGAGACATGGTCATCTTTGAAGGACGAGCATGAGGTTGCAGTTGCAGATGCTCTTTTGGAATTATCCTTGGGGGCTAAGCCTGGTGATGCTGAATTGAAGAACTCTTGCAAGGATCTTCTACGCAGTGTTGACTTATCTGGCTCAGTTCTCTCGGGTTTCATCAGCAAGGTTTCTGTATCTGCAGCGGAGGTTGATACACAGTCCCCTGCCACCAAGAGACGCCGGACAAGCCAGAACCGTATGGTCGCCCTAGGTGTCAGGGAGCCCGAGGAGTTAGATCGCCTTATGGAGAAACTGACCTTTATACTTGAATTAGTTGATGGTTCAGCTGCTGAGAATTATCCCCAGCTACTCGGTGGGCTTTTCCAGATTTTGACAGCATTGCATCAGCTTAAGATGCAAGTTCAGTCTGAAATGAGTTATCTCCTTAGCCTTGTACTAGGTATTATGCTCGCGATTGTCAATAAGGCAAAGGTAAGATTCTATAAGTTGGCCACTTCTTCAAATATGCTCATAAGATGATTAGGGATCTCCCAAATACAAATTAGATACGTCGAGTATTCGAGCGGATTTGATCATTGATTGCATCCGCGGTTCGGAGAACCCACAAGTTCAAAATACCGCGTTGTTGATGATCGCTGGTCTGGCCGTTATCGCACCTGAGCTTGTCCTTCATAGTATCATGCCTATATTTACATTCATGGGTTCTAATGTCCTGAAGAAAGATGATGAGTACTCGGCTCTTGTAATTGACCAGGTAAGTTTAAGTCAGCTAGGGCGCTCTGGTGACTTGACTAATGTGACAAATCTGGTAGACAATCGACCAGGTCGTTCCGCCCCTTATTCAATCGCTCCGCACTCAAAAGAGAGATGTTGTCTCTGGCACGTCGGAGCTCCTTCTCAGCTTCACTGCAGCCTTCGAACATATACCGTCTCATCGGCGTCTTAGACTTTTTGAGGCGCTCATCACGAAATTAGGAACGGCTGATTTCCTTTTTGCTGTTTATGCAATGCTGGCAAATCGATATGCCATGAACAAAGATGTCCTCGGTCTAATGACGTCTTTGGCAGCAAATTTGAGCGCAGAGATACAATTACAGACATACATTCGGTACCTCAGTCTGGTGCGCGACGCTTTGCAACCGAAGCCGGGCCTCTCGCGGACATTGCTTGGTGTCGGTGACGATGACGGGCGGGAGCCACAATTCGTCGCGGCTGATTTGCTGCAGGCGTTGGCCCACCTATTGGGCCAGGCACCTTTGGCGGCGAAGATGTCCAAGAGCTTCGAGCTTGCTGACTCTGAGCCTGAATCCCAGATATCCACTCTTTTCTCTAATATTTTAGAGCAGACTTTACATCTCGCCGATAATATTAAGGGAATCAAACCGTTGAGTAAGGCGTGCGGTGACGTTCTTGGATCATTGTTAGGAACTCTATCACTTATTGACTTCCTCGACACAATTGAAGTCTTGCTCCAAAGGCAGAATGATGATCTCCGCCGAAAAGTATTGAGGTTACTGGAGAGCCGCTTGGAGCAGGGCCATGAAAGAGATAGTAAAACTCAAGAAAGGGTTTTGGCGTTCCTGTCCAACCTTGTCGATATTATCGACAATTCCTCTGACGTGCTACTCAAGCATGCGGCCGTTGCGTGTATGGAAAGGGTCGCAGATAAGTACGGAAGAAAAGATCCGGCAGCGTTGGCTAAAGCGGCCAAAACAGTGGCTGGCTCGCATTGTATCGGCCTCACAGACAATAGACTTCGTGTCATGGGGGTGCTGTGTCTTGCTTCAATGACTGAGGTACTCGGCCAGGCTATAATACCAATTCTTCCAGATGCAGTCTCAAGATCTTCAGATCTACTTAAGATAAGCATGGAGACAGGGAAGGAGAAACCACAGCTGCATGATGCCGTTTACTCGTTCATTTCTTCGCTCTTGGTCCATGTCCCGTTCATGGTATCCGACAACTACCTGGACAGCATTCTTCAGCTCTCTTTCAAGTCATCTAACGCAGATATACCTGAAGAGAGTGAAGAAAATCGGCGCGAAGCACTCCAGCTACTTGCACAACGCGTTGAGGTTGATGACATATTCAACGCAGTAGAGCGAAACTGGGATTGGGCAGTTGCTGAAGGCCCTCAGGTAGGTTTCATTCGCTTTTCTTTTCCTAACAGATTTATTGCACAGGGTTCTAACGATTAGTATTTATTTAGGCTACGAGGGAACTTCTCAACATCACAGGGGTCGCAATTGCAAAACATCCGAAATCTGCAACGGTTAGGAACGTGTCCGTTTTGATGAAGCTGCTGTACAAAGCTTTCGACATTCGACGTACCCAGCTCACTGCCACTGCGGAGAGTCGCTACGATGCGAGCAATATAGAGAGCGTCGAATCGGATGTAAACGACGTCGCCATCAAGATGGTATACAAACTGAATGACACATTGTTCCGCCCACTATTCATCCAGTTAACCGACTGGGCGACTAAAGAACTTGCAGGGAAGGACACAGTTGGACTGACAATGAGACTTACGACATTCTACAAATTCTTGACGACATTCTTCGGGACCTTGAAGGTCAGTTTTATTCTATTATCTTATTTCTATGGTGGCTGGTGTCACTCTGCTAACTCCCACATTCAGTCTATCGTCACCGGCTACTCCACTTACATTATTGAAAGCGTCGTGGATGCGCTGAAGACTGTCAAACCGGTTGATAGTGGCTTGAAGAGCCTCTGGCTTGCCATTATGAGTATGCTTCGAAATTCGTTCGAGCATGATAGAGACGGTAAGGAGGCCCCATTTCTTCTCCATTCTAGCTCTATGGCGCACGGCTCACTAATAACGATCCCGTTTATAGAATTTTGGCAATCACCCAGCCATCTCACTGCAATCTCCGGACCCTTGATCTCTCAGCTCTCTTATGCAACCAATGCCTCAACCTCAAAGCTGATCGCAGCAGAAGTAATCCCCGTTATCGTCGAGCTCGCAGTTGCTTCAGACTCGCCGGATAACTACAAGGAACTCAATACCGCCATCATGAAGTTTTTCCGCGTGGGTAATAGTACGACTGGGGCCACAGGCGGTGAGAACCCATACACTCGCCTCGTGGCCGTCAAGTGCGAGCAAAGCTTGACGGAGCGTCTCGGCGAAGAGTGGCTTGCGTTGCTACCAGAAATGCTACCGTATATCAGTGAGTTAATGGAAGATGAGGATGAGAACGTGGAGAAGGAAGTGAGGAAGTGGATCCTGGCGATTGAGGAGGTGTTGGGGGAGAAGTTGGATGACATGCTGATGTAAAGTCATTTTGTTCTGGACATACCCATGCTTTTCTACGTGTTAAGCGTGCTATTTATGCATTTGAGCGCGTTCTAGTTGGCGTTTGTGGGACGTGATGAACTGTTAGAATAATTAAAAGTTTGACATGTGAATAGATGTGCATTTACAGAGCGATCAATCCTATCTTGCTGATGCACTTTGGTCATTGGTTCCACTGGTCCCGGCCATGCGATTCCTGAACCCCGTCAGACGTCCAATTGTGCAGGTTCGTAGAGTCTAGGACGAGCTTTGAGACCACTATTTCGATCATTTACAAGTCTGTGGGCGGTGAACTACAAGCCGAAACCTATGCGGGATGAGTGTTTCAGAGCCCGTTGCAGAGGCATGCCTTGCTAGTTAAAGGAGACTGACCGACAACAACCTAGCCTCTTATCTATATCATAACATCTAAGAGATATGATTATTAGACCAGCTTTGAAAACACGCGCAAGCACGGCAGCATGACAAAATATGCAAATATGAATAAAACAAAGAGACCACCACATAAATCATATTAAACACAGTAAAGCAAAAAGGCCGCCGTATTATTCCGCCCTCCCATTTCCATCCTTTTAACCTTTCGAAAATCGCAGCCGTTGATATGACATGGCATAAAAATAACTCCGCCAACCTTCCAGTCACCCTCCGGGATATGATATTAGGCCGTAAGCAGGTCGCAAAAACATAACAACAGATGGATGGTCATCACAAAGTTAAAATATTAAAACATAAAGTATAACCGAAATGGAGGATGCATGCCCAGATAAACAGGAGGGTATAGCTACATGATTAAAGGATATAATTCTAACGGAAAATGTAAAGGGCGAAACACGTATCAGCGCTTGGTGGCGAAAACCCCGGAAGGTTGAAACAATATAGCATAGTCAAGTGCGGCGAAGAGATAAAAGCGGAGTTTGGAAGGGGCAATCGAGGAAAGGGACACGATTTGATAATTTCGTGTTGAATGGCCTAAGCGCGGAATCGAGAAAAGGATTCACTAGTTCAGGGTAGTGATTGGAATCCTTCATTGATGTGGAACACCCTATGGGAAAACAACATAAGCAAACGGACCTGGGTGCGAAACAAAGTTGTTGAAAAACCAATAGTAAACTTACAAACAGGAACGCAAGATCCCTAGTCGCCAAACGTCCAAGTCTCTGGCTCACTTTCTCATCCAGTGCGCCTTCGATCACCTCCCGCTTCTTATCCTGCAGCGCCATAATACGATCCTCAACCGTAAGAGGAACCAAAATCCGATGAACCATCACAGGCCTCATCTGCCCAATTCGGTGAGCGCGGTCGATGGCCTGTTCCTCAATGTACGGGTTCCAGAACGGATCGAAAATAATAACCTGCGAAGCGATGTTGAGGTTCAAACCTGAATTCCCAGCTTTAAGTGAGACAAGCATGATTTTGCAATTTGGGTCATCAGTGAACTCAAGGACTGCTTCATTTCGCTCTGGCGGTTTCATGCTGCCGTCGTACCGGCGGTAGCCCCATTCGTTCCTTGCAATGGGCACCTCGAGGAGATCAAGCAATGACGTGAATTGGCTGAAAATGATGGTCTTCTCTCCATCACCACGGTCCTGGATTTGCTGGAGGAGGTCAAGCGCTTTGTCGATCTTGGCGCTGGTAACCCAAGTCTTCGACAGGCGGTTGATATACTTCTTCTTTGCCTTTGCGTTCTTCATGGCTTCTTTTTTAAGCTCTGCGAGAGTCTTCTTCTTCTTCTCATTCGCCTTGCCTTTTCCCTTGCGATCTTTCTTCTTCTTCTCCTTTTTGGCTTTACTAGAGTTTCCTGTGCCGGTTTCCTCCTCATCGTTGACAATGAAATCCTTCATGCTATCAGCGTCTGAATTGTCGTCATCAGAGTCACTGTCACTGTCTTCAACATCCTGATCCTCCGGCTGTTCGGGCTTCTCAGCTTCATTTTCCTCGCATTGCTCCGGACAATGGACTTTTCTAAATGACGCACTATCCGTGACTTTCAATGGATCAACTGCACCGCGGCAATGAGGACACCTAATCATGAACTTTCCTTCCTGGCCCTCAGTTATCCCTTGTGATGGATCTGATATCCTGGCAAAACATTCCGCACAAGTGCTATGGCCGCATGGGAAGAAAAGAATCGCGTTCTCCACAGCATCGATGCAGACTGGACATTCAGCATCCTGGTTTTCTATAATGCGCAAGACAACATCATTAGGGAAGCGTTTGGCATTCTCAGTCAAGTCGTTGCCGCTAATATTAGCATTTACATCCATGGAGAAATCCTTGATGAGGTGGGGATGGCAACAACACTGCCGCAACCGCAGCAGCAGGACAAGGACATGAGAGTAGTTCCGACCAACAGTTCCTGCCTTCAAATACTTGTTGAACTGCAGTTGCGTGTTTGTTTCCAGGGCCTTGTATACTTCCTGTTCATCTTCGCTAAATGTAGCATGCACTTGCTCAGTCGTTCGAGGCGGAAGCTGAAGAATGGGTTTCCCGTCGATCTTTGAAGTTTTCGTCCGTCGTAGGAGAATAGCCTTTAGCAAAGCTTGTAATTTTTGCATTGCTTGGGGATCACCGTGTTTTAGGGGCCTCGTGAAATCCTAATCAACTGATGATTAGAGTATGCTAATGAATTCAAGTAGGATGCTTTGAAAATTTACCATATTGAAACGCTCTAAGGAATTATAAGGTCCAATCCTTAGGAACTTGATCAAGGAGTAAAGTTCGGAAACGCTATTCATCATCGGAGTTCCGCTCATGCACCATCGATAGACTGATCTGAGAGCATAACAAGCCTGCGCCGATACAGTATTCTTATTCTTGATACACTGCGCTTCATCAATGATGATACGGTGCCACTTCGAGTTCTCACCAAGCAACGGGAGATGAAACGCGTCAGGGCCTATGTTCTGGTATGTTTCGGGATTTAGCCGGCGCGTTTCATCGGCATACTGCTTCCGTTTGAACTCAGATGCTAGGGTGCCAAAAGTTGTCAAGACAACGTCAAAGCGCTTTAGCGTGTGAAAAGAGGTACTCTTCTTATCTCCATGGAATATAAAGACTGACAACTGGGATCTACCGGGTTTCAAAAGCCGTTCTATCTCACGCTTCCATTGCTGGATCAAAGCCACGGGCGCTACGATCAGATTGGTTTTGCGCTGCGAATCCTCTGACGGACGAGACACCATCAACGCCAAGGCTTGAACTGTCTTCCCAAGGCCCATGTCATCGGCTAGAATACCGCCCTTGTTTGAGCCAACTTCCATGGCTTTCATCCAAGAGAGCCCCAACTTTTGATGTTCCAGCAGAGGGAACTTCATGTCGTCAGGGGTACCTTCACGGTTCTGATCAAAGTCTGCATCTGGACGGATACTCTGAAGGAGTTTCTCTAGCTCCGCCTTGGAAGTATCTCTTAGTCCCATAGTCGGATCAGAAAGACTAAAGGTTGTAAGAGATTAGTTCTATAGTTCTTGTAGTATGTATAAAGGGTAAAACTTACTCTAAGCCAATGGATGACGCTGCACCAGGAACTGAAAGCGAAGCCTGAATTGCGGAGGCAGACTGTGAAGCGAGATGATTAAGTCGCTCTGGGATGTAGCCCCTGAGTCTATCGAAAGGGGAGTGTATAGCATTTTGAGGCGCTCCAGGGTGCACCGGACCGTATTCGCCAAAGATCATCATACCCGGAGGACTCTGGGACCTCATCACATTGGAGCCTTGAGCATATGGTGACATCTGAGGAGGTCCGTTTGGCATTCCCGGCCGGGCGAAATCACGGGTTGGGTAAAATCCTGGCATACCATTCCCATACGGAAACTGTGCATCGTGCGGGTCGATGTAATCTTCTTGATCGTCACTGTCACCGGTCATATCAATGAAGTTCCCGTTCGAATGGGACGAAGTGAGTGGAGGTGGGATGTAGCTCCTCGACGGCCCTGGATGCATTGCGGAAGAAGATGGACTATGATGCGGAAAGCCATGTTGCCCAAACCTCGGGGGCGGCGGTGGTTGTGGTTTTTGTAACGAAGGCATCGAATGTGAGTGATTCAGAGCTGAATAGCTTGGGGCAGGGTTATGGAACTGCTCGTCAAAGGAAGCTTGAAGCGCTCGAGCAAACTCCTCGTCCCGCCGCACCTGCTTGGCTCTGTCTTGAAGGTATTTTTCGGCTTTTGCTCTTTCTTGCTCGATTTCTTCCATCTCATCGCTACGCCATAGGCCCAACATGTCATGAAGGTCTGTATGTTGAGCACCATGATTTGCCGTCGATGCGGAAGCGCGCGGAGTTGGAGTTGGGGTTGGCCTTCTTGATTTCTGTAGATGCGCGGAAGATGCCGATAGACCGAAATCCCCAGAATCCCTTGCCCTCTTGCGACTGGATGACTGTTGCGTAGGGCTAGACATCTGCGCACGTAGCAGGCTTTCCGAAGAGCTCGTCGTGCCAGAAGTCTCTGCATTAAAAGCCAAATCTGCATCATTCCAATCAAATATCGGCGGGATATCATCATCGGTAATAGATGGAAGGGTCGCGTTCACAGCATCGCGGTCCACAGGACTTGGGGGTGTCGAACGGGAAGGCGAATGTATAGTCGAATAATCCCTCGACGCGGACGCAGAGTCGTCATCCAGATTGATAACCTTGCGTTGAATCTCTAATAGCTCGACATCAGACTGTCCTGACTGATCACCGGAGCTTCTCGACACCAAATCTCGAGTATCTCTCCCCTCCGCAGTGAGGTCGATTGGGTATGAGGACATTGTGGGACCGTTTGGAACGATAAGGTGTGAACTCAGAAACAGATAACACAAATAAAAAACGCCAGATGCCTTATAAACTTGTAAAACCACGGAGTGTCAGCTCGTTTTGGCCTTTCTTGTGTGAAATATGTGATGTGTCAAGAACTGATAGATTTCTTACGAGTGTCAAGTCAGTAGGCTCTCCATCGCAAAACAGCTCCGACAGCAGCTAATAACGAACTGACGAGATTGTAAAGACCAAGTAAGCTTCCGGTGAGATGGAAATCAATAATGAACGAGACGACACTGAGATAGCAGGGTAGTTGTAGAAGCAAAGGTCGAGGGTCGAGGATGAGTTGGCTGGAGGAACAAAGATGAAGGCAGCAGGCAGAGATCTGCAAGCGGAAGTGCTGCACCAGGCAATTCACAGCGCAGTCGCATTCACGGGCGGATGCAGATTCTCAAGGCTGGGGAAGCAAGGAGAGACTTGGGTTTACTTTATTATTATAGTTTTCTCTTGAGCTGGGTAAAAGCTATGTCAGTACCCGGCGACGGAACCAACACTATCCTAAATTGACACATATATGACGGACCATTGCGCTGGCAAGTACCCGAACAAAGACATTAAGAAATATAACATTCGCCCGACGGAAAAAGACAAAAGCCGTAGTAATTTCGAGGAGACCATAGTGTGCTTTGGAAAATGTTGGTCGAGGAAACTTCTATAACAAAAAATTGCGCCTTGCGGCATCGCGCCCTCAGCACCCTGGAAAAAGCCTGTGATCTCGGGAAGTTCCAGAAGACCGCAAGGATAACACAATGGACTCATCGCTTCGATCGACTGGAGCAGTGAGTGCTTGGCCAGCAATGACACAGTTGCGCGTGAGGCCCCCGATCCAGCATCTTTGACAGGGGGAGGATCCTGACTTTTCTATGGAGCACGACGCGAGCAACGAGCAGCAGGACGCGGGGAAGGACATGACTCGTATACTGATGCTGTTCTCCATACAAATGCATAAGCGTATTCCGCTGGATCAGACACGCGATGGAGAGAAAAAAGCGCCCTCGCCATCGCGTCTAAGCGCGTCAAGAGAAACGCGGTGGTGAGCATCCGCGACCCCTTCATATGCCCCGAACAGGCTAGCCGAGTCACCACTGGGACACTTGGCGGTGAGCAGACTGGAGACCTGGACGGACTGGAACCACCAGACGAACACTCCCAGCCATTCATCACGTCCAGCCTGCGCTTCACGACCGCGTCTCTCTCGCGATGCTCTGCTGGCTTCGTCTGGACACCGCTCTTCAGCGAATCGCTCTGTTTTGGCTCGTCGAATGTGATTCACGTCTGCTACACGGCCGTTTCCCGCATTCCCGCCTCCTGCCCCTCCCGTCGATCGGGCTCGTGAAGTCGGCATGGCTGCGTTTGTTTTGCTTTAATATGGTCTCATCCGGTTGCCGATGAAACTTATTTCCTGTTTCTGTTTTCGATGTTTCTGCTATTGAAACATTTTTCTCTGGTCATTTTCGTGCCTTATTTTTGGTTGCGATTCAATGTAGACAGCATCTACATTTGAGTGCGATTTATTTCTGCATTACTGGCGATTATATTGTTGACACTATTCCTCTGTAGCCAATTTCAGCAATTTCGCGAATTTCCATTCGCTGGGGTGGCTGTGGTGGGCTGAATTATCAACACACCGTTGAATCAGAAGTGACATGTAGCCGCCATGATCGCTGTAGATACTAACCATGTCGCGAAGAACCACCCCTTCCTTCGCTTCTGGTTGACAGATGACACTCGGGATGCTTTCCTCTCCTGTCTGCCGCAGGAGGATCTACTATCCCTTCGGTTGGTGTGCCATGACTCCAGCGTCAGGACAGCCCCTTATCTATTCTCAAACATCGATGTCGAATTTCGCAGCAGCACATTTACCCGTCCAACGCGCATGGCGGCGCTGGAACGCATTGGATGCCACATCAAATCCCTCACATTCAGGATGTCGCATTCGCCAGAGACGTTTCTTCCGCCGCTTTTGGATCCAGCTACAGGAGAGGAGCAGGTCTTTGTTTACTCCCCTCAGGTCCACCCTACCTCAGGCGGATCCCGCTTAAGCGTCCCGAAGTATGGAAGCTGGGAGATGACGGAGCTCCTAACGAAGCAATATCCGCCATTATTCCATGCTGCGACAAATGTGCCTTCTTTTATCCGAGCATTTAGTACGATGTCTTCCCTCAAGCATCTCCGTGTCTCATGCGATGGTCAAACAGCAGCCCATCGGTACAGGCGCAGTGTAGTGGACTATGCGCTCATATCCTTGCGCATAGCCATTGAGCAGGCACCGTTGAAAGCGTTGGATAGCCTGTCTCTGACCCCAATTCACCCAGGGGCACTTCTCTATCTCCGCCCAAACATGGGTTTTGGAGCGTCGCCTGCAGGAGGTAGACGCTGGGCCCAAATACGATCCCTTACTATCCATATGGATAGCTTCCCCTACGACACCGGCCTGCCGATGGATCATCTAAAGTTGCTGCATTCCTACCTCCAGAGCTTTCCCAAGCTTATTCGTTTCGGCTTCCGCTGGCGAGGCGCAAAAGGTCCATTTCCATTGTCCCTCGCGAGTGAACCATGTCTGGTGTCAGCCTCTTCAAGACCATCTTCTCCCGCATCACCGCACTCTGCTCAAACGTCTACACTCCGCCCTCTAAGGTTCCCCTCTCTACGGTACATGGAACTAGAAAACGCTACTCTAGACGCATCTCAGATATCCTCCTTCATCATCGAGCACCGCCACACAGTCCGCGAATTCGACTTTGAGAGGACAGTCCTCCGCAGCGGAACATGGGACGAAGCACTCGCGCCCCTCAGCCGAATGTGCCACACCGAGCGCTGGAAAAAGAAACCCGCAGAAGTCATGGAAGTCCCCATAATGCTCAGCCCCGTAGGCATGCGCCCTAAACAGGTGCAAAAGGTGCGCTGGGAAGAGGAGCGAAGGAAAGATAAGATGAAGAATTTTCGCGCGTATGGAAGTTTACAGAGGGCGAGTATTAAGACGAGAGAGTTGTTTTTGTGTCGGAAGCCTGATCATATGAAACGGTTCTTACAGTCGAGTTTGTTCGGCTGGCGATGATAAGCATGTGCTATTATTGGGGAATGTGGGCGTTCTTTTCTGGGGACCTATCATTATTCGCGGATGGCTTTTTTGGCGGAGTTTATGCCGGAGTCTACCAAACTTTTTGGATGTGGGCGGGACGGATGAGGCCGACGACTGGCAGGTCGTATGGTATTTGAAAAAAAGGAACACGATCATGATGCACGTTCGTTTTTCGATTCAGGCACCAGAAATGCTGGAGTCTATATTTCTTGTGTCCTTCACGTCTCTTGACGCTGCAACGATTTTTGTATGCTTATGACCTTTTAATGTTGCACCTGAAGAACCGTTTTAAAGGTTCCTCGGTTGATGCGACCGTTACGATTGACATGTCTTCTTATTTATTATTATTAGTTTAAGTTACCATCAAATATTATTTTATGCCTATAAGTTCAATACTCATGTGCTTGATGTTCACAGCAAGGAGAGGAGTGCACGGAGCAGTTAGTTGCACAGCTGGGGTAAAAGGAGAATCAAATCAAGCCTCGGTCGCGGAGACACCTCTTCACATGCACTCGGACCAACGTCAACATCATTCATCCCGTTTATATATCAACAACGCCAACAACCTTCTCATCGCTATTTGTTCTCTTTTCTTAGTCGTTATTACTACTCCTTTCATGTAACATTTCCCGCATAATAGACCGTTTCTTTCATCGCCGTATCTATAATCCCGCAATCTAATTCATCTCCAAGCTACACATCCATCCTCACAATGTCTCTCAGCAACCGTGAGTTTCACTCATTGCCCGTTCCCTTGATAAACACCATCCCTGTAACCCTCGTCAAAATTCCCAACTAACATCTCGTCCTTTTAAACAGCATCTTTCCCATCCTCCGAGGCCTTCGAGGCAATCAACAAGGCCATCCATTCCAACGACGCCGACCGCAAGGACGCCATCAACAACGTCAAAGCCGTCTTCGCTTTCACCCTGACTAACGAGAAGGGTGAAACGGAGAGCTGGCATCTTGATCTCAAGGATAAGGGTGCTGTGGGGAAAGGTGCTGCGCCTGATGGTGGGAAGGCGGATGGTAAGTTTGTTTTGCGTCGTGGTTACTTTCCGGCTTAAGTTGGTTATTTTGGATGTGTTTATTTTGCTAACGGATTGCTTGAATGAATCGTGTAGTTACACTCATGCTCGCTGACGCTGACTTCAAATCCCTCGTCACCGGCAAGGCGAATGCTCAACGTCTCTTCATGGCTGGAAAGCTGAAGATCAAGGGTAATGTCATGAAGGCTACGAAGATGGAGCCGATTCTCAAGAAGGCGCAGACACAGGCGAAATTGTAAATTTTTTGGGGGCTTTGTTGCTTGCTGCGGTTTTTGGTTTACTGTGTGATAATCGATTCATACGATTCATACGTTTTGGCTACCGGTCTATCAATATCCTCCTAGCTTCTTTTGCTTCTTCGGTTTCTTGCCATTCCGGGCATTCACTGCCGATTGGTGATACTCTGCTCTATCGACGAAAAGCACACTCCGATATCAGCACCTTTTCGAGTCTTTGCCCTTGCATAAAAGGGTATGGAAGAGGATGAGTGTGACAAGCTTTTTTTCTGCGTTTCTAGATTGTACGATATTCCATATTGGATTGGCATGTCTGTTTTTACATGGCAGCTAAAGTACATATGCTCAAAATGTTATATGACGAAATGTTTTCCTGGTTGGTGTCTGCGTATCTAGATATTTGCCTGGGTATATAAAGCTGCAAACATGGCATGCACCAATAGCGCTGCAAGAACTTTGGCCAGCAGACAATTTAAAAGATTAAGATGGAAGCCTACTGCCAACCATTGTTGTAAGATATTTGTATATACGATCACTATCATGTGGCAGAACAAGCAACTGTGAATATGTACATCGAACAGTGGAAGCAGTACCTTGATCAGACCCAGCCCGATAAGCTATCAGTTCCACCCTGGAAAT
Source organism: Spiromastix sp. SCSIO F190 (assembly GCA_014805645.1). NCBI lineage: Eukaryota > Fungi > Ascomycota > Eurotiomycetes > Onygenales > Spiromastigoidaceae > Spiromastigoides > Spiromastix sp. SCSIO F190. Next base: position 2,218,365 of record WXTY01000006.1, on the reverse strand, counting down.
CGTGGACATGAGACACAAAAAAGAAAGACAGGGTATCTAAGAAAGCTTGCTGTTGACAAACTCGAGAGCCTGTTGGCCATACTCCTGGCCATAGCCCATTGAACGTTGGAGCAATACGGGTCGGCGGCATCACAGTACGACTGGACCCTGTCAGCGTATGCGGTGCATATCTGCCCATGGCTGTACTGTACTCCTCCCACTTCGAACCTTGCAGGCGGCGTTGGACGATGTCGTCTATGGTTGCGAAACAGAGTTCCTCCAGGTCCGGAAATATGAAACTCTCCTGCCCTGAAATGTCCTAAAAATCGTGTCAGAATCTTAAACACTATGCGGATATTGGAAGTACAAACATGGCGAATATTTTCATCTGTCTCAAACCATATTCTTTCGTCGTGCTTCGGGGTAGGAACGGAGAACATCGAACCTAAACCAGCGGTCAAAAAATCAGGCCTAGGCATCGTCAACTTGATTCTTATTCTTGGTACTTGGGCTGTCGATCGGACGCGAGGTATGGCCCGAATTTGCGGGCAGTGATCTGTATTATGTCTTTTCTTACTACATCTTTCGCATGGAGGTGCTGTGGGACAGTTGGCGACAAGTTGACCTTCGTCCTTGCAGTAGACGCAAGTGTTGCAGGTCGGACAATCGCGTCGCGTAACTCCACAGCGCCCGCATTGGTTGCAGACACGGGAGTCTTGATCAGCGTTGAACATCCTGTAGTGAGGTAGCCGGTTGGTTGTTTCAATGGGACATCGAAGGTCAAAGGAAGAGGCTACGGAAAAGTACCGTTGGCAGGGTAAAGAGTCACCAGAGCGGTCCTTATACAATTAAGGTAAGCATTCATTCGTAAAGGATTTCAGTACAGGACTATATGAAGCCCATTAAAGCTAGTAGGGCAGAGAATCCTTTTCTTGCACTGAAATATCTTTCGACTACAGTAAACCTTATTTTTCAAGAACATCCCGTGGCCTCATGGTTAGTATATTAATTTTGTAGTATGTGGCATTTAATTTTAATAATAGAAAAAAAATTTTTCTTTCATCAGAAATAATGAAAAAGAAGAAAAAAAAAAAAAAGGCAGTAAGCCCCTAGCCAGGGTCGAACTGGCAACCTCAAGTTTTCCTTTGCTTTAATAGACTGCCCAATATTAGCTTTTATTTGATACCATAGCTTGGGTAAGGTACACATACAGACTTGCGCGCTGCCATTGCGCTATAGGGGCAGAATACAAGTTCCCGAATTATATAAAATACATAGATAGTGTTTAAAGTGCAATGCTGTACCACTCCTTTGCTTCTTGTAACAGGCAATTGAAATGCTGAGTTTTTATTAGTAGAGCAGGTGGAAAGAGGCCTTAAAATATCCACGTCTCGGTCAAAAGGAGGTTATGTACGGAGTAGAATGCATAGACACCGAAGCAGATAATCCTTCATCAGCGCCTTTCCGCAAGACAAGCTAAGCTTTTAGGAGTATTGAGGAGGCGTCTGGGATATCTGGAGCATGACCCGCAATAATGACCTGGGATGTACCTTGCAGGAAAAACGTATGAGGGAAAATATCTTAGTGCCTCGTATGAAGTCAACAGACCAAGGACATTGGTCTATTCCATGGGATGAATAGTTGAGCAATATGCAAGGGCTTTTCCCGAGCCCTATCACGGCTCGTTATTTCGGACACAAGGAAGTTGAACCCCAGATGTCTCTCAGTGACCCGAAAGCGAGCTCCAATGGCTGTCGGGGCTAGAGAGAGGGTTCCAAATTCGCCGTTTCCTATTGCGTAGAATAACTTAAGTAAACAGACCATTTAAAACGGCCTCAATTCAATTATGTCGAATAGTTTCAGAAAACCCACTGAATAGGGGCTCATTGAGGAGGCAGAGCGCTATGGTCCGAAACGGATGGCATGTCATTATAAGTCCTTCAGTGAGAATGACACCGGGTAACAGGAATCTTGAGAGTGTTTCGAAGCTTTGATGATACCTATTTGGCTGATAGACGATCTGATCTGATCTCTCCTCGCAGGTTGAAGGGCATGACATAATCTCCACGTGACCCCTACAGAGCAACCGCAAACAGAAACACAAAGATGGGACGAGAAGAGCCCCGAGCAACGGGATATCTCTCCCAGGCGCCCTCCGCATCGACTGCGCCCTCGACGGCCACTAGATCTTTTTTGCTGACTTCTTTCTTACTCTCCCTATATTCTTTTTGCGCTAGTACTGCTGGTTGCGCCGTCTTGTTTATCTCTAGCGCTTTTTGTAGCCTTTAATCTTTCTCCGTCGCGTCTCCCATTTGGAGACCTAAATTTCTTTTGGAGGTACAAAAGTAGGTTGATCCTGGCTCTTGGTTAGCTTTCTGCCTAGGAGACGAGATTTGCGCGCCGGATGCTGACATGTTTGTGAATACAGAATTCGCGTGGCGCCTTTCCAGCTCTTTTTCGCCTGTTACTCGAGGATCAGCTTGCGACCAAACTACTGGACATAAATGAATCGCAGCCGGTTGTAATTCACCGAGAAGCGGTTTCATATAACTCAACACACCGGCTATCTCCGAGATAGGCTGGAGGGACCCAAGAAATTTTCATCACCTTCGTATCGTGTCGCGGAACTGCCGTCACAAGCCGACTCTTCACCTTGCTGGCCTGGCACCAGTTCTCGAAGTTGCGGCTCGAGAGCCCGTTCCGCCATAGAGAGTGTTAGGGGGGGAAGCTCTAGCGGAGCTGTCCCGGTCGCCGTTGATGCCGAAAAGACAAGCGGAGGTGCAGGCCACTAAGGAGCACGGATTGGGCGAAATGTCTGCAAACCCGAATGATATGCCAAAGCGGGCTACGGCCGCGCAACTGGCTAATAGAAAGTAAGTTGCTGAGTTGGTTTTTTTTTTTTTTTTTTTTTTTTTTTCCGGAAGAGGATGGATGTTACATGTCTTTTGAGTTCAATGAGGGCAGCAGAAAGAGGGGGCAGGAAGAATTTACAATTGCTATTCACTGTTGAGCGGGGATGTCGTGTTTGACCATTACATTCAATGTCGATGTTGCCGTCTCAGTAGAATGGCTTGTTGATGCCTATTCTATTCGCATTCACTGCCTTGTGTCTCATTTCGATGCCCACAAACCCTTTTTCTTCAGTCCTCTCCCCTCGCTTTCCTCCAACACCACCTCTTGTGCTCTTCGTCTTCAAGTCCCAATATTGCTTTTCCCCTATCACTTTCTCTTTTTTATTTCAAACCTTTCTAGCCAGTCTGTTTGCTTCGAGCTGGTTTCGTTGCTCTCAGATTTCCCCTCGCACAATCCTCATAACCCTTCCTCGAATTTCGGCAGTCAGCTGGTCTCTCTGCCGTGAAAAATCAGCCATTGCTGGACATTGGCTTTATACCTCCGAAGAATATTCTTTTTACATCGTTCTCGAAGTGTACTATTCCTTTGTTTGATTTTCGTACATCTACATCTACCCTGCTCTTCCTAGGTCTTTCATTTCCGCTGCCTCTTATACCTCGTTTAGAGGCTAACGGTTTACAGAATTAAAGCAACTCGCCAGAGAAATCCAGGACGTCCTCCGTCGTCAAATTTACCGCCTGCCGGCCATCAACCTGGAAGCCCATTCAACACTATCAGCCCCAACGTTCTTCCTACAACATCCGCTACTAACGGCTTCACATTTGGTCAATCCCAAAGCTTTCCTACAGCGGACTCAAGCCCCAGTCTTGCATCTCAAAACGCCCCAGCGTCTGTATCGTTTGGCGACCCGAACACTAAACCTTTCTCTCTCTTCAGCAATCAGACGAGTTCCACACCATCATCATTCAACTTCGCAGCCTCATCACCAAGTTCTGGTCCAGCTGTGAACAATCCTTTCAGCAGCATGCCATCCGGGACTAGTCAATTTTCTGGCGGTTTTCAGGGGTTCAAGGGCAATATGTTCAATATCCCTGGCTCTGAGGGTCAGAAAGATCAGCCGAAAGATGCAAACAAAACCATGACCAACGGTGGCATCTTGGGTGCTTCTCAGCAGGCGTCACAGGCTCCTCTGTTTGGTGCTACCAATGCATCTGCTCCGAGCACCTCAGGCCCGGCTACTCCTGGTCCTATTTTTGGGCAGTCGACCGGTGGCAACCCTTTCCAGTCATCAAGCTCAACCGCAAATCCGTTTGGCGCGACGTCTCAGGCTGCTGATTCTATGCAGACCTCACCAGATGGTAGGGCAGTTACACAGAAGAAACCGAATCTTTTTGGATTCTCTGGTATCTCCCAGCCATCGTTCGGTTCCGCCGCTCCGGCTGCAGCCTCGACTCCAAGTTTCTCGTTTACAAGTTCAACCTTGCAACCTGCAGCTGCTACTTCGACACCTGCGTCGCAACCGTCTCAGACGCCTTTGTTTCCCTTTGGGGGTTTCAATAAACCAGACAGCTCGAAGCAAGAAACCAGCACAGCACCTTCGACATCCGCAACTGAGTCACCAGCTAAGCCAGCTTTCCCAACCACAACGAGCGGCAGCGCCCTCTTCGGTAACCTCTCGAAGCCTGCCGAGTCGCAGCTCCCTAATACAGCGACTTCGGCGCCTGCATCTACGGGGCCATCACTCTTTGGGAACACTAGCTTTGCCTCTCCATCTACTGCTGGCACCCTTTTTGGTAACTTAAACAAGCCTGTGGAAAATGCTGCTCCAACTTCGACTTCCCAGAGTTCCTCAGCATCAATCTTTTCGAAGTCTCTTGCTCCTTCTGGGCCTAGTTTGTTTTCGGCCGCTCCTGCAAGCAACTCACTTTTCGGCCGTTCTTCGAAACCTGAAGAGTCTTCGCCAGCTGCATCTGGACCAGAAACAACCTTAGAGACTACCTCAACCAGGGCTCCCTTGTTTACGGCACCGAGCACCTCTGCCCCATCAGCGACAGGTGGTCTACTATTTGGACAGCCAGCAAAGGCAGCAGAAACTAAACCAGCTGAAGCCGACTCAGCAGAAAAACCGGCCACGGAGGAACCTACTACTGCCTCGTCCCTTTTCAAGTCGTCTTCAAGCAATATATTTCAGTCTCCTAAGTTCCCACCTTCTCCGGCAAAAGACGAAAAATCCAAGGAAGAAAATGCTAAGTCAACGACAAGCATCTTTCAGTCCAAGTCACCAGAGCCCGCGGCCGGTAGCACGACCCCAGCGCCACCTGCAGCCAGCATCTTCCAAAACAAATTTCCTGAACCTAGCACTGGCGCCCCCGCGAAACCACTGTTTGGCAACCTTTTAGGCTCTGGTACAGCCTCCTCACCTCAGAAGGAGCCACAGTCGTCCAAGCCCGAGACTTCTGCCGCTTCAGCCCCAGGTCCATCTTCCACGCTTTTCCCATCAGCTGCCCAACCGTCCAAGCCGGCTGCTGAAGAAACCTTCAAGAATAAGGATGCAGAACAAAAATCGAACGATATGGCACTTGTTCCGACTGAGCCCCCTGCCAAAGCGACTGATGCGGCGCATGCATCCTTGGCTCCTAAATCGCGAATCTCATCTTATGGTCCACCAACCCTGCCAGACAACCTCAGCAATGACGAGAGGGCGATGTTCGATGCGCAGTGGCGAGTTAGCGCCCTCAACGAAACATTTCAAAGGAAGATGGCTGAACTAGACCCCGAGACAGGCGATTTTGAGTCTTTGATCGAATTTTACGTGTTTGTAAGGAAGTCTATTGGGATGCCTACTTGTCTAGAGTTTGCATCTGACCAAGGCACGAAGCGCAAGTCTCGAGATGAGGATGATACGGACGATGCGGAATACTCTCGTAAGAGAGTAAAAGCCATTACGTCTCAAGCAGACGACGAGCAGACCCAACAGCCAGATGGATTGAGTACACTAGCTGCAAATTCTACCTCTGGCACATCCTCTGGAAAGCGGAAGGCGGACGATTTGGGCGAAGAGGAATCTCATGGAAAGAGAGCTAAGGCTGGACGCGAGGGTGTATCTGATACAGTGGCTATGTTTGCGTCGTCGTTTGTATCGAACAGAGACGGAGGAGCGACAAACAACACTGAGACAGACGGCAATTTCACAGACCAGGGCGAGGCATCCCAAACCCCTACAGACAGTAAAATCGAAACTAGCGCGGAGACCAGCGATGGCCAGGAAGACAGCACCAGCCCAGATGCAAACGCGACCAACACTGAGTCCTTGGCCTCGACAGGCGAGACTGGAACTCGTTCCGGTTCCGCCACTCCAACTGCAGCGAACGCTGGTGGTCGCAGCCTATTTGATCGTGTAGAGTTCGACACAAGCGGAAATCCACGACGCGATGTAGCTGAGGAGCAAGATGCGAATGCACCCTCGACCACAGACAAACCGGCAGATCCTCTGACAGCGTTATTGTCGAATTCGAAATTTGCATCTTCGTTCAATTCCCCAGGAACCTCGACTCCTCTATTCAATTTTACCGGATCGGATGCTAAGTCTTCACAAGATCAGTCTCCTGTTAATGGAAAGACACCTTCGCCATCTTCAACCTCGCCGAAACCCGGTTCGCCTGCACCTGGCACTGATACTCCCGCCAAACCCCCATCCATTTTCACCACCAGCGCCTCCGAGTCTTCGGCACCTGAGACATCAAAGCCGCTTTTCGGAGCGAGCAGTACTTTCCCTAATACATCAGTTCCTGGAGCTCCCTCGATCTTCAAGCCTGGTGGACTTGGTGTTCCAAATGGAAGCTCTCAAGCATCTATCTTCTCGACCTCCCCAAGCACATCAGTCGACGTTAGCCGTTCCACTACACCTGGAGTCTCGGAAACGGGCGACGAAGGCGAGGGAAATGAGAATCTACCGCAAGTCGATCTCACGCGTGGTGGCGCGGGTGAGGAAGAGGAGGAAGTCATGTTCGAGACTCGTGCTCGTGGGTTGAAGATGCAACCGTCCGCTGGCTGGGAGACTCAAGGTGTGGGTCTTCTGCGAATTTTGAAACATAAGAGCACCGGTCGCGCGCGTGTCTTACTTCGTGCTGACCCCAGTGGAAAAATCATCATCAATGCTTCGTTGATTCCTGCGATCGGGTACAAGGCGTCTGGTAACTCTGTGCAGTTCTTGGTTCCAAAGGAGTCGGACAAGCCGGATCAGTGGGCTGTGAGAGTCAAGAAGGCGGATGTTGCGACTGAGTTATCGGACATTATGGAGAAGTGCAAGCAACAAGCTTAAATGACTTACCTCTCTGTTTTTCCACTCACATTCCGTCTTGGTTTCCGAGGGTGGAATATTTTTGCTTTGGCGTCGTGTCGTCTCTTGTTTTATTTACCCCTACCAGGTGGATGTACGTTTTTCGTCTCCTTGACAGTTCGCCGTCTCCGTCGTTAGTCTTTTTTGCAATCGTTCAGTCCTTTAAAAAAAATATGTTGGGAGGGAACACGGTGCGATGGATGCATACATTTCTTCGGTGTCATTACCCCTTTATAATTCTCGCAAATTGTAATATGTCTTTCCCCCTTTATCATAGCGGCTTTTCTCATGTGTGTTCTCTTTCCCCCTTGTCTATACCTTCTGCATTTTAAGAGATTTTCCCTTTTTTTTTTTTTTTTTTTTTCCCGCACTACCATGCATATCCTGTGTATAGAAATTTAATTCTCTCACGGCCTTCTTTCTCTAGCGCTACATGCCACTACACGTCTAGTTTTACTAGTCTGGCGTTACGTGAATACTGACACCCCTATTTCATTTCGATATTTCAATATGAGAGCAACTCACTTGCGTTGGTGTAAATAATGTTCAATGTATGTATTCTTGTTTCACGTACGGAGTACAGAGATACTTTTTCTCAATATAAGGTGGTAGGAACACAAGAAGCAATGCAAACACCCTTTTCTTCCGAAGGGATGCATTAATAGCGGCCTACTCAGGGGAAAAAGATATTACATCAGTAGCAAAATGCCGTGAAGGTGGTTGGAACGTCCGAAGAAAATTTTTGATATTTTTTTGACAGACATAGGGAAAGTAAAGGTGATGGTCATAAACTTGGAGACAAGGTGCACCCTTCACACACATGTCACCAACATCAAGAGAATGGGGTTGTCAAAATATATAACACAAGCCCGATATTTCCCTCTAGTACCGTACACCACAACCCCAATCATTCTCAACCAACCCACACAGACCGCGCAGCTTAAATCTAAGCATCCTCAATGACAGTGGTCTGCATACCCTTGGGGTCCTTAACATTCACAGCCTGCACGAGCGAGTACAGCTTCTCCTTGGCACCCTCCTCGTCGTTTCTCTTACGGCTGATGCGGACGCGCAGGCGGAAGGGGACACCCTTGATACCGGATTCCCAGACCTTCTTGTTCAATTGGGGGTCAAGGCGGACGTCCTTTGTGCCCTGTTCGAATAAAGAAAAGGAAGGTTGTTGGTTAGTCTATGTTTATGATTGCTTGCTTCCTGGTTGTCGGTTTGGTGCCGAGGTTTAAAGGAAAAAAAGACATACCATAGCATTCTCGGCAAAGTTGCGGATCTCCTTAATGGCTCTAGGAGCCCTCTTCTTGAAAGAGACGCCATGGATCTATAAAACAGGACGAGAAAAGAGGTAAAAATTAGTCTTCCGTCCGAAATGCCCGCTTTGCGAAGAAAAGCAAACTTTTGAGAGAAGAACCGAAGGAAGAAGAAAGGAAAGAATCCTTTCTTTTTCTGCAGGGCCTTATGTGGTGGACTTCATAAAACTAATTCGTGCTCTTTTCTTTTTTGCGAGACTGAAGTATATATTCCCTCCTCTTGAATGTATGTTTCGCGCACAAGTTTTTTTTTTGAAAACCCTCCCACAGTAGGCTGTTGCATTTCGGACGTAATTCCTTCTTCCTCCCATCGGTCTTCCGCAGCTGGATAGGTTGGATCAACGTACTCTCTTGTGAAGGTGGATAGTGTACTCGCGCGAGACGACGTCGGCGATGGCAGAGCGACCGCCCTTCTTCTGGGGTTTGGTGCTGGACATGGCCTGTTCTCGTTAGACGGAAAATAAGCAGGGAGCAGCTGAGAGAATTGTCTTACTGCAGGGAGAGGCAGGCCGGGTTGTCGAGGTGGAATTGTCGGAGAAAGAAACACGCTGGTTGAGCAGCAGCAGCGACGGGCGAAGTCGAGGTGCTGTGGGCTCGCTTAGCTTGCTGTTTCGGGAAGGGTGTCATGTGACTGTCATTTCCGGTTTGGGAAGAGAAGACAGCGAGGAAGAGAGGGTATTTATTTATTTAATTAAATAGTTGATTATTTACTAATTCATTGCATCTGGTTGGTTAAGTTAATAGTAAGCTATTATATATCTCATGGTCTGGTATAATACGTATGAAGGAAACACGATCACTGCTCCTCATACTTGACATCGCCCTTGCTGACATCGGGATACACATCGAATCTCCGCTGCGTGTAGATCGGAATGCCCTTCCTGGTATTCTCAATCATCTCGCCGTCGAGATCCGCAAGCACGATATCCTCTTTCTCCTCCGTCTCGCTGACAACCTCCGCAGTTGGGTTGACCACCATACTATGGCCGTAAGCATTGTAGGTCGCAGTCATGTCTCTGGCCGGACTACAGAGCGCAACATAAACCTGGTTATCCACTGCTCTGGCGCGGGCTAGTAGAGACCAGTGCATAGGGCCAGTGGTCATGTTGAACGCTCCAGGGTAGACGAGTAAGAAACACCCCTTGCGCGCCGCGATCATGGCGGTCTCTGGGAACCGTACATCGTAGCAGATAGCTAGGCCGATTTTACCATACTCTGGCAGATCCACGATAGTTACTTTGTTTCCTGCAGTCAAAATCTCGCTCTCTTGGAACCTGATCTTGCCCGGGATGTCAATGTCGAAGAGATGCGTCTTCCGGTGGCTGGCGATGAGTGCGCCGGACGGGGAGAAGACTAGCGATGTGTTGTAGTATTTCTTGCTCTCGGGCACGTATTCCGGAATACTGCCACCAACTAAATATGCCTTCGCTTCAGCTGCCAGAGCCGAGAGGGCGTGGAAGGAGGGTGACTGTTCCTTAGAGGGCGGGGAGGGCAGGAGAGTCTCCGCGTACTTGGGGAAGTATTGCGTTCCATAGGGCGAGTTGAAGCATTCTGGGAGAACAATCAGCCCGGCGCCTGACTTGGCTGCTTCGAGGACTTTGCTCCTGGCATGGGAGAGGTTGACAGCTTTATCTGCGCCTGTTTTGATACGGATGCTGAGTTAGTTGCTGTCGTGATATGAGATCCGATAGCAGCGAGAGGAATTGTATACCCGAGGCCAGCTGCACCAGGGCCAGTTTGAGCGGTTTCTTAAGGAGAGCTGCCATTGTTCAATATTAGTTGCGGCGTATGTATGTATCGAGCTGATGTAGTCGACACCGAATACTCCAAGCGAGTGGCAAACAAGACACGAGATAGTATTGCACCGTGAGGATGCGACGCTGTGTCTTCTGCTTCACTCTGCAGGCAAAAGAGCAGTATTATCCACATACATAATAACTCATTGCCACCCGGCAGAATTCCAGAAATATTCCAGAAGGCAACCCGAACGAGTTTATTCCCGATTTTCGGTTCAGACTAAATTAAATTTGATCCATCAAGGATCTGCCGCCATTCATCTCGTCTCGCTGATTGCCTGCGCGATATTCTTCCGTCCTTCGTCTTTATATCTCTCCTGTTTCCGCTGTTTCTGTTTCGATCTGGATCATGCTTCTCCATCGTCGATAATTCCGGCCTCTTGCGGCCCTTTCAGCGCGTCGCCTCTCTCCCATCGTCCCATCGTTTCATCGCCTCCTGCTAATCCACCGTTTGCTTTCTCTCCTGTGCTCGGTGGAGCAGCCCTTTCTTTCGTTTGCCGCAGCGCGCTCCCATTTCCTGTGCTGTTTCGTTCTTTGTGAGCCGACTCAGCAAAAGCTTCCGACATTCGAGACAAAAGCTCTTTATATTACTCTGGCCTTGAAAACGTTTAATACGCCAACGGCTGTTTGGAAGCGTCAAGAAGTGGAACAGTTGTCTCGTCTCTCCGCGTTAGGGACCTTGCTACTGCCATACATATTTCGCGCGTTATTATATCTATATAACCAGCATTTCCGCTCGTTTATTTCGACTTGAGGACGACATTTCAGTCACGCTAGCAATCATGTTCGAAGGCTTCTCGTTTCCTTCCCCCTCGTCGAGGGAGAACTCTCCTGTCCATGGTCGCGATGACGAGATGATGCTGGAGGCAGATAGCACCCTGATATCACCGTTATCCTCTCGTTGTCCTTCGCCAGTTCTCCGCGCTCGTTCACCCAAAGATCATCCCCTCTTCTCGAAACGCTCCAGATCTCAGTTCAGACAAGCGCCTCCGCCTACCTCCATCCCTCGCGGCTACATCGACGGTCATCGCCTGTCGATTGGAACGTTGACACAGAAACTACAAATACAGTCTCTCGACGCAGACGCGAGTAGTGATAGTGATGATGGACGAGGTTTCCCACTCACACCTCCCCGAAGCGCGCGTGCCGAAACACCATCGATATTCCTGGATAACGAACCTTTGATATCACCTGGCACGGGTTCTAGAAAAGAGCATACATGGCCGTCCTTATCGCCAACGTCGATGCCAGAACAGTGCCATCCGCGCAGTTCTTCGCTACCGGTACCCGCGCACTTGTCGTCGAGGAGATCATCGTACAGTCACTACCATCACGGCCGGAACAGCATGCGAGAGCAGCGTGAAACCCTTTCTGTTCTTCAGAACGCCTCGAATTCCATCTCAGAAACCGTTCGTCTGGCATACATGATGGAGGACGCCGGCTGTCTATCCTTTAACGAGCTGGACGAAGATCGACATCCCAGCTCCCTACCGCCGTCTCCGATATCTCTATCTAGGAAGCGAGCACTACTCAACCAGTCCTCCCGTCGACAAAGTACTACTGGCGGTTACAACAGCAACAGGGCCGGCGAGTCTACGTCTCGGTCGCGATTAGGTTCTACGTCTGCGACGAAAGTTACCAAAAACCAATCTTCGAGTGGCAATTCTGACCGGACCGCACATGCACTTCGGCGACGGAGCCTGGTTCTAGCAGCCGTAACCGCCATGGTTGACGGAGATACCTATGAGAAGCAGAATAAGGACCGTCGTGAGGTGAGACAATCGCGGCATGCTACTCCTACTTCTCGGGAGCCGTCCTTATCGTTGTCTCCGCGACAAATGCCTCGAAGTCAGCCGAGGCGAGGAGGCTCACCGCAGCCATAATCGCATTCGGAATTTTACTCGTTTTCTTACGTGTTTCCGTTACATGTATTTAGGTGGTTCACAGTTCTCGCATTTTATTCCCTCAGCATCGGTATTTTTATCTCACTCGATATACCCACTATTTTGTCTTGCAGTCTTCGTTTTTGGGGTCTTTGGATAGGCAACGCATATGTGGATACTATGCATGTCTTTTTTAAAATGCATATATCTTTTTTGGTCATGTATGGTGTTAGTGTGTCGGATCTTTTTGCACTTTCTACAGGTTGTTTTTCTCCAGGGATGGTTTGATGCATTTGATTCTGATTGGTGGTGTTTTGCGGAGCTTTTGTGTTCTCCGTCTATTTGTTTATTTTGCGCGCATATATCAGGATACATGAGCATGTACATTGGTTGGTTCGGTTATTTTTGGCTTTGTTCAATGCTAAAACTGAGATTTGAGATCATTACCACGCGTCAACTTTCTGGCCCCTGAGGTGATAGACAGGGTATATCGCTGTATTACTGCGCGCTTAATTGTCAAGTGAATGCCGTGAATTAAAAAAATGCCTCATGTCACGCGGGCGAAAGGAGTATCTGGGGCTGCTGGGGCGGTGCAAAACAAGAACCACATGAGTGATAAATAAACCGCTGGAGCATGGAGTAGACAAATAGGAAGATAAATATAGACAAAAGAATATGGTTCTGATATGGACCAAATGTTCAAGCACATTCTAACACGTCAACATAAGAAAATCTCTCTGCTAGTTATAGAAATACCGAGATAGGGAAATAAATTCCGATTGGTATCATACTCAGACATTAGATATCAGCTGAAACAGAAACGTTTCAAAACATGAACTGATCAATGGACTGGGGTTATTAGCCATCTATACATACATTCATATAGGACATACGGACTCACCTTGGTAGACAGCGATCTAGGTCAGCACCGCCAGAGGAATGATGACGGCAGCTACTGAAAGTACAGCCACAATAAAGAGACAAATGTAACGCGCCAGACGTGTCTCTTTATAGTGAAATGCCTCCACGGTTCCGCCGGACCACCAGTGCAACAGGTCATCGGCCATAGGGCTCCGAAGACCGATAAGGGCAACCACAACCCATCCGACAGGAACAGCCATCGCAGCTCCCCAAATGAGCTGCCGACCTAGACGCTTCTGTGCAACCAGGTCTAAATTTGGCGTCTTCGAACGTTTATCTGACAGACGGATTAACCTTGGTGGGCCCGGAAACACGTATCGTCCATCGGCTGAGCAGTACCAATGGCTGGCCGCTCCTTCCTCGTCAACACTTGCGAGGATGCTGCTCCGGTTAGACTGTACTTGTCTCCAACGCGGTCCCGAGCATCTGCTGACAGTGTTGGAAGGCGATGGGCAGAAATCTGCCGCGCAAGTCGTATCAAATTTCCTAAGACGTTCACGAACTAGATCGTCCCTTTTCGGTGATCTTCTGCTCCGTTTGCTGCTAGCTTTCGAGTGAGGTCGTCGATAATGAGCCGCTGCTAACGGTGAGAGTGGCATGGCCGGCGGCAACCGCTCGGTCGTCGACACACGTCGACTGTCCGGTTTATGCGCCGCATCTCCAAACGCTGCTTCACTCCAACGTGTCATCCAACTCCGAGTATCCCAGTTATTGATTAGTCCATGGGTGGATGAGCAGCTAGAACGGTAGATAGATCTCCGTGCACGGGGCGCCGGTCGCTCAATTTCGAGTAGCCGTTCGGTTGATCGCGAATAAACAGACAGGGAACGGCGGTTGTCGCCATGAAGGAGCGAATTCCTCTGGCTTGCGGGGCGATATGTTGGTGGGGGAAAAGCGAGATTCGGATCTATGTGCACGGAACGCCCACTGCAGTTTTCATTAGCGTCTGTTCTGAAGGCGTAATCATGAAAAGGGCCAGGAACTGATGGCTGAATGGGGCCTTCCGAATTTTGGTTGTCGTTATTGGGCTGAGGGGATTGACTTTGAGGAGATACTGCTCCCTCTCCTTGGCGATGGATGGATAGCCCGTTCACCATGAGAGATGGAGCCGGAGAGTGAGTGACAGGTGCACAAACGATGCTTTCATGTTGGCTATTGTTGAATTGGCCGACATCACCATCGCCTTTATTGTCTTTAATATATGAATTACCGAAAATTGTCGACTTACTGCTGCGATTTGCACGGAATGGGCCAGTCCAAGAATCCCCAACTTCATCCCTACCCGTCGACATCTTCGTCTGTTCTAGGAGATTGGGTGGAGTGACGCGAAATGGATTCCGGTGCGAGCTTCCTAGGGCCTCGGGGTGCTGGTAGTGAGCCGTTGATACTATTCGGGGTGCAAGGTATTTATGGGCTGTAGGTATAAGTGTTGGGCCTGATCCTGTTAAGGAATTAAACTGGCGGTAGCCGTCAGAAGAAAAGTGATAGTGAGGGAGTAACGCTTGTTGGTCCGTGCCGTGGTTCCCATCGGACTGGTAAGAGTGTGCAAGATCTGCCTGTCCAGGATGAAACATGCCAGGATATTGAAAAGACCCCGACAAACGACTATGTCGAGGGGACCTTAACGGTGTCCACAAGCGTGTCTCTACGCCAGCGAGGCTTCCAAAAGTTGAGTAGTCGGCTAAGCTGCTTCCCGTGTCAACATGCGGAAAACGCTGTGGCATACGGCCCGCAAATTGTTGGCTCCCGGCTACCGTTTCCCAGTCCTCCTCCTCGTCGTATATTTCCTTGTCCAGGAAATCTGTATACATGGAGTAATCTAAATCACCCTCATGAGCGTATTTGGCGTTTCTAGGAACGTTCCGGGTTGGAGGAGTGCAATTGCTGTTCGTCCTGTCGAATCTTGGGAGTGGGTTAAGGTCTCGGTATGTGGTAGTATCTGCCTTCTTCGTAGACCTAAACCATGAGGATGAAGTCGATGGTAAGCCCAAGCGAGAGCGTAGAGTGGCAAAAGACCAAGCACGCTGGCTTAGTTGTTGCGTGGACGTACTCTGGCTGCTTCCCGGGCCTAGCATGCCGCTTTCTGGAGGGGGAACTGTTGGCGTAGATGGTGCGAAAAATTCTTCCGATGGAAGGCTTGGTAAGTTTTCATGGGCAGCGGTAAGTCTTGTAGCGAAGCTTGCGGGGGAAGATGGGGAATCTTTCTGTGTCCCTATATCTGTTGGCGCTGTGGGGGGCCTATAGATATTTTCCGCCGTGGTATTGTTTTGAACTGATTTCGAATAAGCAAAGGTACGAGACGTCGGAATTTCCTCCTTGGTACTGGGTGTTGGGATGTATGGTGTTGAAGCAGATCTCGAATGTGCCTGGCTTGCGGTATTTGAATAGTGGATAAAATCTGTCCAGAGACGGTTACCGGTCACCAAAGGATTGGCGCCATCTTGCGGCAAATTTGTATCTGACTCCCGAACGCCCACTGGAACAGGGTCTGAAGCTGGCTCACAAGGCGTTAGTTTTGTCGCAGGATCCGTGGCCCGCAGAATAGAGTTGACTGTAGCCAGTCTATATTGGTCAGTTGCCATAAGCTCCGCTGCACGACTTAGACTGCGCGGGGATTGACTCAACGCGCTTTCACTGCCTAAGCTGTATCGCGATCTGAGAAGCTTTTCGATCGTGTTAGACTTGTCGACACGGCCACGAGCACTATGGAAATTTGGCTGATGCCTGTTCAGAAAGCGGGCGAGAATGGGACGACGATCAGAATGCGATTGACGGCCGTTTTCTGTGCTAGAGGGCGAATCGTAGTTATACGGTCGTTTTTTAACTAGCTTTGTAGGAGTGACCGACGTATTGCTTGGCCTCGCGCTTCTGGCCCTACTTAGAGACCGAAAAGGCATGAACTTGACAGGAAGGGAAGCCTCCTTGCGGACAACCTGGGACCACACGCGCCTCCATCGTTGGGTGTCGTCCTGAGCGAGGGGAGTTGGCGGATATAAAACAGGCCGTGCTTGGATTGGCTCTATAATAGCTGAATAACTCTCCTCTGATTTTGGTGCATGAGCACTAGGTTCTTGACAAGTGAATGTGGAATTATCGTCGTTTGCTGGTCCAGGTTCAGGCGCATGAGTATCAACCGTAAAAGGCACGTTAGAGGGACGGTTATCTGCGTCTCCACGAGCCGGAGACGGGTCAACAAGATGAGCGGCTTTGTAAGTGGCTGAGCGAGACCTGATAGACGAGTAGGCTGTCGGTAGATCTTTAAACAGCGTCCTTGGCGGAGTAGGACGATGTTGGATAATCTTCGCGTGGAAATCAGATGGCAGTGGAGGGATATCAGATTCTGGGGCCATTGTGTCTAATGATGGCGCTGAAGCAGAAAACGGAAGCCCTGCTAGCCGTAGCTTGCTAGACGACGTAGCATGCGAGGTAGATGGCCTTCGGGGGTTGAGGATCTCAAATTCGATGCCACAGTGGTATAGAGTATTTGTCGACGGGTTTTCGGGATCCAACACCAGAGCTGGGTCAGAAGTTGACTTGCTGTGACGAGAAAACTTAGCTGGTATTCTTCGAATTCGGGCTCCGAGAGCGTTCTGACGCGTAGAATTAGCCATATCTGACGCGTTTGGCACCAGAGGGGATGTAAAGAACAGTTGGGTTGCAGAGGATTGTCAAGAAAGGCGAAGAACAGTAGAAGACACTAAAAGAAGAACTCACAGGTAATCTATTGAAGAAAGAGGGAGTTAATGGCCTGCTGGGAGGAGATGTCGTGATGTGTTGTGTGGGAGTGTCTGGCGCCGAGAACAGAGGTTGTGTAGACACAACAGGGTCAATGTCTGCTTTGTTTGTGCTTGGACTGGCCACACTCTGCTGCTCATGCGGGCATTGGTACGACTCCAGCAGCTGCTCCACAATGGAAAATGAACTTGACGAACGAGGACTCGGCGACAATGGTAAGGGAGTGGGAGGGGGTGAAGGTGGAAGGCGAGGCGAGCGGGCCCTCCGCAGATTGAAAGTCTTGGGCTTCCTCTTCAGCGTTCTTACAGGGCTGGGCGGAACAGGGACATCTACTTGGGGTTGCGAGAGGTTTCTGCGGTACTCATGCAGCGAGAGTTGGCCTGGGCCTGCCTGAAAAGGCTCGGCAGCCTGCAACGAGACAAGAACTGTCGGCGCAGGACTGTTAGGGGGAGAAGAAGGCCGGCAAACAGGAGGCACTTCGGGCTGGAAAAGCGGTGGTGGCCAGAGAGGAGACAGAGGAATAGGAGACGTTGATGGCGCCGCGTCGACCATGATCATGTCTCCTTCTTCCAGTGCCATGGCGGAGATCCAAACAAATACAGAAACCTCTCCAACGCTACAAAGGTGGTGTTTCGTTTATAGGCCGCGACGAGGTACCTAACGGACTGTTCAGAATCAACCCTTATCAACTAAACCAAGAAATTTCATATACCAGTCCGCTGGGGGCATTGGAGCCGTGAAATACGAAGCACTTTTGCTGATATTCCAGCGCCACAAATGTGTCCTGGTTCTGCCAGAAACAGAGGTAGCTTACCCTCTCTATAACGCCAGCTCTTTCTATTCCCTCTCTAGCAACAACGCGTTTTGATATTCAAGGAACCACGGACGTTTGGCCAAACATGCGTCGTTGGACTTGGTAATGGTGCACACAAGCATAGGAAACAAACATGAAATCTATTTGCTCTAATCAAAGGGTATCAAAAAAGAACAACAGAGACCAGCTGCTGTTATCCATAAAGAAAAGTTACGGGCTCCCGAATGACAATTGCAACTGATCAGGGAGGTTTATATCCACAAAGAAAGATGACCATCAAACCTTTCTCACATGAAAAGAAATATACAATTTTATCAAAAAAGAATCATTTAAAGATGGGCAGCCAATGCAATGTCAGCTCTGCAAGACTTTCCATGTCGCGTACCTGGGGGTATCCATCATAGCCCACACACACGCGCGAGCTTGGACAAAACAAAAGAAACACCGCCTTCCCGAGATTCCCTGATTGTTGTTGTGGGAAATGGTGTGGATGATCGGAGGCTCGTGTCAAGAGCCTGCCAGGTACCAACGCGCTGGCTGGATGACAAAAAGTCAAACTTCTTTTCGCCCCAGACAGCACAACGAAAACAGGGCCTTGTGCGTCGTTCGCCGTGCATCCGGAGGAGGAGGGTGGGTTGGTCATAGGCGGTCCGCAGCCAATGAGGCCCGCGAATAGGCATATCTTCACGTCGGCCAGCGCAGCCCCAGTGCGCAAGCTCAACACCATCTCTACCAGTAACATTTCACGAACTCCTTTTCTTCACCATCTCACGAGATTTCGGCTGAGGAGCCCGAAGAAATAGTCTTCTTGATTTTTAGCACGGTAGACGTGGCTTGTTACTATTGATATCATGATAGGATTCCCGCGTCCAATCGAGTCTCTCCCTGGAAGGAAGCCTGCGATCGTTGATCTTGGGATGTTACCGTGCCATGGGCCCGGGTACAGATATGAACCTGCAGAAATTATTGTCAACTTTTTCATTTCGTAATACACGAGCTATCGTGGTGGATGCGTTTATGAAATTACAAGGTCTAGATTTAAAAGACGTCTCTTTCAAGTACCTGGATGATGGATCTCACAGTTACAGATCATGGTCATGGGATGGAGTGACCCAGCCATACAACTCCGAGTGGCTGGTGCTGATGATAATCTGGCTCGCAAAGCGAAAAGGATGGATGAAGCCCACTATCGATCACTTATTATTTCGTCGCAATCATCAAAATGTGTCTCAATTTACGCCCATGGGTATCACAACTCCAACATGACCTAATTGCGACTCCAATGCAGTATCTTCCTCAACACCTAAACGTTATTTGGCAAGGCAAGATGAAAATCATCAACCACGCATTTCTTTTCTTTTTTAACTACTGGACAGTCATTCCAACTGCTTGTACTCGTCCCCCTTATTACTGTAGGTACCCAAATGTAGCGACCGTTAAGCTACTATTTCGCAAAACGAGGGAAGGTCTAAACTCCCCTACGCCAGTACCCCTGCCTCGATAGCTCCCGGGTATCGCTTTTCGGTGATCATGCACGAAGCCGACCCTCCCAATGGTGAGTCGGCCGGCAAGAGGGGTGTAGGGCCGACGAATCAATGTACAACAATACATATCAGGCCATGCTAAAACAGTTGGATGGGTTTGACACATGCCTGCTAAGCCACAGGAGACCTGCATATCTATATCTTTCCCACCACCAAGCCCCATCTGGTCACCACCATCAAGTCAATACATCAATGTTGTTGTGCATTTCCTCCGAGCACATGCAAACTGATCGACGTAATGTTGATTGTGAGGTGTGGAAGGGCATGCAGCTAAGGAGAGAGATACGTTCTGCTTGTGACTGTACAGTTTTGTGATGCCACTCAGCACTGCAACCAATATTAAGAGGTGGTTTCTAAGGATGTGTCCTGTGGACGGCTACGGCCACATGCTTGTTGTGGCTTGTACATTTTCACATGTCAAGGCTGAAGTCTGGCTGCTTCTCATGAAACGTCCATCTACAGATGGCAGAGTGAGAACTTGAACATCTACCGCGTGCGATACCCACGCATCTTTCAGCTATTCTTATTTTTGGCGGTCGGGGGACGAATGAGGGTGAAAAGACTAGGACATTTGGAAGCAAGAAAAGACTATGTAACGGTCTACAAAATGATGCATTGTAAAGTCAGAGCCAAACATCGTCATACTGGCCATATTGTTGTGGTTTTGACTGGCTACTGACACTATGGTGCTTGATATCTACAGCCCAAACGGAGACGCCGTTTGCTAAAATAACGGCAGACGTACTGCAATGGAACAGTAAAACAAATCCTTTACTAACGCTCAAGCTAGGAAAAACTACGAAACAATTGGAGTTCATCTCTCAACGGCAACAATCCCAACAACCCTCATCGATGACCGTGCAACGGCCGCCCCAACTGATCTTACTTCTCGAATTTTCTTCTCATCAGTTCACCTGTGGGTTTCTCAGTTGATCCGTCAACGCGTCATCTAAACTGGTCGGAGATCGAGCGCGGAGCTCCACGCCTGGCGAAGACCGTAAATTTGCTGAATCCTCCACCCTCCGCGTGCCGCGAGCAATGTCCACTCTGCCGCACTTCGCTCCTGGCCGTTGACCGTGGCCATCATTATCAAATCTGAGTAATAGGCCAGTCTAGAAGATCGCCCGGCGTGTTTGACGGCATCGATGAGAATGAGCCGACTATTAGGCCTCTCGATAATACTCCTTCTGATGTTGTTCAATATCTTTACGACATCTTCGTCTTTCCAATTGTGCAAGCACATCTTGATCGTATAAACTGCTGATGGGGGGACGTATTCAAGGAAGTTACCGGCGTGGAGTTGTCGTATGCGCTGGCCAATGTCTGCGTTCTTGCCGTCAGCATTGCGGAATGTAGGCGTTATCATGTCGATGACTGGGGGACGATCCAATAATTCTCCCGTCATTCCGGGGTTCCTTCGAAGAAGGGACGCGAGAAAGTCACCTGTACCGCAACCTATGTCGGTGACTGATTCCGAGCTGATCTCATCCCATGGGTAATCGTTTGCTAAGAGGCCTCTCAACTGTGAGGCGCCGTTAGTCGCAAGCATGCCGTAAAAGTCGAGGTCCTTTCCTATCACATCGATGTTCTTCCACAAATCCATCTCGCTGGACATGCCATGTTTAATTTGCCAGGCAGATCGCTGTTCACCTGCCTTGATTGCTTGTGGAACGAACCACCCCGTCTCAAAAAAGCTTGACACCAATATCTTCGACCACCCACGCCATTGATCGCCGTGGTTTTTGCACAATAGCAGAGATGCGCGGTTGTTTGCGTATTTCCGGCTGGGCAGGTCATACGAGAAGATATTCATGTGTACAAGTATATCAAGAAGTTGAGAGACTCTTTCACGCTGCAATCCGCATTTTTCTGCCAAATCCGCTGCTGAGAGGGGCCCATCTTCCAGTAAGTCTGGAATTGATGCCTCAACAACAGTCATCAGAGCGGCAGCCCCAAAAGATGCTGCAGATTTACCGTTAGCCCATTGCAGCTTCAAGAATTCAACAAAACATACAGAAAAATATCTCTCCAACAAAGTCGGCCGACTGGGTCAACATCGACTGCAAGTGATCCAAGCTATCCACAACCGCAGAACTTATCCAATACAACTCGGCATTTGGCAGGGTCTTCGGGTCATGTAATTCTTTCTCGATGATGGCACTATATTCGGGCGATTTCAGTTTGTCGACAATTCCATCAAGTGATTCGCGGATCGCTTGAAACTCTGAGATCACCCGCTTGATGTCCGCCTTGTCGCATGGTTCAGGTGTAGTAAGCTCCTTCTTGACAACTCCATTTCGGGTTTCCGTCGCTGCCATTTCAAAGACGAGAATCTGGTCTATTAACCTTGAGCAAGCAAAGGTCGGACGCCGTGGAATGGTCTTCACAATTGTCTGGGGAAAGACGAAGATATAAGACAGCCTCTCTTCTGTTAAGGAGGACACCAAGGGGTCTTTATCGAGGTTCTGGGCTCCTTTATTACGTCGAGAGGGACTTACTGTTTCCGCCGTTGAACATAGTAAAGCGGATGTATCAGCTTCCGTCCTTTATTAACTTCTGCTATAATCTGCGTCAGCGGGCCAATTGCTGCCGGAAGAAGCTGGCCTAGATTCGCCGATGCGTGTTTCCTCTTTGATCACACACCACCAGCATCGGTCGATTGACAACGTAGCTCAATGACGAGATGCGATAATATGGAGCTTCGATCCTCGCCGGAGTTGGAATGTTGGTGTAGTCATATGTGTCCTTGCCTTGTAACTATTACCTCGATTAGTGCCCCATCTGCACTGCAATGCACGCGACTCAATGTGCCGTGTACGCCCCTGTCTGAGTACATTGGTGTCGGTACCATCCTTGGCGATTCTCTGATGAGTTGTACACGGTGCGATTTTCCCTGCGTTGACGCAATGTATGATTATCTATCGGCACCAACGGAGAATTAGCACCGACCGCGGTCGGGATGCTCTCTTTGATGCTGGAGCTATACACACAAACCCCGCTACTTTGTTGAGCCAGGTGTACCCAAAGAGCTAACAAGTCCTTTGAGATTAATATGAATGTTAAAATTTTGTTTAACATGATGCGTAACAATAAGTGCTGGGCGCCAGTAACCACTTCGGCTTCCGCGTATCAACTGTTTTCCTTATGGGCGACGGGGCGCTATCCGCGATTTGTGCAACGGTATTCCGCCACATCCACAATGGGATTTGTCCTGCTTGATTTTCTCTGGTGCCTAGTTGTTTTTCCTGAAACGTCAAGGTGATTATGAGCATTGTGTTTGAGGGTGGTATGCTGGAATGAGACACTTGGAGTCCTTGGGTTCTGGGGGGAGAATTATGTGGCTACCTTTCACGCACGGTGCCACTTATTTTTGTTCGAAACACACTATAATCATGCTTGCGCGCTGGCCCGCTGGGTGCTCTTAGATACTTGGCGCCACATCGGGAGGAATTGTATGGCCATAGCGTGGTTCTAAATCTGTGCGCTCAGGCCAAGGAAGCGCATTGGTAATCGTTCAGGCCTAATATCTTGATTGACCCCCTGGGGAGGTTTGTGCCGCCTTAACCGTCCTAGAGAGGTGGTGAAGACAAGGGGTGCTCCAGAACACAAGTTACGCCGCGTCCTTGTGGTCAGTCACGCTGCAGGGGTCATATTCGATCGGCAGCGGAACATGGCAGCTCCAGCGGAGCGGATTTATTGACCAACTTGTTGTGGTTATTGAATTTGTTGGAGCTAGGTACCTGCAGTCTGTCGAACAAAGCGCCGGGTGTCAACCAACCGGCCACTACGCAGGCAGGTAAAAGCATCATGGACCGGCCGAAGTAGACACCGATCCCCGAGGGCTCTTAGAGAATGAGAAGGGCTCTTTGTTTTGAGAACATACGGTAAGTCTGCTTTGCTCCTATGAATCTGGAGACCCGCAGACGCACGTATAACTCTTGATATACGTAGTCTCTGCGCCCGTCCAAGCAACAGTCGTGGAATCTGTGGCCGCAATATCCTCTATCGCATGTCCTGTCCGGAGGAGTCATTTCCATTGCATGATCCCTTCATCTGGTCTACCGGCTCTGACGCGAGGGACCTTCTGGGAGATGCGGAAACTCTTCTTGCAGCAAACTAGAGAATGTAACCTATGCGAGTTTCCAAAGTTATATAAGATCGAAAAACATGAGACTGCATTGCTGCTTGACGGCTTTCGCTGTCTACCCGGCTGATTGCTCGAGACAATCAGGTAGCTTTGTGGGGGAGGTCCGACGGCGGGTAGACAGACTCCTCTAGGCTGAATAAGTCGGCAATGAATTAGATTGAGCAGTTTGGACCAAAGCAGTTCTCTTTTACTGTGTTTGTTGCTCGGGCAATCACTACGCATAACGAGTGTGATCCCAAGTTCAACACAGCATTAATTTCGATTTTTTGCTTGATCAGTAATTCACTGTAGATAATCCAAAAAAGATATCGAGCAATAAGGGAATGCAGCCCACCGAGTCTGGAAAGGAGAACTACTTGGGTATCGACAAAACTAATAAAAAGAGCGCCAGGACGGAAAACGAATTAGTAAACAAGCATAAATCGCCTATTAAGATATCAATGTATATATGGCGAGCGGGATGCCGGTGTTAGATACCAGTCGTAACAGTCTCATGTCGTCGTAAAGAAAAGTGCCTGTTCTAGAGGTTCCAAAAAATAAGCTCAAGGTACGCCAATTCATAGCTCATGTACAAACTCCGTAGCGGAAAAACGCCATATCGCAAGTTAATTCTCAGCCCAACCAATCTCGATGCATCTGTATGCTCAAGCCAAAGAACCAACAGACGATAAGAAACAAATATAAGAAAATTATAGGATAACAAATGGAGGAATTGTCGGTAAGGTAGCGCACATCGCGTAGGCGAGAATTGGAATAGCGTAAGTCATCATGGTATTTACGTAGCCGGCTTTAAGAGGGGATCATCGCAACGGCTCAACTTTCAAAATCTCTTATATTTCTGGTGGGCGACATTGTCAGTGGATAGATTACACAGGAAAGCAGCACGACGGAAACTTACATCTTCGGCCCTTCTTCTATTCTGCGGATCCAGAGTATTTCCAGCACCCAAGAAAGCACGCCCAAGAGCTTTGGTTGCCCCAATAGCTGGACGCAATACAACGGTCGGTGCTCGTTTAATAACGGCTTTGGCGGCTCCGCCCGCGCTCCCGCTATCTATCACCTCACCGGGGACAGCGACAATCGCGTCCCGCGCTAGTAGGAGATCTCGTTCCAAACACGCATATCCACCACGCAACCCTTGAACGACACCAACGGGTTGATCGGCGTAAAGTGATATCTGGTTCTTTTCCTCTTCACTGCCGTCGGAATCTTCTACGTTCGTGGAAGTGGGTCTTGAAGACACAGTGGTCTGCGGATTGAGAAGGCCCTCAGCCCCCTCAAGGACAGTCTGGGTACCGATGGCCAGTTTTGCCCCCAAAGTGACCAGTTCGTTTGCAGTGGTTTTTGCGAACGACAAAGCGCCCTTCTGAATGCTGCGAACGATACGTCCGTCCTTCTTGTATTCGCGCCACGGTATAACCACCAGATCCTTGAATCCACTTCCTACACCAACGAGGGACCTGATAGGTGCTAAACCAGCAAGGACCCGAGGAAGTTGATTCGCCTTGATGTCCGGCATCCAGATATCATTGAGCGTACGTCCTAACTTCTCAAAGCCGGAAACTCCGTATATGATAACATGTCGAAGAACCATATCTGCCTGATCGAGAATGAAGAAGTTCATGAATTCCGTTGTCCTTCCAGACCGCAACCCAGCGTAGTCAACTCGCTTTGGTTTGAAATCCAATCTAACCGGCACTGCGTTTACTTCAACTCTTTGGAGGAAAGGCAGCTCAGTCGCGGCAGCAGGCGCAGATACCGACTCATCCTTGAACTCGAAAAAGCGACTCATAAAATCCAAAGCGTCTTGGTCGACGTGAAGCCGCAAAGGAAGCACGTTTGCCTAGAACGTAAATTTCAGTATTTTGCAATGTGTGCTGAATATCGGAAGGGCTAAGAGAGCTATTTAACTCACCTTCAGAACAAGTTCTGATGCAGCTAGCTCAGCAACAGGCTTAACATTAAGAACTTCCAAGTGGATCATGCTTGTCCCCGTCTCTCGCGGCCCAGCATCTTCCATGTACGTAGCGAACTTCTTCCAAGTTGACGTTGGAAGATGATCGAAGATAACCAAGTCACCAACGCGAACGTCCAAGGAACTCTGAGTTTCTCCTGAACCAGGCGGAAACACCACCAGATCCGTAGAAACCCCCTTGAGCTCGAACGTCATTTTGTGATTTTTGCTCCGTTTCAAGCGCAACCTTTTACCGCTCTTCGACGATGCTCGGTTTGCACGCATAGGCCCTGTGACGGTTGTGGCGGTAGTGGTATAGCTCTCTGTTTCGCTGATATCATTGATGTCACGGTTAATATCGCGGGAAAGTTCCCCTGGGTCTCGATTCGCTGGTATCTCAATATAAATGGAATTAAACAAGCAATCCCCAACCACAGTTTCTCCTCCATCCACATCTTCAATATCAGGGGAGCCCCTCGCTCCGCCTCTCGAGCGTTTCTCGGTAGCTCTGTTTTGGACATCATTGACAGCATCAGAAATAGTGTCCCTTGTTCGCTTCCAATCATACCCATCGTAGAGGTGCCAGATGATATGTACGTCTCGCATCCTCACCCTGAGGGGACTGTGGTGAAGCTTGTCATCATTGGAAAGACCATAAGTATTATGTCTAGAATCCCATCGGTGTGCTGTACCTCCCACAGAAGACTTCTTCGAAAAATGATCGTCATGGAAATCGAGACATTCAATACTTGAAGAGACTGCAATGTCTGAATGAAAGCTATCGCCTAAGCGCCCAGTTTTGGGTTGACCGAACCGTCCATGGTCACCAGCGTGACCAAGCATGGCCTGGGAGAAATCGCTAACATACTCAAGCTCATCAGCAGGGTCGCTACCCTGGCTTTTTACATTAGAGCTTGAGTCTGGTGAGCTACCAGGCAGTGACTCCGAATCTGCCGGGAAAGCTTCGCCCGAGAACGAAGCAAGCATGTCCTGGATCGGAACTATCTGAGTGCGATACTTGACGGCCTCATTTGGTGGCGTTGGAGGTGACAGTCCATTAAAAATCGCGATCAAGGTTTGAGTGGAGTCGGCACATGTCTCCATAAACAGTAGATCGTCCCTCACTTCGATGTCAACAGACCGTTCGCTATCAGAATCCAGCTGTATAACTTTTACAACCGCCATTGCTGATGATACGTGACAAACAGATATATAACCCATCCTATGCAAGGCCTCAATCTGGTCGCTCTGAGAGCGGGCGCCTGTCCGCCTGGGAACGTTCGATGTATGATCGAGATTTTGGACGTGATCAATAACCATTATCGAGGCCTTTTGAATATCAAGCTTAGCTTCGGACCCATCTACCTTACTGTGGACACCGGAGAACTTGGCTTGCGTTAGATTGAAAAGGCCTTTTGCTTGGGATTGACGCGGATTTAACCCAATCCCACAATCTCGCATAACGACCGCTAACCTTGCGGGTCCACCCACTGTTTCTGAGCCCCTAGAAGACTGCGTCGACGAACGGGCATGATGCGGCTTGATATCAAGGTTAGCAAACGATGTCGCCATATTAGCGGCTATGTCTTCCGTAGTAACGTCCTCTTCAAACCCCAAGGACGATGTAAAAGCGATGAGGACCGGGACAGAGTATTCAATACGTAGATTATTTAGCTTCAGCTTGACGGTCGGCTCCATTTCATCAGAGATATATTTGACCATAATCATGGGTATAGTCTTAGCCGGCCACTGTTGTTTATGATGCGAGCTAACCACTTCCCCAAGAAGTTGTTCAGCGTCATTGCGCACGATGTCAATCGTCGAAATCCGAGCTGCCATCAAAGAGGGAACGCTAACATGAGCAATCTCAAAGTTGCGGCAGGTGGCATGTAATGAACCTATCTGCTCCCCCATTTGAACCTTGGCCCCAAGTTCGCCAACCCATAGCAAGGTGATTATCCCTGGTCTATCATCCTGAGGTAGGTATCTTGTGACGGAGGAGAACTTAGCTATTTCACCACCAAGGTCGAACAACGGTTCCAACGACTGTGGGGTTGCGACATCTGCATGGATTTTGTCAAAGGAGATCCGCAAGACACCGCCCTTCTTACGCTGTCTGATAAACGTATCAAGCATGATATCATCGTCTTCATCGTATCTATCTTTAGAGGGTGTGAGAAGATTTACCAGACGCTCCAGATCTCCTTCCGCCGGGGTATCAAAATATTTCAGGTTGAGAGATGTGATTTCGGCTTTGATAGGTGAATGACTAACACCAGGCATCGTGTACGGGCCAGATAATCTGCCCTTGTCTATGCGTAGCTCGGCATTGGCCCGCTGAGCAAACTTCACGGCCGAAGTCTCGAGTTTCAGGCTACAGCGCTCCCCAACCAAGTCCACCACAAGACCCTGACTTCTGCTAAATGTGATTAACGATGGAGCGGCTCGTTGAGCCATAACTGGGCCATCTGAAAGTATCGGTTTGAAATGCACACCACGAGGTTGCTGAGCAACAACCTGCTTTTTGCTCTTGGTCGTCGACGTCGACACGATTGAACTTCCCAGTTCCAAGATCGTGCTTAAGCCACCGAACCAATTTGAGGTTTCCTCAAGACACCGCAGATCTAATGTAAGCCGGATGGGTAATGTCAATACATCGATCTTTGTATGTTTGACAGACCTAGTAATCAATAGTGCAATGTCGTCGGTTTGTGGAGTCAGTGAATCCCTATTCGTCTCCCGCATCTTTAAATCCTTGTCGAAAGCGAGGATGTCGCCAGTTTTGTGTCCAAATGTAAATTTAGATACGTAAAGGCGGGATTCCGACGGAGAAAACCGGAGTCTTGTATCTCGCAATGTGGCTTGAAGGATGGTACTCTCTATTGCAAAGCTGCTCTGGGGAGACGATGGCTGGGGCAAGTAAACGAAGGGATAGGAGTGCCCGTAGACAAGATCTAGGAAATTGACTGTGCAACTTGAGAGGTTGAGTCGAAGGTGCAATGGGAAGGACACATTATCGGCTTTCTGTGATTTCACGCTCTCAGATGTAGTGTTATGCGGCGTGCCAGGAGCCTGAGGTCCAGAAACTTCCATTGCAGCCTGTTCCTTGTACGTAGCAACCACTATTTGCCCCATCTTCGTAGCAATCCATCCACAAGCAATATCAAACTTCACAACTACGTTAGACATATCAACTTCAATCAGTTCAGGGCTCTCTTCGTCGATCGAGGGGTTGGAAGCATCCCCATCTTGCCCATGTCGTGGATTTGGGTACAACCGATTAAACGAATCGAGGACAGTGCGGTCTGTAGGCCCATCATGGATGACTGAGCCCGATAAACTTCGTACTGACGCAGCAACTGAACTCTCGCCTCTAGCTTGGTGACCAAATGTTTCAGTAGTTCGAGCCTTGTCCTTCCAACCTTCGAACGAAGGTAGCCACAGGACTATTTCGCTAATCTCTAGAACGCGCTTCGCAACCCTCGAGTCATGTTCTATGGAACTTGAAGTAGAAGTGTCTTCATGTGGTCCCAGTGTTGGTGTGGAAGGATCAGTCTCATATGGAGCAGTCGCTGCAGGGGTAGGAGTATTCAAGTCAAACTGCGCCGTGGCCAAGCCAGACAGAGCAAGATTCTGGTGCCGGCTTGCACCTTTCGGCGAACCCCAGCCTCCTGGCATGTGTAGGGATGAATCCGCATCTGAAGATGCATGGCTTATGGCGCTCATATACAAGCTCCTCGCCTCTTCGTGAGAAAATATCCTGGACTCAGTGAGATCTTCATTCGAACCATTCCCCTGGCTACTAGGTTGGGAGGCGTTATGCGGTTCTTCTATTGTTGGAGTCGCGGGTCCCTCACGCGCCTGGAAAGATTGATCGCCTTCTTGCGCGTGATCGTTATCTGAAACATCGTCTTGACCATTGTCTGAACAGAGCTCTGGTTCTTGCATTGTGCGTTCTATCGACTGCTGTATTCGCTTATCCCCCTCTCCATAGGAGTCATGCATTCTCTCATTCATCGAGCTACCTGGAGATTGGGGGCTTACTGGGCGTGGAGTACTTCCGCGAGATTCGTGCACATCTGCCGGGATCTCAGGTTGGTCTCGAATATCACTGGTGAATTGTGATCTAAGCAGTTGTTCGAGATAATCTGGGTCCTCCAGCCACGCGTTGTCGCCACGTTGGCTACTAGACAAGGACCGCTCAGACTCGGGGTAGCTTTCGCTTTCGTTCTCATCGGCGTCAGAAAACCTTCCGTCAGCGGAGGACATCGATCGCTGGAGGGCATCAGGACTATCATGCCTTTGTGAAGCAAATTGATTATGGAGCGACTGTGGATCAAGAATGGTGGCACGGCTCATGGAAGGCTCAGAGTCTGATTCCGAGACCTCAGGGATGGGAGACGGAACTCCGATCGGCGTGGTACTGCCCTCTGATCGAGGGATGGATTGAGCTGATTGGCCGTTAAATGTAGAATATCTGGAAAAAACCTCAGATCCCGCAATCAGCGCCAAGTCGACCTGTGACAACGTTATCAGGCGTTTTCCTGTCTTTGAAGTGTGCACATCAGCGGAGGGTAGCACAACACTGTTGACAGCCACCTCTTTAATCGTGAGCAATGCTGCCATTGGATCTGCACCCCTGTCGAAGTATTCATTGGAGGTCTCATTTTTCCGCACATCCATATCGATTTCCACCGACACATCCTTGATCCTCAGTTGGAGGCGATCTTGGATTCCCTTTAGAAACCCGGCAAGGAAGCCGGGCAACGACACTCCCTCGTGTAGCCCCACGCCCAACTCTTCATCCTGGTCATCCTCTAGCACATCTGAAATGGCGGCACGTAACTGTTCTCTCTCTTCATTTGGCTCGGATTCGAGAAAGGACTCGGCGAGATCCGTTGTAGATGGGACTCCGCCTCGATCATGGGCATCAGAATGAGCGTCCCTTGGGGTAGCTGCTTTAGCCTCTTTAGGGGAATCTCTACGTCCAGTATGTCTATGGCCTCCCCCAAATGACTCGTTTTCTTCCGGCTTGAACCGTAAACGAATCTGTATCTGCTCGGCCTCGATGATGATACTACTGCTGTAGATATCGGCCGGTACGGTGACATGGACGAGAGATAAGCTCGCTTTCTCAAGCACGCAGTTTGGCGGTAAACGAAGAATCGTAGAGACTCTCTTTAGGATACGAATATTGTCAGCAATCAAAGCATCTCAGAAACAGCCTGACTCAAAGAAAAGCACAGACATCGTACCTCCAGCCGCAAATTAACATCTCTCAACTCGAACGTGCTTCGCTGTCCCAAGTTCACACCCAGGCGGTCCGGGTCGAGAGAGTCTGTATCCACCAACCCCAGTTGCGACAGAGCATATTTCAGAAGCCGCTTCTGGACGAAAGATGGAAGAAGATACGACATGGTCGCAGCGAAAAGGCTCGAGCCTCAGGGCTCACAAACACCTCTGGCTTTCATGGAGAAATAAGCATAGTCCGGGGATCTAAAACGTGACCGGGTGATCATGCTCGATGGTGGTGAAAGTTAGCGTGACGTTGCCGATAGTATGGAAGTAGATAGCGGAGATATAGTAAACAGTAGGTGTGAGGCCGTCAAAGGACAAACACTGTAAAAGGCAAAGACAAAGCAGCGCCGCTACCAGCACGACACACAACAGAGAGTTCCCAAAAAAGCTGGATCGGGGGTTAAGAGCAGAGGTACCTTGTCCAGGAGGCTGATAGAAGGATGACCGCAGTGGATGACGGGATGACGATGTGAGCAGCCTTGCAAACGCTGCAAACAGGCGGGTCACGGGGTGCGGGCACGCGTTAGCCGGAACGAAGGCGGCTCGACTGCAAACAATGACGCGAAGACAACATTGGAAGGCGATTCTTAGGGTGAGAGAGAAGCTCTGAGCTCCGCCAGAATGCAATGCCTGAATTGTGGGAATGTTCTATCACGTAGTCGGCGGTCAGACTTCGTCTCGGCTTGAAATGGACCTGGCTTTGGGGGGAACTGCTGCGGCGTACATATGCCACGTATATCGACGTGGATGGTCTTGCGCGTTCCTTGCTGGCATAGCCGGGGCAGCCTCATTACCTCAAGATATGCTTCGTGTTGATCAGCCTGAAGAGTACTGGACATTGCGACCTTTGAGTTGTAAGTATACATCCCTGATATTTCAGGATCTTGGGGACACGAAAATTCCAGTCAGAGATACGAACACGGCCATCTCATTTGCCTCCAGTGGAGTTTCTGTCTAGTATTATACGCCTGCTTGTGTTGCTTATAAGCGTCAAAGTAATCCGCATTTTGGCGCGGAATTCAGGCCGGCATGGATTGGTGTTGCGAGTTTGGAACCTGGGCACGTCCAAACATTGCTTGTGGGATTCGTGCGCTTCTGGCTTTCTGCAGTACTTTTCTTGTTGGGCCTAGTTATTCATTCAGATTGAAAATAATTTGTGACTTTGCTAATTAATGGTGAAAGGAAATTCAAAGTTCTTTTCTTGCCATTTACAAACTGAAGGGCCGCATTCACGCATAAACTTGGACTACTGACTAGGTAATTTATGTAAGACTGAGACTACTATGTTGTGGCCTGTTTATCTTTTCTAACTGTTGACTGTCTTATAGCACTGAAGGAGACATGGATAACACGTATTAGATCCTGAGGAGTGTACTCAGGTGCATTTGCGGTATCTTTTATAGTCCTCCACAGTCAGTTATTGGTCACCTCTTAAGGGTTTCTTTAATGTGGGGCTAGAGACTGAAAATGAAGCCTTGCAACCAGCTATGTGGAAGACTACATCGCCCACGAGCTACTCCCCACGGCCAGGTCAAGTACTTCCTCACACGAAGCCATGAGAGCTTCGTTCATCAGCCTTAACATCCTGCTAATCACTACACATAAGGAGCCACCGACTGTCTCAGCTGGTCATCGCTCACTAAATCAAGACTTGTACCTTGCACCATCAAGCAACCCCTGATGAGCAAGCTAACAATAATGCAGCACAAGGAGCTAATTTTTGGCATAAGCCATGTGCATTATTTCAGACATTCCTGTTCGTTTAAATTCTATGCATTGTTATTGGTCTGGTTAAGACTGCTGGATATTATACTCCGGCTAATATCTCTCGTCAAATCTTCGCCCCCTGCCCCTGTCTCTCCTTAGTCATCTTCCGCTCCAAGGCCCGCAGTTCCGCCCTCTTTATCTTCCCGCTGATGGTCTTTGGCATGAAGCTTGCTTCCACGAATTCTATACGGCGAGGGTACTTATATGGCGCTGTCTCTTTTTTGCAGAAATCCTGCAATTCAGTGATAAGTTGGTTTTGGTCGTGGGCTTTGTATTCTTCCTGTAGCACGACGAACGCTTTCACGACTTCAACGCGCGTGGCATCAGGAGAGGCGACTACTGCAGATTCTATGACTGCTGGGTGCTTTTTGAGGACTGACTCAATTTCGAACGGGCCTGTGCAGGATGAGCCAAAATAAGTTAGCTTGACTCCAATGAGTTCCAGATCTGCCGGCCCGATTGAGGAGTATCCAAACCAAGGGAGGGTATACGCTGGTTAATATAGCTCACGCGAGCCTCCAGGAACGTAAGAGGCGAGGAATGCGTGACACAGAGGATAACGAGGAGCACTGACCAATTCGATACCCAGAAGAGTTGATCACATCATCTGCCCGACCAACAAACCAAAAATACCCATCTTCATCCTTATACGCTCGATCCCCTGTCAAATACCAGGAGCAACTGGGACCTTTACGTTCTGGAACCGATATCTCACCATTAGATTTTACATACCCAGCAAAGAGGTTAATAGTTCTACTGCCAGTTTTGGTGGTCGTTGCAAGGGCAATCTCGCCCTCGCAGAACGGGGGAGTTTCCTTCCCTTCCTCGTCGATCACCGTCAGGGGTACTCCAGGCAGCGGAATGCCCATGGAGCCATGCTTGATCTGCATACCTGGCAGATTTCCGCAGATCAGTGTTGTCTCTGACTGACCATATCCATCTCTAATTTCTAAACGGCTCATTATTTTCCAAACTTTGATGACCTCATCGTTCAGAGGCTCACCGGCTCCTACACAATGCTCGAGAGCCATTGGTGGCCTCTGGGCAAAATGATCATGTCTGGAGGGGACGACAAACTGCCGATAGGCAGTTGGCGGTGCACACAGTGTTGTTATGGGGTAGTTGTGCAAGTTATCGAAGCATCTTTCAGAGCTAAAAGGGCCTACAGTTTCCTGAATGAAAAGCGCCGCACCGCAATTCCACGCGCCAAACCATGCCCACGCTGCCTTGGCCCAACCTAAAGTGATAGCGTTTGTTAGACACAAGTTACATTTAGAGTGATTTTGCTCGGTTCGTAAATCGTAACTGATCCATTATTTACCAAAACACGCTCGTCATTCCTTACCTTGTTCAGAAAGATTCCAGTAAAGCTTCCCAGGTTTCAGACCCAGCCACAGGCTTCCTGTCAGAACATGCGCTGCGAACGGACTCACAGTTAGCCTTTAGAGTGTCAAGAAGCATCCGGTTGATAGTGTTCCCAAACCTAGCGGATATGAAACCTGATTGTGCAGCACCATCTTTGGCATGCCCGTTGTTCCTGAGGTGAAGTAGATCATTGACGCATCTGACCACTTGGTTTTTGGCAGGGAATCGTTGAAGATCAGCCCCTGTGGAATTTTCTCCATTTCGACATGATATTGAAGGACATCTTTGAGGGCGAGGCCTGCGGCCTGGATGACGATCCGAATTTTGGGGCAGCCTTTCTGGATAGACTTGAACTTCGCTACGCTCGCTGAATCGCCAATGAAGATCGAAGCTCCCGAAGCTTGTGCTCTATATTCAATATCATGTGCAACTGCCAACGTTGTGCATGGACAAACGACAATGCCCGCACGAATAGCAGCGGTTGCAATCTCCCACCTATTCATGAGCGTCAGCTAGTTGTACACTCAATAAGAGGACCGATCAATAATAATTGTGAGCTGACCATGCTGGTACTCTGGGCAGTATGACAAGCATTCGATCCCCTCTCCGGGCTCCTAGTTTTACTAGCAACTCTGCAGCACGATTTGACTGTGACGAAAAGTGACGATAGTCTAAAGAAAGTGGATTGCGTCCATCCTGGTCTACCCAAAGCATAGCTTGGGGTGACGGAGACCTTGCAGCCCACTTGTCGACGACATCTGTAGCAAAATTGAAGTACTCAGGGCGATCTGGGAGACTGTGCTGTAATTTTGACATCGCTATGCTTATTCTGAAACGAATGGACTTGAAAGCAGATAGATTCCCAAATTTCCAGGCCGGCTTATCCAATCAGGACCAATACCTAGGGCGATTAAGGTGGCTGCGGAAGCGAAACTCTGCCTTGCACGGATGATATACCAAACGTCCGGTTATCAGATAACAGGTTGCCCCGCTGTTGGAAGTGCACACATGCTTCTTTACTAAAACAGAAAATGGACTTGCGCAAGGTGTTCGGTTGAACCACAAAAACCAGCCAGAGAGAGCTGGCTGTGGGGAGACGATCATCGCCAGGGAATGCGGGGATGGGCCCTCTTCTCCGGGCAGCCACTGCGGCCCTCTCTGCACGACACTTGCCCAGGATCAGGGAGTAAAACACGGGGGTCTTGTTAGAGCTGTTTTGTCTTCGTTTAGATTAAAATAAATGTATGAAGCCCTGTCGCAACCACACGCTTCGCGCTTTTATTGTCAATATTTGGCAGGCGTTTGCCATTTGTCCTGCGTGCGCATCAACGTTTTTTCGGCTAAAAAAAAAAAAAAAAGGTTCAATATAGCCGAACCGTGGACATAGGAGATTTCCTCTGGAGCTGGACATAGTTTTAACTCTGCTCATGAGAACCACATAATTCGTGGTATGATTTACCAGCAAAGCCATTGTGTTTCACCCAAGTTAGAAAGGAGACACTGTAGGCACCTAGTTGATTGGTTTGTGTCAGAGGATCGTTCGGGTGTTCCGTGGCGGTCGTTATCGGTGACGTGGGGCGTTAAAAGTGCTCTTCAGCGACCCTCGAAGACAGGAATGATAACCTCCAACTTTTTCAGACTCTACGGAGTAGGCCTCTATAAGGCTCGCTGGTTCATATTGTCACATATATTTATTATGAAGCTGCAGCAACGGAGAGCTTCTCTTCGAGTGCTATACTAGTTTTCCCGATGCGAAACGGCTCACCGAGATACCATCAATATCAAGTTAGACCATATGTATAAATGGCTGTTAATTTACCTGGATAAGACGGAGATGAGCACCAGCAGCGACCAGGACCCTTGGACGGCTCGTTAACTGCTATTGAGTAAATGCATGCTTAGTTGGAGCCACAGTGAGGATAGGGCCGCCACCATGGCTCATTACTGGATGCAAACCACGAACCTTGAAATTCCTCAGACATTTCCATTTTGCCGGCCTGTCAAATGAAAAATGGCGGGGCTGAAACTGTTGCGCTACGCTTACCCAGATCGATCTTCGATCAGGTTAATATCAAGATATACGTATTACGCTGGACTTTGCGTGCACGGTGTTCCGTGGATGCAAGGCAGGGATGATATGTGACCTCCTGATATATACCTGTCTTACACCCTTTCTGTGTAAATGCCATGAACTCTCCACAGCAGATGTTGGTCAATCATTACACGGCAGGACTAAAGGTCCGCTCCTCCACATGGCGGATGCAAATACTGCCGTTGAATCGCGCGGCTATCAGACGATCATCATTGTCATCACTTTTACTGTTGTCTCTCTTATAGCAGTGTTTCTACGAAGTCTTACCCGCTTTGTCCTCCTCAAGAGTCATGGCTTGGATGATATTATCATACTCGTTGCAATGGTATGTCATCTTACGCACCAGGTTAACGAAACAACGTGGGCTTCAGACATAGCTTATACTTCGCCCAGGCAATGTCCATTGCAACAACAATCTGCCAATGCCAACGTGCGTCTCCGGTGAGCCATGCCTAGAATGTTCATATTCTTACCAATGCTTTGTAGAGGTCCGTTACGGCAGTGGGAAGCATGTTTCGGTGGTCACGGAATACGAAACGATGATGTCCCTAAAATACCTTTTTTTCAGCATCATATTCTACAACACAGGCCTTTCGATGACGAAATTCGCGATCCTTATCCTTTATAGACGAATTTTCGTCTATGACAAAATGAGGACCATCTCCGCAATTCTCATCGTCTTCGTTGGATTTTACTTTGCCTCGACGGTCATATCGGCGATCTTTATGTGCGTTCCCGTCAAAGCATTTTGGTATACTGAAATGCAGGTATAAACTCACAATCCGTTTCTTCTAACTCACGTCCAGGTTTGCTAACGTTTTTACAGAAACAGCATCTTGCAAAGTGCGTTGACCAATACGCGTAAGGAAGAACTATTCATCAATCTAATAACAAAAAGGTTGCTGTTTACTGATATTACTCAAGGTTATACTACGCCAATGCCGGCTTGAACATTGGAACAGACTTCTCTATCCTTATATTGCCGATTCCCTTTATCATGAAGCTACACGTGAGCCGAAGGCAAAAGGCCACTGTAATTATCCTTCTCTCTTTGGGGTTCTTGTAAGTACCGTTCTATAAATCTTCTGTCATAGCCCCAAAGTCTCTTTTATATGTCTCGCCGTCATAGCATTCTTCCTCTTTTTTCGCTAGTCAATGAGAATCTAACTGATCGCTTTCAAACACAGTACCTGCCTAGTGTCTGTACTTCGTCTTTGGGCTTTATACATACTACAGAACTCTCCAGATCCTACATGGGAGCAGCCTGCCACAGCCTATTGGTCTGGAATCGAACTCAATATGGGAATCACTTGCGCATGTTTAGCGACTATTCGCCCTCTACTTACCCGCATTGCTCCTCGACTACTCAACAGTAACCACTCCGCGCCACGTTCAGGGTATACAGAACGCCCATCCATCAGGTACCCAAGACACAAAGAGAGGATGCCGACAGATGATAGCTTTGCCATGCTCCATCTCGGACGCGACAATCAGAGCCAGGAAACGTATGCTTCCGTGGATGATCGATGATACCACAGTCATGTATCCGAAAGAACCGCGAGACGGCGCAAGGTGGCCTGAGAGGTGATATAATAGTTGAATCAATTGCCTCTCGTATTGTGTAGGAATGATTATCTTTTCCCTTACGTTCTGGGAGCTTGTGGTGTCAATAATATACCCTGTTAATTGGTTTTATCTGGTGTTTAATGATTTTTCTTCGTTAATAAACGGTGCACAATCAATATTTCTGCTATCCAATAACGGTCTTGCATGTCCCCTCATTCCCTCATACGCATTATGTCTTTGATTTTCACGGGAATATTTCTTGTGCATAGCCTGACTTGGGAAAAGGATGGAATTGGCGAAACCTGGCAATATAACGTTTGGGAATCATGAGGGCCGATAGTTGAAAATAGCTGCGTTTCATTGTCGTTATCTTGTTCAGTGACAGTTAAAGAGAATATCTCTGGTACTGCAAAGGGTCAATTTGTGCTGCTCTTTTTAGATGTCAGCTGCCTGGCGGTGTCATCATCTTTACCAACTCACTATATTATTTATTAGCCTTCTTTGCACATTCTAATACCTTATAACTGGGACAGAGCTAGAAGCTGGTTTCCATACGCAGATTATCTTCCGCTGATATCTTGTTAAGCGCGTCGATAATTGAGTATGCTTCAAGCCGACCTGACGATCGTAAATTTCGCTAAACGACCATGTTTCCGTCTCTGGTGATATGATTCAGGCTCCCACTTTGGAAAGGAACAGCACCATTGCAAATTCCTGATTGGCTTGGGCAATCCCAAGTGCGGCTCCGGTGTCTCTCGCCAGTAGCGGTGATGATGTTTGGGTAAAATGTAGAACAACGCAATTTCATTATATCTAAAAAAGATCAAACAATTGGCCAGATTTTCTCAGCACTTGCGTAGAGTTTGACATCATTCTCAGCATTCGAAGAGATTCTCCGTAAACTGAATAGAGATAGTTGATTGAGTGAAGCTCCTCCGTGCTAAACCAACGAATGAAGGTTCGTTGTACTTCAAGGTTTGTAGTACTTGAGGCTTCCCTTCCTAGCCAGTCACCTTTTTGTACACGGCGTATCTGAGAAGCCGTTGGCAACTAATGCACTTCAGACGGATTTGCATACCTTTGAAAAGGTAGGCAAATAAGGGTTTGTGTATTGATTCTGGTAGGCACGGCCAGGCATATATTCCGAAACGGCACGTTATAAGTGGATTTAACAAAGTTTGTCCCTCTCTTAGCAGCTTTTTAGTTGCTCCCACTTGGCCACCTTGCAGCATCTTGGGTTTTCGACCGATGAACGAAAGTTGCTCACCTACAAATGCATCGGTATCTTCTGAGAATGGAGTGATAGGTAACGATTTGGAAGCAAAGCGATGCGCTTCTTGTCAGATTTTTGGCGTGTTTTTGTCCACCTCCACAGTGGTGAACCCTAATCACACTTGGCCCGTGCAATGGAGATAAGATCCATTGTTTTATCTCTGGTCGTTGGTCATGAGTCGTGTGCTCGCAGCGCTGATAGATACCGCAAATAGTTTATGCTCCGCTGGCTCGTGTTGAACACGGCGTGGCAAGGCCGCTGACAAGAAAAACACGCACAGTCGAGTGTAACATCACTATCTCACTATCTCCGCCCACTTATCGCCTCCCGCGTCTTGAATGCTGACCAGGGTGGCAAGCACATGTTCGTTGCCTGGCTGTGGACAGAAAACGACAAAACTTGAACGGGTTGAATCTGAATTTCCCAAAGGCTTATTCTCGGCAGCAAGCTGTCCATGGTTAATGCAAAGAATACCCGGGGACCCTTCCTGCACTTTATTTCCCCAGAGTTTGATCTCTGCGGGTGGATGACGCTAACACCAACCTCCAGCGTCTACATCCAGTCTGATTGGCGGCATTCGAGGCTTGACCCAGATGGGAGCGCAAGCTTCGTTACATCCGCTGCTGGCCAGCGAGAGGAGAACAGCTGCCAACCTGGGTTCGCGATTGTTGAACCACAGAAATCTCCCGCTCAGAAATGGCCCACCAGCCAATCAATGGCTTATCTGCGGAGGAGCTGTTGCGACGCTGGTTTCTTTGAACCTCATCGAGGCCTCTTCCCTGCCCGCAAGCCTAGTTGTCTGACAGCCGGCTGTCGCGCTGCTATCTGCACAATCTTCCGTCTGTGATATGAATGGACGCTTGGAGATTCGGAATTCGCCTATTTCTCTCTTTCCAGATCCTGGCATCTAGCTTCCATACTCCTCATTGGCCTGTTATTCGGAGCTTGAATTCAGGTCCCTGACCTGTGGTTGCATCGGGCCAGATCCATGTTACTCCAGGATTTCGTTTAAAATAAATATCTTCTGGTTCCCTCTGCGACCACACTCCATCCAGCCCTATCGCGCTGCTCGTGTGCGGGACAGAGCCCGTGGCACCAACCTCATTGGAACAAGGCGAACAAGCTCGTTGGTTGCACAATCTCACGGCCGTTGTATTACGACCCTGACAACTATCCAGCTCGTGCTGGCGTGCCTCAAAAACAAGAACTTTAGTAATAATGGCAACAACGGCTGGTTTGGATCGAGGTGTGGATGGAGAACAACCTCCGAGCCTCGAAACCCGCAATGTAGTTTCCGATACGGCGCTCGATCCCGCTAACCAACACCATCATGGACACCACAACCATTCCGATTTCGCAGAGAGGGGTCGCGAGGACGAGGTAGTGTATACGAAGGAAACCGTCCTGGAAAAACCAAGCCCATCAGACGCGGCTCCTCTCGATCACTCTCCAAGTCCTCCGGACGACAAGATGAACAAGCCAGAAGGAGATCTTGAAGCGGGACGGACAGAAGAAGATAGCGGAAGTTGGGATATTTGGAGACTTTGGAGTACCTTCCGGGCGCGGTATAGAAGGGAGATCCGTATAGGAGTCCACCTTGTTATTTGGCTTCTGTTCACCGGGTGAGTTGAAAATTAACCGTCACTCGAACCGTTTTCCTCCTGCATACGAATTAGATAACCTTCGTTATATACATTGCGGTTATATCTATTGGCTGTGAAAGAAGACTGATCTGGATCTTCCTACAGATGGTGGATAGCGGGCCTTATTTTGCGGCGTCATGACCTGGGTTGGGTAGTTCCCTTCCTCATATATCTATGCATCACGCTTCGGTTAATATTCTTCTATGTTCCAATCAGCATCGTAACCAGGCCGATGTACTGGATTTGGGCTCGTACTGCAGTGCCATTTTCAAATCTGTTCCCCCAACGATACCAGACTCCTGCTGCAGCACTCTTGGTGGTTGCTGTTATTCTCATCGGGTCATTTGCTTCCCCAGAGTCTCAGGACAATACACGTGAAAATCGTGCGGTCAGTCTATTTGGATTGGTTGTGCTCATTTTCGGCCTATGGATCACGTCCAGGAATCGAAAAAAGATTGTGTGGAGAACTGTCATTGTTGGAATGCTTGTTCAGTTCATTATCGCCCTGTTCGTTCTCCGTACCGGAGTGGGATACGATATTTTTAATTTCGTGTCAGAACGGGCCACTGATTTGCTCGACTTTGCGAAGGACGGTGTTGTATTCTTGACTGAAGATTCTGCACGTAGTGTGACATGGTTTTTAGTCAGTGTCATTCCGGCGATTATCTTCTTCGTCTCGTTAGTGCAACTCCTCTTCTACAGCGGAATTCTCCAGTGGTTCATTGGCAAGTTTGCAGTATTCTTCTTTTGGTCCATGAGGGTATCTGGTGCGGAGGCGGTTGTTGCTGCGGCCTCCCCATTTATCGGCCAAGGAGAGTCCGCAATGCTGATTCGGCCGTTTATCAATCACCTTACAATGGCGGAAATCCACCAGGTTATGTGCTCTGGTTTTGCTACCATCGCCGGTAGTGTTCTCATTGCTTATGTGGCAATGGGAATCAACCCCGAGGCTCTAGTGTCATCCTGCGTGATGAGTATTCCTGCCTCGCTCGCAGTCTCGAAAATGAGGTACCCTGAGACGGAGGAGACTCTGACTGCCGGCCGTGTCGTTATTCCCGAAGATGACCAGCATAAACCATACAATGCTCTACATGCGTTCACCACAGGTGCTTGGATGGGCTTGAAAATTGGTGCCATGATCGGTGCAACTCTGCTTTGTATTATCTCTCTTATCGGCCTCATCAACGGTCTCCTCACCTGGTGGGGTCATTATTTCAACATCAACGACCCGGAATTGACCATTCAATTGATTGTGGGCTACCTCTGCTACCCGATCGCTTTCCTTCTCGGCGTCCCACGGGGCCCCGATCTCTTGAAAGTGGCCCAGTTAATCGGTCTCAAGCTTATTACCGTAAGTTATTTGTTCGCTTCAACAGCTGAGACAAACGGACTCCGTATCAAGACTTATTGTACCAATTGCTAACCGGAGATGATAGAACGAGTTTGTCGCATACAATGACCTGCAGACTAACCCAGACTACGCCGACCTTTCCCCTCGCTCCCGCCTCATCGCTACCTACGCCCTCTGCGGTTTCGCTAATATTGGCTCTTTGGGTAACCAGATTGGTGTGCTTGCTCAGCTCGCTCCAAACCGGAGCGGTGATGTGTCCCGCGTTGCTGTCAGTGCTATGCTAACTGGGGCGTTGAGCACGCTTACCAGTGCCAGTATTGCTGGGCTGCTGGTTACAGACCAGAAACAGTTATTTACGCCACCTCCAAGCTAGTAGTGTTTGCTTCACTAGGTTCTAAGGCTGCTAATAGGTCGATTATTGGTCATCTGTCAAATTTTATTCAAGGAGAAAGGGGGTAGGGTTGTCTAATATAGAAGTTAGCTCCTACACAGTCTACGAGCCTCGAATAACGAGTGACTTGCTCCTTTTTTCCATAAGCACCTTAGTGTGCATGCATGTCTAAGCTTGTGTTCAAAGTACAACCAAAGGAGCTTTTACTCGTTCACCGTCACGGTTTTCCTAAAAATTGAGGGGTGCGCTATGTACATTTTGTTTCTTGTCCGTCGCCAGAAGAAGGATGAGTTCAAGCATCTCCCATCAAGCTTCTGAAAAGAACCGATTCAATTCAAAGCCCAAAGAAATCCAATACGTCAGTCTCGTGCTCGGGAACACCATGGCCCACTCCCGCTGCGCTATACCCAACCAGTTCCCCTTCGCCATAGACGCTTTGTGTATACCCGCTTTGCGGCGTGTTCTCATTTGTGGCGGTGAGAGATATGCCGAGCACGTTGGACCACTGCTTTAGCGATTCGTCGTAGTTAGGGTAGCTGAGGGTTGTGTCGGCGGTGCCGTGCCAGATCTGCATCTTAGGCCTAGATCCATCATAGCCTATTCGAGGAATGTGAGCTTTTCATAATTCACTTCAATGGGTACATGGCACATGGTGCTTTGCAAGTGAAAAGCACCATACGCAATCAAAAGCAGAATAAGGCTCTTACCTGGATACCCAGCGCGAACCATTTCACCCCACTCCTCAGCCGACTTTATAAGCTGTCCACTCGAGCACTGGCTATTCCACATACCCTCACCCTGGAAACATCCATACGGAACGCCCGAGAAAGACGCGCCTCCGCTGAAGATATCCGGATACGCACCGGCAAGGACTTGCGTCATCATTGCCCCAGAGGAGGACCCTGCCATGAAGACTCTCTCGGCATCCGCACCGTATTGCTCAAGTGTATACCTAACCATTGACGCAATACCCAGCGAGTCACCGCCCGCATCATGCGTAAGAGTAGCATCCGAGTGAACGTCCCAGCATCCGCCGCTATCAGGGGCGTCCGGGTAGATGACGATGAACCCCTTTTGGTCCGCCAAACTGGCGTATTTAGTTCCCTGGAAGTAGGCCTGCGCGGTGCCCGTACAGTAATGCATTGCCACCAAGATTGCCGGGTTCTCAGCGACTGCGTCTGGGACGTAAATGTACATACCGACGTTTGTGGGGTTGTTGCCGAAATCGCTCACTTGTGTGAGTTGCGCGCTCAGTGCTGAGGTTGCGAGCAGAAGCAAGCTGCCCAGACGGCTGGTTAAAGAGGGCATGATGAAATGTCTCTTATCAAGAATTGGCTTCAGTCACTGGAGTAATGAGATGAGAACGGCTGTTTGCTCCAAAATTAACCTTGGGTTCCTCCTCCGCACGTA
This sequence comes from Spiromastix sp. SCSIO F190, assembly GCA_014805645.1. Classification (NCBI taxonomy): domain Eukaryota; kingdom Fungi; phylum Ascomycota; class Eurotiomycetes; order Onygenales; family Spiromastigoidaceae; genus Spiromastigoides; species Spiromastix sp. SCSIO F190. The sequence goes on along the minus strand of WXTY01000006.1, from coordinate 2,174,922 downwards.
TATTGCAGGCTATGAAGGGCATGGTTGCCAGGGTATATATAGACGAAGCACCGTGTCGGTTAGCAAGGAGATGTCGAAACACCGACGCAGTGAAGATATGATCGTCGTCTGCGAGATTGTATGAGCGTATGGGAAATAGATTGCATGACCAGTCAACAGCCTGCATTTTTCTGGAGAACCCCGACTGAAGCTCAGAAGTCCAAGATTTAACATGGGTATCCGTACCAAGTCCGCATTATTTGCCGAAGAAGACTTCCTCGTGGGGAAGATTAAACTGGGAATTTTATCCGGCAGCCCGATCATCGAGCTAAAGTATCGAATGAATAGAGGATTATATGGTAGGAACCGAGACAATTTGCGGAGAAATTGCCGAATGCTGCTGGATATTGTACGGCACCGCTCCGCAAAGGTTTCATATACCGGCCAGCATACGGGCAGTATGGAGCTGTTTCACCATGGCTTCCTTTGATCCCTTTGCTCCCTGTCGAGCGGCATTCACAAACAAAGTTGTCCCAATAATAATGAAGTTCTTCTCTGGTCCCGGTTGCAGGCCGAACATCCCTGGATTGGTGTATTCGGAGCCGTGCAATTAGCCAGGAACAGCCGACTGTGACGTATCCCCATATAAGAGAAGGGAGAAGAGCCAAATCCTTTTTTTTTTTTTTTTTTTTTTTTTTTTTTTTTTTTCTTGTTGAAAGCATTGCTATGGTCAGTATATCATTCATGACATTTTGATGGCCCATTAAGCCGGGTTACCTAGAGAAACCAACCTCCTCCCAAGTTAGTTGGTTTAATACACAGGGATTGTTATTTTATCCCTTCTCTCTCGTCGTCCATAAAACAACCAAAATATAAGAATAATAGTGCCCATAAGAGGATTAACCAATGATCTAGGTATCGAGTTATTAACATGTAGAGTGCGTGACACACACAGAAGGAGAAGACAACAGTAGGACCTGAGCAGCGTGCGTCTTGCTTGTGTCTCAAACGATTCAAGCCAGGTAAGCCAGGTCTGCCCTGAATGTCGAAGAAATTCAGCATACGTGCACGAGCAAAACGTCTATTACAATGTGGCAAAGGTAATTGACCAAGCTCGGAAATAGGAGTAGTGGAAAAGCAAAAGCCTATGAGGAAGAGACAAAATAACTGCAGCAATACAGTCACACAATCCTGAAAAACTCCGGCCGATGTAGGAACTGGATAGAGGATGTGACACAGCCAAAACCCCCATGTTATGCGCCAAATACCCAAAGAGAACCATACATTCCAACCGCACTCGCGTTGTCTCTTGGGATTCGTGAAAATATCTACTCGTCGTCGATGTCGCGGTGCCGTGAAAGTACATTTCTCTTGTACTCTTCTGGATCGCTGTCCCAGAGCTCTGCAGCTTGTCCGTTGAGTGGACTCGCACTACAACGTCAAAATAACATCCATGGTCAGCAACGAGTAGCTAAATACCAATGCAAGCACACAAAGATCCGACTCACTTATTTGGTTCGCCAAGCAGACTCTGCAAGCTCAATAGAACCGTCTGCACGTTATACACAGCGCTCCACTTATCCTTCAAGATATCAAGACAGATCCGTCCGGAGAAGTCAACGTTAGGGTGGTATATGGGAGTTTTAAAGAGAACGGCGGGAGGCGAGTACGGGTAGTTGGTGGGGAAGGAGAAGGAGAGCTTGAGCACGAGGTTCTCATACGGTGTCTCGGTTGGTCCGTTGATGGTTGCGGTCCATGAAAGAAGGTTACCGTCTGCGTCTGGGAACGCAGATATACCAGGCGAGGGAGACATCATGAGCTGCATCAGCTCACTCTGTAGTCTGTACATTACCATTGCTGTTAGGAGGTTGATACATCAAAAGAGACGAGATGCCGGAGCAACCAAGGTTTCCCTGAAACGTCACAAAGATGGGTAGAACCGGTATATAGAACGCACCGTTTGGTAACACTCTGGGTATCCGTTCTTGGGGCAGCAGCGGCCAGCTTTGAAGTCTCGCGCATCGATAGCCCATCAGGGGCGGCGTTTTGAGAGTCTTCAAGAGAGAAGTCCATGGCTCCGAAGTATGACGTCCTCACAAGCTCTCCCACGCAAAGGACTGAGACAACGACTGAACAAAAGCTATGGGATAGCAGCAGAAGTGGCGAGACAGAGAATGCAGAACGAAAAAACGGAGAGCAGAGCGGAGCGAACGGTGGTTATTTATCTGCTGTCGAACCGTAGCAAAGTGCCCGTATTGTGACCCAGGAGAAGACGAGACGCACTGTCCAAAACACCGGAAAAGAAAAGCAAAACAAAAACAAAAACAGCTGAGCTATTAGTGACTGACGTGGCCGTGTTATTATTGCTGTCCTGTCAACAGAGGGAGAAGCCAGAAGAGAGCCGAAGGAGGTCGCATGGACATGGACATTGGAGATGGAGATACTAGTTCGATGCTTGTTTACCCAGCAACAGCCCACACCAACAATGCCGCGGTGATTGGCAACCAGCGACAGCGAATAAAACAGCTAAATCGATGCGATTGTTTTGCGGCGCATCGCCAGCCAGTGACGCGCTTCTGACCACGGTGAGCATGAAACCCTCGCGTGGCAGACTCGTGTTTTTTCCAGCTGCGATGGTCATTCCTAACACTCGTCCCCGCGTTCTATTCGTAGCACACGCTCGCTGTGCCGCAGAACCCAGACTGACCCTGCTGATCCGATGAGCGACTTGTCGCTGCTGGCCCCATGAAGCACTCGCAGTTGGCCCCGTTGCCAATCGACGTGCCTTTTCGCATTGTCTCCCGAACCATTGGGTCGGGTGCCTACGCCTGGTATATTTAGCAACGGGTTTTTTCTTTTTTATTTGGTCCGAAACCCGATATGCTGATGTTTATGGCGTCGCAGTATCAAGCGGGCGTGTCCCCTCCGCAGTGAATCACCAATCTTCGCTGTCAAGTTTATCCACAAAGAATATGCGGCTCGACTCGGACGTGTCAGTTCGAAACAACTCCAGCTTGAGGTGTCCTTGCATAAACATATCGGGCAGCATGACAACATCATAGCCTTCTTCGAGACAGGGGAGGACGAGTGCTGGCGATGGATAGCAATGGAGCTGGCAGAGGGCGGGGATCTGTTTGACAAGATCGAAGCAGACGAGGGGGTTGGGGAAGATGTCGCCCATGTTTACTTTTCCCAGCTGGTCAGTGCTGTCGCATACATGCACTCGAAGGGAGTTGGTCATCGGGATATCAAGCCTGAGAATATCCTTCTCTCCGCGGATGGCAATCTTAAAATAGCGGACTTTGGCTTGGCTACTCTTTTTGAGTATCAGGGCAAGACGAAGATCAGCACTACCATGTGCGGCAGCCCTCCATACATAGCACCGGAAGTCATCAAGTGCAGCAAGAGTCACTCTCATCAGGGTCGTCCTGAGGGCTACAGGGCTGATCTTGTGGACATATGGTCCTGCGGAGTTGTCCTGTTCGTTCTTCTTGTTGGAAACACCCCATGGGATAGCCCTACCGATGAAAGCTACGAATACTGCGAGTATGTGAGGACTAATTCAAAACCCAACGACGAGCTGTGGGAAAACTTGCCGCCGGATACGTTATCTTTACTTCGAGGCATGATGAAGATCGATTCTGCGAGTAGATTCTCCTTTGAGGACGTACGAAGACATCCCTGGTTTACCCGGTCAAATATGTACTTGTCTTCGGATGGCAGGCTAACGAATCCTATCAACCTCGCAACGAAAATGTTTGAATCGCTGCACATTGATTTTAATGCCCGCTCGTTACCTCCTTCGTCTGCCGACCCTATGGTGGTGGATGACCCCGAAACAGATATGCGTCCGAAATTCTCAGCCACTCAACCAGAGCAGCCCGTCGAAGATATGCTAGACTGGGATGGACCACAGCGGCTTACCACGAGCCTTGTAGCATCGCAGCCCAAGGTGGACTTAGCCGCTACTACCGAACAAAACCTTCTACTTCAGGAACGGTTGATGGAAGAGCCATCGATGTCGCAATTCGCAGTGACTCCATCCGTGCCTCTCAGCAGGACGCAGAATGCCCAAAAATTCCATGACATTGTACCCTCCTCTGGCCTAACTCGTTTCTTCTCAATCTGGTCCCTTGCTCTACTCGTCCCACGTCTTTGCGAGGCACTACAAATACTACATGTGCCCGTCACACCTAGGCCGTCAGAAGCCGATGGCTCAGTAGTGATCCGGGTTAGGACGTGCGATGACAGAAAGTGTCCGTTGAGTGGGAATGTCATAGTGGAATCTATTGCGGAGGGCCTTGCAGAGGTGGAATTCGTGAAGGCAAAAGGGGATCCCCTGGAATGGCGAAGGTTCTTTAAGAAGGTAGCCGTCCTCTGTAAAGATGCGGTCTTCAAGCCTGACGGGTAGGAAGCACTATGTGTAAATACTCTGAAATATACTGCCTCTACGCTCCCGCCATGTACGATCAGCCATCCCAAGAATAAATCCTTCTCTACACCTCTTCGTAAAGACCTCAGATAAATCCCAGATAACTTCCGGGTCACGTGCGATGCAGTCGAGGTCATATCGACAGCGGCCCGATATATCCATGATGTAACGTCTCACAAGAAGGACGACCACAATCAGACCGGCGGTGCGAGATGAGTGGCCCCATATTGTCCGCACCATCGGCCTCATGGATAAACTGCCAGTAGAGCTTGTTGCTCGAATCATCAACCGTGAGCGAACTACTGCTGTCGCCCTCCATCAAATAATTACAACTGACCCTCGTCGACATCTAGATGTTCCCCCGCACGACCTGGCTGTGCTCCAGCGCGTGTCGAAGCGATTTTACGCAATATGCCGTGACAATTCGCTTTGGCGGATGCTCTGTTACCAAGCAGACTGCAATTGGTACAACTACTTGCATACCTTAGCCGATTCTGCAACTCCTGAAAGCTATTCTGGAGGCAATGACATGATAACTAGCATCTTGAATCAGCAGTTAGGTCCGTGGGGTGGTAGTCGTGGTCTCTCGGATTGGGGGCCTGCAACTGGCGATTACTATTTTGCGAGGAGATTTACTCACCCAGCCTCAAAATCCGTTTCTCAATGGGATCCATCGTACGAGGGTGAAGAAGTTAATTGGTACTCAGAATACGTTGCGCGTCATGCTCCGCTTTCAGTGCAATGGCTTCAGGAGCCATATCCTCGCGAATCTTGGAGTGGTGGCCAGCAGAAGATTTCGAGACAAACCAAGGGTATAGGGATACTAAAAGATTCCAGCTACGGAGGTTTGGATCATGTCGTCGGGCCGTTGGATAACGGAAGTGTCTGTCTATGGGACCTTAGTCGATCGACATCTGCATCCCAAGCGTTCAGAGGCGGGATCGCGAAGACGAGCTCGCCGGATATACTTTTCGAGGATATATCACACCGGCCCGCTGCATTTTCCAATGGTTTGTTTTTGGAATTCATTGGCGTGGGAGAGTGTGTCAGCATAGACTCATTTTCCAAAAGGGCATACATTGCAGTCGGCAATCTTTTGAACGAGGTCGATCTCGCTACATTCCAGGTTGTATCCCAGCAACGCTATACCTGGCCGGTTTTCGCACTATCTCAGGAAACTGAGTACCACGCGCCGCTCACTATCGGGACAGCATTAGGTCTAAATTTATATGACCCTAGGTCTAGTTCGCAACCGGAATGTAGAGATTACTTCTTATCGAAAACGGAAGAGGCGGCCCGAGTGCCACCCGTGCCATCCAGACTCTCCAGCCCATCCCCTGTTGATAACTGCAACTTTGCATCCTTATTCCAGTCTGGCCCTCTTTCAATATTGCATCCTCCAGCACCGAATGCAAACTCAATTATTGTTGCTGGTCATTTCCCGAGCATTCTTTTATACGATCGGCGCTATTTTCCGCGCCTACAGGGTACTATGCATTCCGGGGCGAGCCTTTGTGGTACTACCACTGTTTCTACTTCTCCTCGTCCGTACTCCGATGTTAACCCGGAATGGCAGAATAGCCACACCATTGTTGCGTGCGGGGAGTATAGAGGTCGTGGTTCCTTGGAGCTATTTACTCTTTCTGCTACGTCTGAATCAAATGACTGGAGCCCAGCGAAGGGACCTTTATGGAGAAACAAGAGTGTCTATCAGAATAGGCAGAGCGCGTCACGGTCAAAACTACTTTCGATAGCATCTCACGGCACAAGGTTAGTCTATTCAGACGCCGATGGCTACATTAAATGGGTCGAACGCGATGGTCGAACAGAAGTCCGACGATGGAATTTAAATCGGGATCCGTCCTATTGTATGAGGCCTCGGTCTCCGCTCTCTTCACCCTCCAGTTTCTCGGGCAGGTATCAGCACGCGCTTTTTGGATTAGGGCTGGATGCAATTTACAACGAGATTTCGCCATTCGAGAGGAGCAGTTCAAACACTGAGGAGGAAGTTATTCGCAAGATTCTCCCTACTGGGACTGATGATGTTCCTGATAACGAGCTTCTTTTGTGGACTGGTGAACGTATTGGGAGACTGAGATTCTCCCCGAAGAGCAGTCAATGGGAGGCTGGAGACGATCTTGATTTGAAAGATGAGTCCAACAACCAGGAGAATTCAGCGGTACCTTCAGGGGGACACGTATCCTCGAAGAGGATGCATTTGGCGAAAAATAGGCAGTATGAAGAGACGGTGCAGCAGTCATTACAAGCACACAGGAACGAGCTCAACTGGATGGGCGATTTTGGTGCGGATTCATGAATGCATCACTATACACTCCGAAGTTGACAACACCAAAACACAAACATTGTCATAATTGGAGCCCCTATACAAAGCAATCTATATTTCGTCCATATAGAAGACACGGTTTAGTTTTCACACCTCCACATGACGCTTTTTTTATTTATTTCTCATGGCATCTAATGATATTTGACCGTTAAATCGCAACTAAATGGATCAATGCGGCACCCCTGCCAGGTTTTCAAGTTTTTCCCCAATTTGGCGGCCGAGGTTCGGCATCCTGAGTACACAAGTGATAACCTGATGAAAGCGGCGGCGAAGCAGGAAATATTTCGGGATTCTCACGAGTTTAAGACATGCCTAGGCAATCTGCATAATAAACACTAGAAGGCCGTAGCGAAATAAAATATCAATCGCAGCTTAGGAAACCAAGATCCTCAGCACCAGCTACAATCACCGAGACGCCGTACTTTGACCGGTGCCGATGCGGGCTTGCTTCCTCAGCATCGGTACTGATTACACATGATCGTATCAGCAACAAACTTCTTGCTCCCAACAGATCTTTACGACATTCAGGAAATCAGCGAATATAAGCAGGCTCAATTACCCTTCTGTTCTCTTCCTTGAATCTACGCCTCTGACGACTTATTGTTACTTATTCAAACGCACCTGATACGGCCGATTCGATCCGCAAGAATCAGCCATTTTTCGCCCCGCGATTCCGTGCAATCCTATGATTTTTGAGAGCGCAAGGCAGCCTTCTTTCCTACTGCCGCCGTGAATACTCGACGGTCCCTATTATCAGAAAGTATCGCAGTTGCTCAATCTCTCTTTGGCGGGGAAATAAAACCAGATCGGTCCCTCACAGTCTTTCCGGTGACGGGGAGACCGCACCTCTCCAAATGCCTTTCAAATCAGAGGAAAGCTTGCATTTTAATACGATAGAAGAATCTATAGAGGCATTCAGTAAGTGGTCTTTACTTCCCAGAATCCAATTCCCGCTCCACGGTTATCCCCGCACGTCACTTCTTTTGCTAAACGGGCTTTCTCTTACGTCCAGGAAATGGGGAGTTCATAGTAGTTCTTGATTCACAAGACAGGGAGAATGAGGGAGATCTGATAATCGCCGCGGATGCCGTGACATCTGCAAAGATGGCATTCATGATTCGTTACACTAGGTAAAGACGCTATCATCATACCTCCGAGCACGCACGAGAGCTTCTATCTAACCAATCCCCGGGGATTTTTCCGCAGTGGTTATATTTGTGCCCCAATAAAGTCCGACCTAGCAACCAAGCTAGATCTTCCACAAATGGTCCAAAACAACGCCGACCCAAACCGCACAGCCTATACCATCTCAATAGACTCGAACGATCCCTCCGTCACAACGGGTATATCCGCGCGGGATCGCGCCCTAACATGCCGCGCCCTCGCTCGACCAGACGTGTCCGCGCAACAATTTCGAAAACCGGGGCATATCCTCCCTCTCCAGGCGAGATCAGGCGGCGTAAGGGAACGGAAGGGTCACACCGAAGCTGCGGTGGACTTTTGCCGGTTAGCGGGTAAGACGGAAGCTGGGGTCATATGTGAGCTGGTGGAGGAAGGCGAGGATGTCGAAGGTGTACCGGAGCGGGAGGATCATGACATGATGAGACGGGATGGATGCTTGAGGTTTGGGAAGAGGTGGGGGTTGAAGGTCTGCACGATCGAGGATTTGGTGGATTATTTGGAGAGGGTGGAGGGGAAGCTACCTACTGTGAATGGAAAGCGTTGAGCGGTGTAGGAAAGCAGAGATATGGCTTTTTTGGTTTGCCGCTTCTTATGATGTTATCGAGTGGCCTCTCATCACTCCGCTGACTGTATATATAGTTTCAAGTTCAACACATATTGTGTGCATGTAGAAGTGTTTTTTATGAGCTAAGGGTTTTAGACAACGTCTTTTCGGTCGATTAAATGTACAAAGCGCAATATTCATGAATTTGAAATACAGAAAGTAAATGCGAGGAGACGAATCTCAACTCGTTCTAACAGAGCCGTCGTAGCATGTGGATATCAGTCTAAATCCGCCATGAATACGCTGATGTGATGAGATCAGAAAGCGACAAGTAAAGAAAAGAAAATTTGGTCCAGAGCGGCATGCAGTAAGACGAACGCGGCGCAATTTGGCACACGCGAAAACACCAAAAGACAAGAAATCCATAACTCCTTAAAATGCAAAATAGGAACACCCTCAGCAGAGTTATCTACGATCCCTCTCTCTGAGATTCATTCTCCAAGCCAAGGTAACTCTAGTCTCGATTGGATAGCTTTGCATCATCTCTTGAGATGGGAGTAGTCCCTCAGTATACCGGCCATATGCGTATTGGTCGTCTTCCCGCTCCTTCTGACTTTTTTGGTCTTCTTCTGCTCGACCTTAGGCCTGGGTTTGACGACGTTATTTTTATTGGTCGGCGTAATCCCCGCCTTCTCTAATTCTTCTCTCACAGCCTGCGCATCAGGAACCCTGATCTTCTCCCAGATCTGGCGAAACTCAGGGTCAAAATGTTGTATGAGCGACGGATCATTTGCCCATACCATCCTTGGATGGTCGTCCTTCTTGTTCCGTGTAACCAGTAATTTCCCCTCTTTCTCAAGCTGATTGATGGCCTCAACGATATTAGGCCATCCTTCTTTGAGCTCGCGCACGCTCATACCTTGCGCAGTAGGTTGCGCCTGGAGCTTTTGAAGAAGCTGGTCTGCCGTGCGGATATTGTGAGGAGGGCGGAAGCGGAATGTACCCTCACCATTGGCGCCTGACGGATCATATTCCACTTTGTCATGCGACTGGAGAATACGTCTCAACGCCTGGATATAACCTGCATCATGATCCCGATGCTGAAGGGACAGATAGGACGTGATATCCGCAAATTTCAACGGGTAGTCCTTGCTCTTCATATGTTCAATGGCGTAAACAACCTGCGTCATAATATCCTTGCCAGTGCCCGTATTGGCAGGCTGCGAATACACGATATCAGCGTCATGTCGCCTCCCATTCAGCGCAGCCGACACAGGGGTTGAAGAGGATGCCGGAGTCGGCGCAGACGAGGGACCCGCTGAAGCATTGTTTACAGCAGCGCGACGATCTGTGGGCATACGGCTAGCCGCAGACACGACGCTGTTGTTGAAGGAGTTAATCTGATTCTGGAAGTATGACATGGTGAAAGCGGGTGAGTGATCAGGCTGAACAAGATCAGACTCGACGCCGACAGCCAGTGATTCTAAAAAAACTGCATCCACCTGCAGTACTGCCTTCACATTACAACACTGATGTAGCATGTAGAGGAACAAGGGCAGCCCAAGAGAGAGTCACATCGAGACAGAGAGAAAAGAGATGAGATGCTCTGTTCAGTTGCTGTGGTCAGCCATGCACGTGACTCCAGCCACCAACAACCAAAGAGAGTCGAATGTTGCTGCTTGCTCTGCTCAACTCACCCTGGGCTGCTCGGCTCACTGTATTCTTCACTCCCTTGTTGCAGGTCATTCCTTTGCTGTTTCCGCAATGAGATAAGGTTGCGTGCAAACTCGCGCTGTGTTGGACGGCGCTCCGATCCGCTGCCTACAAACAACCGGCTGGGACCTACATCACCGCGCCTACGAGATCTATTCATCTTACATTTGCAGCCGGCGGCCTCCTTCAATCTAACTTACCGAGCTCATCATGGCGGCCGCTGCGGTTGACCTACCTTTCATTTCCTCCCACTATTCCGTCTCCGAGGGGGCTCTGCAGTCCTTAACCCAAGAACCGACCGTCGAGCTAGTCAATCAGTTGCTGGAGAGTATCGCTGCAAAAGCTCGTGAGACAGAGGAGCTCAAATCGGACAAGTTACGGCTAGACGTGGAGCTAGAAAATGCTGTGCGCAGTAGCGAATCCAAGGCCAAGGTTCTCAAGAACGCTGCCGAGAAGAACCTCGCGGAGATATCTGATTTAAGGAGTAAGCTCCAAGAAGCTGGTAAGTATCACATACATGAACGGACTTTAGGGTCGCGGGGACTAAGTGTTTGAATTTATAGAAAACGCAAAATCGAACCTAGAGTCAGAAGTTGCTACTCTCAGGGCCTCCACTACCAACAGCGAATCCGAATTTGGTAGCTTGAAGTCTCGAATCGCCTCTCTTGAAGCTTCCAACCGCGACACATTAGCACTCCTTGAGTCTAAGTCTACAGCATACGATAAACTTGCGGAAGAACTATCAACCCAACATCGCAAAACAATCGAACTGAGGCGTGAAGTCTCGAACCTCGAACAAAAACTCCAGACTGCCAACTCAGCTTCAGCAAGCACACGATTTCGTGAACAGAGTCTTCAACAGGAAGTCGATTTGCTGAAGAAGAACAATGAGTGGTTTGAGACGGAGCTGAAGACGAAATCTAGTGAATACCAGAAATATCGGAAAGAGAAGAGCGCACGGATATCTGAACTTCAGCGTCTGAACGAGGAGGCGAATTCGTCTGTTGATGGTTTGAAAAGGACTGAAAATGCTCTGAAGAGCCGTCTCGACGAAATCGAGCAGAAATATGAAGACTCATTATCGACCATTCAAAATCTGAAGGAGGAATCTATCCAAGCTACGGAATCTTTTAGACTCGAGCTAGATAGCGCCAATCGTCTCGCGCAGCTTCAGGAGACAGCCGCTGAGACCGCGAAGAAGCGTGTGCAAGAATGTCAAGTTTCATTGGAAAGGGCGAGAGACGATGCTGCTACCGAAATTTCCAGACTTCGAGCTGAGATCGAGACCGAGCACTCAGACAAGGAGGCAGCTGAGCGACGTGTTGCGGAGCTCGAGTTGAACGTCCGACAACTAGAGTCTGATGTGTCTGGCACTAGGAGATTGTCAGTAAGCTCTCTCCAGGGACCCAATGGCGCCGGCGTATCCACTCCTGTGAGACCTGGTACCCCAGCGGGCACCTTCTCGCCAAGAGCGTCTCGTACTAAGGGTGGTTTGACTCTCACTCAAATGTACAGCGAATACGACAAAATGCGAACGCTCCTTGCCGCGGAACAACGGAATAACCAGGAGCTCAAAGCTGCTATGGACGAAATGGTTCAGGACCTCGAGTCGAGTAAACCCGAGATAGATGAGCTTCGTGCCGATCATTCACGTCTGGAATCCGCTGTTGCCGAAATGTCCGATATACTACATGCCTCTGGAAAAGAGAGAGAGGAAGCTACTCGTGAAGCAAGGAAATGGCAAGGCCAGGTGGAAGGACTAGAACGGGAAGGTCACATTTTACGACAACAGCTCAGGGATCTGAGTTGTGAAGTGAAGGTCCTTCTCATGGAGGTTCATATTCTTGGGGCCGGTGAAAAGGAGTACGACCGAGCTGAACTTGAGAAGGTAGCACAGAATGAGATGGAGCAATCGATGGAAGGTTTGACCAGCACCGGCCGTTTCATAAGCCGCAACCTGACGACTTTTAAGAACCTTAACGAATTGCAGCAGCAAAACGTCATGCTTCGAAAGATGCTCAGGGACCTGGGCGACAAGATGGAGGGCGAGGAAGCTCGTCGTAAAGATCAATCCTACCAGAAGGATCAAGAGGAGCTCAAGGAGCTGCGTGTTCGTGTGCAGACTTACCGCGATGAAATGGCCAACCTCGTAGCACAGACGAAGAGCTACATTAAGGAGAGAGATACCTTCCGCAGCATGTTGACCCGTCGCCGGGAGACTGGCGAATCCTCGACGCCTTTTTCACAATCCCTTCCACTTGGTGCCACGCCCCCGACTATCGCACCGGAAAACGCAACAGCCCAGCTTGGAGAGGGATCAGACAGTGCTGAACTTCTCAGGAGAGTCCAAGCACATTTTGATTCCTTCCGGGAAGAGACAGCCACCGACCATGCTTCGCTAAAGCAGCAGATCAATGAGCTTACGAGGAAGAACAGCGAACTGCAAAGCGAGATTAGTCGTTCGAGCAGTCAATTAGCTGCTTCAGTTCAGCGCGCTGAGCTTCTTCAGTCGAATTTCAACTTACTGAAGGGTGAAAACGCGGAGCTCCACAAGCGGCATACAACTTTGATGGACAACGCCAATAAGCAGGATCTGAGAACTCAGCAGGTAGCGGAGGATTTGGTGGAGGCGAAAGGGCTCGTCGATAGTCTTCGCCGCGAGACTGCTAATTTGAAAGCGGAAAAAGACCTCTGGAAGAACATTGAGAAGAGGCTTATTGAAGACAATGAGTCTCTGCGGAACGAACGTGCGCGTCTAGACTCTCTCAATGCAAGTCTGCAATCTATGCTGAACGAACGCGAACACTCTGAAGCTGAAAGCCGACGTCGTCTCCAGTCGAGTGTCGAAGCCCTGGAATCAGAGTTGCAGACCACAAAACGGAAGCTTAACGAAGAGAGTGAAGAGGCTAAGAAAGCATCTCTTCGTAGAGAGTATGAGAACGAGCAAAGTCAGAAGCGAATCGATGACCTTGTTACGAGCCTTAGCTCCGCTCGTGAAGAACTCATTGGGGTCAAGACTACGCGTGACCATTTGCAATCAAGAGTCGATGAACTCTCTGTCGAGCTCAAGAGTGCTGAGGAGCGTCTGCAAGTTCTACAACGCAAGCCTAGTACAGCCGTCCTCACGTCCACCGAGGGTGATCAAGGTACTGGTGAAGCGAGTGCTGAAGGTGGACTATCCCGGGAGCAAGAACTATCCGTAGAGGTATCGGAACTCAAGAGGGATCTCGAATTATCTAAGGCAGAGCTGGAGCATGCGAAGGAACAAGTTGAGGATTACAAGGCAATTAGTCAAAGTACTGAGGAGAGACTCCAATCTCTCAATGACACCAACGAGCAGTACCGGGAGGAAACCGATCGCCTACTTGAAGAGAAGAACCAGCAAATTTCTGATCTTCAGAAACGTATCGAGGAGATCGCATCTGAACTCTCAACTTCTAACGACGAATTGACGAAATTGCGGGAGCAAGAAGCTGAAGCCCAACGACGCTTTGACGACCAGAAGTCTGTACTGGAAACCGAAATTTCGAGGCTGAAAGAGCAGGACGAACGATATGCTGCCTCAGCTCAATACCATCAACAAGACCTCAAAGCCCAGGCTGAAATTGCTCAGAATGCCCAGCAGAACTATGAAAATGAACTTTTGAAACATGCTGAAGCAGCAAAGAACCTTCAAACTGTTCGGAACGAAGCAAATGACCTCAAACTTGAGGTTTTGGAGCTTAGAACCCAAGCTGAATCCGCGAAGAATACTCTGTCTCAGCAGGAGGAGAGCTGGAACGAAATGAAACTGAGGCTTGAGAGGGAGATCACAGAACTTAACCGCCGTCGTGACGAGGTTCTTAAGCAGAACTCCTTGCTTCATGAGCAGCTTGAGACTATCACGAAGCAAATATCGACATTCCAACGCGATCGCTCTTCGATGCCTGCGGAGGAGGGTGGCGAAGAAGCGGCATCTTCGTCTAGTTTGGAAGGTCTGCAGGAGGTTATTAAGTTCCTTCGGAGAGAAAAGGAGATTGTAGATGTTCAGTATCATCTATCCACCCAAGAGAGCAAGCGACTTCGCCAACAACTCGACTACACCCAGTCTCAGCTTGACGATACCCGGTTGAAACTCGAGCAGCAACGGCGTGCTGAAGCGGACAGCGAGCATAATACACTCAATCACAAGAAGCTCATGGATACCCTTAACGAGCTCAATCTTTTCCGTGAAAGTAGTGTGACCCTCCGGAACCAGGCCAAGCAAGCTGAGGCCTCTTTAGCAGAGAAATCTTCTCTCGTGGACGAACTGCGGCAGCAAATTGAACCTCTCGAGACTCGCATCCGGGAATTGGAAAGCGTTGTGGAAACAAAGGATGGAGAAATGAAACTTCTACAGGAGGACCGTGATCGATACCAGCAACGCATGCAAAATATCCTCCAGAAGTACGATCGTGTGGACCCTGTGGAGATGGAGGCTCTGAAAGAGAAACTTGCTTCACTTGAAAAAGAACGGGACGAAGCCACTACTGCGAGGGACTCATTGCAGTCGCAGGCTGATACGTTCCCCGAACAACTCAAGCAAGCTGAGGATAGGGTGCAAGACCTCAAGACCAGACTTACGGAGCAATTCAAGGCGAGGTCAAAGGAATTGTCTGGTCGAATTAATGCGAAGCAAGCGGAGCTCACCACGGTCGTTCAGGAGAAGGAGGTCATTCAGCTTGAATTAGACCGCACAAAGGAGGAACTCAACGGTCTAAAAGCCTCTAAGGAAGCCCCTGGTCAAGCTACCTCACCGGTACCAGCTCAGCCCGAACAGCAACCGCCGCAAGGTCAAAATGGAACAGATACACAACCGGCCCCTGTGGAACAACCAGAGCCTTCCCAGGAGAATGGTGTCGCGGATGCTCAGAAGATCAAGGCGCTTGAAGATAAGATCCAGAGACTGGAAGCTGCGTTGGCGCAGAAAGAGGCGGAGGTTGATCAGAAGGTGAAGGAGAAGGTCGATAAGATGAAAGAGACCTTGAACAATAAACTTGCTGAATACAAGGTTCTGCACAAGGAGGAAATGGACAAATTGAAGGCGAGCCATCAAGAGGAACTGGCGGCATTATCAAAGGAGAACGGTATTCCAGAGCTCACCGACGCTCAGGCTAGGGAGCTCGTTGCTAAGAACGAGACTATCCGTACTATTGTCCGAAACAATATACGGACCGCGGTAAACAAGGAGAAAGCAAAGGAAGCCCAAGCTCCAGCCGGTGCTAGCCCCGAAACGATAAAGGAAATGGAGAAGAAATTTAACGAGGAGAAAGAGACGATCATCAACGAACGGGAACAGAAGATCAAATCTGCCGTTGAGCTTGCTGAGAAGAGGCTGCTCGCCAAAGTTAGTATGACAGAGGGACGGGCGAGGAACGCACAGGCAAAACTCGAGGTAGTAATGAAAGCTGCAACGGATACCCCACAGAAAGCAGTTGTTGAGGTTTGGGAGGTGGCCAAGGTAGCAAAACCGGCGCCGGTACCTCAACCCCAAGCTCCCAAGACTCCCCAACAGGAGCCGCAACCGCCTTCGACACCTGCTACAGGAGGCCCTCCGGCCTCACAACAACCTCCGTCGGTGCCTACCCCTAGTTTAGATACCCAACAAAAGCCTCCTCAATCTCCAGCCCCTGCACCGGCCGCACCTCAGCTACAAGCAACTCCTACCCCTAGCCAAGCAGCTCATACTCAGACGTCTCCGGCAATACCTCAACCCACTCCGCAAGCCATCCCCGAAAGCGAGGCACCTTCAGCCGCCTCTCCCGCACAACAAGCCGCCCAAGGTCTACAGGCGGGAGGCCTTCCGAATCGACCGCCGCAAACTACTCAGCAGCAACCAGGAACTGGACCTGGTGTACTTCGTGCTCTCCAGTCAGGCCTTCCTGTTGCGCGGGGTGGTGGCCGGGGCCGAGGCGGACCGGCAGGTCAATCCCACAATCCATTCGGACCACAGTCTGATCAGCATCAACAGAATCAACCTTTCCAACAACAACAAAATATTGGAAGAGGTTCGGGTGTTGTTCGTGGTGGCCGTGGCCGAGGTGGTCAGGGCCGTGGAGGCACTCAACATATCCAAACGGGCAATGCACCGCAAAACCAGAGTCAAGGCAGTCCCAGAGGTGGGCGAGGCGGGCTCAACGCTGGCGCAAGGCAGTTCATTCCTCAAGGAAATAAACGAGCAAGAGAAGATGGAGGTGATGCAGGTGATGGTGGAAACGGAAAACGCATTCGAGGTGGAGGTGCAGGCCAGTAATAGGTCATATTTCCGTAAGACTTTTACGGGATGGTTTTCAAGGACATTTGTCTGGAATATTAGGCATCTGATCGTTCATTTTTCTCTTTCTTTCCTTTGTTACGTTGATCTAGATGCTATCCTTTTCTCTTTTTTTGATTTATGGGGTTTTCTCTTCGGGTGGGGTTGCTCAATTTCGTTTCCCATTTCCGTTATGTATAGGACCGGTCCTAGAACATTCGAGCAGCTACTGGGACTAATATGTGTATATTACTAGCCAGCTAAAGCCAAAAAGCATTCATGCGAGGGCTCATTGCCTTCAAAACTCTTCTGAAAATATCTCCTCGTGCTTATAGTTCCTAAACAAATAACATAACGTTGATTGAGGGTATCCAGCCGTCTAACCATAGAATAGTACGCCTTGTGCAATATCAAAACAATCAAAGACAGGCGCAACTTTCGGTTCCCGTATACAGGACTCGTCACCGTTTTCTCAAAGCCGGTGTCCCTCCAATCAATTTCGAGAGCCCCTCACGCTCTTTACTAAGAACCAGTAACCGGCCCGTTTCAACACTTTCGGGCCCTAATTCGCTCTCGTTACCATGCCCTTTTGCCCTCTTGCGCCTCTGTAGATTTGCTCCGCCTTTAGCCCCAGGACTCCCACCCCAGATGACGGTCCAATCATCTACAACCATGCCATCGGGAATGGAGCAAGCAGCGCAGACCCTAGCGTGTTTTCCGATTTGGGCACCCCTACCCAGGAAAACGGAACTATCAGCCGTCGCAGCGGTATGAATATGCGCGCCTGTAGCAATTGTTACCATAGGGCCAACTAGGACAGAGTCCTCGATAATGGTGGGTAACGACGGCGCGGAGGCCGCTGCATCTTGATCTGTCTGAGCCTTCGTAGTTGCCTGCGGGTTCCCGATGGTAGACTTCTCGCCGACGATGCAACCCTCCCCAATGCTAACGGGGCCCTCAAAAGAGTATATTTTGACGCGGGGATGAATTATGCTGCTTGCACCAATGGAAACAGGGTACGTCCCTTGAAATGTTACGGAATCTGATAATGTCGCTGTTGGGTGAGCGCTGACTGGAGCTTTAGGCGTCGAGGATCCCGTCGACTTTTGGGCAGAAGTACTCGACAGTCGGGGAGCGCTTGGTTTCAACGTGCTCTGGCTAGGCTGTGTGGAAGACATGGCGGGAATATTTGGGTGGTTACCTAGGTATTGTGGTGAGGTGCGGTTGTGACGTCTGCTCAGAGCTTCCACCGAAAGAAGTTCCACTCTTATCGCCGTTGATAAGCAGTCTCATTGTTTACTGCCACTACTGCAGACAAATAATTCAATCAGCTCTCCAATAATTATCATGTTTGAAATACTTTCTATATACATGGTCTATATCCAGTTTATGTACTCTAACTGCGGCCTCAGTCCTTCCGAAGGTCAATTCCGCCGGATGCGTAGTCAGGGAACACGCAGCGCAATTGTCTACTACCATGCTTGAAGCACGAAACTCAATTTTGCTCTTCCTTCATCCTGGCTTGGTCGCCTGGCTGAATCCCAACTCTTTTCCGCCAATCCCAGACACCGCGGTCGACTTCCTCTCTTGTCATGCCATCCCTCACCAGGCAGAACGTCACTCCTAACTCGGTTTGGACATTTCTATTTCTTGCCTCATCATCAAAAAATAGCATATCCTCATACGCTATTCCGCTGGCTTGTTGAATGCGACTGAAATGTTGCGTTTTATCCGAAGGGAAGATCTGTATATACTCAAAGTAGTCTAAGGCCCGAACCGACCGATTGTTCGCCGCTGCGGGGTTGTCTGAAAACGTCGGAATTATATGTAATGATTTCAACATGTCCCGTGCTAGATCTGGCGCATGCGTTCGTGAGGCGAGGGCTAAGGGTATAGATCGATTGCGGCATGCGAATAGGATCGAGGATACAGCAGGATAAAAGGCATACGACTCGCCCCATCTATACCAATATAGAAACGTGTCAGTCACGGGCAGTTTTCTCGTTGTATCAAAGTGCCGATATCCCTGAAAACGTAGCTGGTATGACAATGCAAGGCTTACCTATCGACACATCGCGAATTATTGTCCCTGGCCTTGACCGGGGCGCTAACATGAGTGTCCACCCAAAACGGCCAGAGCGTATAGTCTAAGTCAAAAGCCATCAGTTTCGGCAGCGGCAGGCCATCGTTGAAGGTCGAGGGGGCGACGGAAGTGTCTTCCAGAGCAAGTGGCTGCAGGCCCTTCGATTTCGAGCCACTCTTGCTTTTGACCATCTCTAGCAGAGCAACGGGCGAGTATGAGGTAGGACTGACGTTGCTAAATGTTAGGCAGTAAGTAGCGACTAGAAATAGCTTCTTTAAACACAGGGAGACTCTGCAAAAAGACATGGACTTGAGGCCAGGATCAAAAGATCATGTGACTGATAAGGTTAGATAAGATTGATTGATAAGCTAGTTCCGACCTCCTCCTTCTCCCAGGCACAACAACTGTTCAATCGTTCAACTATCCATTGCTATTACAGTAAACAGCGAAATAAACACTTTCCAGGACTCCTCCGCCTATGCCATCATCTGACTACCCAACATGCGCAGTCGCATAACTGAGACAATTCATGGAGCTCAGGATCTTCCACATCTGCTCGTGCTCTGCTCCACCTTTGAGTCTCAGCTCTTGCTTAATTGATTGCCAGTCGCAAGCATAGCGTATTACTTGCATCTGCTGGTGGTGGTCCAAAGCATCCGAATCGTCGATTGCATACGCAAGAATGACTTGCCACAGTTCTAGTGGCAGGGGGAACCTCTTAGTCACTGTATTTGCAGCCTTGTTCTGCAGCTTATGAGCAGATGCTGAGTTTACTCTTGGACGTGTTTTCTTGCCGTTTCCTTCTTTGCTACCTTCCATGGCAGCTTTTAGCGTAGGAAACTCGGTCTCGAAAGGGTCCACCGCGAATGTTTCCTCTTCCTCCGGTAATGGTTCATCGATGTATTGCAAAGTGGTGGGCTTTGTGGCGTCATCTAGAAGAATCGCTCGAGCTGTCACCATCATTTTGAATGCCACCTTCCATATCTCAACGCTATGCAAGCCATCTGTTCTGAGAGCATCCAAAAGTACACGGTTCTTTACCCGTTCCATCTCGACCTCCGTTCTCGTCCACAATTGGTGGTTTGGAGGAATGTCAGGTTCTGGCAACTCTTCATCTTCTTCCAGGTTTAGTTCATTCCCGTCGCCATTTCGGGCTTGCATGCGAAACTCGTACCCTAGATCCAGCAGTCTTTTCCCTAGAGGTGCCATGTCCTTGTTCGTCATATGTATGATGCCGCTGCTTTTGTCTATATCCGGTGGTGCCACAGACCTTCCTGGGGGTAGGTATCGTAACAAAGCACCAGGCTCGCGATGTGACATCAACATATTCCATAAGTGGAATGCTCCTGTGTTCGTTGTACACGAACTTGACAGGATGAAATATGGAACTGATCGAAGACCTCTCGTGCTGGCGTAGTGCGAGGCATCATCCACATCATTGTGGAGTTCTTGCAGACCTTGTGCCACTAATTTTCCGCAACCATTCGTCGGTTTCACGTTTTCCTTATTCAAGTGCACCCTATTCAACGATTCGACTAGGCCGCTCTCTCCGTCATCTTCTATCGAAGTACATCGTTTTGAGCGGCTCACTGTAAGTTCGATGAAGTCTAACTTGCTCTGAGCGTACACACGAGATAGGACGTCAATACCAGCACCGCCGAAAGGGTTTCCACTAAAGTCGACCTTCTTGAGTACGTAACATCCCTGGAATGCCTCCAAAAACGACCTCCAGGCATCCTTATCCGAAGAGCTCACAACGCTGATATGATTGCCTGAAATGTCCAATTGCGAAAGGCTATCGGTGCTGAGTGCCACCACTAGGCCTAGCCTGGCCATTGATGCAACGGTCAAGCTGTTTCCCCTGAGGGAGAGCTCTGTTAACTGAGCAACGCCGTGTGGGTGGTCCTTGTCACGGTATTGGATACACTTAATGAGGTCTCCAACGATGGCATCGAAGCCTTCGTCGGTAAGTTCTTTTCCTGTCAAATCTATTTCGACTCGAGGATCTCTTGTAGCAGCTTTGGCCCCGCTTCCAGGCGGAATTCGCTTTCTCTGGAAATGACCCATGTTAGCCTAGCCTGGCAGCCCCATTATTTGGGACGGATCTCACCAAGTCCCTGGAAACTGACTGCGCGACCTTGAGGCCGACAGCCTTCCTCTATATGGTCTTGTCAGCCCACACTTTAACATGAAGCTTCTGTACACTTACACCAGTATAGCTGAGCTTCACCATTTTCAAAAGACACCACGTCTGCGCACTTGGTATGTTTTCTAGAGGGAACAGTGGGATGATCGACGGAGCCTGTATGCTTTTCAGTCAACTGTTAGCGCAAGCACCCATTATCTTTGTCTTTAAAATAGGCAACACATGGCTACGCAAAAGAGCGAACACATGACTCACAACGGAGCAAGGCAGCCAGCGGGAATTTGACTTACCAGAAGCCTTGTTGCTTGTTATGACTTACGAAATGTCTAGGGGAGCTTGAGCTTCCGTCTTGACCAGAATTTCGTCAGTTATAAATCGGCAACTGCCTGCTTTTCTTCCAGTGAATAGTGGGTTTGTCACTGCTAGCAGCGAAAATGCGAGGAGTGGATAGAAGGTAATGGAATATCATTCAGGCATTGAAATATGCCATGTCATAGCATCTTTGACATATCTTGTGTGCAATACTCTTGCTTCTTAGGTTGGCGGGTGTTGCCATAGTAAACAAAACAACATTGAACAAACACATGCCATTCACTTCTCAGAGACACGGATTACTACACCAAACTTGGGTCCTTTCTCGCCACAGGAGACTTGAAACTAGCATTGTCAGGCTTCATTGGGTCCTGGTAAGCTTTTACTCCTTGAACTTACATGTGTTCTTCTATATCACCTGTCAACCTGACAACTCAGACTTCTGACGCGTAGTATGCAAAGAGCTCAGGGGTCACCAATTTATGGTTAGAAGAAGCCATAAAGTGTTATTGCAAGACCGTGTCGCCAGGAACCCTGTCTCAATATCACCGTAAGCACCTTGCTTCCACACTGTGACACTTCCCGACTAATGGCCATTCATATATAGCATACCGCAAACTCAAGGTACCCGCAGACGCGCCCTTCGATCTGAGGCCACCGCCAACAAGCCCTGCGTTCCGCGTGCAATTGTAGCGCATGTCTACTTGGCACCCCATTTCAGCAACCTAGTGACATACGAAGAATTCTTTGTCATGGGCTGCAGTATCTTACCCGTTGGCATAGTTCCGCCCGAACTAACAAAAGCCGCGGAGAACCATAGCATCATCCCCCTTTCCAACAGATTCGTATATAACCTTCCAGCTATGTCTTTACTCGAAGAGGAAAACTTGATGGATGACTTCAGAGTCGAGAGGTTCGCTCCAGGCACTTTGGCTTTGATATCGATGTTCCTCAACGAAACCAACGCTAGAATCTCTAAGCTAGCTATGGCACAGCGAACTTGCAAAGAAAAGTTTCTTGCTGCTTTCGAACCTCACGGATGAAAGAACACTGCTGATGACGCTCTTCCCCGCTAGCTAGTAATGCAGTCTTTGCTAGTATCCACATTAAAGAGGGAGAGGTTGCACGTAAACAGGAAAGTTTCATAAGTTGATGGTATCTGAACTGCGGAGCTCAAACCTCTGGCTTCTACCTTCTATATGATAACTTAAATCACATCAAAGATTTACGAAGTTACCGGAAAAAAGCTTATAATTAGATTACAGTACTCTATTGTAAATAAACTTTCTGTAACATCGCTTGATAATGACGGATATTAAATCCGAGAGTATAGCCCTGTGTGGTGACGATTGACCATGTTGAGGTAAATCGTAATCACGCTGGACTAATTTCTCGATATGTAGGCATATATATACAATAGCGTTATGTGGCGCATTATAAGGCCCATTATGATAATTGTCAACCAAGGTCTTCATCAATGAGTTTACGAGCAAACCGAAGCTCATCACACTTCTCCTCGTCACATTCGGTGAATACGCTTGAATGTGAGAAATCAAATATGACAAGGGTATATCCATTGTCAGTTAATCCACCGCTGTCTGATGCAGCGGTCAATTCACGTGTATCCTCCATTTTGGTTTCAGCAACAGCTTTGAAGCGCGACTCCCTGAGCCCGAAATTGCGCGCCCCGACATCCCCATGGTGAATTCCGCGCCTGTGCAGTTCCAGCACTAGGCCGTATGCAAGCTCCCTCTGGCGCGACGTCATGTCGGAGAATTTGTCGAAAGTGCAAAAAAGCCCTTCCAGAAGTATTATGTACGTACCAAAGCCCGTAAACCCCTTACCGTAAAACGCGCCAAAGAACGCAGGGCTGAAGGATGCATCTGAAACACGCTGATACGCCTCAATTTCGTTTCTAAACATTAGATTTTGTAAGTCTTCTTCCCAAAGAATGTCGCTGGATTCTCGTCTCTTAAAGTGCGTAGGATCAAAAAACTTAGAGACTATAGGCCACGATCCACGGGCAAGTTTAAGATCGCCGTCAAAAACACTACCTGTAATTCCAGCACCAATTTGGCCATACAATATAAGGTCCGCAACGGAGTCATTGGCGGCCAGATAATGGTGGGTATTTGTGGCAGTCTCAGGTCGCTCTATATCTATATCACCCTGCGAAACACTCAAGTCCTCAGTTTTATTGTACCACAACGAAAAGATCGTCGCTAGATGGATAAATCTTACATACCACTCTCTCGAATATATACTCTTTCCCCGGGGCGGCACTGTAAGTCATTCTGACACGCTGCATTATGTGAATTATTCGGCTGCCAAAATAATGCTGAGTTAGGGTATAGCTCACTGTAGCTTGAGACGGTTTACCGCGGTCACTACCCATTGCCGCCTTTCTTTCACCATCCGGTGGACCGGCTCTCTTGCTTCTAAGTTGAGGTTGGTCGAATTTGATCCCAAATGGAATGTTCCGGTAACGAAAGTATGCGTCCTTTGTTCCAAGTAAAGCTCCAATTGTAACCTGAATGGCGCCAGCAGTATCGTCGGTTGTTTGATGGACTTTCGAGCAGAGCATGCGATGCCGCACAGGGCTATCTTCTAAATTATAGATTGCGAACAGGATAAAACGGTGTCCACCAAAAAGCAACCCAAACTGACAATTGTCAGCTATCATTTGTCTGCCCAGCTAGGGTACGTGTCAGTATTCCACAACGCTGCCAGGCCCTCGGAATGGGAGGGCATATATGTAGGTATACAGTTCATTATCACTTACTTTGAGGACTATTGACATGGCACCTGTAGCACTGCCACTATTATCAGGCTGAAGGGCTGAGCCAGAACCATTGTGGGTTGCCAGATCTCTGATCCGATCGCAAAAGTTATCAAATACTAGCCGACCCTTGTACTCAACTACCATACGGGCCTCGCCTTGCACTTTCCACTTCCAATCAGAGACAACCCCTTCCATTGAGGCGCATGGAGTGAGAGTTACCTCTCTATTTGCCAGCCGCTCTGCGTCTTGGACAAACGCTCGGGAAAATAGTACCACAGTGCTGCTGTAGAAATTTTGAACGGTGATCTTGTTAGCCAAGAAGGCATTGTTGAACTCACTTGACAAGCCTTGTTGTAGATGTTGAAGGACTGCACTTGGCTGGTGGTGGATAGCAGATATTGCCTAGTCCAAGCGACAAGGTTTATGCCAAGGGCAGGTGAATCGCTGATGAAATTTGGTGAGATCTCTGCAGGCAGAGGATGAGTAGGGGGAGCAGTCGATCTTGTATCTGTTAGGTCATCTTTCATGGTGCCGGTGGGAGGCTGGTTGTAGACACTCAAAAAGGCTGCCATGATAGATAGCTGTGTGGATGTAAAGGTGAACTAATATCAATCTTCACAGGTCCGTCAAAAGCCGGAGTAATATTCACGCAAAAATATTCACCACGTATCCTTACCTCCAAGAAGGAAGATTGTTGGTCAAGATCTCGGCTGTTGTGGCGGCTCCAACTCTAATTCGCCTCTCTATGCCGTCTTGATCATGTCTGCAACGTCAACTTAACTCCGTATTGTCGAAGGTGATTCCTCATTTGATATTGCCTACATAGGCCGCTGATTCCTTATGTTCTTGCTTGAGAAGAAAAACTATCATTCTAACCTTGACATCAATAACAACGTGGAATAACTGAGAGGTTGCAAGGGTATAACCGATGATCTAAATCTATTGCTGTGAAATGAAATCGACGGATAAATCGCCAATAATATTCGTGTAACAACAATAGATACTAGGTATATGTGAATGTTGAAATGATGCATATCATCCGCACCTAGCACAGGTACTTTTTCTTTTCTTTTTTTTTTTTTTTTTTTTTTTTGGACAAGGAAGCTCCCAACAAACCGTATCCCGTTCAGAAAATCTCAACAATGTCCTTAAACTCCTCAAATAGGGCGGGATCGATACCCTCCCATCTGTCAAGCTCTCCCGCCCCTTGCAAGCCATTCTTTCCCCTTATTTCATCAACTCCGCGGTTGATGCCTAGCCCCACTTCCACCGACGTAATGTCGCGCTCGGACTCATACTCGAGTCTCTCCTTCTTTGCCCAGACACCCTCGTATTCTTCGGCGTCCTCGACTCGTCTTTTGAGGCGCGTATTTCCGCAATCCTTGAAGAAAAGGGAACCACTGCTCACATCTAAGGGAGGCTTGTCTTCCGGGGAGGTGAATATGCCGATAGCTAGTGGGTCATACGGGGAGTCTTGGGTTGTTACCGTTTTCGCCGCTGAGAAAATGGAACCATTCTTCGCAGCGTTTGTAGTTGGGGACCCGTCAGAATATATAGAAAACATATCTTCGTCAGTTGGCTCATCAATGGCAAACGTGGGCTGCTGCTCGACAACTTCATTCTGATTTTCACTAGAAGCGCCGAGATGATTAGTTGCAACAAGATCCTTGGCTGGTTCCTGCGTCTTCTTATCCTCGACCGCTTTAAGCAAAGTTGAAGGGGACGGATAATCGTCCATTGATCCACTTCCATAATCGCTAGATGAATCGTTCGCCGAGATTTTGGGTGTGACGTCAAGAAATGATAGATCGAACGGGCTTTTCATTGAGTGCGAATCTGGATGTTTCGAAACGGAATAGCTGAGGATACGCTGACGTGGATCCGATCCTTTCTCTGACGCGTTACTTCTCGCTCGACGAGCCTTCTTGTTGCCTGAAGCACCTTTCGTTTTGCAGATATTTATGGAGGCATTGGTATGAGTGCCGGTTCCTTGCTTGGTGATTGATAATTTTGACGACGCCTTTTGGTTCCTCCGGGATTCCTTGTCTTTTTCAGACACTTTTTCAATTGTCTTTGATGTCTCCGAAAAAGTCAACGGCGTCTGCTTTTTATTAGGCCTAGGCGGTTTATTCAGTCCGTCCCTGCAACAAAAATGCTTGCAGCTATACGGGAGTCAGTAGCTTTTAGCCAATAATTGTGCAGAAGGGAGTCTTACGTAGTTTTGTCCTTGCACTTATGGTTGCAAGCCCACTTCCCGTTTTCGAGTTGTACTGGCTCATCTGGCCTAATGTCTGGCAGATTGTTTGCTTTGGTACTCGAAACGCGGCTTTTAGAGGAACCTTGCTTCCCTATTTGTGGGTTCATTTCATCGAAATCGAAATCATCGATTGAGACATAATGCATATCCTCGGCTGAGACATGATATCAGAATACACTCTAAGCTGCGGGCATCGAGACATTTACCAGCTGCTATGAGATCTCCGTCATCGATATCATCAAATTCATCGATCACCTTGCCTGAAGCAGAATCTTTTTTCGGGGCTTCGGTTCGTTTCGCTGAAGAGACTGCCGGTGTTTTGGACGTCTGTTGAGCATCGTTGCGGCCGCCGTGTTGGGCTAGGAAGCACGAAGGTGGGATATCGGGTTTCAACTCTGCCTGCCGCAATGTTCCCGCTACGAAACATCAATGGACGTCAATCAGTATGTTAGATACTGTGCCTTACCTATCTCATCACACATGACGTAACAAGTCAAGTGTTGGTATAAGTTAGTTATTTCTGCGATAAGCAATATCTCATGACCATTTTGCAGTTTGCTCGCGCTTCACATTGGTTAGCAATGGAAATTTGATGAGATCGACTATCTTACCTTATCCGTCTAAAATCGATAAGTCGTCCGTCGGACGTTTCTGCCAGAAAACAAACGTAAACTGGCTTTCTATGGAAATACGCAGGAATCTTCTCATTGATGAACCCAATGTCGGCCCTAAATTTGACTTTGACTGGCTTTCCTGGTTTAGTTTCCTTCAAATAGTCAGTCCACATGTTACTTATCACAGAGAGCCCTCTTCACCTTTCCAATAAGTTTGACGGAAACTCTTGGTTTCGGAAAATCTGCAACCCTGGCCAGCAACTTGACACCGAAGGGAGGGTTCTTGCTCAGTATCATATCAATTCGATGAGGTTCGGAGGCCTCCAAAGCGTCTATGCTATTGATACCGGCATTTGCAAGTTTTCTTACAGCCACAATACCGATTTGTTCGAGCTGTTTCATCTGGAGCGCAGAACTGTCCCACACTCGTGCTCCCAAACTGCGAGCGAGTTCAAGGGCATGTCTAGTGCTGACAGAGTCTTTGATGGATAACTGACAATCAATAATGCACCGAATAAGACGGGTTACATGGGAGAATACCAAACGCTTATCTTGCTGGAAAGAAAGCCGATGCTTTTGATACTGTTCGCCGGTGGGTATATCCTCAGCCCCGAGCTCAGACTGAATCAGCAGTGATATTTTGTGCGCCGCCAGAGCAATGTCAATTTTTATGGGAAACTTGATGCCATTTCCCTTATTGATCTCCTTGTATAGAGATTTTTCGCCGGCTTTAAGCCGGATCTCACGAAATTCTTCGGCCTGGGCAAGGGCCGACAGCTGTTAAGAGTGTTAAAAGAAATCTCTTAATTTCACAAAAAGACGGCACTGACTATCTCTGACATCTTCGCTTTAGGAGGCAGCGAAAGAAACAACTTCATAGTCTCAAATTTCACATAGTAACGGGCCATCGCATCGCCGAATTCGGTAGACTTTAATGGGTGTTCTGAGGTGACGAGTGAGCATTCCTGCAAGAGTTTAAGGTCTTTCTCGCATATTTGTCGTAACATCTCTTCTTCGTCGGTCCTATTGGCGCCTTCCTTCAACTTGTAATGGCTTGGATTTTTGCGAAGGCGAACGAAGAAGAAGGTACCAGCTAGCCACCTTGTGGCTGACTCGACGTCAGTGATAGTACCGAGACCAATTTCGGCGTTAAGGTGGTCTATCAAGTTCAAATGTAGACAGCTTTCTAGCGGCTCAACTCCGGCAACGAGCCTTTCGTAGTGGTCGACTCTTTCCCTACGAGTTAATATTACCGCAACAGCGCTATCATCGAACTGAGGACGGCCAGCTCTCCCAAGCATCTGCATCATCTCAAGATCAGCGTACTCTTTACAGGCATTATCCTGCCACGAAACTGTGTTCTTGATTATCACCAGATGGCACGGTAGATTAACACCCACTGCCAACGTCGAGGTGCAACATATTACGCCGATGTGGCCTTCTAGGAACCCAGTTTCAACGGCGTGGCGATCACCACTATCAAGACCAGCATGGTGAAAAGCGACGCCACAGGAGACAGTCCCTGAAGCTGTTAGAACCATGGCGTTGGGAAATGTTCTAGGAAACCATACCTCGCAGGTCAGGGTTCTGGACGCTAAGAGTTTTCGTTGGGCCGTTCCACAAGCGTTTGGGGGGATTGGTTGACGACCAGAGCTTGGTTAAATTTTTCGCCGTAGCGATTGCGGAGTTACGCGTGCAGCAGAAAATCATCATAGGTTTTTTTAAAGAGTGCTTCGCAATTACCTCCGGAAGCCTAGAATCGTTAGTATCTTTGGTGTGTAGATCATATATGCAGGTTTCCTGGTGGCCTTACTTTGTTTCGCAGACTTTATCAAAAGCAAAGTCGTTGCCATTGGACTGGTAACCATAAACGAACTTTTGCAGTTTCACGGGTCGGAATTCCTCACCAAATCGTTCGCGGTGGGCAGGCAGATGTTGGTTAGTTGGGTCCTTCCCAAGCCACGCTGCAATGTCTTCGGAGTTTGGGACCGTCGCACTTAAGGCAATGAAGCGGACGTTGGAATCAATGGATTTCATACGAGAAACGACTGCCTCTAGCGTAGCGCCTCTCGTCTCCTTTAGGATATGGACTTCGTCTATGAGAAAGAGTTTGACAAGTTGCATCAATTTTCCATGATCTTTCCACTTTCTGGTCATGCTGTCCCATTTTTCCGGTGTTGTAATGATGATGGTCGCATTCTGGACATTACGCATTTGCGAATGGTCTGTATCGCCAGTGAGTTCAGCACACTGGAGGTCGAGGGAAGAAAACTTTGCCTGCCAGTCACGAAACCGTTCAGAGCAAAGTGACTTGGTTGGCGCTTGGTAAACGACCTTAAACCGACAATCTCTGAGGGTTGTAACAAGACGGCATATGGCCAGCTCCATGACGACAGTTTTGCCACTACCTGTTGGAGCGGAGAGGACAAAATTGTGATCTCCTTGGTAAATATGCGGAAAACTTTTGGACTGGATGGCGTTGAATACAGGAAAAGGAAATACTGAACGAAAACGATCTGGGAGCTCATGTGTAGATACAAGGCGTATACCTTGTACCATTGGCGGTGCATGACTTAGTTGTATCCCTTGAGATTTAGCTGGGGAGGTGGGAGAAGTCGAATCTATGGGAGAGTAGGCATTCGGGGGAGCAAAGAAATGCTGTCGAGAATCTTCGCCACTGCGAGAATCCTTCGTCGTTGGTCTATCCGCCCTTTGTTGACCTGGACCCGCTACCAAAGGGCTCGAAAACTGTCCCAACTCCGAGGAGCTCGACCCATGTGTCTGGAACGACGTTCTTACGGGTGTAGGAGTGGCTAGAAATGTCAGCAATGTTGAATATACATACCGTGGATAATCAAACAGATGGTCATACAGCTTTGGAAGAAGCGAGAGTTCGTTTTAAGTACCGGTGATTGAAGATGCCGTGCGTGATATGGGGCGCCACCATTATTGCGGGCACTAGGCTGCTCATTACGAAGTTGTTCCTCTTCATCAGCGTCTTGTATCTGGGCAAGCAATTCTCGATCTAGATCAAGTTAGTGCTTCGCAATTTACACAATGGAAGGTGTGAAGCCTACCGAAAGCATCGAGCGGTAAATCGTCATCCAGCTCAGGCTGGAAGTCTAGTACGGCGCCAGGGCTTTGCTTACGCCGGTTATATTGGGCTACCGATGATGCTTGAAGACCAGCAGGTTTCGAACCCCGCCAGGTCAGCTTCCCACTTGAGACAGAGAGATGATTTGGTCCTGGTTTAGCAGGAGAATCTGGATTTCTAAATGTGCTTAGGAGATGGCGGAAATTCCCAGCACCCTCGCCGTGCATTGCTTCAAAAGCGTCACACAGAGTTTCGGGTAGATGATACCTCTAGTAACTTCGCCCATACACCTCGAATCGACGTCTAATTTGAAATTCTGTCGTCCTGCATTTGCTTAAAGAGGGACCGAGCGACGTTGGGATAGAGTAAGTGCCCCTTTTCGGAAGGACCACCACGTGATACTCGGCCATCCTCATTCAGTGTATAGAAATGGCTTGTAGATGGGATAGTTGAGATTTAAGTCGATAGTGCAAAGGCCAGAGACCCAGTCCAAGTATAACAGTAACGTTGCGGGTATCAAAAAAGCAAATATATGCAAAGAGGGTATACAAGAGAATCGAAGCGCCGCGAAGGTCTAGCTTCTATATAACATTGGGTGATACAGCAGGATGCATCCAAATCGAAGGCATCGCCGAAAATAATAATGATGATGATGATGAAACATGCCCATCTCATGAGGCCAGAAATATAAGAGATATATCAAGGAGACAGGACCCACAATAATGCCACGGAGCAACACCCACAAAATCACTGATATTCACTCGCACTCTATAAACACCGCTAAAGAAGAGCCCGTAATACCATGCGTACGTTTCATTCGTATGCGTGTATATGCCAAAAGACCCCCTACCCCCGAGCCACCTAATATAATCAACTCCCAGCGCAGCAATATAACACCCAGCAAAATAAAGCACCGCCAGACACCGACACGAGTTCAACTATCCCGATGGTGCTGTTTCGCAAAATATCCGCGAGTGGAGCTGACCATGGGTGAACCTGGGCGTGACGTACTTAGAGCTGCAGATTCGGAGATGAGAGGCGTGGTAGGGAGTTTGATGGAAAAGTCATTGGGAGGGGATACGACATCTCTGGGGGAAGTGTTGCCGCTGGTATCTGATTTCTCCTCGATGTTGATCTTGATGGGAGGCGGGCGGGCTCGTGGCCCCTGCTGCGGCAAGCCAAGGGTGAAGGCATATGTTGCTGCGAGAACAATGACAGTTCCCAGGATGAACTGTTGCATGAAGCAAAATTAGCGAGACATATACTTGATAGCAGGATGCTCGATCTACTCACGTTGCCACTAGCGTTAGAATCCAGGAACCAGACACTTCCAAGAGAGCTCAACACGATACTAAACCCCGCCGCCGAATTCCTCAAAACATGATCGGATTTGCTTATGCAGAACGAAGCAGCAATGCCACCCACGGCCTGGACAGCAATGACCGACCACACAATCCAGTTGTATCCTTCAAAGAAACCGCCCTTGGCAACCTTCTCGCCATCGAAGAACACCACACCAATAAATAAAGATGGGAATATCGAATACAAAGCGAGTTGCACGTTGCGGACCCATATCGTTGTAGCAGAAGAGCTATCGCGAAGCACCTTTTCAAATGATACCCCAGCAAGCCCTGACGCAACGCAGGCAACAACTGTAGCTAGCAAACCTATCCTTCCATTCAAGTGCGGATTGCCCAGCATTAGATCCTCCTCAATGCCCTCGTAGGTAGCAGACCTCTTGTGTAAATTGTTCGGCGTCGGCGCACCAAAATTGCGGAATTCCTCCAACGACCTAGGAAAGTGGAGTTGCGTTGGATGATCGGGATCATTTAGATTTCCGTTTGGAAGCTGCACAATAGCTATCCCAGCCATCAAGACCAAAAGCGCCATCCATTTTCCGAATGGAAGGGTTCGCCTCAACAAAGCTAAGCCAAAAATTGCCGACGTAACAAGCTTTAACTGGTATGTGACTTGAAATGTCGCGGCCTCAAGATTGGACAGGCCAATGTATTGCAACGAATTGGCCAAAGTATATAGACTCGCAGGAATTGCGAGCTTCCAGCTATCACCGGAAAACACGAGGGCGGAGAGGGAGCTGAACAACGACGTGGCGGGCATCGATGGGGGAACCGTCTTCGAAACGTCGTACAGTGCGACAGTCAAGCATATAGCTAGTTTAATAACCTCATTGAGAAAGACAGCAGTCGATGTAATGTAACGCCGCCCATCCACAACGGGCACAACCCTAGAATAATGAAGTAACTATACATGATTTTGTCAGCGCAAGTCGCCCTAGGCAAAGACACGCAACCTTTCCTCTCATGAAAGTCAAGAAGCCATTCGAAAAAGAGCAATTAAAACAGCGCAACATACCAGTATGAAGGTTGTGGACTGTAATGTCAACTACAACCAGCACGCGACCAGTCAGCCATGAGTAACCCCAGCATTGAACCAATTCCCCAGGCTAGATCTAGAGCAACGAAGCTGGGATACTCCATACCAGAACCAAGGAAATATATCTGAGAGGAACCCCCATCCAAACAGAGGTACCCTGCGCTTCCCTCCCCATTGTGTCGACGTTGGCAGAATCCTCTTGCGCTCGCTCGTATGTTCTTGTGGTTCCGCACAGTGGTCGTCGATACCGCGAATGACTCTCTCAACCCTCTAGGTTAGTTAACGAAAGAGAACGAACGAAGTAAGGAGGGGTCGAAGGTCTCGTTTTCGCGGGCCAGAGGGAAATAGGGGGTCGGGAACGGAAGAGGCAAGCAATCAAGTCTCGCAGACCGCCTTTCACCTGCAACAAAACGCCTTCAGTCTTGAGTAAACCTTCGCAGTCCGCGGAAAAGCCCACAAATGGACGGTAAGGACAGTGGGAAAAAATTGAATATAAAGAAAGGAAGAGACTTCTACGACGTGTCACAAGACAGAGACCAGAAGCACAAGCATAACTCCTGGTGGAAAGCCAAGCGAAACCGAGCGCTCCGAATTTTAAACCTTGGGGGAGTGCGCTAGCTTTTTCCTTCGCGCCAGCCCAAGAGTCGCTGTCAGCTGCGCCATACTGTAACAAGTTAAAACTGCCACTGTGTCTGACGCTTGACGGGGTTGTCTGGGAATCTGAGCAAGGTGATTCGTGAGGCACCGGTTGCGGGTGAACTCTCTGACATCCTGAAAAGGAGAACTTGAATGATTCTATCTTTGTGGTTGGCTAATTTTACCCCTTAACTTAAAGGCCTACCAATAATAAGCATGGCTCCGTTGTTCTCTTCTTATTCGATCCAATTGGCCTATCGGGCCTAATTCTGGCTAAGATCCGATGCCCAAAGGCACCAGTGCATTGCTATAAAAGAGTCTAAGATTTCAATGATAAGAATTTTGAAAAACACGCCGTTTGGAAGAAGAACATGCTCGTCATTGCATTCGTACACCAGTACGTTGGAATTGCAGTAATTTGATTCGTGCTATCTAGGAAGATCGGAACAGGTGAACGTGTATAAGCTTGAGTACGAATCAGTATGCCAATGACTTGACGAAAATATAACCCAACTTTTATTCTCGGAGAAAATTGGTTGGCATAAATGACAAGAAACAGAGGTCATAGATAGTATTATACAAAATACAATATGGCGAAACAAAAGCGGTCCAGAATCCGAATGCCAGTAAACGTCCATGGAACAAGCCGAGTCTGTACTCAGAAAAAATCTGACAAGACATAAGAAGGAAAGAACTCAAATATATACAGGAGCAAGAAAAGAGAAGAAAAAAAAAAAGATTACAAGCAGGTAGATATGCAAAGGCAACAAACATACCATCGTGAGATAATTGAAGAATGATCAAGGAGAAAAGAAGAAGAAAGAATGAAGATGTGTGTAACTGGTAAGTAATGTAGAAGAGAAAAAAAAGGAAAGTGATTAGGGAGTGACTGTCAAAAAGACCGAAAAATAAAAAAAAATCCAACGGATAGATGGACCCAAGATTAAAAAGTGTAAAATAACCCTCTATGAAAAGAAAACTCTCGTTTCAGAACCGGATAGACTAAAGCATGTTATATATCAATTCAGGTGCTGGTGCATGTCAATGCATCACCGCAACTTCTGTCGCTTCGTTGTTCCATCCGAGCGCCCAGATAGGAAACTCGGGCTCATCGTCGTTATCTTTTCCGGCATCGTCGTCGTTGGCAAAAACAATAGCAGTGCTGCTATCTGTCCGCGTTCGCGAGTGGCGTTGCGGCTCCGGCAGGGCCGGTGGGGGGAACGGTGGTGGCTGCGACACGCGCGGGGAGAGCCGATGGAGCGGTAAAGTTGGGGTACGGGGCGTCGTTACACTAGTTGAAGGAGAAGGGATAGTGTCAGAATGCACGAGACTGTGTCGCGGAGAGGCGCTCGAACGTTCAGTCTCATGGTCACCTCCATCATAAGCCCCATAGCTCTCGCCCTCCCCATGCTCACCGTGAGCAAACGATCCTTTGCCGAATGGTGGATATCCCGGACTGAGTTTCAAGAATGAGACATCTTGGGCAGGACTGCCGGCGTTGCTCGAACCATTGATCGATCTCGTCTTAGCGTCCTGATCGCTTTGTTCCCCAGAGTAGTTGGACGGTAGAATTCCCTTATTTCGCCTCATGAGCTCAAGTAGATACTCCTCCTGCCTTGTGACAGCCATGAATCGGCTACGTCTATTCGTGGGTGGAGGAGATTGCTGGTTGTTCCTCTTCTGATGGCTTCGTAGTCCGTAATCGATTGTCGTTTTCGAGGGGAGACGAATGGTGTGGTTGCTGTCTGGCTCAGAGATAGTAGGGATGCTGCGACCTGATGGTGCTCTTCCGCCGAAACTCGACGACAACGTGCTGGGCGTCCTTGAATGATCTGCCACTCGCTGACGGCTCTTCTCTGAATATTTGGACGTTTTGTTATGCGTAGCAGGGCCATAACGAATCTTCGCGGCAGAATGACTTCCGGACGTGCTCACAGCTTCTGCAGTGCAGATTTCAGAATCTCCATCAAAAGTTGCAATGCTGTCCCGTATCCCGCGCTTCTTCTGCGAGCCCTTGACATCGTCGTCTTCGTCTTCCGACGAAGAGAGGCAAAGAACACTCGATTGATTCAAATTTGATTTGCTTATCGTAAATCTGCTACTCTTTTTCGAAAGCTTGCCACTAGTCGGAGATGGTTCTCGCGAGCCATTTGCTTCCTCCCACCTGGACAAAGATGTCTGGAGTTTGGTAGCCATAGGGCTAATTGGCCTGGGGCTTGCATGAGTATGAGATGTCTTTCTAGACATTGAGCCGTTCGCTGACGATTGCGTGGACGGATTCGGTGACATTGACTTCGAGCTCAGCGTAGCGGCTTCCTTCGATCGGGACGTGGTCGCATTAGGACGGTCATGACCTTGGCGCGAAGAACTAATATACTCCTTTCTCTCCGCTCTCTTGTCGACGTAGTCGAGATCGTCATCATCACTGACATTCCCTTCAGGGCCGTCGAACCAGTTGGCAGTGCCGTTGCCCCTCCTCACATTTTTCTTGGCAGGATACCCATTTTCCAAGGGAGGCTGCGGGGGCTTTTGCCGCTGCCGCCGATCATTTTGGGCTTGCTGGAATTCTATCTCATCAAAATATTCCGACCCCTCTGGTTCGTAAAGAGGGCGCATAGTGGGAACGTCCTTCGCCCTGGGCTGTTTTATTAACTTGTTACCCATTGGATAAAGCCGTTCGAATCTGCTCCGCTTTATGGAAGATGCATCCGAACGGATGGACACTGGCGAAGGTGACGACGTCATACGGTGAGGTGAGAGAAGCGGCATTGCTTGATCCCTTGGTTTAGGGAATAGTTTGGACAGATCGATCATGGGCGGTCGATGTTTGGGTTTCGACGGCTTGTCCCCGTTTCTTTCCGCAGTGGAGACAGAAATTTTTCCCAGATGAGACTCTGAATGAGAGGAATGTAAGCCAGTATTATCCCTCAATGGCAAGTCTCCTGTAGAACCACTCCCGGTATCTTCTGATACAGTTGGCGGGGAATTCAGGGGGTCGTAGAATGATCGTAGAGTTGATGCTGACTCGGATGGCCGAAGGTATTTTTTGTCTGCATAGGAGCTAGCATGAGATGCTTTCTTACGGTTATAAGTCTGCCCCAGGAGAGGGGAAGATGCCCTTTGGCGTAGCTCCTGCGGTGAAATACGAGTCTCTCCGTCTGACCCCCGATTATCACTGGTACCAGCCTCCGCGATCTGCGTAAGACCCGATTTGCCGGGACCCTTTCTGTGGCTTTTATTGTTGCTTCTTATAGAGTCTATCCGGTGAGCGTGCTGTTGTAATTGGGAGTCGATATGGGGGAACGTGGGGGTGTGGTGGCTGGATATACTATCGAGCCTGGACAATGTTTCGCGGCTACGAGTTCGAGATAAGGACTCGTTTGTCGAAGCTGAAGCACTTGAAGTTCGTCGAGGAATGGATGGGGACATCGTCTGGTATTGAGACATTTCGGGCGGCTTTGTATTAAGTGGACAGAAGGATCGCGCAGCCGTAATCTCCCAGTCGAAACGAAACCGCAGGTCTCAGCAACGGCCACCCCGACAACAACGTCTATGAACGCATCTAGCTCACAGTTGGGAGCAGTAGAACAAAAGAACTCGAGATGACTGTCCTGGCCGTTTGGTGCACAGGGAATATTTGCCTGTCGTCTCCTGCGCGACACCCCGGACACCAGGTTACACACGCAAACAACTGCAAATTTCGGAAGGGCGGCTGCCTGAAGATTCGACGCGGCCGCCGACCCAAATCATGCGAGCTGGCGTGTAACGGGATCTGCTGTAACGTGGGCTTTAGACGGCCATGTGGCACAGGAATCAGGAGGAGCTTCAGCAACTCCCAACAGCAAAACAAAGGAAAAGCCGAGGGGGAGCGGGTTTCGGAGAGAGGGAAAAGAATATCAAGAACGAATTTAAGAAAAAGGAAATCAATAAGCTTACGAAAGAAGCGAAAAAAGATGCCTGGGGAAAGATAGTTTGTGGGAGGAGCGCACGTTTATCAAACAGGATCTACACTTGATTTGAACGGGAGGACGTTGGTGACAGCGAGCTGAGCGGCTTCACAAGATCTTCTCCATCCGACATTTGCCCTTAATTGTCAACGATCTGCGTGGCTCGTATCGGCTCAGTGGCTCCATCGCTGCCTGAATGCAGCCTATGGAGCAGGATGCCACTAGTAAGAGCGTTTTGAATGACCGGGCAAAACCCAGCAGGTCACCAAATGATATAATTTCCGCAGCTCCTTTTATTATTATTTCTCAAAGTACATGACTATTGCTGCACGTAAACTACTAGAACCCAAACGCCGTTGACGATGCAGTCAATAAATCGAGCGATCCTCGACGTCGGTCCACAGCCGAACTCTGTACACAGACTTTCGAAGTTTTGGGTCATTTCGTTGACGACAGCGAGTCCACTTGGAGCCAACTCCGCTCTCAGTTAACTTTGACCAGGTAAGCTTCTGGAAGAATGGATTCCTTATAGCTGGATGGCGAGAATAGCCTGGTTCCACCGGATACTTCCGCCAGGACTCGCCCGTTGAACGATGATGGGTGAAACAGGGCGATGCAGGAACCATCTATTTTTTTTTCTTTTCTTTTTTTTTTTTTCTTTTTTTTTTTTCCCTTCCTTCCAGTTGACACCTAATAATTTGCTTCCCGCATTCTCAGGGCCCAGGGGCAGAGACATCCTGGGAGACACTGCAAGTGTCATACAGGGTTGAGCAGGTAATAATAATAATAATAAATGGTGCATGGTCATGGGTGCCAGCAGATTTTCCCTGCAAAGACCAGCTCACCCTAAGTCAAGCAAGGAAAATGCAGCTGCACATCTCTTTAATTTACAAAAAGGAAAAGGGGCCTGGCCGCAAATTCTCCAGAATTACCAAAAATGTCCAAGATACTGAGGTCATGACGTTTGATTATATATATTTGTTTCTGAGACCTCACATGTATAGGCTATTCTTGCTTTTTTCTATCCAAGGAGTTCATACTATCGAATTGATCTGTCCCTGACGATCGCGACGTCTCCAGTTTCCTTCTCTCCCATGGGTCAGAGCGTCGACCCTGAACCAAACCAGGTATTTGGTCGGTCCCAAGCAAATCTCCTGTGTGACGAGCAATGCGGAGTAAAATCAAATAATTTCGGAAAAAGAAATCACAGATCTGAAACGCATATATTTCGGGTCCATATATGAGCTGTCTTCTACGCAGATCCAGGGGCCAATCAGTGTTCCAGGAAATTTTTCATTCAAGGATGGTTTGCAGACACTCTCCCTCGTGTGACTGTGTAGGCAGAAGAAACGCAGTGTGCTGTGTGGCAAATCCTTGCAGATTGCTTGCATGTCACGAACACGTTTTTTGAGCCTTGCCCCTTTTCCAGATTGCGCATCGCGAACTCATCAGCATCTCACTTCTTGGCCAATGGCTGTATCGCTTGCCTGTTCTCAGGAGGCGTAATATTGGGTCATTCTGTTATCATGATTCGTCAAGTCGAGTCTTCTGTTAATATGAAACAGTTATAACAGCTGTCCTGTCAATAACCAAGATTTTTTTGGCTGGGACTATTTGTGTCCTTGTTGAAATGCCCGCTCTCGACGGCCAGCAAGTCTTTCAGAGTACCCTAACTCGGGGGAGAACCGGGTGGCCATCCATTTTTGACTCTTTCCCATACCTGCGCCATCGTTTATAATCTCATTTTTTGGGAAAGAGCACTGTAGTTCTTGGTATACCATCCAAAATATGCATTCATCGCTCCGGTTCGGCAAAGAATTTCGGGAGAATAGGTGGGCCAAGGAAGAAATAGCTCTGGGGCAATACATTTACTGTGTAGCAGTCACTGCTACCGACAACTCTGTGGTTCGCGCTAAAAAGTTCCGCTGCTGGCTCCATGCTGGACGTCGAGTGTATGAAAAGTCACTTTGGCGCTGTTTCCGCTCCCGTTCCTCAACGTAAACTTGAGGTTATCTCAATCTGCCATCAACAGCATAACGACATTTTGCACTTAACTCGGTACCGCCCATCGAGTTGTCTTTTTTACGTTGTGGTTTGTTGTAGCGACCACTCGGCAGTTTGCATCCCTCTAATCTTGCTTTTGAGGTTTTCGGCCCTCTTCGCGTTTATTGAAGTCACCTTAGCTGTATACCCTCAGGAATACCAATTCGCGCCGCCCGGCAATTCTCTTTTGGATGGAATCCATGGTATTCGACATTGCCATTAATGCCTCCGGAACCAGTTGGAGTCGCTTTCTGAGTGCTGCATTATCCAAAAGTCCAAGTCGGTCACAGAGTAGAATGTCAAACATGGTCTGTATTCTCGGTGTGTGCAATGCATCTAAGGTGGCAACGACCATGCAAGTTTAATGGACCATATCGGTCTCATTCCTTTGCAGAGAGTATATATGAAGCTACCGTTCTGGTTCAGAGTTGGACTTGTTAATCAGTTGCAATAGTGACTCCGTCATGATAGATAATATGCTCTCCAGAAAAACCATATTTGTAAGTTTGATAAAAATTCCAGACTCTCGATCGAGCTCAAGTTACAGAACTCGTGGGATGCTGCTGAAGCAAACTGCTACTAAAAAGACCATATTTGCCAACAGCCTTATTTACTGGCAGTTTCTTCCAAGTTGCTGGAGTACCTGAATGATCGCTGCGAACCTGGCGGCTGAGCAATAAATTCGTCGTCATATCTGTCCATCGCCAAACCACTCAGCAGTGTCAAAGTGGGTAATAAGCATAATATTATTGCATCGTGTGGTTTTGTCGACCGCTCATATTGACTATCCAGAGAGAAGATGGGTATATTTGTATATTTGCGGAGGCATCTGTCTCCGGCTTTTTTGGTTTCATGGTATCGCGATCTTTCACAGAGATCAGCGCAACTATGATTGCGGCGGAACTTAGTTGAGAAAATGGAACCGCGCCGTGGGCCAGAGAGAATAACGGAATCCGATCGGGTTTTTCAGATGTTTCCAGATCTTGTTGTTGGGGTGAATGTTCTCCACTGGCGAGGTCGAAGTCCGTGTCCTGTTGGAGAAGTTTTCCGTTATGGAGTGGAGCCAACGCACCAAGAGATCTGTAGAACAGAAGTGACACCGATAATTGAGCTGTGAAGGAAGAAAATTACGTTGAAAATTCAATACCCTGAGGACCGAGGCCTGACATTGAAATTCATCTTTCTTCGCCTTTTCTAGAGGCCGACAGTTACGGTAATCTTATTCACGAGATACGAACTTCAAGATCCCAGTTGGGTGCATCTTATATACTCCTGGCCGAAATCAGTGAAGAGCTGAATTCTAACAAGGTGATATCCGTCAGACATAGCGAACATGAGAGATATGCAACAGCATGACTAAATCTGGAAAACGATAGAATAGGGCCACAAGCACAGAGACGATGACTTCACAGTATGCCTCGTTCCCATCTATTCCATCGTGATCTAACAGATCTCCCGCCGAAATCTCGATATATGAAATAACGCTTTCTCCTCGCCCGAAGCAACAACCGAGCGATCAAAGTTGGCTTGCGCTAGATTCATCCGACTTCGGTTCGCAGACGTCAATTGGTTCTCCGGCGTTACTCGGCTTACGGCGCTTGGGAGGACGATTCTCCTTCTCGGAGCCTTCGTTGTGGTCATCCTGTATTTCTTCCTCGCCAGCAAACCGGACGGATTGGCTCCTTTGTCGCTTCAGGGCGTTTGAACCTGCTGCATTAAGGATATCCTGGCTTTGTAAAACTGACTCGGTTCCTGGCACAGTATCGGATGTCAACTGGCTCCTGCACATTGGGTCTAATGTTAGCGAGGTCAACTCATAACAGGGAGCAGTCAATTCGGAAGCAGTATCATACCACTTCTCAGATAAACGCTCGCCCAACGTATGTTTAACTGGTTGCTGATAATCCAGGCTGTCAGATGAAGGATCACTGTCAAATGGCACAGCTTCAGGCTTCTCCACTGCTGCTGAGTCCGCCGTTGTCACCGCATTTTCTCCCGGTGTAATGTACTAAATTGGAAGAGAGCGCGGCGTCAGTCATATGTCGTTTCAGCAGCATTTTGACTGGGAAGCCTAAACTTACGTGGTGAGAAATTTTCACCAAGGGATTGAAAATCTCCTTGCGTAGTCTGCGTTTAGCTTCATGAGATTGTGGAATTGTGAACTTCGGCAACCCAGTATTCTGGAATCCCTTCGACTTTGAACCCTTTGTCGCCTGTAAAAGGCCCTGTTTTCTCAAAAAATCTGTGACGTGTCCGATTGTCTGCGACTCACAGTCTTATCGGTGTCAGCACTTGCATATCACAAATACCACCACTAACTTACGCATTTTCTTGATAAAGTCACGGACTCGGTGCGGATAGCCTTCCTCGATGATGATCTTGACCGCTCTACGGACGAGGGCCAGGGTTTGCAAGTCCTGCAAGAGTGGTTCTTCATCGGGGTCCAGCAAGCATGTATAGCATGCGTGTGTTTCTGGGATGCGTGAGTCCTTTGCACTGAAGAAACCATAGCAAATGACATGTTGCCAGGTATGACAAATTGCACATTGAATCTTTCAACATTAGTCTTCAATACAAGGTCGTCCTGGTAGGTTCAAACAACTCACCGTTTCCAAGTCTGGAGGTCTCGAGCCGCATTGGCATTTGACGTCGTTCGCTTCCTTTTTCTCGGATGATCCCTCGTACAGCTGGCTCTCATACATCGACTGAAACTTAGCTTGTGAAAACTCTAGTGCATTAGAGTCACCACCGTCGGAGTCGGCGACATCATAATCCTCAAGTGACTGGGCTTGGATTTGTGTGGGAACCAAACCACTATCGGGTGTAGATGATGCAGCCTGTCACCAGTAAGTTAGCTAAACTGACCAAAAATAGGCTCAGCATGAGTATGTCAATATGAGTACCATTTTCTGTAAAACTTTCTTCGTAGCCATATCTCGGCGCGTCTGGGTTGACTCCTGGGAGCTGTCTGTGCGATCCTGGTGTCAGTATGATATAATATATTTAGACATTGAAACATTAACATAGGTAACTCACTCTGCGATGCTGGAACCATATCAGGAGGAATCGAATCCTGACTGTCAATCCCGACAAAATCCACTCGCGGGACGGCGTCAGAATAATCAATCTCTTCTGGGACTTCCCCGGTATTACTAGAGTCCTCTGGGTCCACTCCGGACCACTTCAGGGAGGTGACTTTCAACCCAACGCTTCAAAATGATTAGCATTCGTCATTAACGATACGCCATGCTGCACATACGAGTGATGTCCGGTCTCCATTGCGCCACAGGACTGGGTTTCTCTGCTCCACGAAATGTTGTGAGGGAACACAAGGTCACCGTGGGGAGAAGTTTGGAAGCCTGGTGGTTCGTACTCTGGAGGGCAATCATCAGTGTAGAACAGATGGAACTCCATAAAGCGTTGACCTATGGAACCATCAGCAATGTCAACAACTTTTATTGAACTGCCTAAATCATAGAATCGCATACGCGGAAGCACTGGTAGGAACGTGCTCAACGTTATCAGACGACGTATGATGGATTCTAAGCCGGCCTTGGCGCTGCGAACGGTTCGCATATTTGCCGTAAGACCCGCTGGTTGCAATGAGATACTCGCAAGGCTGTTGGAATCGTTCCCTTGCTGGCCAGTATACTTGAAGCTAAAGGTATAGCTTTCGAGAACCTTCGAAGGAGCAGATTTATCCAGGAATATAGTCAACTGGACGGCGTCTAGGAAGTTCTTCTCAAGAGCCTCGAAAATGCCACGTTCCTAGTGTATATATATATTAGTTGACGAAGCACCGTTCGGTCGAAGCCATAACCCACAAGAATGTCAAGAACCCTATCCGCGTTCTCGTTGCGGTTCCTCAAAATAACTTTGAGTGGCTGGCCTCGTTTACCTAGGTTCGCACTATCATCCATCTCCGCGGCGCCACCAGGGTACTTCGTAGTTCTTCCGGAAATGAAAGCATCGTAGGAGACGTGTGCATTGGCACGAGACAGTTTGACCAGATCTCTTTCGCCAAAACAAGACAAGGGGAGGTATTCTCTATATTAGAAGGTGAGCAGGGAGCTGATAGCAAGCCAAGTGGTATATACCTAAGGTAAAATAATGTGCCAAACTGTTTGTAATAAGCATTAGTTTCATGTTAGATGTTACCAGTCAAGTGCTGAGACAGGTATATACTCACCGACGCGTGAAGCATAATCTGGACCAAAGCCAGACTCTGTTTCGGAGTCACGCTTTGAGGCGCCTTGCTGGTAGATGCCTTCTGAGCAGGAGCAGGCTTATAAACAGCTTGCTTCTGCTCCTGTTTTTCCCCCTGATCCACCTCAGCCATGATCAAGGGCTGTGGTGGTCAATGGATTTTGTTGCTGTCTCTGCGCGCCGTGACACAGCAGTACTGTAGCCGTTGGAGAGAAGAATGAAAGACAAGAGAGAAAGGAATTCAGATATTCAAGCCAGCACTATGTAATTAGTACTCATATGCTGTAGCAAGTGTATTTGGATGGTCGCAGTGGGCTGGCAGGCGGGCGGGGAGAATCTTCGAAGTGATGGGGGTTGTGGGAGAACTTGGCCAGGGCTGGTTGACACAGCGGTCTTTTGGGGAGAAATGCTTTAACTGAGTCTCCTTTGTACCTTTGAGCACATCTAGCCTCTAGCTAAATACTGATAGAGCATCTGTCAAAGCAGAATAACATCCTTTCAACAAATAAATTACTCTTAGCCAGAGCCCCTTTCTTTCAATAGGCGGAAGCATGTAATATTGTTTTGTTCAGTGAATCCCTCTGCCTTCAATTTGGCTACCACCTCCTCAGTCTTCAAAAACAGTAATATACCTATATATGCACCCTATTGACTGCCCAAAGGAGGGGGTATCAGAATATTCACTTGCAGCACAATATAACAGACATGCCGGATGGGCAAGACAGGATCCAGAAGCTTCTCCTTTTGCCAATAAGCATGCTATTATGCTATTTCGATTGACGGCATGTAATTCAATGTACCCTGGGAGTATCAAAAGAGACTGTACACGTCCGAGTAACTGACTATAGGTGCCTGGGTATTCAAGAGAAAAGAAGCCGGCTTCCACTTGCCAGGGAAGCCAACGCCTGGCAGATGTCGCTACATAGCTAGCCGCCAGATAATCCATTCGGTCAATACAGGGCAAAAGAAAAGCGGTTAGCACAGTTTGCCACGAGCAGCTGACAGCAATGACGCGAGGGAGCAAAAGTAAATAGTCCATTTCCCAGGCAAAAGCGTAGAGACAGTGGATAATAATAATAATAATAATAATAATAATAATAATAATAATAATAATAATAATAATACGGCCTTAGCTAAGCAGGGTACATGACCGCGCACGTCAGCTGGCAGCGCGCGCAGGTACCGAGTGCCGCCCAGCTGATGCCGCAGCCAAGT
Source organism: Spiromastix sp. SCSIO F190 (assembly GCA_014805645.1). Classification (NCBI taxonomy): domain Eukaryota; kingdom Fungi; phylum Ascomycota; class Eurotiomycetes; order Onygenales; family Spiromastigoidaceae; genus Spiromastigoides; species Spiromastix sp. SCSIO F190. Next base: position 2,130,728 of record WXTY01000006.1, on the reverse strand, counting down.
CGCCGCCACCGCCTGCTCGTCTGTTTGCTGCCGCACCTCACCTCAACTCCTGCGTGACGCCCCGAGCATCCTCTGCCCCTTTCCCTCGCCCGCCCGCCGCCCTTGCTCTCTTCTCTGCCCTTCGCAGCTTGTGTTTGTTTCTCTTTATGCTCTTCTAATGTGCCTGTTTTGCTGCTGCGCCTCTTCTTTTTTCTGCGTTTTCGTCTGGTGGAGTGATTCTGGCCTGCGAGGGTCTTTGTTGTAACCTCGCCCCTCCCGACAGTCCGACGACTCGTCCCGCAGATATTCTTTTTCGGTTTTGTAGAGTCCTCGACAAAAGTTGGTGCTGCGTGCTATCGGGAGTTTGCTGCCATGAGCTAAGGACCTGGGGGACAGCTATCGATGCGGCGAGCGTTGGCCATCGTCCGACTATCTCACTCTCATCGGGTCTACAGTTTCGTCCGGTGGCTGTCAAGCCACAGCCTCTTTCTCCACAATCACCGGTTTATTTTGTCGAGCTTTTCTATGCGTTTTGATATACCTTAAATAGCACTATACGCCGGTTACGCGAGCATGCCTCTGTCAACTAGGCCGATTGACGGGCTGCCAGATCGAAGCACTCATCCACAGTCGAAAGACGCGTCCCCGCCCACCGAGGCTAACTCCAAGCAACCCACATACCACGCTCTCTCTTCGGATTTAGACAAGATGGCAGATTTTGGAAGTTCAGCGGAAGACTCTATTCCTCCCAACAGTACGATCGGTCAGTTTTCATTGGCCCCCGCCACGCAGACCACTGTGGTCACTACGACTACAACCACCACCACAAAGTTCCCTCCGCTTTTGATGCGAGCACCGCGTTCGAATAATACTCTCGACCCCAAAGTTTATCCCCTGTCAGCCGCACCAACTCCCTCTTCACTGAAAGATATCCGGTTTAATATTGGTGGGGAGTCAGTAGTCTTCAATGAGGCGGACGATGCATCGAAAGTTTTTGACGAGGTGAGAACAAACCACAGATTGTCTTGGGGTATTTGGAATGTCCGAAAATCAGTTTTGTGCTGACCGATATATCCTACTAGCTAAAGGAACAACGACAAGCCCTTAATGCATCAGACGGAGTTATCAGATCAATCGCAGCATATGAAGACGTTGCAAATCGTCGGTCATCTCCCAGGAGATCTAACCATCGCGTTGCTTCTATGCCAACCCCAAATAAAGGCCGTCGCCGCCCAGTTTCCCCAATGTCCCTCCCTGAGTCATCGCAGGTCGCCCAGAATTACTTGGTTGGAGATTCGGCCCCTAATCCCCTCTCCCGTCGACCCTCTTCACAGTCGCGTCTCAATGGCTCCAAAAATTTGTCAGGTCAAAAAGAGGTCGGACTAGCCACCCCAGAAACAGAAAGCGGTAGCTTCACTCTTGGTCATGATCGAAGTCGCCGGAAGCGAGTGCGAAACCTCAGTCAATTATACCCTAGTAATGCATTTACATCTGGCCCCGAGGGACAGGACCCTGCATCGCAAACGAGCGAGGGACATATCGAAGTGTCTAACCAAGAGCGATCCCCGTTGCTGGAACGACGAACTGGTCTGAGCCCAGAGCAATTCGTCTCTCAGGCGTCAAATACAAACGACACGTCAGGAAGACCACCATTGCAACCCTCACATGGTGTTAATTCCGGAACGATCTTGTCAAGCGTCAACTCACGCCGATCACGTCTTCCAGAGTTGGAGAGTGTTGCTACGCAAGATATGTGTTTACCAAGTCCAAGTCTCTCTCCAGTCGCGGCTATGAATGCACAGAATCTTGACACGTCATTTGACTCGACCGAGGACCAAGGGATGGATACTGATTCTAGTCTCGACCACTGCCCCAAACGTGCCAACAAATCACCCTGTCCCGATCACACAACCTATAAACTACACTTGGCGGGAGCCACTGCCTCCGCGCCCCAATTATCTCTGATGGATATGCCCAAGGTGGTTGGTTTCTTTGAGTCTGTTCCGGACGAACTGAAATCATATTTGTTGTTCCAATTGCTGCGATCATGCCCCAAGCGAACTCTGCAATTTGTTGCAGGCGTTGTCAATCCAGCTCTTAAGTGTGATTTTCTCGCTCGTCTTCCGTTGGAGATTAGTCTTGAGATCGTGAAATATTTCGACTTCAAGACTATGTGCCGGGCTTCACAGGTGTCTAGGAAGTGGAGGCACATTATAAATTCGGATGAGAAAACATGGAAAGCTCTGCTGGAAGACGATGGGTATGTCTTGCCGGAGGGAGAGCTGCAGCGAGCCATTGAGGAAGGCTGGGGCTGGCAGTTTCCTGATGGAAGCGAGGATTGCGAAAGGGATCTTCGGCTATCCGCTCCTCTCAATTTCGACAATAACACCCAATGTTTACCTAGTTCATCTAACGCCAGTCAGCAAGTTCTTCACTCGGCACCGGCAGGGTCTCGCCGGGTTTTGAAACGAAAGGCTTCGGCTAGATTATCGGCTCGGAAGCTAGCAAAAAGGAGGTCTATTCCGTCTCACAACTCAGCACAGGGTGCATCGAGTTCACGATCTGCTGTGCGACTGGATAGTTTGTCTGTCACAGAAAGTCCGTACGCCGCTGCGAACGCTGCAGCTTTGGCCGTTCCTTACGCAGACGTCGGGCTGCCCTCTCTCAGAAGCTTACACCTTTACAAGTCCCTTTACCAGAGACACCATATTATCCACCAGACCTGGATGCGTGATGACGTCAAACCAATGCATTTGGCTTTCCGTGCTCATGACCGTCATGTTGTGACTTGTCTCCAGTTTGATACCGACAAAATACTGACAGGTAGCGATGACACTAATATTAATGTGTACGACACGAAGACCGGGGCCCTGAAGGCTACCATGGAAGGACATGAAGGTGGCGTGTGGGCTCTAGCATACCATGGGAATACGCTAGTTTCAGGGTCAACTGACAGGTCAGTGCGTGTATGGGATATCGAATCTGCCGAGTGCACCCATGTCTTCCAGGGCCACACGTCAACGGTACGGTGCTTGCAAATTCTTTTGCCTTCCGAAGTGGGAAGGTTCCCTGATGGCACGCCGGACATGATGCCTAAGGAACCTCTGATTATTACTGGATCGCGAGATGCAACTCTAAGAGTTTGGAGGCTACCAAAGCCAGGAGAACCTCGCTATTATCAGGCTGGTCCTGCTCAGAACGACAACGATTGCCCGTACTTCGTTCGCACGCTATCAGGCCACCAGCATTCTGTTCGTGCTCTTGCTGCCCACGGCGATACGATAGTGTCTGGAAGCTATGATTGTACTGTGAGAGTCTGGAAGATTTCTACAGGTGAAGCTGTGCATAGACTTTCGGGTCATTCTTTGAAAGTCTACAGCGTCGTGCTTGACCATAAGAGGAATCGGTGCATCAGTGGCTCCATGGATAACATGGTCAAGATCTGGTCTCTTGAAACTGGCACTCTCTTGTATAGTCTTGAGGGTCACCAGTCTTTGGTTGGACTACTTGACCTTCAGGCTGACAGGCTTGTATCCGCAGCGGCTGATGCGACTCTTCGAGTTTGGGAACCGGAGAACGGCCAGATGAAGAGTGTACTGACGGGTCATACCGGAGCAATTACCTGCTTCCAGCACGATGGGCAGAAAGTGATTTCGGGATCGGATCGCACATTGAAGATGTGGAACCTCCGTACTGGGAAATGCATCAAAGACCTCCTTACCGATCTTTCTGGCGTGTGGCAAGTCGGGTTCAATGACAGGCGATGCGTTGCTGCTGTTCAGCGCAATAGAATGACATACATAGAGGTTCGTACTTGTCATTTGGTATTTTACTTGTTTCTAACTCTTGCTAATTTGTTCAACAGGTGATTGACTTTGGTGCTTCTCGTGATCGCGTTCCTCTCCATAATCTTGGGAAACGGATTGTTGTCGACAGAAACGGACACGAAATCCCGGAGGGAGACGATGATAACCTTGACTTGGATGGGTCGGCGCAGTAATATAACTAGTTCCAGAAACCCTTCACGTTCACATGCATGATACATGATCTGCCACTCGCTCATGAAGCGCGTTCACTCCGAAATCGAATGTTCTCCGGGGGGAGGATCCATCGTTCGCCTGTTAACCCAATTTGCTCTCATATTACGCTTCAACGCATAATTTCCCGTTCTGCGATGAATATATTGCATTCTTGCTTCATTATTGATGCATAGTCGAGGAAAAGCGTTCTCTGCAAAGGCGCTCCAGTCGCCGTTATGATACCTCGGAGTTTGGATCATTTGATTCGTTACTCGACCTTTTATATTTCCTGCAGGCGTACCTTCGGCGTACTGCGTGATACACGAGATTCTTTTTTCCGTCGCATTTTCATTTTACGGCATAATTTTTTGGGCGGTGTATCGGAGTCCGTTCTAACGGGTTTTTTCCCTATATACCACTTGCGCAGCTCATCACACGGTTCTGTTTTTATCTCTTTTCTTTTTTAAAAGGTGCATAATGGGATTTCATGGGGCGGGAGTTTTGTCTTTTTCTTCTCCTCGTGGGTAGGGCTTATTCCAGGCATTCTTTACGTTTCAGAAGCCGTTTGTTACACTTCGATTGTAAGTATGTATACATAGTTCTCCCAGATAATATGTGATACATTTAAAGATTTGCCTGGATGTCTAAAACGTAGGGTATTTGTTTAAAGTTTATCCATCTCCAACTCATCAGGTACGGTCGACTGGCCATATCCCACAGCACGCAGGATGGTGCACTTCAGCGCACCAATGCCGAGTCCCCTTTCCCCATCCTGATCCATATCCACACTACAGGTCAGGATCTCGCCCAGCGCCCCGGGATAAGGCGGCGGAATGTCAACCTGCGGCTTCAGTTCTGATATCACGAATTTGTGTAGCTTCTCGAGTTCTGGTTGCTTGTCGCCCCCGCCCCGGCGGGCAGGGAGTAGGAGGTTGTCGGCTTTTGTTACGATGATCTGGTGCGGGATAGCGTTTTGCTGGAGGAGAGTGAGGATTTGCTCGTCGCTTGATTTTAGGCCATGTCGGGCGTTTACGAGGACAAAGACGCGGCGTAATCTGGAAAGAGTCCGTGGATCAGCACTCACTCTCCATATCCCTGATACTTTAGGCGGTGGTTATGTCTCATCTCACTGTTTCCGCTTGGTCAAATACTTCATAATCTCCTCCCCCCACTCTCTATTCGCCCGCTTCCCATAACCGGGCGTGTCAACGAGTACGACCTTCGCATCCTTAGGTCTAGTGCCTCCTACGCCATATGCCTGTAACGCAACGGTCCTTCCGGGCTTCGCGGACGTGTAGCATATCTCTTTGCCCATAAGGGCGTTGAGCAGGGAACTTTTGCCGACGTTGGCTCTGCCCAGGAAGGCTACTTCGGGGACATCGGAGACGGGGATGAGACGGAATTTACTCGATGCCCACCATTCGTTGGGAGAGTGCGATGTTGCTTTGAATATGGAGCGGGCGAAGGCCAGCTCGGTGGATGTTGGGGGTTTGGTGTCCCAGTAGAAGCAGTGGTCGGGGATTGCTAGCTTTGTTGTTAATTTGCTTCCCTCCCGTCGTCCCGAGGTCGAGGAAGCTTTCCCGGACTTTTGTACAGTTCGTTTGCGTGGTAGGGTATTTATATATCGGTGCTGTTGGTATCGGAACTTATAAACTTGTTCTTCTTGTTTGCGCCGTAGACATGCCCGACAGACAGATGGGGTAGTTGCCAGTATCCTTGTGCGGAAAACATCCATACCTAGCAAATGGCCCAGAGCAAAAGGGCAAAGAGAACCGTGCTTTGATATGCCGATTCTGTGCACTGAATCCAACTGCGCCAACTCGTTATTTTCTTCTGAAGCCGAAAACACCGGCATTAGAAGCAAACGGATCAAACAGATCTTATCGATCTCAGCCACTCCACCTTTGTCGATTGGGATGTCTTTGTTGTTAAATTGTTACTAAATTGTCAAGACGTCCATTTCCCCGTCAAAGTCTATACTCCCTGGAATGCTCCTCTTCTATAAATTATGATTGTTCGCGGGCCTTTGATACTGTCAGGTTTGTTGTTTTAATTTGTTAATTAATTATAACTAGACGATCTCTCCATGCCTCGCGTTGACGAAAACGTCCATGTTGGAAGAGGCGCGTGTCTGCTGTGTCGACAACAGGCAGATGTTGGACACTCCATCCTGAGTATGGCTCTTCATGGCAAGGAAAAATAAATAAATAAATAGATCCTTTCTAATCAAACCCCGATAGATTTGAATCGCGATAAGTTTATTGCTACCAGGTGCATCATACGATGTCCACGTTGTATAACGTTACCGAACCCCGACGTGTGGGCCCATGAGACTTGCTATGACCTTCTGATGCATTGCTTTAAAGCTGAGGAGCGGCCCACCCTTCATGGCCTCCAGCAATTTGCAGAGTCAACCAAGGAAAAATACAAACCCTTCGATAAAAGGAAAAGAGACATTCCATCTGTCTGGGAAGGGCTACTTGCCAGAACTACGAGGCACATCATGAAAGACTCTTTCAGGCAAGAACTATTTGCAAGTTTACCTTGTGAGCTTCAGCTCATGATCTCGAACTTCGTTGGGCCTTGTTCCTATCTGATAGTACTTGGCGAGTCTCGAAGACTAATTGACCACCTCCGCCAAACAAACATAGATCAGAGTGAACTAGTCAGCCTGTCCTCGGACATCTATATTGCTAAGGTGATATACCAGGGGATTTCGTACATCTCGCGAATTAGCTCTAAGCCTTTCGATCCGCAGTTCAAACACAGCTTTCATATGTCACACGTGCAACCGCCGGCTAATTGCCACAAAATCATATTGTCGACTGATCACATTGGTATACGACGGATACAGTTCTTAGATACACACTCCATCCCGACTTCGGATGGCTCTCCGTGGTATGAGTCAGTTGATCTTCGACATGGCGATCCAGAAGTGCGTGTGGATTATAATGTATGTGCCATTCCTTGTATCTCGGTATCTCCGCCGTGACTAAAAAGGCAATATAGGCCTTATTTGTCAGAAATATACAGAGCCGTTCTAGCAACTCATCCTCTATATCCAGAATTTGGAACTCTCCCTGCCCACCAAAAATCGAGCCCCATAGCATTTATCGATGTATCTCCCGTCCAAATCCGCGACTCCATTATATTTCACTTGGCAGCGGAGCTCAAGGCCTCCTCGTGTGCTGTTCTTTGACTGGTATGGTTGGCGTTCACAATTTTTTGGGTGAATCAAAATCATTTAGGGAGTTCGTTGCCATGATAAAATGGAATGAAATGACTCGAAAGATCAAGGTTTATTGGATTTATTTCCCTATCAACACGTATGAGTCAATCGAATCAGCCTGGGTTCGCTATCATAGTGGTTTCAGAGGCAAATTTGCTGGACTCCGACTTCATGTAAGTTCAATCCCCGGCCTTCTTTAATTATTCACCGCAGCTGATCATTCTAAGGTACAAACAACTAAGGGGAGAGCTATCACATTTGGGCAATATATACCACTCCATCTTCGAAGTCCTTACCAGTACAAGCCGTTGGTGAAAAGCGGCGAAGGCATTATTTCCGGAATATTTCATGACGGTTTCGATTGTTCGGATGCTACTATTTCAACAATTGGTGTTACCTGCGACTCTCAATGCCCAGCAACAACTGTTAGCCAAGAACCACGTCTTGAGAAGTACACTCTTCCCCCTATCCCAGTTGGTGCCGGCCCCCAAACGAATGCCTGGTTTATGACCAAGGCGCCATTGGCTGGGCTTATTAGGGTAATTGTTTGTCAAGATGAAGGGGTGTCTCATAGACCTTGCACTGGATTGCTACTGCATTATGAAGACCGACATGTTGAATCAGTTGGGCAAATTTGTTGGGATCGAGGGGTTCTTTACGATGTTTCAGTGCCCATACGCATTTACAAAGGGGTAATAGGTGATGATCAACCTTACGTCAAGAATGTCCAAGGGGCCCCATGGCCAGCCGATGTCGACGTTGAAAACAGTGAATGGCAGGAGCTACCAAAACATGGTACCCTTGTCTGGTGGCTTGGTCATTTTGGTGACCAACTTAGTATATATAATGATTGAGTGAGGGTCTGACGCAGGAAATAGAGTCTAAAAAAAAGTCATGGTGACTAGTAGACGTGACGGAGACTTCCTATTGACCGCTGGCCACTTTCAAACTAAATATACTACCCAATGACTAAGTGACCCGCAGACCTCCCTTCCTCCCCCGCTACCTTTGTCACTTTGGTAACGCAGTCTTCATTTTGATAAACTCTGCCTGAAGCTCTTGTGCTTGTGAGGTGTGCACGTCGATGTATTCCGAACGCTCTGCCAAGTCTTCCGATCCAAGTAGAGGTGTCAGGTAATCCTCCCCACTTACGTACACCCACGCGCGACCTCTAGTCCCGAATGTGGTAATGGCATAGACGAAGCCCAATCTCTCGTTTCCCGGTTTATTGAGGTATCTTGTGCATGCCTCGTATGCTTGGCGTTCTGCATCCTGGATATCTTGGGGTGTTGCATCGAAGGGCTTTGCTTCATGAAACGCAAGGACGGCGATTTGCCCTTTGTCTCCCAGATATCTGATTGTGACGTCCACTCTGCGACGACCGCTGCCTTCAGGAGGTGCTTCCTGAGTGATGCTCCATTCTTTCTCCCAAAAAATATGTTTTGACCACAGGTGTCCAGAGCGCAACGGATGCCCATTCATTTGAGGCATTGCGTTGGGCTTCGGACCAGAGCGCAAGTAACATGGGGTCGGTGATCAACGACATGGCTTGAATGTCGAGGTATAATTCCGACAAAATGATGGGTGCTTTATCTTATGTGATCGAAAAATCGAAGCGGAAACACAGCACCACCTTAAGATCTACCATAAAAATTGTTGCGTGTGGTTTGAATGTAGTAGAGCCGAAATGCCAGACTGAAAATCGCATGTTGATAGAAGGATAAGACTCGGGTATTTATTATTCACAACTGACCGAACCATAGACGCCTGGCAAGGCCCCTGCGATCGGCCTGAAGTGAGGCTGTAACCTCTGAGCTAAGACGGGATCACTTTGCGCCATTGTTGTACACCACAGCTTTATTATGCGGACTGATTGGCAGGCAGCGTCTGGGTGTTGGGCGGCACAGCGCCATATATAGGAGATGGTTGCTATCTGTCACTTAGCGCAACGCACCAGGCCTAAAACCGAAATTGCTACAAACAACGCCTCATGCGGATCGAGTCAAAACAAACCAAGCGATGAAAATTATTGGACAATAATGATCGTGAGATGCTGTCACACGAACGGTCTGGGAAGAACGGGTAGGATTGCCCGTCTTTAGGATCTGACAATCTAGCCATGGCCTTTCGTGTCCCTTTTCATAGCTATATTCGATCACAAGGCTCCTGTAACGTCTCGACCCAAAATCTAAGCTAGGTCGCATCATCAGCATCATCACTGATTTCGATTTCGAACCCGTCCCCCAATCTTATACTATCCCCCCAGCGCTTCGCCATGCATCACCTCTGGCGCCCTTATGGAGTGTTCAGCGGCTATGCTCCCTTGCCCGGTCGAAATAGGAAAGCCCGCTCCGTGCTTCGAAATACAGATGTTGTTTACCTGATCCAACTCGTTCTATTCCTTTTCTCCCGAAGCCGCAAGGTGACGTTAGAAGCAAACAAAGCAAACACCGTATCTTATCCATCTCAACCCTATCATGACCCGAATATTCGTTCCATGTAGCAAGAGTATTTGAGATCAGACATCCATAAGGACAATCCTTAAATAGGAAACACCTCACTGCCTTCTTCGCCATGATAAATGCAGTGCTTGTCTTCAACAACAGCGGCCAGCCGCGACTGACCAAATTCTACACTCAACTGGTATGCGCCGTGATTTTTCTTGTCCCCGCATCTAACTAGCTATCTTCCAACTTGAACCTCCGAAACCTTACACGTTATGTATTTGCATCTAGGACACCCAAACCCAACAATCCTTAATATCACAAATCTACGGTCTTGTCTCCCAACGCCCCTCGTCAGCCTGCAACTTCCTCCCCCTCCCACCCCTACTATCACAAGGCGCAAATCCAACTCCCTCGACCAGCCCCTCCGACGCACCTACACAAATAACGTACCGAACATACGCAACTCTATCGTTCATCCTCATCTCCACATCGACAGAATCGCCGTTGGCGCTGATAGATCTAATACAAGTCTTTGTCGAAGCTCTAGACCGCCTGTTTGAGAATGTATGTGAGTTGGATTTAATATTTGGCTATGAGACGATGCACGCTGTGTTGGGAGAGATGATTGTTGGGGGAGTGGTGGTAGAAACGAATCTGGAGCGGATTGTACAGGGCGTCAGGTCGCAGGAGGGATTAAAGGGGAAGCGGAGAGCGGTAGAAGGTGGTAGTGGCGGGCTTGGGCGGACGGGCATTCCTGGCCTCGCGGTCCCATGGAGATGACGAATAGATAGTATTTAATTTAACGGCACAGTACACGTTTATCCCTTTTAACTCCATAATATTACACAGTCTATGTGGCTGTTGCAGATTGCGTTTTTGCCTATGAATAGTAAAGTTAGTACTCTAGTGAAGGATGTATTGTTCTATCATGAGCTTATCCTTCACTCTGAGCCATGGCAAGAACGATATCCCTTGTAGATGCAATCTTCTTTCGATTCACACTGTAACGCCCCACTGATTAGCTGCCAAACCACAATTCTTATGTTAATATGGGGTATTTGGAACCTATACATAGAGATTCATGTTACGCCACTCTTCATTTCTCGGAAGCCCCAAGATTGGCGCATTCGACAGAGAAGTGTGCCAGCCGCAACAGGACAAGAGGAGCAACTGTAGACGAGTTTGTGAAGAGCCCCCGCATGAACAATAAACCTGTATATTCAGCAACATTAGAAGCCACAGACCCAGACCAGAACTGCTGCAGACAGAGAGCGGCAGAGTAGGGAGTCGCTTGGAGTCAATAATAATGAGCGGAGTCCAGATCCCCATTACCTAATCATGAAGAAACCAGCGCCAAGACACCAGCTTACTCATTGTTACACGTGACTAGGGTTTTTGCTCTCGCTTAGCATTCCGGATCCGGCCAAGCGTGGCTGCACATCGTCTCATTTCTCACCACCGCTTCTCTCGTCCTTCTCTGTTCTGCATCCCGTCCATCAACCCCAGCGACAACGACAACAATGGTAAGAACATAGCTCCCTACTCGACTGTCCGAGTCTTCTTTTGCCTCCTGCGATGTCTCAGCGGAAATCTCGTATCTCAATGAGCTCGCAATCCATGGAGTGAAAATTCCAATTCCGTCGTCCACTTGCTCCTCGCGAGCAACGTGTGTCGGCGATGATATGGCTTGAGCCATGAGTTTCCCGGTAGAAATACCAGGAGCTCGTGTGCTCTTTAGAGTTAAAAGAAGATTGCGTTTATCTGGTGAACACGATTCGCTGATGAGTCTTCTTTTCTCAATGACAGCCTCCAAAAAGCGGAAAGAAAGTCGCTGCCGCCCCTTTCCCCCAGGGGAAGGCTGGTGCTAAGAAGGCCCCCAAGGTGTGTACTCTCTTCTTATGGTGTGTATATACGTACGATATTAATATCTTGTAGAACCCGCTCATCGAGAAGCGTCCCCGCAACTTCGGTATCGGCCAGGACATCCAACCCCGCCGCAACCTTGGTCGCATGGTGAAGTGGCCCGAATATGTCCGTCTCCAGCGCCAGAAGAAGATCTTGAACCTCCGTCTCAAGGTCCCCCCGGCGATTGCTCAATTCCAGAACGTCCTCGACCGCAACACCGCCGCCCAGACCTTCAAGCTGCTCAACAAGTACCGCCCGGAGACCAAGGCCGAGAAGAAGGAGCGTCTCCACAAGGAAGCTACTGCTGTTGAGTCCGGCCAGAAGAAGGAGGATGTCAGCAAGAAGCCTTACACCGTCAAATATGGTCTCAACCATGTCGTCGGCCTAGTGGAGAACAAGAAGGCTTCGTTGGTCCTCATCCCCAACGATGTTGACCCCATCGAGCTTGTCGTTTTCCTGCCTGCTCTCTGCCGTAAGATGGGTGTCCCTTACGCTGTCATCAAGGGCAAGGCCAGACTCGGAACTGTCGTGCACAAGAAGGTAAGATTTTTCTTCTCTTAATAACCGTTAACGACAATATGCTCACAAAATCAACGTAGACTGCCGCTGTCCTCGCCTTGACTGAGGTCCGCGCCGAAGACAAGTCTGAGTTCTCCAAGCTCCTCTCCGCCATTAAGGAGGGCTACACCGACAAGTACGAGGAGACCAAGCGCCACTGGGGTGGTGGTATCATGGGCGCCAAGGCCGTCGACAGACAGACCAAGAAGCGCAAGGCCGTTGAGAGCGCCATCAAGATTTAAAAATGGAAAAAGTGACTTTTGACACATCGGCTCGGAGTTACCGGAGGCGTTTTCCTCAGTCCCATGCTCCTTCGTCCTTTCTGAGACCTTGCAGCCCGCCGCCGATAAAAAAGCTTTTTGTTCATAGCTAGAGCGCAGAGTTACCGCTGCAGCTCCCGAATCGAAGACTTTCTTCACGGCCGCCAATATTTTCTTGTGTGCACGGTCTTTGCTGTTTCAGTAGTTGTATATACCCATGTGGTTCCCCCACACGCCCCAGCATGATAATGATATAATGATTGTTCGACAACTCCCAGTACTTAAAATTGCGTAGACCGTATGTAAATGTTGACTATGGTGTATGGGCCAAGATGGTTTAGCTTGCTGACTGGATTTCAACCCAGCAGGAAGCAGTCGTCGTGAGGTCTACATCGTACTAGTTGATATCCACAAACACCTTAGCATTCGTCCTCGGAAATGCAACAACACATCAGTGCATTATTCTTCTTGCATGGCATCATCTATCTCTATAGTAGTCTACAGCAGTTGTCTTTTTACTTCTCTCTCTCTCTCTCTCTCTCTCTCTCTCTCTCTCTCTTTTTTTTTTTTTTTTTTTTTTTTTTTTTTTTTTTTTCACCTACAAATCTCACATGGATTCCTGACTGTCCGTGGAAAGTCGTAAAAGCCTGCTCACGAGAAAATTCACTGAAAACGCCATCAAAAGCCGATTTCAATGTAGCAGGCTGTGGATCTGTGCAAGAAGGCTGGCGAGACATTTGAATTCATCTCTGTATACAAGACTAGGGAACTGCCAGCTTAAAAGGTCACTACCATCTAAGGCAGCCAGTATGAGGTACCAGGCTACCGTGAATGTTGTCTTCCTCAACATTAGCTCATTCACCGATTTCTTGCTACCGTTTCTGAATCTACACTATGATATCCTGTCTATATAACAATGTCTCAACCCGACGAACCCAGCATCTCGCAAGCGGGCGGACATCGCTGAGCTCACAAACAAACTCTCTGCTCAGCTCGACGACTCCTGGAACGATGAATTGGAACAGCAGTTAAATATACCTCTAAATGCTGCACCCGAAGAAGTGCTGACGAAAGTTCTCTCTCATGAGTCTGTAACCAGCACGGCTTCCTCTTCTGCATTCTTCTACAGAAGCCAGCAGGGTTTATCTGTGGGTTATCGTGCCATTGGCTTCGGCCAGTGTGGTCTAGTTTTCGAGAAGCCAGGCAGAGACTTCGTGGTCAAAATCGCGAAGACAACTTACGTTGATGCTCTATGGGCAGACTTCAGAGCTCATTCCTTTTTTTCACATGCGTTCAAGAAGCAACACCCGGAATGCCGTGTCCCTCAAGTCTACTCATATGTCCCCAAGGAAGACCATCGATGGTGGGAGTTGAACGGACCATTCTTGAACCACGAAGCTCTACGTCCTACGGGAATGGCTCTGATAACTGAGCGTATCCTACCTCTGTCAAAGGTGGCTCGCCAGGCTCTGGCCAACAAATACTGCCCCGCTACCCTTCAATCTACTGTAAGCAACAAACCAACTAATCGAGTCTGCCTGGCTCGAATTTAGCTTGGTCGCCGTCGTCCACCTCACGCGCCGCTCCCGCCCAATTTCACGCTGCGCAATTACAACCTTTTGCATTCTTTGTACTATTTTAGTACTTTGTCATGTTATTTAAGCACCTTAACTATTATTCAAGTGCAGTACTGATATTGCCTTTTCTTTCTGTATATATCTTTCCCATGTACAAGTGTACTGACATTACCAACTATCCTTTGCAGGCAACAAACCTATTATTGCTAACAGTCAACAACGGCTTCTTCTATGCACAACTTGCAAATGCAGACTTTCGCCCAACAGCATTTGCAAACATTTAACTAGACACCACCCCAACCTTCCAACAGCCCATGTCAAGCATCTGCACTGTCTTTACCGGAACCACCCTTCTATTACATCTCAGAATTCAAATGGAATTACAGCCACCCAGGAACATGGCTATACACCACATCTCAAGGTGTTTACTGGATATCAATGTCTGGCGCCCGGCTGCTCATATGCAGCCATACAGAAAGCCACCATTATACACCATTTGTTAGAGCACAATGACATCTTTACACCAGGGCAGATACAATATCGGTACCCAGTCTCTCTCTCTACCATCTTTCGAAATCGAGTTGCCTCCTTTGTTGTTCACCCTCCCGGTACTGAAGGACCACCGACACAGACTTTGTCCGACCAGGAAGATAACAACCTGTCCCATATTTTCAAATTGGCAAAACAATACAACTCCAAATAATCGATCTTCAGCTTCCTATCTTCTTTTATGCCGCTGCCATGGGAGAAGCTCTAGCAATCATTCACTAGGCGGCAAATGTCGACAGGTACGATATCGAGTTTGTCTTTGGCAGCCAAGGAGACGACGTCTACAGACGTGACATATCAGTGGAATTGAACCTGACACCAGTGCGAGTACCAGCTATAAAACCCCACACTAATATCGAGGCTAAGAGAAGGGTCAATTCTAAACAGCGTACCACGCGCATGTGGCCCCGGCCCCGGCCCCTGCTCCGCCGGCTGGTCCGGCTTTTTATAATCCGTTTGAAGACCCAGCGGTGACGCCGTTCCTGGCTTCCCGGGCGCTGGCGCCCTGCTGCCTGCACTGCTCCAAGCGCATTGGAGCAGGAAAATACATTCAAAAGAATGTATTTGTAAAGTATAGATATTGTTCTTCTTTAAAGAATAAATATAAGCCGGTAAGTAGCTTAGGCAATTGAAAACTTGTAAAAACTAGGAGCTAATATTTAAATTAGGTCCCCCGCCCTTTCTGGAGCGAGGTGGAATACCTTGTCTGTTACATGGACGCCGTCGCTGCTGGTCAGGGCAAGCAGAGCATGCTTTAGGCCAACCTCAAGCTTTATATTAATGCCGTGACGGCGTACACTCATCGGAGCAATTACATTGACATTGGCACCAATGCAGATCTTGTGGATTCCCTCCTCTATATCAAGGGGTTGTTAAGTGCTCTTCTGGAGGTAAGCCTTTCCTAACCTTGTATACATTGCAAATATAGCTTGCTGACAGTTTCTAGTGAATTCCTGCCGTTGTGGGGCCTTTGGGCTGTTGATATATCTCCTGTCAGGGCCTTTGGGCTGTTTTCTTGTCTTTTCTCTGTGTGGGCCCTTTGGGGTGTTTATATATAGCTCTTCTGTCTGGTGTGGCCCTTTAGGGCAAATTTAAAATTGTTTTTATGGGCCCTTTGGGGTGGAATGCTTTCTGGGACTTGCTTTATTTTAAATTATGATTTATAGGGTGAGATAGTAACCTTGTTAAACTTCTAAAACCTTGTAGAAAAAAAAGAAGAAGAGTATTACTTAACTATAGGCTCTTTATAGGGGAAATATAGCAGTATTTATCTAAAAACCCTGTGGGAGAAAAGAAATTATACTAGTAATTTTATTAGCTATATTCTCTATTTCTAGGCTTCAAGTTCCTGCCTCTGCCTAAGCCATGGCTTCTTGACTCTATTATATTCTAACTATAGTTTATATCCTTGTAGTTCTTAACTATATCTTAAGTATTCTCTAGGTTTTTAAGAGGCTTCTATAAGTTCTCTAATATAGAGTAGCCCTTCTATTTTACTAGATATTCCTCTTTACTGTATCTCTTGTGCTTATCTAAAATTTTCTTAACTAGATATTGGATCTCTCCCTTAATAATTATTCCTGGAGGGCGCTTCGGCTCCTGACCAGGTTATTGGCAATACAGTTCCAAAAGAGAAATATAGAACACTGGATATATCAAGCTAAAAGCCTCTGGAAGATCCACACAGTACACCTGCTTTCCAACAATGTCCCTGATTGTAAAGGGGCCAAAATACCTGTTGTTAAGCTTCTTGCTTGGCCTAAGAGTTCTTATATTCTTTGTCAAAACAAGGACTTGTTCTCCAAGCTTGTAACTCTGTGGCTTGTGCTTCCTATTGTAGATTTCAATCTCTGCAGTGTTTGGGAAGAGAAGGCAGGTTGGGAAGCACCAGAGGCCCTTATTGCGCAGCTCGTCACGGCCTTCTTCGAGAACGATCCATATTATCCTCTCCCATCTATGGAACTCGATGTCGACCGAGAGTTATGGCAGACATTTAGCACGGAGTATCTACGTAAGGCGGATGAGATTCTTTCAGCACCCATCAAGAATAAGCGACTGATTAACTTGCCGCGCAAATTCATTGATTCCTGCGTTTTGAGAGAACGGGAGAGCCTTGCTGCGGGACTTGGTCATGGGCACCGTCACCACAAGGACTAAACGTCCCTCTAGCTGTGGCTCAGAAAAGCATTGTAATCAGTTCTTCCGATATATCAGCAATTTACAGCATCGAAAAGAAAGCGTTAGGCTGGAAGCAAAGGAATCGGAGCAATAATCCCGTCCAAAGAATACCGATAGTCACCTTGCTTAATCCGTGGAAGCAGGTATCTCCAATTTTAAACACCAGTTATTCATGGCATTATATCAGCGAAATATATCGGGATAGCAATACGATAGCTTTCAGAGAAAACACCCTGATTCATCCTCACGCTCAATGGATCAACATCGTCTTTGTCCAATCGAAATTCTCAAACGCGAGTATCAACAGCATAAAATAGAAAGAAAACACCCTCAATTCTATAAAGGCCCTAATTACCCCTTGATTGATTAAATTTATCCCCGCTGTATCTAGTAGTAAACCGTCACCCTGCGCCAACCCCCCGATGAGCCCCTCGTCTCCGCAAAATGACATTTTCGAGATACAAAAAGGGGATAAAGAAAAGAGAGAAAAAAAGTCACCTCAGATCATAGAACCACACCGGAAAGCAGAAAAAGACATGGGTATTTGCGAAAGAAAATAGAACAATAGAGGCCAACGGAAAAATCACAGTTCCTGTGACAAAATCGTATCATGACATGCACATCATTCGTTGTATGGAGGGTGTTGTCGATTGTTATTATTGAGACCTTGCTTAGCCTATAAAAGCAAAAGAAATTTTCAGTTAGCGCCCTAGTAAGTCCACATTGATTGGCTCCTTAGCATAGCATGCCTAGCTTTAATAACGTACCTTCATCTGCTCAATCCTAGCCTTCAATCGACTCGTCACCTCAGCAGCCCTCTTCCAGTTTTCCGCCGGCTCAGCCTGCCCTTGGCCTCCCGCGGAGCCAGGCCCTGCGCCACCGTGCATCATTTCATCGGCCCCGGGCCTCGTTATCGTTCGAGCCGGACTGTTTCTTCCAGAAGAATAGGACGCACTCACAGGCGGACTTAATTTCCTGCGTCCAGCGTACCCTCCACCGCTACTTAGGCCGGGAGATTGGAGACCGTCATTTTCCTTCTCCTCGCTTGGGCTCATGGAGACAAAGCTACGAGGTCGTGCGGCTTCAAAGCGGGAGCCCATGTGGAGTCCACTTCTGGACGGGGGACCGTTGGTTGTGTGGTTGTTAATGGTGTTGTTGTTGTCTTGGTATATCCCCGCGTTGTCCGTGATGCCCATATTCAGCCCTACGTCAGGAAGGCTGTTTTGTGGACTCGCTGCTGACGCCCTGAGAGCCCTCGCGAGCTCCCTCTTCAACCTCTCGATTTCTCTCTGTTGCTTTTGGACCGTTTGTTCAGCTGTCTCGGCGTCGCTTCGTGCTCGAACAAGCTGAGTTTCTTTCGCTTTGATACTTAACACGTCCCTGGTGTGATCTTCGATAAGTTGTGCGTTCTGGTTTTGGAGTTCATTGATTTCGGAAGATAATTTGGAGTTTTTAGATTGCAAGTCTTCAGTCGTGCGAGTAAGTCGCTCTTTTTCGAGACGGAGTTCTTCCAGTTCAGCTCGTTCAATGGCGGACATGCCACTGAGCGCTTGCTGGTTCGATGGCGGGGGTGCAGGATCGGATGGCGGAGCGCTTGGCTTCCCTAACGGTCTTCCAGCAAGACCACGAGCCCCTAGCCCAAATTTAGGACCAGTTGGAGTGGGAGGTTGTGTATCTGCTGGCGGAGAGACGACTCTTCGCTGGGGTGATTGTAATTGAGGTGGAGGCGCACCCCCTGGTCCGGCGAGTTTTCTTTGCAGTTTCAAACCTGATCCAGGGGTCGCAATACCGCTGGACTTCGGGATACCGCCGAGTTTTGACGGGATGGCTTTTGTCGCTGGTTTCGCCGGGGCTGCCGCTGGTTTGGGCGCGGGCGACTCGGTTGGAGGAGCAGCAGCAGCAGGAGCAGGAGCAGGAGCAGGTTTCTTGACACCTCCGGCAGGCTTCTTCACGACCCGTTTCGTCGCCGGTGCAGCAGACGGTTTTGGTGGTCCGACAATGGGTTTCGGTCTGTCTTTAGCCTTAACCTCCGCCGTCTCAAAGAATTCTTTGATCTTGGTCTTCCTAATATCGTCCAACCCGTCCATGTAAGGATTCATTGCTCGTTCACCCATTATCTTCATCAGCGTTCCAAGGATCTCTGCACCTCCTGCCCTTGTTCCCTCGCTGGATTCTGTAAGCAGTTTCGTAGCTGCTTCCGCTATTGACTTCAACTCCGCTTTCGACGGCACATCTCTTGTTGTCCTCAAGCAACGAATCAAAAACTTCAGCGTCTCTTGCTTAACCTGAGGGTTCTTATGCTTCAAAAATTCAATAATATCATCCAAACAGTCTGAAAGGCTAGTTGAGCTGAAAACGGCGTCTAGCGCTGCACCAAGTGCATCCGCCACGGACTGCTTCTTTTCCTTTAGTCGTTCCATAATCGGCGCCATAACAGTAGGTCGATACTTTCCAAAACCCTTGCGCAACCCCTTTGCGAAAACTTCTATACAGTTTGCCGCGACAGTAACAACTGCGATGTTCGCATCTTTCATGGATTTAGCGAGCGATCTCATAACCTCATCGAAAGGGGAGTCTTTGATCCGCGGAACATTCGCGGCTTGGAATAGTGCATCCAGTGCTTCTTTTCTGTCCTTCCATTTAGTGGACGCAAGACTCTCCTGGAAAGTTTTGGGAATTTGCGATAGTATGTCAACAGGTTCGGCGAGGTCAAAAGCATCGAGATCATCTGCGCCCCCATCCGCTTCACCATCATCTCCAGGAGCTTCCTCGTCATCGCCCCCTGGCTGTGCGCTTGCTGTCGCCATGGCATCTTGTTGTGCCCGTGTAAATCTCTCCTGCTTTGGCGGGCCCTCCTGCTTCACATTCTCAAATAGCTTTTCAAGATCCTGCTGTTGAACCGGCTTCAGTTCGTTCCAGAATAATGGCTTCATGGCATCCTTGAGCCATCGATATAGCTCCACTGTCAAGTTCTGTGCCTCAGATCTGACGTTCTTATCTGCATGGCCAAAGACTTTTGGTAGTGCCTTTAAAACCGGCTTAGCATCCACGACTTTGCATCCGTAGTTGTGAAAAATGCTTGTAAGAGTAGCCAAAGTGGCGGCAATAATCTTTGGTTGCTTGTGGGATAAAGCGGGCACGAGGTCTTCGATGACCGGCTTTGAATCATCCAGCTCGATAAAGAGCAGCAAAGCTTCCAATGCGCTCGCTTTCGCCGCCGCACGGGAGGAAGATAGACCTTTCTCGATTATCGGAGTCGTTGTAATGGCTCGCGTCCTACCCGTTTCCCACGACGTTAACAAAGATCATCTCTTCCGCATTTGTATTCGAGGCAAACCTACCTTGTACATGCTTGTACTCCAGCGAACTTTAAGAATGCGCAGTATGCAGAAAGTCCATCTTGCTGGGCAGCGACATTTGAATCCGCAACTGCGCCCTTCCAAATGCCCGCATCCTGTAAGAAGGGTCGAAATACGGGATCGGATTCGTCTGCAGTTTTCTCGAACTCTTTCGTCGCAGCCTCGTATCCTCCTTTCCTAACTTTCCAATTCTGCAGAAAGACAGCTTGTATCAGCGCCAGCCCTCTGTGCAGCTACTCATTTCCTCGAGTCTGTTCTCACCTTATGCGCAAACCTATCCGGCAGCGGAAGGGAGGAGAAATCTTCTTCCTGATCAGCCATCGCGAGACACGGTATACACGATAGCCTTGCCCAAGTCGATTTGCCTAAAAACAGTCGCATCAGTGGAGGACGCTCGAGAAAAGCAGGCGGCGTCCGCCCGGTATGCAATATCCCCTGGGCCTGGCATGTGTAACAACACCGCGGCGGGACATAGTGGATCGCAAGGAGAAATTCAACGTACTTCAGACAGAGATAGTGAATGCAGTCTAGTTATTAAGGTATATTAGAGCGTATCAGGAGAGAGTGCGGGCCGTAAGTGAATGTCTTCTCCGGGGAAGCGATAGTGGGGAGACCAGTTACGGCTCTCTGTGGGCAGAATCAGGGGGAAGAGGACATGAACCAATCATCAAATGTTCGTCGAGAAGAGCAGCTGTTGTTAGAGTATAGAATAGTAGGGCCGGAGGGTGCAAGCAGGAGGAACAGCGTCGTTGTGCTGGGATGGAGTAGATGTCAACAGAGCCATCGCTGCGGTGATGGAGACTTGGCGCTGCTGGCTCAGGAACTGCCGTCGCCCACGGTTCAACTTCGCTCTCTCCCCTGAACACCACGGCGACTGTACGACGCTTGTGGTGAAGCCGTTGACCGCCACGGCTGACATTTTCTGCGCTCATTTCTGCCCTGCTCTGCTCAATTGTCGCTCCTTATCCCGGCACGATTGAGCATCCGTGCCATCCAAGGAGACAGCCCACCCGGTCGCACAGAGCGCTGCTTCATATGCTTCCGCGCCTGTCTTTGTGCTGCTTTTGACGGCTTTTCTGACTGTCTCCGCTCATTGATGGTCTGGCTGGATCCGGCAGCTCTCACATTCCAGGGTGGTTATGGAGGGGTTCCTGATAACACAACACTCTCGTGGCACTAGTTCTGCGCGTTCATCATGAGCCAGCTACTCACCCCGCGTCAAGCGGAAGAACTGTCCGTTGCTAGTGGTCTACTCGTCGTCTACTCGAGAGAGCGTATGCTAATTGATCTGGTACAGCCACAAATCCATCATCGCATACCTGATATCTACCGACCTGCCGAAAAGCGCTGCTGCGTTGCGCGAAGAGCTGGCCGAGAGTGTGCATCTGGACGATACAACCGCGAAGAAATACGAAGGGCTGCTGGAGAAGAAATGGACCAGTGTTGTTCGTCTGCAAAAGAAGGTCTGCGTACACTTCAGATGAAAGAGGTTTCACAGTGCACACGAAAATGCTGATATCATGACGGGAAAACTAGATTATGGATTTAGAATCTCGCAACGCAGCCCTTCAATCAGAGCTGGATTCAGCTACACCTACATCTCTCTCCCGAAGAAACCAAGACCCTGTGTCATGGCTACCCCGCGCTCCGGCCAGGCACAGTCTCCAGTCCCATCGTGAGCCAGTAACGTGCGTCGCCTTCCACCCCGTCTTCTCCTCTCTCGCTTCCGGTTCCGATGATACCACGATCAAGATATGGGACTGGGAACTAGGCGAACTGGAGCGTACCATCAAAGGTCATACCAGAGCCGTGCTGGATGTGGATTATGGAGGACCCCGTGGAGGAACACTGTTGGCCTCGTGCTCATCAGATCTCACTATAAAACTTTGGGACCCGTCAGACGAATACAAGAATATACGCACTTTACCTGGACATGACCATAGTGTTTCAGCCGTTCGATTCATTCCGTCTGGCGCCGCTGGTTCACCTTTATCTGGCAATCTGTTGGTCTCAGCTTCCCGAGATAAAACACTACGAATATGGGACGTTACAACAGGCTACTGCGTGAAGACCTTACGGGGCCACCTCGGCTGGGTTCGAGACGTTACACCATCATGGGATGGGCGGTTCCTATTCTCCGCTGGCGAAGACCAAGTACCCCGCCTCTGGGACGCATCCTCCGGCGAAACAAAATCAACCTTCCTCGGCCACGAGCATGATATAGAATGCGTCGCCCTCGCCCCAGTAACCAGCTACCCTCACCTCGCAACACTAGCAGGCCTCAAAAAACCACCTCCATCATCGTCATCCGCCGAATTCGTTGCGACAGGTTCCCGAGATAAAACTATCCGCCTCTGGGATGCACGAGGCACATTGATAAAGACTCTAGTCGGCCATGATAATTGGGTCCGCGCTTTAGCTTTCCATCCTGGAGGAAAGTACCTGCTTTCCGTATCTGACGACAAAACCGTGCGTTGCTGGGACTTCACGCAGGAATGCAAGTGTGTACGAACTGTAACGGACGCGCATGGACATTTTGTGAGTTGCATACGGTGGGCGCCTAACATTATCAAAGATGCTGGAGATGTTAATGGCGATGGTGGTACTGGTGCGAATGGGGGCACGTCTTCAACGAATGGGGTTATGACACCATCAGGAAAGAAAGAAGATCCCAGCGGCGGGAGCAAGATAGGCATCCGCTGCGTCATCGCTACGGGGAGTGTTGATCTTAAAGTAAGGGTCTTCGCATCGTAGCGGCGGATTACCGTTGCTTTTATCCATTATTCATCTTCTACCTTCCCGAGACAAGGCGTTTGTAGAGAAAGTGGCTTTGGGGATTGCTCGTTTTCTACTGCTGCTTTATTCGTTTCTTTCCCGCAAGTCATTCGATACTTTTGCTGCGTACATTGATATGACTATCTAAGCGAACACATAAAAGGCAACACAAAAAGATGTTTTCTTTTTCACCCTCTGCAGATTTACAAACAGACATCTTTCACATTCCGTAAGGCGCGTTGTTTTCCGTCAATTATATCCATTCTGTCTTTGTTTGGCAATACATTTTAGCTAGAAATTATCCTCTTTACTTCTCCCAGCCAACTCAGAGCTAATAATTAAAGGCCAAGTCCGCGTCTTTTTGTATATTCATGATGGAGAGAGCGCTTTGCAGACACAGTCAGGTGTGTCAAGCGCTGTTGCGGCAAGGTTCAGAGGTAAGATTTTGTCAATCACATCGCTGCTCGACTGAAACAATGGCCTTGTTATACGATTGAGCGAATACCTGAAAGGCTAAATAATAAGAATAAAATGAGCTTGATTATGGTGAATCTCTTATTGCTCATGAAGAAAGGACCTTTTTTTCAGGTATGTGGAATGCTCACTTAAGTGCCTATACCCTTATTAGTGACTAGGTGAGGTCACCATCGAAAGCAGGAAGTCATCCATGTTTATAGAGAAAGCATATAGAATATGAAATTTAAAAAAAGGCCAATCCAGTGACGGCGAACTACTAAATTAAGAAAACAGAAAGCAAAAAGCTGCCGTAGATTTGTAAAACCTGTAGGAATAAGATAGCCGTAAAACAAAAGAGAGATAAAAATAACTGAATGGGGAGTAATTTTCCGGCCCAGTTTTGTGGAAATGAAAAGGAACCCTGGCATGAAGATAAAAAAAAAAACTATCTGAAGGGAAAAAGCAAATTCTCTCTGAAACGCCAATGAAAGACCGTAAATGGAAACATTGATGAGATAATGTGCGACATACATATGAGTTAGCAGAAGGAATGAAATGAACAAATGAGAGCGGTCGGAAGCCGGATTTTTGCCAAATTTACACATAGAGCCTCCGATGGAGGTTTCTATAACCTCCATCTACCTCACTACCTTAAAGATCAATCAAACTCCCACCACCTTGTTGCCCCTGCGCATACCCCGGCTGCCTCATCCCAAACGGATTATTACTCGGCTGCTGCGCAGATGCGCCAAATCCACCCTGCTGCGGTTGCGGAGCACCGGTGAAACTCTGCATAAGGAAGGGGTTATTTCCAGTTTTACTCTGATTGAGCCGATCCAAACCCTGACCGGCTGAGTTGACGAATATACCCGGCGCAGTGTGTTGTGCGGGAATACGCAGGTCGCCCACGTTGCCGTAGGTATCTTGACCTTCACCAGTAGCGAGAAGTGCGTTGAGACGGGCGTGTTGTGGGTTTTGGGGTTGTTGGCTTTGGATGGATGGCTGGGGTTGTGACTGTGGTTGTGGTTGTGGGGGTGGTTGGTAGTTCGCAATGGGGTTTGTGGATGACGTTTGGTTGTTAAATTGGGTTGCTGTGCGCTGTTCGGCGAGGGTGCCGAGGGATGGCGGTCCCGGTTTCTGTGGTTGAGGTTGGCTGGCGGGGCGTTGGGCAAAGGGGTTGTTGGATCCTGTTGGAGCGGGTTTTAGGGCATCGAAGGATTGCTGCTGCTGGGAAGTTGAGGCCCATGGGTTGTTGGATCCGGGGTTGAGGTAGTTGTCCTGCTGAGGTTGTTGCATTTGTTGCTGCTGCCCAAACACATCGTTTCCATACGGGTTGTTGTTGAATGCAGTTTGCTGTGGTTGCATGGTGGCCTGGGGTTGCAAAAAGCCTGTTTGTTGCGGTTGCTGGGCAAATTGCGACTGGTCGAATCCTGTGGGCTGGGCTATAAAGCCATTGGTGTAGCCATTTGGATAGCCAGTTTGCTGCTGGAAGCCAGTGGGCTGAGAGTATTGATTGTTCAGGAAACCTGTGGTCATGGGTTGTTGCTGGTCAACAGGGTTGCCAAACCAATCAACAGCGCTCTGCTGCTGGTACCCTTGGTTATAGCCGGTGGGTTGGGCCTGAGCGGGCTGCACGGGGGTGTCATCAAACAGCGAAGAAGCGTTGCTCTCTTCGAGTTCACGCCGTCGAAGATCTTCTTCCTCTTTGCTAAGCCTGATCGCTTTGGCGAGATCATCATCATCCTCATCATCTTTCCTTGAGGACTGCGCACGACGTCTTTTCTCTTCTTCTGCCTCATGCTTACTTGCTTCAATCGCAAGGCGATATTCAGCGTCTTCATCATCGTTCCTCTGGCGTTCTCGTCTGTTGGGGCGATGTCCAGGTTCAATTCCGCCGCCGAAACCGTGGATGCCATCATCGATCCCTGAAACCCGAGACTTCCACAGCTTCCTATCTGAGCGTTCGCTGCGCAACCGGTCTTCATCGAGAATCAGCGCAGTCAGCTCCTTCGCAGAAACCCGGACTAAATGTGACAATTGGGGTTAGTTTCTTTCCGGAACTCCAAAGCTTCCACTGTCTAACTCACCATTCTGACCAACATCCCGGCCGTCGTCATCGATGTACTGGAATTCTCGGAGGGTCTTGATAATATACACGTTCTTCCTGGCCCATGTAACCACCAGCTCGGAGCCTTCATGAAGACAATAATCCAACACTTTCAGAGATTTCAGAACGTGGCGCCAGTTCTTCCCTTTATCGTTGAGCCGCTTATCTAGCATATCCATGATCTCGTAAAAGTCGCTGGGACTATGAGGGACAAACATATTGTAAGTAACGAGCCATTTGCTTTAGCCGGTATAGAGCGGTTCAAACATACTTGTTAAATGTTAGGGCAGCGATTTCAGCCATCTCCGTGCCCGTGGGGCCCCAGGGATCGTTGCTCGTAGCTGTAGAGTGCAGAGAGACAGATTAGCGACAAATACATCGTCAACCCAAATAAGAAAACACACTGCCATCAACAACATACCATTGCGGACTTTAACTTGAACCGACGAGTATCCCTTCGTCACATTCTTCACACTTCTTACGACTTTAGACATCTTTGCTCTCCGTTCGTGTTAACCTAGATGCCTATTGTATCCCTCGCAGCTAAGCGACCGCAAATGGCGGAATGGGGAAACCACAACACAATTGACGATGATTTGTAGCTTGAGTTCAAGGTCGAGTGAGATAAATGGAATCCGAATCGAAAGGTTGTAGTTTGTAATGCCGCGGAAATATCAAGTCGATACGTCACAGGTATAGGTCGATATGAATGATCGAGGTTAGAAAAATGCGAACCATCGAGGTTTTCCTTTTGAAATAAGAATTGCAAAGGTGAATATACAGTGATCTGCACACTGCACACAAAGTCCGTATTTAAAGATTGTTTGCACTAGTTCGACGGGAATGGGTGAGGGGTTACGGGACGGTGGGAAGGTTCCCGGTATTTAAGACAGGTTAGGCCGTGAACCCGGGAAACAGGGTTGCAATCACGACAGGAACTTGCGGAAGAAACCGAGGGTGTGCGGAACTGGATTGCAGCACCAAAGGAGCGGTTGCGGGCAGCTGGCGGGGGCCGTGAAGGGCAGACGGTCAGGATCAGGAGAGGTGAAGTTGCAGTCGGGATGATGGAGGAGCGAGTGCTGCTGCTGGCGATCGCTGGCTGTGACGACGACATGCGGCAGACGTGGCTCAGCCTGCCCGATGCGGTCTAGCGGCTGGGCGCGGTGGCGGAGAGCACGTGATGCATGTGTTTATGTCAGCGAAGTAGGGGATGAGGATATGAGAGGATGAGGATGAAGATGAGTATTCTATTTGCAAACTAGCATGCCGAAATGTATCGATCTAGGTATATCACGCAGCATAGCCATGTGCGGCACTCGCTGCGTCTGCCTCCAGGTCTAAGTACCGCTGCTCTGCCCCCTTGATGCACTGGATATTCGCTCCCAACTTGTTCAACGTCTCGACGTACTCGTCGTACGGGTCGGAATCAAATACTATCCCCCCGCCCGCCTGGAGGTACGCAACCCCGTCTTTCATCATCATCGTTCTGAGTGCAATGCACGTATCCATTGCCCCGTCAATGATCTCCTTCCCGTCGGCACTCGAACCGTTGTACCCAAAATATCCAACCGCTCCTGCATACACTCCGCGTTTCTCCCCTTCCATCTCAGCAATGAGCTCCATGGCGCGTACCTTTGGCGATCCACTCACGGTGCCCGCAGGGAAAATGGACCGGAACGCATCAAACCGCGTCTGACCAGGTCGTAGGATACCAGATACCTCGGACACTAGATGCTGCACGTGCGAGAACTTCTCAACAACCATCAGACGATCGACATGCGTTGTAGCAGGGTCGCAGACTCTGTTAACGTCGTTTCTAGCCAGATCTACCAACATAATATGTTCAGCGCGATCCTTCAGGCTGCTGCTCAGTTCGGCGGCCAATTTTGCATCCTCGTCCGGCGTCTTGCCCCGCTTCACAGTCCCGGCGATAGGGTGAGTGACGATCCTCCGAGACTCCTCCTTGACGAGGAGCTCCGGACTAGCGCCTATCAACTGAAATTCATCACAGTCGATATAAAATAAGTAAGGCGAGGGGTTCACAGTTCGTAAATGGCGGAATAAGTTGAAAGGATGTAACGACGTCGGACGAGCTAGTCGCTGGCTTGGAACTGCCTGGAAGATATCCCCTTGTACAATATGATCCTTCATCCTTGTAACATGTCTCTCGTATCCCTCCCGGCCGATGTTAGAGGTATATTCCTGGCCCTCCTTAATAGGCGGCTGAGGTGGAAGCGGCACCTTTGGATCCAAAAGCGTAGTAATTGTCTGCCAAATAACTTCCTGCGCCTTCTCATACTCCGCATCTATATCCTTCTCATCCTCTGGGACCTGTACATATGTGATGACCTTCACAACCTGGAAGAAGTGGTCGAACGCAATAAGCCGGTCAAAAAGCATAAACAGCGCTTCCGGAACGCCCAGGACATCTTTCATTGGCCTTGCCGTCTTGGGCTCAAAGTATCGTACACAGTCATAACCCACGTAGCCGACTGCACCGCCGGCCATAGGCGGTAATCTCAACTCCGGTATCGAGGCGACTCGATATTGTGAAATCTCGCGCTCGAGAGCGGGTAACGGGTCACATTCAGGGCCATGGCCGGGACCGGTCTTCAGAACTTTTCTGGGGTCTGTATTACCAAAAGAAAAGGAACAGGTCCGTTAGCAGTGTACTTACACAAGAGAGGTAAACTGCGGCATAGTAAGACCAGAAAATACTTACCAGCTCCCACGAAGCTATACCGCCCAATTGTCTCTGTAGTCGCTGCACTTTCATAGAGGAAAGAAAGCTTCGATCTGTATCCAATGGTAGCAACAACGTAATTAGCACACCCCTCTCCTATACCCCTGTCCCGCACCACCTCCTAATTGAACAGAACAACCAAAACAACCCCAACCACCCAAAAATACAGCAAAGCAATCCAAAAACTCACTTTGCAGCAATCTTCAGGTAAGCAACCGTAGGCGTAAGCAAATCAGCGGGTACAGAAGCCGTCAACGGCACAAGATTTGGCGGATGCGCCGCACCCCTTGATTTCGCCAGGACATCTTTGACCGTCTCGATTGTCGGCTGCACGCTTAGCTGTACAAAAGAGATACCATTAGCAATGTTTCTCATAATCCATACTTGCTTATATGAACTGGAAAGAGATCAATTTGTTTGAGAGCGCACGGAGCGCGGGGTCGAGGGGTTTATTCATACTCGTGGCGCCATGCGTGTGCAATTGTGCTAGTCTGATTGAGAGAGAAAAGACTAATGAACGTCGGAGGCAACAAGCGCTCTAAAGCGATAACTAGCTAAATATGCAACACGAACTGATCAACGGGGCAAGGAGGGAGGAGACCTTGGATGAAGCATGAGCAACCTCCCAAATTTCGGCCGTTGAGCAATGACCACGTCACAGCGTTACAATCTTACTAGCGGTATTATTGCTTATGTCACCAATGCTTGGCCATCAAGTGTAGTCTAGCTAAAATGGGACTAGTGCATCATAACCCCACGACTTGGCAGAACAGGGCACTTCTTCAGGCTTCAGTAATGGTCAATGCTGATGTTGGCTGATATTGCCGATACACACAAGTATCAAATAATAATCACATGCTAGAGAAGGTAATAATAAGTACACACAAGACTGCTATTTAATCAATAGCGAATACGACCATGTCCTCGAAAGCCCCCATATCGCCTTCCATTCCAGATTCCGCAATCAGCATGGACACCACCATTCAAGAGCATCCATGTACAACCGTATATCCTCTAGCCACAACAATACCAGAACGCCTTGCTCGCTTAGCACGCTTATTATCTTCTGATTACAAACACCCTATAGCCCTCTCGCAAAGAGACCGTATGGGTATCGACACATATGTCAACGGGATAGAGAATATTGTCGATGAATGTTACGGCTCTATCCAAAAGAGCGTAACGAAAGAACGACATAATCTCCTGCAAGAATCAATTCCGAGCGGTGCGCGATCTCGAACCCAAAACGAAGCAAATCATGAATCTTTGCGCATGAAAGAAGAGCAATGTCACCTTAACCGCGAGCTTCATACTATCTTGCGACGAATGGATATAGTCACGAGCGAAATGCGACGACGGCGGGCGGAGTGCTTTCACGTCAATTCGCTGTTCGAAAAGAGGAGTATAAAGCTAACGAGCCGCATCAAAGAACTGGAAAATGAGACTCGAGAACTGTAAGCTTACTGCACTTTCCCACTGCGTGCAAACTGAATTGCTTGCATGGAGACACCGAAGCTTTTCGCGCTGACAAATAGCCGGGCAGACAACGTGATGTACATGATAGTGCAATTGAATTGGAAGCTCTGAGAGGCACCATCCAAGGATTAGCAAGTTGGATCGCAGATTGCAAGCAGCCGGAGTGGAGACCGATAATGAAGCACCCATCAAGCGAACGGCAAAATCGGACGGCAGGGGTGGACAACTGGTTTCGAAAGGAGTATAAGATGGTAATGGATGGTCTAAATGCGTGGATGCGAGGCTGGAAGGACGTAGACGAGGGATTTAAAAGAAGGGCGCGTATTCGACAAGGAAAGGAGCGAGGTAAACAACCGCTATTGTCTGGCGACGGCTTGCATACTCCAATTCCTGCCGCTGTTGCCGGGTGAAATGCCAGATGTCCATATTTTTGGCTGATCAATTTCGACCACAACTAGTAACGACTTCTGAATGGAGACGAGGCTTCCTCCCTCAAAAGCCGCCGGCTTGTATACTAACTTCTCTTTGCGCCCGGGAATATGCCTTCGTTGGGTGCACTTTTCCCCAGACTCTTTTGAGAGAGAAGTCGAACCGCCTTGGGGAGGACAAGAACTATGGCCGGGCTCTGGGACACATGGGATATTCCAGCTCAGGTTGAAGACCTTAGCTGTTTCCTTAATACCAAACTTTGCGTATAGTGCCGTCAAATAAGACTTGAGCCCGACATGGCCAAATTAATGTCGAAATAGCTGTTATCCAGCAGTCACAGTAAGATCCGTCTGCTCGAGAGGATTCATCACCGCTGAAGATTCACGATAGCCATCTATAACAATAGATTAGTCCGTTATCAATGAAACAAAAATGAATCTGAAGGGAACGAAATAGCTTACCTGCTTCCCAATGCCAAGTGAAAGTTTCTTCCCATCACTATCCCAGGCCAAGGCCCTCTCAAACGCTGATGATTGCCCATCTCCAAGATCCATAGCCTGGTCTTCGTCTTCATTGTTCTTTGTGTTTGGTACATCCCACGTGGCCATGGGAAGCCCGCCCCTCTCCACATTCCATATGAACAATTTATCGTGACTCGCGGCAGCTACCGCGTACCCATCGGGGGAGAACGCGCACATCAAAGCGGGAAGCGAAGGACCAAGGAATAATCGGTGGATGCAGTGGATTTGCTTAGAGTCTATGTCGATATTCCAGAGCTTCACCGTGTCGTCCATTGCGGAAGTAGCTAGGACAAGAGGAGAGCGCTTCCCCGTTGAAGACGTGCTTGATTGGGGACGCAAATTCATCGCAGTAATGTCGCCATGATGCGCACTTTTAACGTTGATGTCATGAGTAGGAACCCAAATATCCGACGTCGAGCTGGACACAGCAACGACCACAGTGGACTTAAGATTTGTCGTCGTCCTCACAAACGTCCAGGGATCGCGCTCATTTTCAGAAGTATATTTCACAGCGGGATGAAGATCATCATCAGCGTAGAATTTGTGTATCAGTCCATCTCCAGAGACGTGGATTTCATTTTCTCCAGACCAACTCATATCGTAAACTTGTCCGGCAACTACCTGTGGTGGTGGAAAGTCATCTGGTCGAATAGCTTGATCCCACAATGTTAGTTCAGACTGTTCGCCGTCAGAGGCGACTACAACCATGCGCAAGCCACGAGGCGCCCAGTGAATTCCTGTCACCATCCTTGGCAAGTCCGGAAGTAAATCCACTGCCGAGCCATGCTGTCCATACAAAGTGATGGTTCCGACCATGTCATTATACGCAGCCACAGCCAAAAGGGAACCAGCAGCATCCCAAGCCAACGCACTAATACACGATGTGTCCACCAATGGTTCACGAACAGGAGGTCGCTGACTCGACAATTTCCATAACGCGCAAAATGTATCACCAGCAGCTGCGACCACCGAGGGATCGTTTGGCCGCCAGAGCGTGCGTGTCACGTGATCTACGCCGGCCACATCCACAAGCGTTGTGTTCAGGCTGAGATCGGCTGATTTTGTCGGGGATATCTGTATGCCAACACTCTGGCCGTTGGTCAAAGTAAATACTGGTGTTGGGGTTTCCTGCGCTTGTTGTTCTTGCATACTCGTATCTCCATCGGCGTCCACAACGGCTTCACTCGGTACAGGCGAAGCAGCAGTCGCAGATGCACGGGCCGGGGTCTCCCGTTGTTCGACCTCCATCGAAGTCTCATCTGAAACCGTAGGGGCAACCCCATTTTCAGCAATGTCCCCCTTCGCAACCTTTCCAGGAGCTGGCGATGCCGATGGTTTTGTTGAATTCCCATTTACTATGCCATCCACAGTAGGTTTCTGGGCAACCGACGTTGGTGATGATGCCGCTCGCGTCGTATCGACAGCTTCCTCTGTCTGCGCTTTGGTCTTTCCTTCCTGCCGTGATGCTTCTTCCGTGACTTTCGGGCCAAAAAAGGAAGGTATGGAATCCGGGGACACGGCGTTACCAGCCTATTAAGCAGAGAAATAGTTGTTAGTAGTAAGAATACGAGAGGTGAACATAACACGCGCAGAAGCGTACCTGGTCCAGGGATTGTTCCAAATCGTGATATTGAAGGCCTTTCTGTACTAGCGTCACGAGCGCATGGGTTTTGATATACGGCGCAAACGGCAAATTCTGCGGATCGGGATTCCATGCGCGTTGTAGCATAACAGCAGCCTCGCCATGGCCTAACGTTCGACTATAATTAGCAAATCACCTTGGACATCGGGACACCAACTGTCGCTTCTTCAATCCGTACCTGACTCCTGTAAATACCTGTTGATCTTCAATGTTAGCTCTACAAGCTCATCACCGTGACTATATTTGGGACCGCAAAGATCAGCGAGAGTAGCCAGACGTACCTCCATATCAAGTAGTTAACATGATGCGATGTGAGACCAGCATATGCCATGACGCTGTGGGCAACCGCTACGTTGAGCAGCAGCGGGTCGCGAGCAAGACCAGCGAAGCATACCACGGCCCTCAAACAGAGACGTCAAAAAGCTCACCAGTGCGAATTTTGGACGCCCGCGCAAAACAAGAAAACAAAAGGTGGTTGGTGGGTTTCGAGGTTTGAAGGGTGATTTCGATATTGAAACAGCAAGTGGGAATACCCGAAGAAGGCGGCCAACACGAGACAGAAGATTATTGGGCAACAGCACGGACGCGAAAAGTCAATGCCAAGTAGCTGGAGGGAATATACAAAGTCGATGGAGGGACAGATACAGACGAGAAACCAAAAGGCGACGTCAAAGGCCGAGGAGAAGAATGGAAAGGTGGTCCAGTTGACAAGATCCAGTTGAGCCCCATGCGACGGGTTTGGCGACAGATTCAAGATTGGGTCCGGCAGGGTGCGTTAAGGTAGGCTGCTGCGTCGTGGATGCGCGCTGCTAACCAAGGCTGGGCCGAATTAAATCAGGGCTCGGACGACAAGGGTGGGCAACCACGGCTCTCCATTCACCAGTGGCAATCTGGTGTCACTCGTCAGAATTTACGCGACGCCCGTCTAGAACAGCCTGTATCCCACACCTTATCACGAGTTCCAGTGTGCTTCAGAGCCAAGGTCAATTATATGACAGCCGCGGGAGCTTATTTTACAAGAAGAGAGATGACAAGAATTGGCCGCTGCACGGAACTGGAGGGTTGAGATTTGCTGGCGCCTCTTGCGACTGGGATCCGCAAGAGAATTCAAGGCCAGTCTCGCAGGTGGTTGGTCAATCACTTGCAAGGTGGATGGAGAACGCTGCTAGAATGCAGATCTCTGTGCCCCGGATCGGGGGGAAGTTATTCTTTTGCAGTCTAACATTACACGTGTCTCAAGGGCAAAATACAATTCTCACTTCTCAAAAGGAAATTTTGAGCATGATACTCTCAAATGACGTGTTCTCTGATACCTGCTTTAGCGGATCCATGGAGCGGCGCCACGGTGAACAATGACCCAAGTTGCTCTAAGTTCAGACCACTATTTTAACATAAGCAGCTGCTTTGCAGAGTTACTCCAATAGCCTTCGCGGCGATGACCATGGTACTTCCTTGGTAGGTAGCTGGGATTTTGGCTTGAAAGGAGCTTTCTTTCCGAAATTCACCTTAGCTACCAATCTATATTTTACGTGCTTCTACAAGACACTTGGCGAAGCCTACCTCAA
Organism: Spiromastix sp. SCSIO F190; assembly: GCA_014805645.1. NCBI lineage: Eukaryota > Fungi > Ascomycota > Eurotiomycetes > Onygenales > Spiromastigoidaceae > Spiromastigoides > Spiromastix sp. SCSIO F190. Next base: position 2,096,954 of record WXTY01000006.1, on the reverse strand, counting down.
CCGCCAAGATACAATGAGATTCTTTTTTCTTAGGGTACGGGATATTCTGTCTTCTAACCCAATGCCTCCCGGGCTCTCTTCACAATTTCACACATATTGGTTCAGCTCCCGTAGAAAAGAGGTTTGAAGAAATCCACGACCCGTGCGAGTAGTCTGAGGATTACAGCTCAGACGATCTTTATCTAGTTAATCTCGGTGATGCTTCCATGGAGCCATTGTGTCCGTGAGCTCCCGTCAAACTAGGAATCATTTCACTGCCAATGTCAAGAATGCCAATGAAGGGAATGCTGAAGGTCTAGAGACATATAAAGTCGACAGTGATGAAAATGGAGATGTATTTTCAGTTGACGGAGGTCTAGATGGTATGGAGGAAGGAGACAGATAATGTTGTAGCAACGGGTGACCTAGATTCCGATGTTGAGGATGACGCTCCTATCATCAACGAGTAACTCGAGATTCCCTTATGAAGAACAGACCAGCAGAGAGGCCCACTGCTGAGAGCGAGATCGTTACAACTGTCATTCGTCAAATCCTGTATGATCATTGGGATTAGCGGCTACACACCTAGTGGAACATAAATAGTTTGAGGATTGAGGGCTCACCAACTGGCCAGTCACATTGGACGACGATGTGCCGGAGTATCTGAAACAACAAATTCATTTCCTGAATATTTCAGCATTTTAAACGATGGTCACTATCCAGAATCCAGAAGGACTCCGCCGAGTGTTTGTCCACGTGACCATGGACAACGTCTTTTTCGTCCTTGCACCTGCAGCTTGTTCGCAGTCATGCCCAGGCAGGCTTGACATTCCCCGGTGATTTTCGCTGGATAGTCTGCTGCTCCTTTCAGCCTGGGCTCGCCAGTACTGTGTCTGGTGACTGCCTCTGGACCCCTTATTTTCCAACTGCATGCGGCCGAGGCTCCGCCATGGCTCCCCGAATCAATATTCCGCCCGTCACCCGAGCCATCCTCAGCGCAATCTGTGCTCTCACTTTTCTCTATGGCATTGCACGATGGAGGCAGTTTGATGGCACATTAGGCGCCCCAATCCCCTATCTTGCTCTGGTGCCCGCTTCTTTCCTGTTCTCCCCCTGGACATTGCTCTCAGCGACCTTCGTCGAACCAAATATCTTCACCGTCGTAATCACCGGCGCAACGATTTTTTACGGAGGAAAGTATCTTGAACGCGCATGGGGTTCGCGGGAATTTGCGAAATTTATCCTGATTGTATCGCTCGTGCCAAATGTCGTTGCCGTGGTGCTTTACGTGCTGGGTGCTGCAATAACAGGGAATAAAGTTATCACGTATGTTTTTAAGGCTGCTCCGTCGTTTTGCTCTACATATGATGCTAACATTTGGTTATCTAGTACAAATAAATCGATATGCGGCGGAATCGCAATTCAAGCGGCCTTCCTCGTCGCGTTCAAGCAACTGGTACCAGAGCATACCGTGACCATCCTACGAGGCCTCGTTAAGATGCGCGTGAAACATTTTCCGGCTTTGTTTTTGTTACTAAATACCATCGGTGCTATTCTGCTTGGGACAGACGCCGCATTCAACCTCACCTGGCTTGGCTTGTTGAGCAGCTGGACTTACCTTCGATTTTATAAGCGACAACCCGATCTCTCGGGGACGTCAACCCAGGGTCAGGGTATCAAGGGGGATGCCAGTGAAACATTTGCGTTTGCCTGTTTATTTCCCGATGCTTTACAACCACCGATTGCCTTTGTTGCCGACCAAATCTACAATGTTCTAGTGACATTGCGCATTTGCACGCCATTCTCAGCTGAAGATATAGCGTCAGGAAACGAACAAGCCATTGCCCGAGGTGAAGCTGGACTACCAAGTTTATTGAACAATGCAGGAAGGAATGGTGGCATCAGGGGAACGGGAAAAAGGGAAGAAGCAGAACGACGGAGGGCACTCGCATTAAAAGCATTGGACCAGAGGTTGCAGACTGCCAGTGCGAGCAGACCATCTCAACCAGCAGCGAGTTCAACGCCGTCTCAACAGCCTCCTTCACGGACGCCTACCCCATCTGTTGCCCCTGGGCAAAGTATGCTAGGAGAAACCAATTATACCCCAGAGAATGCATGATTCACTGATTCACCACTTCCTTCTATGTCTGAAGGTCGAACGTGGAGCCCAATTCTTGCGGGTTTACGATCATTGACAGTTTACGCTGTATAGGTGATTGGTTAACGAATCTTCTTTTGTTTATTTTATTAATCTACTTGTAATTTTTTTTATCTTCTTTTTATGAATGACTGTACAATCTGACTTCTTTATTAGCGTCGTCGCGTCTGATTTGTTTAGTCTGCTGCTGGCGGAGGTGTTAAGGACCTCTCATTGTTCTTGATATCCTTCATAGTGTTTGTAAATTATATTCAGCTGTCTTATTTTCGAGCCTTACTTTCTGCTAAAACATATGTACTTGATCTGTTTTAGCCCTATGAGGACTAAAATTCCGCCATGTACATCCTATTCATATTCATGATCACTCCTAGCCAACCAAGAAGGCTAGCGGTCATAGATCCTAGTTGACCTAACTTGCGACGACAGGCCACCAGATGCGCCGGAGGACACGGATACCTCAACCTCAGCAGCTCCTCCCTTGAGTTTCGGGTTCACATCGAAAAATCAAAGACATTGGGGCAGCCTGCTTCCAGCCTCTGTCTACTCGGGTAGACCTAGGTCCAAGCGGACGCTGAGAAGTTCCATTCGACTCAAACAAAAGGGGAAAGAATTGTTAAATTTAAATAAAACACCAACGCCATTATGTCCCGCTACATTGTAATGTACAGAGCATTCCAGCCCAAATGTGGAAAGATATAAAAGCAAACATTGTCTATGCACGGTTCCAGCCTCCCAATCAATCTTCCTCCTTCAAGCCCTGGACAGCCTTTCTGGCCTCCTCCAGTTTTCTCTCTTCATCTTTCCTCCTCTCCCGATCTTGCGCCATCCTCTTCCGGTCAATATTACTCTGTTGCTCCTGACGAGCTAGGGAATCCATTTCCTGCTTATCAGACTCCGAAATCTTTACCTCGTCCGCCTTGGTCAACCCCTTGAATTGCGCCCAGATATCTTTCAATTCCTTATTCTTCACGTCAATAATGCTGACTTTTTCGGAATCCGTAGGTGCTGGCGCGAATTCATCAGCAGGCTTCGCTTTAAATTGCGAAAGATCTCCTCCTGCGGTGCTATCAAAGTACACGGTCAAGTGCGCGGGACCTTTTTGATCCTCCGTTTGTTTCACAGTAATTGGGACCGCGGGATTATAGAATTTTAACCGGGGAAGGCATTCGCGCCAGAATTTCCGAGCTCCTTGATGGCCGTCGTAAATTTTGCGAGCATAGGTTAAGTGAAGACGAGTTACAGGGGCGAATGACGGAGCTGATGAAGCGGAAGGTAAAATGGCTGCACCGAGGCCGACTCGAATGTTTAATAGCTATACCAAGGCTCATTGTCAGCTTATGCTTCTTTTTCGGTGTTTCTGATGCTTCCGCTTTGTAGACGAGACATGAAGTGACGTCCGCATAGCCAATCCGCAAATAATAACACCGCTTAAATCGAGTTATTGAGTAGAGATATTTACCCTCTAGAAAGCAATTCAACGTTAGTCAAGGCTCAATTGTATACTGGTGAGTTGCGCAATGTGAACGTACTGTCTTCAATTTCCGCATCCGCTTAAGAACAGACACCATGATGACAATAGGCGAGGGCGACTACAAGAGCAGCCCAGCTCCTGTAGTAAGTCACCAGAGTAATAGGATAATACAGTGATAAAGAATCTGCGCAAGGAATGTTCGACGCCAGTATCTCCCTCTCCTACCGACTTCATCTTCAATTTTGTACCTGCCGGCCTATCGATAGTCCGGGGTCACGTGTCAACCTCGAATTTTGCAGTGTTTGAATGACTCGACGGGAAGCCGTCAATCCCCCACCACGATATGAGAATTGCTGCTTCAATTGACATACCCCAATTCGTGTTAAAAGCCACAAGCACACTTCGTTGAGTATGGCCGCTGCTGCCGCGGCTGCGGCCGCTCTTGACCCTAGCAACAGCTCCAAAAACACTCTGAAGCTTGAAAATGTAGGTTTTTTCGGAGCTTTTAAACCCCACTATTCATGGCTTCCCACTGACAGGATACTGTAGACAGAGAAACGAGATACCCTTATTGCGCTCGAAAAGAAATATCAGGCACAATGGAAAGCCAACAATGTCTTCCAAGTCGACGCTCCGACCGTATCAGAGTTTCCCGCCGAAAGCACAACTCCCAAAGACCTTCACGCGAAACACCCCAAATTCTTTGGCACCATGGCATTCCCCTATATGAACGGGACTCTGCACGCAGGTCACAGCTTTACCGCTAGTAAAATTGAATTCATGACAGGGTTTGCCAGAATGGAGGGGAAGAGATCTCTTTTTCCGCTCGGTTTTCATTGTACGGGCATGCCAATCAAAGCGTGCGCAGATAAATTGGTGGACGACATTAATAAGTTCGGAAAGTACTTTGAGAACTATAAGGAGGAGGAGGATGAGGTTGATGCGACGCCAGCTCCCACTCAAGCTCAGAATAAGGATGATCCGTCAAAATTCTCGGCAAAGAAGGGAAAGGCAGCAAGCAAGAATGTGAAAGCGAAATATCAATTCCAGATCATGTTGGCCCAGGGCATACCGCTTGAGGAGATACACAAGTTTGCCGATGCTGGCCACTGGCTGGAATATTTTCCACCACTAGCAATTCGGGATCTTAATAGCTTGGGGGCAAGGATCGACTGGCGTCGTGAATTTGTGACGACAGACGCGAACCCCTATTTCGATACGTTTACGCGTTGGCAAATGAATCGTCTGCATGAGATGGGTAAGGTTATGTACGGAAATCGGTATACAATTTATTCTCCGAAGGATGGCCAGCCATGTATGGACCATGATCGGACGGAAGGTGAAGGCATTGGACCCACAGAGTATACAGCTCTCAAATTAAAGGTGAAAGAGTGGTCCCCGAAACTCCAGGAACTTGTGAAAGATAAGATCGAGCCGGATGCTCATGTTTACTTCGTCCCTGCCACTTTGAGGCCGGAGACAATGTATGGACAAACATGCTGCTTTGTTGGTCCCTCAATCAAATACGGACTTTTCAAGGTTAAAGAGAAGGAATACTATGTTGTTACCAAGCGAGCTGCCTGGAATATGGCATTCCAAGGAACATTCTTTGATAGCGAACATTTCCCTCGGGATCAAAGTGAGCTGCCTGCCGTTGTTGAGGCTCCTGGTTCGGACTATGTAGGAACACTCGTCAATGCGCCACTTTCCGTTCATACGGATGGTATTAGGATTCTTCCTATGGAGACGGTATCTGCGACTAAGGGAACAGGAGTTGTCACTTCTGTCCCGTCCGACAGCCCCGATGATTTTGCCACAGTTAGAGACCTCGCCAAAAAGGCCGAGTACTACAAGATCAAGAAAGAGTGGGTAGAGTTGGAGATTCTCCCCATTTTGGAGACTCCGACGTACGGGAGCTTGACTGCGCCGACATTGGTAGAAAAGCTCAAAATCAACTCGCCCAAGGACACTGCTCAGCTTGCAGAGGCCAAGGATCTAGCGTATTCTGAAGGCTTTTACAAAGGGAAGATGCTCGTGGGCGAGTTTAAAGGCGAACCGGTGCAAACTGCCAAAGAAAAGGTTCGGAATGCTTTGCTTAAGAGTGGCGATGCTTTCCCATTCGCTGATCCATCCGGAAAAGTTATTAGCCGAAGTGCTGACGAGTGTGTTGTTGCATACTTGGGCCAATGGTTCTTGAATTACGGTGAAAATGACCCCAAGTGGCAGAAAGACACCCTTGACTACGTAAACGACTCTCTCAATACCTACTCTAACGAAACTCGCCATGGTTTCCAGAAGAATTTGGATTGGTTGAATCGCTGGGCGTGCGCTCGAACCTACGGTCTTGGATCGAAACTTCCCTGGGATCCCCAGTTCTTGGTTGAGAGTTTGAGTGACAGCACAATTTACCAGGCGTATTACACAGTCTCCCATCTCCTCCATGCAGACAGATATGGAAGGCAGGCTGGTTCGCTTGGAATCAAGCCGGAGCAACTCACCGACGAGGCATGGGATTGCATCTATTTCAGGAGGGATATCGATGATGACCTCGTCAAGAAAACAGGCATCAGCAAGGAAGCATTCCAGCTTATGCGAAGAGAGTTCCAATATTGGTATCCGCTAGATGTTCGTGTTTCTGGAAAGGATCTTATCCAGAATCATCTCACCTTCTGTTTATACATCCATGTTGCCCTTTTCCCACCACAGTTTTGGCCACGGTCGATAAGAGCCAACGGGCATCTACTTCTGAACGGTGACAAGATGAGTAAGAGTACCGGCAATTTCTTGACTTTGAAGGAGGCCGTAGACAAGTACGGCGCTGACGCGAGTCGCATTGCTTTTGCTGATGCCGGTGACGGTATTGAGGACGCCAACTTCGAGGAATCTGTCGCTAATAGCAACATTCTTCGCTTGTTCACCCTTAAAGAATGGGTTGAGGATGTTGTCAAAGACGAATCTCTCCGTACCGGTCCAGCCGATGCTTTCTTGGACAAACTATTTGATAACGAGATGAACGTGCTTGTCCGAGAGGCAAGGCAACATTATTCCAAGTAAGGAGATCCCGAACAGCTCTTTTGCAGGTAGACAAAGAAGCTAACCATTTATCCTTTTACAGCACCGATTTCAAACTGGCCCTTAAGAGCGCCCTCTATGATTTCACAAGTTCAAGGGACTTCTACCGTGAGGCAACGACTTCTGCAGGTATCGGTATGCATCGCGATGTGATTCTCAGGTATATCGAGCTGCAGGCCTTGATAATAACGCCTATCGCACCTCATTGGGCCGAACACGTGTGGCTCGAGGTGCTGAAGAAGGTTAGTTTAGTCACATCAAAGCTCGTCCATCTCGTTGGATGCCCTCTAACTCTCGTGCCAGCCTACCACCATTCAAAACGCACTATACCCCGAAGTTCCTGAACCGTCTCCGGGCCTCACTGCAGCATTAGAATACGTCCGTAAAACCTCCTCAAGCATCACCTCCTCCGAAGCCGCTACAGCCCGCAAAATGTCCAAAGGAAAAGCCAGCTCTTTTGACCCGCGTAAACCAAAGAAGCTCACCATTTTCACGGCCAAAAATTTCCCCGCTTGGCAGGAGAAGTACATCGATCTTGTGCGCGAGTCCTTTGATCAGTTGAACCTCACCATAAATGACAAGGAACTCAGCGCCAAAGTTGGGAAATTAGGTGAAATGAAGAAAGCGATGCCGTTCGTGCAAGGACTAAAGAAGAAGCTCATTCAGGGACGAGAGCAGCCTGAGAGTGTGTTTAATAGGAAGCTAAGCTTTGACGAAGTCGACGTGCTGAAGGATATGGTTAACAGCGTGAAGAAGTTTACTGGGGCCAAGATTGTGGAAATCGTGGTTGTGGATGAGGGGGGGAAGACGGGGATTACGGCTGAGGGTGAGAAGAGGGAAGAATTATCCCCTGTGGCTGAGAATGCTGTTCCTGGTCAACCTAGCTTTTCGTTTGAGAATATCCCGGAAACTGACGGTGCTTGAGGGAAGCATCCAGTTTAGAATAGCGGTTTGTTGCTTATTTTACCTTAGTACTCTTAAGGCGGAAATATTCTCTTTCTCCAAGTTTATACAAAAAGATATATGAGATAAATGAAAGACTCGTGTTTAGACGGTATGCATTTGCTTCAAAGACTAATATAGTAGCGCTTCGGTTATTACAATGTCCACCCGGGCACGGCCTGGGTTGGGTTGTTTAAAACCATGTAAATTTATCCACTTTTACCGAACCTTGTCCCTTTTACCAAGTTTGGAGCCCACCGAGCTCATTACTCTCCAGGTCGATGTTTACATCCGCCAACAAAAGCCAGTTATAAAGATCATTTGATATGTCATTGGACTGGGAGTAAAGGCTGAGCAAAAGAGTCTATTGTTACAGCAACCTATTGAAAATAGAGCGCTATCTCGAGCCCTCTAACAATAGATGCAAAATACCTAGTAATACATGCACATTATGAAACGCTTGCTAAAAACGAAAAAAGGGTCGGTTTTTAACACGAGAAAAGGCGTAAGTCGTCAAGGCGCATTGACAAACCTCCAACGGAGTCGTTATAATAAACGCTTTGTTCCCTTTCGGTAGATGTTAAACCAATGCGATAGAATAGCAAACAGAAGTAGGCACCAATATCGTATTGGCTGCGATCTTATCTAGATCGCCTCTTCGATGGCCCTGGCCTCCTCCTTAACTTTTTCTTATCCTTTTTGCGCTTCGCAAGGATAAACTCCCATGCACCCATCGCGGCGCGGCTGCCAACAAACTTCCCCTCGGGACTGAAGACTTCCACCTTCGGTACCATACCGTTTTCCAGTTGCTTTTTCCGAACCTGTGCAACGAGTTCTACCCACCCGCAGCCTTCGATCAAGATATCGGTAGCTAGGACTTTGTACGGTATTTCATTGCCAAACCTTTCGAGTTCAGAACGCGCATACGTGCTGGTGACGTCAGTGTCCAGCTCGAACGTACCGGCTGAAGCAATGGAGTCTGCGACCCCTTCCTTCGCCATGCTATGAACAGGTAGTTGTTGCTGTTGGGTATGCATGAGCTCAGCTTTCGTAGTGGAAGTTAAGTGAGCTGTCATCGGGACAAACGGAGAAGCCAATACAACCAGCTCATCATTAAGCGAGGTAATCCTAATAAGACCGCCTAAAAGTAAAGATTTGCCGGGTTTAATCGTATAGCGATCTGGTTTCATTCGCTTCTTCATTATCAGATCGTCCTTTTGATCGTCGGCTACGTAGTTCTGTAAACCGTCGCGGGCAAGGCCTGGTAAATCAATCACCTCACCGTTCTCGAAAGGTATCCGTATTGGCGAAGCTGTTGTTCCCGGCCGGGAAGACACTATCGGAAAAACGGGATAACCTGTTGTTTGCACAGGCGGGGGAAGCAAAGCATTGTCGTCGAGAGGATCCTCGGTCTTGGTAGCTTTCTTCTCAGTCGAGGCCGGGGCACTTTGGTCACCTAAAACCTTGGGAGACTTGGGAAAAATTGTCGATATTAGACTACTCTTGCCGACGTTTGTTTTCCCAATCATCCAAACCGCACCTCCTTGCTTCCTGATAATCTCTTTTACCTCCTTTGTCCACCATCCCCTGTGCGCACTTACTAGGTGCACGTTTCCTAAGCGGACCCTACTGCCAGATCGGCCAAGTGCATTGCGTAGAACCGTCGTTATATAATGCATACGACGATTTGTTAATTCTTCTTCCGGCGCTAGAAGGTCGGCGCGAGTAATTATGAAACTGAGCTGTGGCAGCTTGGCACCACGTCTGTATTCTTCTGTTGTTGCTCTTCGATTTTTCGAACGTTGCTTTTGAATGCCTATCTCCCTATATATTTCTGGGATCAGGGACATTGGAAAATCTGCAGCGTCGAGTATGTGGTATATATGGTTGTGCTTGTGCGGTGAATCTGCAATCAGGTCGCGGAAGTAAGATAATGGCGGATACGGAATAGGTGTAGCTTCGCCATGATTGACAAGGTTATGGCACCTGTCGCAAAATGGTATTTGCGGTTCTTTTATTTCTACGTCTACTGCTACAAGTGTTATAGTTAGAAAGATACAACACAAGAAAGGCAACGCGTGTAAGCTCACCTTCAGAACCTGACTGTGGGTTTTGCTGAGGCTCAGACTCGGCAGACGCATCTTCCGAGCTAGTTCTTTCAACCTTCACGGCAGGAGTCAAATGCCGTATATACTCTTTCACAGGTTTCCTCCCAAGACTATAAAAACCAGCCTCTTCAGGATAAACCCATTGGGTAAGAGCACCACAGCCCGGACACGAGACTGGAAGAAACGCAGGATTTACTTTCGTAGAAGGTATTTCGCTATCGGTCTCGACATGAACATATCGGCGTGGAGCTCGAAATAGCTGCTGGGAAGATGCTGTCCACCCAGGCCTGCGGAACGCCCATCCTGACAACGCAAACCGTCCAACTTGAGATACGCGCGCGACAGAATGGGTGGGATTTCCAAGTTTTGATAGTTTTCGGAGCAAATGAGCTGACCTCGCGGACATCCTTAAACTGCCCAAGGCTCGCCCAAAGATGCGCCAACAAACTGCTGAACTTTTTGATACGTCGGCAGCGGAGGTAGATTGTTCCGATGACCTCGAGGTTGCTTGGATGATTTAGGTACAATTCTAGATGAAGCTCATGCATTCCGCAATCCCACGTCATCCCAGTCAAGGACAATCCAATGGCTGGATGGTAAATTCCAATTGCTCTTGACCGCCACGCCCAATTACAATTCGGTTAATGACCTTCGGGGCTATATGCCTCTGTTGTTTCCCAATCTGTGTGGGGTAAAGCGGATTGGGATGCCCTCGGCATCGCACCTGAGGCAAATGTTTTTGATCTGCCCCGGAACCATGCTGCTAAATACCTATGCTGCACATCTAAGGCCCTGGAGAAGTTTGTGCTACATTCTAAAGTGGCTCCGGAGACGGCTGGAAATCACTTAAGAGACAGTCTTAAGCCAATACATGATCAGACATACGCTAGCATCTCATGTGCCATTTAACTCGCCGTTGGACATTGGCTCTGATGTTCCCCCATGCAGCGTAAGGTGATTTACGTGCAGTTCCAAGATCATGAGAAGGAGATGTATGCCAAATTTGCGAGGGTTCACCGTCTAGGCCTGTTCACGGTGTCCAAAACAGACCCAAACCGCTATGTGTGGAACATGAAGAAGTATAGAAGGTTGATTATTCTATCTTATTAGCTAGGCTTTTATTACATCGAAGATTAAGTTCATGCCCAAGCGATACTCCTGATATGCTCCAAATTGCATACAGGCATGGTAGCAGCTGCATTCGCACAAGGAATCGAATCCAAAACAATGCTTAACGACGAGAGTCTCCAGGCATTTTACGAAAATGCAAGCGAGTTGACAGGCGAAAGGCACACATGAACCTTGGAATTCATGCTGAGAGGTGGTCCAATAATGCGCGCAATGCTACCAATACTTCGGGATCAGGTCATTGTCCATGAAGAGAAAGCCATAGTCTGGGTGCAGTCTCCTGGCCAACAGGTCTATGTGGCAGCAACACTTATTGACGCCAACATGGACACTGAAGTTTTCCACGCAGGGCTGTCCATGGCGGAGAAGGCCTCGCTCGTTCAGAAATTTTCTAGTGACCCAAAGCGCTGTATGGTTCTCGTGTGCAGTTTTGCAGTGAATTCTGCAGGTTTAAACCTGCAGCACCTGTGTCGAAATGCTCATATCTTCAACCCTGGGATGGATAGGTCGGAGGTAGAGCAAGCAATTGGGCGCACTTGCCGTACAGGACAGAACAGAGTAGTTCTGGTTTACGAATATCGACTACGTGGGTCTTTTAACATGGAGATTAGTTTCGTATTTACTAGCTAACATTATAATTTTGTAGCCCAACTCACTTTCTGATGTACATACAGTATACGCTGCCATGTCCTCATTTAGTATGCTTCGATTCAAGAAATGCAAATTACCCTACAAGGTTGTTTTAACGGAAATTTTGTCATAGTGTGCCAGGTTTTCATAATCCATTTTATACAACCTTCAATATAATTTTCCGTCTTCCTTTGTGTTGGGCACACTCTTAGGCATGCCATTCATTCGCAAGCGTTTCGTGTGCCTCCGGTTTTATGGCCCTTTTTCGGCAACTCACGAACCTCCATATCAGCTTACACATTGGATAAGACCGCGACAGGTCTCCTTCCTCGAATGTAAATCTATGAGAGAATTTGTATCTGACCAGAGCACAACACAATATCCGGCACCATCATAGTACTTTGGTTTGCTATGGGTCGCTTATTAACACTTGAACGATCTCAACAGAAAGCGTATAAAAGAAGAACGCGAAGATGCGTCTACCGCAAATCCAAAACCCTTCCGCCGTTTCATGGATTTGAGGGAAGGGAGTGAAAAGCATCAGCTCTCTTGTCCATTTTTACCAAATCGTCATCGCTAAGAATACTTCGCCACGTGAAATAGAGGCCAGGAAGAGGGAGCTGGGACATCCCTTCCTTCTGGCTAAACGCCATTCCTAAGGCAGCCATCCTTTCCCTGTCCCAAATGGCGAAACCAAAGCGTCGAAACGGCTCGAATTTTGAATATCTTAATGGGGAGGTGAAGTTTCTCGCCATGAGTAGGCTGAAACGGCATCCTGACGACAATCTGTCCAAGTCTCTGAGCTCATGTTTCCGCGTGTGTTTATTTGAAATGTTTCCGGAGGCAAATGGAATAGAGCTGTCGGCTCTGAACTTCCTGAACGAAGAAGGTGGCTGGCATTTTTGTGATGCCTGGTCAAGTGGGACAATGCGATCCTTTTTTGAAGAGTCACCGGCCATATCTTGCAAGTAATCAGTCACGGTAAGAGCCTCTTCATAATGGGAGGTGGCATAGTAGCTCGTCCAATCTTTCTGTAGCGTCTCTGTATCTGCGTCCGACCAATCTAGCCTTCCGTCCGCAACGGCAGCAGTCACATCATGAAATAGCTGAATATGCCAAAAAGCACGAGAAACACGCTGCTCTTCAATCCAGGATGGAGGACCCAAGCTCTGTGGCTCGTATCGCTTGCCCTCTGGCCGCTGATGCCATGGTTGCTGCAGACTATCACTATACGAGTACTCAGGATCTGCTAATTGCGATGGCTTAATGCTCATGCATCTATCAAGATAATAATGAAGGCAAGACTGTGTAAGACGGTCTATTTGTTGTGCAGTTTCCAAAATGCCGTGTAGGATAGGCAGCGGCGCTGCTGAGATAGGCGGGGGTTCCAGACGCCCTGGCTCGTTTCGGACATACTTCTGAATGAATTCGTCCAGTGTAGGGATGGTCGTTGACGGAGTATACCGAGTCCAGATGACTAGCCGAAGAAGCCTTCCAATATGCTCAGGCACGTTGCCGCTGATAATGTCGTCTATAATCTCGGTGCTCAAGTTGTCGAACAGGTCGGCTGTGGTAGGCGATGCTCTGGTGAGGTTTGCTAAAGATGCGAGATCTGGTACGAGTTTTATTACGAAGAGAATGATTTCTCTGGGTAGATGCTCAAATCCAACAGTACACATGACGACCCGCTGGTCCCCAGTAATAGTACTGTTCATAGACTCGTAACTTGTAAGTTTAGAAAGTTATGTACAAGGGTCTCAGCAGGAGGCGAAGAAAATGTAGTGGGGGATAATACATAGTCCGCATGTGCAGGCAAGCTGGTACCTTGTTTGATAATATAGTCTAAACAAAATCGGTAGTATACCAACACCAGGATGTAGAGATAAATAGAACAACTTAGTAACTTAAATCCAATTTATAAATAAAGGACTAGACTGTAACTCATGCCTCTGTTTTTCTGGTTAAAGCTGATCCGGGGTATGCGCAATGTGAGATCTAGATAGGCAGTATGGATTCAATAGCAGGACATATAATCACGGCATCCATTGATAGTAACCCATGGAAAACCAGTCCAATAGTAATAATAGTAAAATCAAGGCGAAAAGAAGAGCCAGAGATAAATATATACAGAATTAACTCTTTTGCGGATGACGACCGCAAATATAGACAGAATCGTAGACAGCGCCGAACACCATGCACGTACTTAAAGCCAATTTTAATTTCCGTTAAGCCTTTGCCTTTCCTTTGCCCTTAACGTCGTCCTGCTTATCGTTAATTTCATCGTCTTCATCACTCAATAGCTCATCGTCATCGTCATCGTCATCGTCAAAACCGAAGAACCTTCGTGCAGGCGCGGGAGCAGATTTAGTCGTCGACAGCTCAGGGTTATTTGCTTTCTGGATGTCTTCCATATCACTGTCCCCATCAGGGCTCGCAGAAGCTGCACTCCCGCTGCGGCTACCACTACTACCCTCGCTGGCGCTCGAACCTGATCCACCAACCATCTCACCAGCAAGGTTATCCTTCCACAGCCCCTCCTCCATCGCGCGCTGGACAGCCTCTCGAGTCTTCCTCTCCGCATCTTCTCTATCCTCCACCCAGGCCCCATCCAGCTTATTTTTCCCTCCTCCCTTTTTCAGTTCCGCCTGCTGTCTCTCTGCAGCCTCAATAGCCATCTCTAACTTCTTCCTCCGCGCTTCCTTCCGCTTCTTCTCCATATCAGGTTTCAACGCTAGGTGCTCTGCTAGGGCCTTGGCCTCCTTCACAGTCCGTAGACGGCGGCCATCTAGGTTCCTGTTTGAGTCATTATTCTCGCCCTGATTGCCCTTCCGGCGACTCGACATCCGCCCACCCGCAGCACGGAGCTGGGAGCCGAAACCACCCTTCCCTCCGCGAAGGGGAGCACTGAGCCGTAATGGTAGGAATGCAGATTGTACATCTTGGTTATCGACAAGACTGGTAACTCGGTCTGATGATGCGAATAGTTGTTTATTACTTAGGGTAGTAAGAGTAAGGGTAGCGCCAGAATCTCGTAGTTTTGACGGAAGGTATGAAACTATTGTCTCTGTGAGGTCGGCGATGGTAGAGGTGGGTGGAAGGGAAATGGAGAGAGTCGATGGCAACGATAAGCCCGGAAACGAGGAAAGTAAAACATTGACGGTCTTGGGAGCCATAATGACGGTTGACCAGAGATGCGGTATGTATGTTGCTCCGTGAATGCTGTTCAAGGCGATGTTGAAGCGAAGAAGTCAAGATGGGTGGCTGATGACTTTACCCTAACCGCATTAGGCCTAGATCTCCAGCCGTCGATAGCTGTCACATGACTTCCATATCCGGACGTTAGGGCAAGCCATAGCGAACCCTAGATCCGCACTTTTGCAGAAAGAGACACGAGCCGAGCAGACAGACAGCCCCGACAGCAACCCAACTTACACCACCATCGACCACCCGCGTTGTCAAAGCGATTCCACGAATAGCGCCAGGAACTCGCGACAATGTATGTTCTTATATATTCCCCTGTTCAATTGTTCGCTCGGGAATCCGGTAGCTGACTGATATACAGGCTTATTCCAAAGGCTGACCGCAAGGCAATCCACGAGTACCTCTTCCGTGGTATGTAGCGCGAATTTGCTGCTCTGTGAACTGCTATATGGCTTAGGGGAATACTGGGATGCTAATTACTGTTGGCAGAGGGTGTGCTCGTGGCAAAGAAGGACTTCAACCTCCCCAAGCATGGCGATATCGACACGAAGAACCTCTACGTAAGGCGCCTTTTCTCGGACTGAATCAGACAATAAAGAGCGCACTATCTAATACAGAAATAAAAACAGGTGATCAAGGCCTGCCAATCCCTCGACTCCCGTGGCTACGTCAAGACCCGTTTCTCCTGGCAATACTACTACTACACCCTCACCCCTGAGGGTCTCGACTACCTGCGTGAATGGCTCCATCTGCCCGCTGAGATTGTGCCCGCTACGCACATCAAGCAGCAGCGCTCGCACGCCCCGCCTCGTGGCATGATGGGTGGTGAAGAGCGTGAGCGCCGTCCCGGTGGACGTGGTGGTCCTCGTGGCGATGGTGGCTACAGACGCCGTGAGCAGGGTGAGGGCAAGGAGGGTGGTGCCCCTGGTGACTTTGCTCCTTCTTTCCGTGGTGGCTTTGGACGGGGTCGTGGTGCGCCCCCATCTTAAGTGGGCTTCACTTAATTGCTAGACGGGCGGTCGTTTCAGGATTTTTCCCACATTCTTGAGGGGATTATGTCGGTGATGAGATTATGACATCTCTTGTGCGTTAGATGCCTCTTTGTTTTCAACGATGGCGAGGTAGTCTGATTTCATAGCGCAAAGTATCAATTCAATCGACATGAGACGACGGATTTCTGTTTTTGACTCCGAAGGATTTTCAGTCATACTAGCAACGAACTAAATTTACTCTATCTACAGATCATCTACTGAAATCTCTTCCTGTCATATCTTACCACAGCCTGCAAGATGACCGAGGCCCCAGTAACGCAGTCCTCCGCGGACGAAAACTCCGCGGGATGGTGGCTGACACCATCCTTGCAAGGGACAAAGATCATACTAGTAGGAATTTGCTTTGACGTATAGACACTGTCATGTCCAGCCCCGCTACGGATAGTGCGATACAACGATTCCGGATTGGGGTAATCAGCAACAACAGCCTTGGCCGAGCCGGTCACACATTCAATACAATCCTCATGGAACTTGACGGCTGGGCTGTCAACGTCAAGCTGCCATTCGATTTGGCACGGTTTGCCAATTCCCTTTCCTTCTTCAGCGGCGATGGCATCGAAAGCAGTCCGCATGTCTTTTTCGCACTCAACGACGTCTTCGGTTTCAGGGCCGCGGAAATCGAGCGTGAAGCTCACGTAACCCGGGATCGTGTTTACGCTGCCAGGCTTGATATCGACTATCCCAACGCTTGCAAGACAACCATGCTTTTGCGCAACTTCGCGTGCTTTGACCATCATCTGCGCGGATGCGTAGAGGGCGTCAGCACGGTGCTCAAAAGCGGTTGTGCCGGTGTGTGTATCACGGCCCGTCACGTTGATGCGATACCAGCGGTATGCTTGGACAGCAGTGACGACGCCCACCCGCTGGCCGGCGGTAATTAGATGGGGCCCTTGTTCGATATGCAACTCGAAATGAGCGGCCATGGGGCTTGATTTGTACGAGCATGGGACGCTACCTAGATAGCCAATCTTTTCTAGGGCGGACTTCACAGACTCTGGTGCAGAGGCGGCGGACGGGAGGGATGCCACAGTGGGGACCTCGAGTAAGTTGTGAGCTTCTTTCACTGGGATTTTTCCAGCCCAGACTCCAGAGCTGACCATGCTCTTGGGGAAACGAGCGCCTTCTTCGCTGCAGGTGTTATATGAGCATTTCATTCTTTCAGATATATTTGGATCTGGACACTTACTTGGTCCAGTTAACTACGCCGACACCGCCCTCAGTCTCGATCCCTTTCTCCTTCAAAACCCTCAACATCTCAATGCCAGAGCAGACTCCCAGGATGCCATCATATCGGCCACCAGTAGGCTGGGTATCCAGATGGCTCCCGATAAAAGTAGCTGGCACGTCCTTTCTTCTGCCGGGGCGGACAGCAAAAATATTCCCCATCTCATCAATTGTGACATTGCAGCCTAGAGCCTTGGTAGTTTCAATGAACCAGTCTCGGACTTGCTTGTCCTCCTGAGAGAGGGCTAGACGCTGCATGCCAGTATCCGTGGGTTTACTGCATTTCAGGCAGCCGCTCTGTTAGCCATGACTCTGTGTCGCAGTGTATAATACATTTAAAATTAGAAAAGATATGGCTCAAGGCAAAAAGCAACATACTCTCCCCATCTTATACCAGCACCCCATTGAGAGCTGTGATGTATATAGCCTTGCAATTTCTCTTTATCGGCGCGCAAAGCCCCAATATCGGCCTCAGATAGCTCCGTCGTCAACATGGCTGCTGTACGAGTACTTGAGAACAGCCGCCTGTGAATAAATAGTGACCGCCGAACAGGGGAAACTAGATTGCTACTACGCTTTATCCCAGAGCGCAAAAAGGAGAGCGAGGAGGAGGAAGACGACATGCACTGCATATCTCGAAAAGAAGCAACAAAGAGCTTTTTCAAGTTGAGGGGCTTCGTAGTTTATCAAAAACTCAATAGCCACACTATCTTCAATCCTTTTGCCGACGGGCAATTCCTCAAGTTTTTCGGCGGAAGGCCGTGGTGGAACCTCCCCCTCTGTTCTCCAAAGATGCGTTCTTCGGGCCCGATCGAATGTCACTGGTAAAAAGTGATACAGGAAGCATCTAAATGAGACTGGGTATATTTTAGTGCATTAGTTTCAACATCGAGGAAATTAGTTTTCGTGCAGGCGACTAATATAGTACCAAATAGCAAATACATACAGCATCACAACCTGCTGTCAGCGGCAGAAAGCACTGCGGGGACTGAGGGGAAGCTCCCATTGCGGCCACTTCCCAGCCGCTTATTTCCACGGCCGATTACCTGACTATGTAGGTACACAGGTTCTTTTTCGCCGAGGACAGAACATCATCTCCGCCATCCACCACATCATACACATCCTTATTTACAATAGCTTGTTTGTCGAGATAAACCCTCTAACTATGGCCGCTGCGTGTATCTTCTGCAAGATCATCAAGGGTATGTGATTCTTCCCACCCAGCTAGGTAGCTGTCTTGTTCATTTCTCCCTTTGGTTGACTGACTATTGATGTCATTACCTACAGGTGATATCCCTTCCTTCAAGCTGTTCGAAAGCGAGCGCGTCTTTGCTTTCCTAGATATTCAGCCTCTTAGCAAGGGACATGCGGTGAGTTCGCTGTTTGAAATTTTCTTAGCATATTCTTTAAACTCTGCTACATACCCGCCTGATAACCGTCATAGAGCCAGAAAAACATATCACAATTGCTACTGTTATCTGCCTTTCCTTGATTTAAATTTATGACTAGACAGTTGCAAGGTTTAGACAGATACAGCTGACACATATATCTTAGCTCGTGATCCCCAAGTTCCACGGCGAAAAGCTCACCGACATCCCGGACCAAGATCTCTCTGAACTGTTGGTATGTATCAGACAAGGCTCCTGATACCGCGAGGCAGTTTCCTTGAAGATAAATAAACTAAATCTATGCTGCAGCCCGTGGCAAAGAAAATTGCTCAAGCCTCAGGCGCTTCTGATTTCAATATTTTACAAAACAACGGCAGGATGGCACACCAGTTTGTGGATCATGTAAGCATTTTTCCATCCCAAATGTTTTCGACACCGTGACATTCTTGGCGAAGTTCTTGGATACTGATTATTTTCATAGGTCCATGTACATATGGTACGTTGACCCCTCGACGTGAAGTGGAAGGTGAAAGCTTTCCACGGCCAAACATATATCTGACTTGAAAATGTGGCAGATCCCGAAACCAAGCGAGGCACTTGGGCTCAGCATGGAATGGCCAGCCAAAGATGCAAACAAGGACGAGTTGAAACAGCTCTGGGAAGAGTTGAAG
This sequence comes from Spiromastix sp. SCSIO F190, assembly GCA_014805645.1. NCBI lineage: Eukaryota > Fungi > Ascomycota > Eurotiomycetes > Onygenales > Spiromastigoidaceae > Spiromastigoides > Spiromastix sp. SCSIO F190. The sequence continues at coordinate 2,077,930 of WXTY01000006.1, read as the reverse complement.
GCAAAGATGTGAAAAGTTTTTACTGAGTTGGGGCAGGGACGATCTATGTCACAGATATGCGTCCCGCAGCTTGGGTTACAGATATGTCTATATTTTGATTTTTTTCGAGTGTTGTTGAGGAGTTTTCGAGTTGTGTGATGTACAAAACCTTAATGGAGCCCGGTAGGTGGTTGTACGCGTTTGTTGAATCAAGGAAGACTGTGCGGTATTTAGGAAGAAGTAATAACCCGTAACGATTGAAATGATTTTAAACATGACTTTACAAGGCAATCTAGTCATTAAGAAAGGTCCTACAGATAGTTTTTGAAAAGAGACCAAATTGGACCCATGGGCAGAGTTTGCCGGATCGGATGGGCTTATTATATACACATCAAGAGCGACAGGAATGATAATAATAACAATAATAATAAACCTATGAATAGAATACATACAGAGTCCACCTTCGCCCCCGGTAGAATATCACAGGGAGGGAAACGAAGTATACCTTTAGTAAAAGACGACACGCACACGCCGGAAGAGAAGCATCAGGTCTACTCCTCGGTCACAACCGGAACATAACAGAAAAAAATATGCAACAAATCCCAACCACAGATGAAAAGAAGTTCGGGCGACGCCAGCCAGCCCGCATCATGTATATACAGATAATGGAACGCAAACTCACTCTTTATGGTAAAAAAAAAACCCAAAGGAAAAGCAATGAGACCAGACAAAAGCGTCAAATATGGACGACTCAGAATTGAAACGCGTAATAGAAAACCTAAGCTGCGGCAACTGGATCTACGGCTTTCGTAGCCGGTGCTTCTGCTACAACGACAGTTGAATCTTGCTTCTTCTCCGCAATGCTGGTGCTCTTCACGCTGGCCTTGCTAGCCTTGTGGGAAAGGTCTTGACCGGGACCACCAGCCTTGACAGTGCCGAGACGATCTAACATGGATCGAGCCCGAACATACGGGTCGACTTCCCAGTAGTTGGCCGCGAGCTGCTGGGTGAGTGCTTCCCTCTTCTTCTTAATCTCGGCGTTCTTTTCTTTATCGTCGTTCGGGGTTTCAACCCAGGAGGCAGTTTGCTCTTGCAGTTCGTTGTATATTTTAGACCGCTTCGATTGGAGCTCATCGTGCTTAGCCGTATCTTGCATCTTGGAATTTTCGTCTTGCTCCGGCTCGATGTATTTATAGTCGTACTCGTCATCGCCACCCACTTCTTTGAGGAAACTGTCGGGGGAAGCAAATTGCTCTAGTTCTTCACGATTATTTGTAAAGTGTACTTTTGCGGCAACGACAGGGTCCAGCCAGCCCTTGATTACTTTCCAGATGCCTGGAGGACAATTAGTACGCGAGTTCCAACGATGTTTTTAGAATGTACGTACTTTGGAATATCCACGGAGCACGGTGTATGAGGACAATACCGAGACTCTCTGGATAATTCGCTTCGAAGCATTTAATCATGAACTTGACTGGCACATAGTCCTATCGATTGATGTTAGTAGGGGATGTATATGAGGTTGCAAGCAGGACAGAGACTCCTTACCATATTTGATAAAGAGAAATCTGTTAGGTCAAAGACAAGCGCCTGTATTTGTCAGCGTTTAGCTGTAGCCATGATTTTAGTTTCAAGAAAGCAACTTACAGCAGTGTCAACGGATTGAGACATGAGCAAACGCGACGTTTCAATGAGATACACAGTGTACTTCTCCACTGCAGTTTCGTTCGTCGTCCCGATCTTATGTAGCCGAACTCGGATGTAACAAATAGGTCGGCCATCCTTATCGGTGCCGTGAACGAAGCTCAGTCCCTTTCGAAGCATCTTAAAAAAATCTGTCCCTATCCTTTTCTCGGTGGGGTCAGAACTATCGCATTCTTTGAGGTAGCCTGCTTCGCCCTTCTTCATGAGATCGTCATCCACGTGCATATCTTTCATCCTCCAGCGCATGGCAGATATCAACATCACAAGAGCTTTGTTGACGTCCCATTTTCTAGCACGGAGGAACCGAAGGAGCAGTGCGTCGGGGTTATCGTGTTTGACCATATGCCAGAAGGCGAGTCTGAGCTCTTCCGGCGAGATACTTGCTAGGGCAGCGTAGAACTCTTTGTTTAGACCGAACTTGTCATCTGCATCGGAAACGCTGAAGTTCGAACCAAGAACTGCGGCACCGTTGGCACCATTGGTTGCTGCCTCCTGTTCCTTTGGAGTTTCCGTCGATGTGGACCTGCCAAACCAACCTCGCTTCTTTGGCTTCGCCTGTTCCGTGGCGCCAGAATCGCTAGGGGTACTATTCTGACGTTCCACGGTGCCATTAGATTTGGCAGTACACAGCTTCAAGAGTAGACCCCATAGTTCCTTCAATCTGATCTCCTGCTCTGCTGTGAGATTACCAGTGTGGCCTTCCTGAAGATATGCTGGAGTAGTCATTTCGAATTCTTCTTGTGTTCGACTGTGTTCGATGTTTTCGATCAAGGAAAGTTCGGACAATGAGGTACCGCCGGATCGGTGAAGGTTTGTGTATATGCTCTGTAATGCCAATCCACTACACAAGAGAGCAGCAGAAAGAGCAAGAGTCCAAAAGGAAGAGGACTGGGTACCGGAGGGAAAGTTATACAGAGGCGAGCTGCTTCTGGAGATGCGGGGTTTTTTCACAAGCTGCCTCGGCGGAGTCCCCGTGAATCCGACAAGAGTGCGTCGTCCCGGACAATCACAGCTGATCGAATCGAGGGAGGAAATTAGACGCCGGCGAGAAATGCAGGAGAGCATGTAAGCGCATAGGAAAAAGAAGATGGACAATTGAGCCGGGCACGGAACGAATGGCGCCTGAATCTAGCCTCGAGGTCTCGGTAGGGCGGTAAACGTGGGGAATGCTTGAGTAGTTTCGGCTTCCCCGGAAACAAAACACCAGCGAGCGGCTCCCACAGCAATAAGTGATACGAATAAGTGAACGAGAGAAACAATAAATTCTGCTTATCCCTGGCAGCGCAGATGTTGAACACGCCCGAAGAGCAGCGGAAAGCAGCTGCCGGCGGAGAGACTGCTTACGTCGCCCACGTGATGCGGATGGCGACTGCGGAGAAAAATGCGGGCGAAAGATTGTGAGCGACAGGGCAAATACCGAGGTGGCTACGTAACGAACGCCTATCGCTGGCTGCTGGATGACCGGTTCCCACCTGGTGGACCAATGTTCTGGCATGGTGGTCACGGCAAAAGGATACCCGCCGCCTACGGAGTACACTCCACTCGCACGATTGATGGGTGCCATGGGGAGACATTGCCCAGGCAGTTCCCAAGGCAGGGAACCGGTATCAGCTCTTAAAGTATCCATTCCGAAGACCTGAATTAGTTATAGATGGTTATACTACTCACTGGCGGCAACGCACGTTATTCCCGATGGAGATTATGGAAAGGAACGAGGGGATAAGATCGGACGAGACTAATCTTCACATATCTCCGCCGCAAAGACCACAACTGATCTCATTGGTTATAAGCTTGATGCACCAAATGGGAGGCAGACGACAGAACAATGGATTATAAATTCGGACAGCAATCTTCTTTAGGGAGCCCTGCTGCAGAATCCCAACAGTGTCTGCCTCAATTCTTCGCATCATGGCACCGCACCCAGATCCCGCTGCCCAGGGGTTTACGTCTATTGTCCACAATGACACCTATCCGGCAATTGGGCACAGCAAACACCATGGCCGGACGATTTTGATTACTGGCGCCTCGAAAGGCATCGGCCGCGCAACCGCAATCTCCTTCACTCGAGCCGGCGCAGCTAATGTCATCATTGCCGCACGCTCTGGACTTGATGAAGTAGAAAAGGACATGCTGGCTGTGGCCCCGCCGTCTTCGGAACCTCGCATTATCAAACTGCAGCTAGACATTGTTTCGGAGACCAACGTGGCACTCGCAGCCGATGAAGTGAAGCAAACATGTGGCCACCTTGACATCCTAGTCAATAACGCTGGGTATCTCGAAGAGTGGAAACCTGTGGCCGAGTCAGATCCAGCGGACTGGTGGAAATCATGGGAGGTGAATATTCGAGGCGTACACCTGATGACTCGCGCATTTCTGCCACTTCTGCTTCAAGGCTCCTATAGAACCATCATCAACACGACCTCCATAGGAGCCCACTTCACACATTTCGGGGCCTCGGGATACCAAACTGCCAAGTTTGCGCTGTTGCGATTTACGGAGTTTGTAGCGACAGAGTATGCCGACCAAGGCTTGCTTGCAGTTGCTATTCACCCTGGCGGTGTCCCAACGGAGTTGGCGTTAAACATGCCAAAGGCTTTTCATGGGCATATGGTGGATACGCCTGAGTTACCTGCGGATTCTATTGCATGGCTGACAGAGCGTCGGCCCCAATGGCTGTCAGGGAGGTATGTCACTGCCAATTGGGATATGCCGGAGCTGATGACCAAGGAAGACGAAGTTGTGGAAGGAGACAAACTAAAGATGAGGATTGTTATTTAAATTGGCAGCTCGATCATTGTATAGACTATATAGACTATGCTTTCAGACTCATATATAGGATGGTTAGACCCTTTTAATTTCATATATCGTGTTTGGAGTTTTCCGATTCCTTTTGCTCTCGAATCTCAGACAAGATGTTTCTGTGGACTCCGGAACAATGATGATCCCCACAGCTCTCCAACGCAACTGTAAAAACATGCAGGCTACAAAGCTACGAGACAGGAATATTTGCAGGAGACTATTACTACCATAGCAGGTATATTTACATTTGATCTGCTTTTTATCAGGAACGGTACCTCATCCCCCAAAACCATGGAACCACCCAGCGCGCGGCGATCTACTTCCCGTCCTCGCCCCTCATCCCGCCCAACCACCCCGCTACGACCAAGCTCGAGGTCATCGATACGTGACGGGCAAGGCTTTGGCAGCAGTGTCAATGGCGAGGGTGTTCCACAACCAGCAATAAACGCGTTAGAGTCTCAATTCGCTGAGTTAGCAGATTCAATGGCGGATTTAGAGGCCAACTTCATGCATCTGCAATTAATGCATGAGAGTCTGTCACGGTTTAGCGAGAGTTTTGCGAGCTTTCTGTATGGGATGAATATGAATGCTTTTTGTGTTGATTTCCCGGAGGTAGGGTGTCTTTCTTGTTTGCACAGTGGTAGTTGTGAATTGCTGATTGTTATTGTAGGCTCCTATCCCAGAATCCTTCCGCAGAGCTGCCCAAGCAGCTGGTGAGTCGAAAAGAACCTGTATCTATAAAAACAGTTGAAGGATCTAAACGTGCTGTTGATAGACGTTGCCAGCGCGCCCGAACCCACCACAACAGAGAACGATGTCGAGACTACATTCCTGTACGCTGGTCTTCGAGCCATACTTTCACGCCCAGGTTGGAGAGAAGGTAAAGCTAACGGATAACTCTTCAGGACTACTGATACGTCATTTGTTAATGATCCGCCCACTACTACAAAATCCGGTCCAAAATATACCACTCCAGCTTCCACGACGCGCGGTTCCGGTTCTCGTGGTCGAGGTTCTATTAGTGGGCGCTATTCGACTAGAGGAACTACAAGAGGACGTTCTAGTGGCCTGTCAAAGCCAAGAGCTCGGGGCTTACGGTGAGAGATCCGTGAAAGGTCACTGCTGTGATATGGAGCACCCGCAGAAGTATTTGGATGCACAGCCCATATGTAGTGCCCTAGATAGTACTTTATGGACCGTATAGGGAACATCGAAGCATCGGTATATGATCAATCGCTGAAGGTCATTATGCGACGCCGTCAAAGTGACTATAGTGAAAGAGAGTCCGCCTTTGAAATCGTCATCGGAGCACGGTTAATAAACCGCGTTTCCCATAGCTGTTAGAGTGTCATGTGGCTCGTTTAGCGAAAAGATGGCAGGTCAATTAGCTAGACAATAGCTATTAGTGAATGGACAATGGAAGATAAATAGAGAGCTATTATAATGCGAACAACATCTTATTTGTAACTGCTACCCCAATAATAGAGCAAAACGAGGCTTATTTCGTCCCCACCTCGGCGCGGCAACTTTAACGCTCGGCTAAAAAGTTTCAAGGGACTGACCCATCACGTCACTGACACCCGTCCTGGCAAGCTGTTGCACTCAACGTCCTTCGATCTGGATTCTTCGTGGAGGATATTTTCTGCATTTTCGTTTGTCTTTTGGACTAGTTGCCGTTCATGTTGCTTTCGTTGGGAATCCGCTAGGCTCGTGTTTGTCTCCCTTTTCGTGGATCTGGTATCTTGGTTGGGGGCACATTTCTTGGGCTTACACTTGAAAGTGCTATTTTCCGTTTTGATGATCTTGATATTTGGCGTGAAGTACATTGGACGTACCTCGATTTGTCCCGCTTTCTTCTCCGGTTGTCTTGGTTTTTCCAGCTCCTTCAGATCGATCAGGTACCTGGGTATCATCCCGTATCACCATGTCTGTAATCCCGAATTTGACGGCAGAAGCTGAATTCGGATGCGGTAAGCTTGCCATCTCAATTTTCACGCCCAAGTACTGTATACTGACTTTTCTAGAACATCTCAAGCAACTTCTGGAGACCGATGAGAAGACAGCTGGCCAGTTTCACCAGTCACTTCTCCATGCTCATACTGTTCTGTCTCTAAAACCGACCGCCCGAAGAGGAGCTGCTTCTTCTAAATCCACTGGTCTGCCGTCACTCTGTCTAAAACCGTCTTATTCATGTTTGCGCTGTCCAACCGTCTGCTCCGCTCAAGGCCGACAAGCGCATCGTGAAAGCACCGATCACGTATTCTGTATGATTCATTACTATGGTTGTGGATCCTGCGACTTTTCTTCTTGCTAATCAAGCTGTAGTTACCGATTCTCGAACAGGATCCATTTTCTGTCAAGACTGCGAGGATTTTGTCTATGATGAAGATCTGGAAAGCTTCCTAATTGAACCTTCTGGTCGGTTTTTAGCCATTGAGCCTCTGACTTACCACTAGTCTAACGTTACTTTATAAACAGCTGCAAAAAAGCGCAAGAGAGAAGTCGTCGAAACAGAGGATGACAAGCTCTACTTGGGAACAAATGCTAGTAAGAGGATATGTGGGAAGGATGGTGCTAGAGGCTTGTTTAATTTGGGACAAACCTGCTATATGAATGTAATATTGCAGACTCTGCTCCATAACCCTCTGCTTACTGTCTACTTCCTCGGAAACGGTCATTCAACGAGTGACTGCCCCGTTGAAAACTGCATCAGCTGCGCGGTATCAGAGGCCTTTGCAGAGTTCCATAACGAAGACAAGCCAGAGGGATTTGGAGCTTTGAACCTCTTGCTGTCGTCGTGGCTAGCCAGCCCGGTTAGCATACCTTTTGCCAGATTCTATCGATACCTCTAGAACAGTCCCACTAATATTGGCACAGATGCTTTCTGGATACCAACAGCAAGACGCCCATGAGTTCTACCAATTTTTGGTAGACAAGCTGCACAGCGGTACTCCAAATTACACCGAAGGTCACAACACCAAATGCCGCTGCTTTTTCCACAAGGCCTTCTTCGGCAAGCTGCGAAGCAGCGTAACATGCGATAAATGTGGCAATGTGACGAGGACAGAAGATGCTATGATAGATCTTAGTTTGGATGTACAAATCCAGCGGAAGAAGAAGGCCTTGGGGACGAGTAATGGGGAGGCAGCCAGTGTGCCCACCCTGGATGGTTGTTTGGAGAGTTTTACGGCGCCTGAGAAATTAACAGCTGATGCCTACAACTGCAGTGGATGTGGTGGCACGCCCCAGAAAGCCACGAAGCAAATGCGTATAAGGAGATTACCGGTGATACTCTGTATCCAACTGAAAGTTAGTGCCGACTCGCACAATTTTGTTCAAGATTACAACGTCTTCTTCCTGGATTGCTAACATTATCCCAACCTTCCAGCGCTTCGAAAATACCACGTCTGCAGTGGAGAAAGTAGAGGGGAACATCCAGTTCCCGCTTTCCATCAACATGCTCCCGTATACGACGCGCCCTCACTCTCACAACATCTCGAACTACATTTACGATCTCTCCAGCGCCGTCGTGCACAAGGGTAAGCTTGATGCTGGCCATTATTACGCTTATTGCAAACAAGGCGAGCAGTGGTATCTGTTCAACGACGACCAAGTGACCTTGGTGAATGAAGCAGAGGTTCTGGGTGCAGATGCTTACCTGCTCTTCTACACGCTTCGTTCGTTGACGAGGCCTAAATAGCGTGCGTTTGGTGTCACTGTATGGTGCAACAGTAACGGTGTTTGGGTACGGCGATATTTTCTGTTTTTAGATTGCATGCGTGTTCTTATTGTGGGTTTTCAAGGGCGGTGTCTGAGTTTCTTGTACATTAGAGTTTCGACTTCCAATATTCTAGGGCTCTGCTTCTCGGATTATGCATCTTTCGCTGTTGTTTCTAAATCCCTTTATGCTTTGAGAAAATACAGGGATTTATGCTTGAGCTGCCGGCCGATATGCTACTATCGCGTGTCCATGGGAGCAGACTGCGCGTCCAAACCGAATACATACTGGACTCGTGGAAAGGCCGCTGCAGGACACTGACTCACACAAGCTGACATGGAATCCAATGCTATAGCCGTCACAAGGCTCTCTAGCTTCCTGTATTACCAAGCAAACACGGCAAAGGCAAATCATCCGTTCACCGAAGCACACTTGAATCAGCTATGACGAAGCACTACCAGAGCTAAAGAATATTTAAGAACTGGAGGCGTGCGACTGAACGATAACGCCATCGATTGCACAGTTAACTGCCATAGTTCTACACTCTGTCCAGCCACACCCGAATAGGTTTTGTTATCCACTACCATGGCCGGTAAGCTACATATTTGCCCATCGTTGCGCGACTTATACTTTAGCGCTTACAGCGCCATACAGCCAAACCCCAGGCTCTTCGCTTCGGCGTCGTCCTTTTCCCAGGATTCCAGCCGCTAGACGCGTTCGGGCCCTTGGACGCAATAACGATGCTCTCGTTGACGCATGACGTGAATTTAGCTTTGCTCTCGTCCACTTTGGAACCAGTGACCACAAAGCCGACCACATATCCAAATGCTGTAGGCCAATCTGTCGTGCCAACGCATACATTTGAATCAGCACCCAGTCTCGATGTACTCCTTATCCCAGGTGGTATAGGGACTCGGGGCTCGAGTCCGCCAATTGAAGAAGCAATCTCATTCATCAAAGACACCTACCCAAGCCTAAAATACCTCATCGCCGTATGCACTGGCGCCGGACTTGCAGCCCGTGCAGGCGTGCTAGATGGGAAACGGGCGACGACGAACAAAAAAGCTTTCACTGAAGTTACAGCTTTGGGACCGAATGTTAAATGGGTCCCTCACGCGAGATGGGTGACTGATGGGAACACTTGGACCTCTTCGGGGGTGAGTGCTGGGATCGATGCTACGTTCGCATGGATCGAGGAGGTTTATGGTGAAGATGTTGCTCGGCAGTTAGCTAATTCGCTTGAATATGACCGCCACACAGATCCTAACTGGGATCCGTTTGCGGAGCTGTATGGATTAAAATGAGGAACATGGTATGCCGAGGCAACATAGGGCAGTTTGATGATGGGAGTACTTAATTTCGAGCGGGATTTGAGGAGTATATATAATCTTATATTCGGATATAGATATAACATTTATGGAGTTAAACTTGTATCATGGGTGGTCTCCCCTATCATTAAACCATATCTAAATCGAGCTATTCAGCAATCGAAAGATAAGCTCCGACTGCGGCAGCTAACATGCACTCCATGCCGAGATGGAGTTTATGTAACTTTCATAGACGGCATACGGTAAACAAACGCTTGCCAGTGTTGGCAACCGACAACCGCCTTTCTAATCTGTAGCGAGGATCTTTGCAGCGGCTAGGATCGCATCGCTTGTCCTCTTTACCCACTCCTCTGCCAAGGGTTGGTCGCCAGCCTCCACAGACTCTGTGATTCCTGGGAACGTGGTGGGTGCGTATCTGACGGCAAATGTTAGTTCAAGCTCATAGCACATAGAAAAGAAACCCACCCGGTATCGAGTCCTGGAGCAAACACAACGTGTTTATAGAACTCCCGATTAGGTAAACCACCCTGGCTAACAAACCCTCGCTCAAAATCACGGAATTTCTTATTGACGCTGTCGACGAGTTTTTTGTCGCCGCGTTGCAGGGCCTTCTCTTTCAATTCACCCACTTTTTCGGATGTCTTGTTAAACTTGCCGATAGCCTTCTCTAATGCTGAAAGGTCTAGGTCCTTCATTTTCGAATTTGCTACGACACCTTTGAGCTCATTGAAGTAGATGTTCATCTGCTTGCCGTAGTTTGTAACATCAAATGGAATAACGTCGTCACTCGCAAGGCGGTAAGTCATGAGAGCAAGATACTGGCCAATGGCGACGTGGGTTTTGAAACCAGGATCGCCATATCTGTTCATCCAAAAAAATGAATCGTAATTGGAGTGATAGTGATAAACCGGGTCGTTAGGGCCATTACCGGAGCCGGTATCGAGCTACATGAGGAATTAGAAATAAAAACTTTCTGCAAAATCTCATGCAAAATTGATACTTACGGACGCAATGCCCTTGTGGAGGAAAGCGGTGTAGTCAGAGCCGCTCCCCAATACTCCTACTTCTCCTCCACTAGCTTCACTCCAGACGTCGTACAGTGTCATGTTATCTGTTCCCTTATAAGGAAACATGACTTTTTTCATCGTTTCCGTCGCGATTTGATGGAGCTCCGGGGTGGCTGACAGATCAGGAATGGGGCCAGAGACAGCAACATCTATGTTGAGATAAGCTACAGCGGAGTCTCTGAGCCAGTCAATCTATTATGCACTTCGTCAGTACAGCAAGATTATTCGGTGGATAGAGGCTGAACGGAACGTACGTATTCCTCCACCCACTCGGTGGAACCCAGCAGGCCGTATTCCTCCCCGTCCCAAGAGCACATCACACTGAGAAGCCATTAGTAACAATATAGCTTTCTTGTCGCAAATAGTACTAACATTGTCCTCTTTGGTTTCCATCCTGCCTTTTGAAGCTTCCCAAGTGCCTTGGCCATTTCAACCATGATCGCAGAACCGGAGTTCGGATCCGCAGCTCCGCCGATAATCCAGGCGTCCCGGTGGTTTCCAACTACCACGACTTCATCTTCGTTTGTACCGTTGATGATACCGACTGTATCCCAGATATTGTGATAAACATCTCGCATCTCGTTACTCATAGATACCTTGGCGCCGGGTGCGGGTCCGGTTGAGTAGGTCACATCGAGCCCCCCAACCCAATTTGGCCGACCTACCTCGTTTCCCGCTATGCCCTGGCCATCCAGTGCAGATAGGATAGACACAGCATCGGATTGAGATATAGGTAATGATGGGATCTTGGGCACGACGTCGCTCTTATCTTGTCGTTCAGAGTCAGGCTTGGAGGGATAGCCTGGAGTAGTCGGATCTCCCGGGTAAGTAGACAAAAATTGAACGGAGCCTCGCTGAACAGACGAAGGTTGCCTTGCAGGTCCATCCGGATAGGGTGCATGGCCGTTTGCTTCTGTCATGTTGCCGTCATCACCAGGATCGGTGAAAATGATGCAGCCGATCATGCCCTTATCCTGAGCATTCTTGACTTTTAAGCCCCTGGAAGTGGAGTCAGTAACATGAAGGCGCCATGGAAGACAAAATAAGTGACCTACCTGAAAGGTCCACCGTATCGCGAAATAGCAATTTTACCCTCGAGCTCAATACCTAATTCAACAAGCCTATCAAAATCAACCTGCTGTCCACGGCCAACGTAGACAAATTCCGCACTGGCATTTCCAGTGGCCGAATAGCCATGGAAAGTTGGAACGCGGTTAGGGTAGCTCGTGGTTTCGTCCTCCTTGACAATGTCCTCCTCCAGCGTAGACGTCCATGCCTTTCCGTCCGGAGTAGTGAGTGACAGAGAATGAGAGACGGGATAATTAAGATAGACGTCGTAGGCAGCGAGCGTGGAGGGAACGCCGAACTCTGTCCATTTTTTCGCCGTCCACTCAGCCATGGTTTTGTTTGTGCCCGCAACGTGAAGGCCATGGGTATAGTAATACGACCAGTCATCGATAGAATTGCTCTCAAAGGAGTCTACAATGATAGCTTCCTCGTTGGTGAGCTCTGGAGAGGAGCCCCCCTCAGCTGCCCTTTTCGCAAGAGCATACTCCAGTTGGGAAGCGTGAATAGATCTATCTCGAGAACAGGCATCTCCAAGAGATACTGAAAGGGCCAGCAATAACAGTATGCGAGGATACATGGCGGGTCACCTTTGTAGTGTGATTGTTTGGGGAGTGAGGGAGAGAGGGAAGTGAGAAGGAGCGAGAACTCCTCCATTTATGATACCAGAATATGCAAAAGATAAGCATCAGGCGTAAATAACCCTACGAACCAAGTCATAGCTCTTGGAAAGCGGTACGAATGCGGAGATGTAGCTCAAGACATCCCTGCTCAGGTTGCAACCGTTTTGCAGGTTACTGCTGGGATACATTTTATCAAATCAGAAATCAGCAGGATAGCTGCAGAGTAATCGGTATGCTCCGCAGTAATGAGATAATAGGCGGCAAGTTCGCCGCTCTCCTTCATACCAGGAACCAGTCGGCACGAGGGATCGTCATGAAAATTGGGTGGGTGTTTATACGGGAGCACCAGAGATGGAGGAGAAGACCGCATCTCCGAAAATCTGTTCTTCCCACGTACGGAGTAGATTGAGATAAATCAGTTCCCTCGCAGTCTCCAGCAAACCATGGCAGTCGCCCAGCCAGTCTTCCTCAGTCCCTTTCACTAATCGCAGAAAATTGCGCACTCGCACCATTCGGGCCGTTCAGCACATCAAGAATCCCCGATGGCATCCCGAGGCAAGGAAAGCCCCTCCTTTCCCTCTCCCCTCATGGGGATCGGCGGGTCGGCTAAGTCTAAATCGACACATTGGGGTTGCCGAAGCAGGTTGCTTGGATTTTTTACAATGCGGAGAAGGTCTGGAATGGGGATTGTGCTTCAGCTCTGCCCAAGGAACAACTTCTGGAATGACGGTGCGTCAACAATGTAACGTCTCCCCAGACTACTAGACGCCATTAATAACGAGGAAAGCAATGGTGCGGTTTAATCTCCAGTGACTAAAACTTAAATTACTTTTACGCAATTTTTTTTTTTTTTTATCAAAAATACCAGCAGCAATGAATGGTCCAGCTACCCCGTTTATTGCCTAACTGCTTACTCTGGTGGTGGTCTTGACGGGGTCCTTCATCCCAGTTTGTCTGTTTCTTGCTAAGTAATGTATCCCAGGAGCGTAACCTGCCCTGAGCTACTCGAGAAACCAAATCCTCAACCCTCCCTTGACAACTTGCAAGTTTAATATTGCCCCCGGGGTTGCGGCGTGGCGCGAGTAGCTTGCACGACCTCTGCTCCCAGTTGCTCCTTCAGATACCGTTCCCAATCCTTTGGATAATCCCCTTTAATCACCAGTTTCTCAAGGCCACATATGTTTCCTAAAGCACGCACGAATAGGAAAGTACTGGCTAATCCCCAGTGTCGACCTTCCTTGAGGTGCCACGTATCGGCTGTCTCCGAGGTCCAGTTGACTTCGAGAAACCGTAGGCCCGTTGCTTGCTTGTCCAAAACGTTCAGAATATTCAGCCATTGGCTGACCGCATTAAGGTCGGTGCTGGTGACCTGAAACTCCATTGATTTTATAAGGCCGATGTTGAAATCTGCAGGATAGCCAAGGAAGAAATTGTAGGTGAAAGGGTTCATATCCCAAAGGTCACTGACGACGAGCAAATTTTTCGAGTAGAGTATCGGGATGGCTTCATGATATACCTGCTTGCACGTTCTGAGAATGGCTGGTTCTATCGTTCGTTCTTTGGGACCTTGCGGGCAATTGAGAAGGATTTTCTTCTGATTCGAGTCCCCAACCGCCAACGAATGGTTCCGTTCACGCTTGAACCTACTGACAAGAAGCAGATCGTAAATCAGAAGTCGAATTTCGAGCGGGAGTTTCAGGAGGCTAGATATATGTTTTCCGCCAGAAGGAAGGGCCCCATGTCTACCAGAGACATGACCATGGGCGTCGGAGCGCTGGAAGCAGACGCCTGAGCAATGAGCCAAGCGGATGGTTTCATGGCGTCCACAGACGAAGCAAAGTTGGGTTACCATGCCCGTGGGCATCGTTTTGTCACCTAGAGTTTCATCGTTGCAACGAAAACGGCTGGAAGTTTTGGCGGCATCGTGTTTCTCCAGCCAGGACATCTTGAATATTTCGACCGTTTACCTATTGGAGGTTCACAGGTAATAGGAAAGTATGTCTGATGCTTAGGCTTAATGAATGGATACTGGGTGCGAAGAGGAACCGAGAGCACGATAAGAGCCAATTTATAGTGAAAGCAAGGAACAGTCAAGCAAAAAAACAAAAGGAAATCGAATATGGATGATATCTCTAGAAGATGGAAAAAAAAAAAGGATAAATAAACAAATAAATCTATAAATGTATTCTTGAGTCTTCACACTATTGAAACGCATAAAAAAGCTAGACACCAAATCAGGAGATAAGTCGACGTCAAGCAAACAGCACGATGCTTCGACTACACTCCCCCCTTCCCGAAGCTTCGAGGAGAACTGTTCGCTGCTTTTTTTATTGTGGAACGAAAGATCTGCTAAACTGAGAGTCCACGACCATCAACAACATAATGTGCAGATGGAAAAGAGGCTCAGACAAAGCCATTGCAGATTCCATGATTGTCGAGTGTTTTAGCTCTCAGTTTCGAGCAGCAATAACGACAAGGGGAGTACAATGAAGTAACCCTTTGAACAAAGTACTCCATTCCGAATATGTTCCATTCCTCAGGAGCAGCATCCAAACTCACAAAGTTAGAGAGGTCCATGCTCCGGCACATCTCCAATAGCCGCCATCTTCTCATTAAGCTGTTCCCTCAATTCCCTCACAACATCCCCGTAAGCAGGATCCCGATAAACATTAAACAGTTCAAGCGGGTCCTTTTCGCAGTCAAATAATTCCCATTCTTTGTCTTGGCCCCCTTTGTTCGTGCCAGGGATCCCGAAGTCCTCAGCATACCAGTATATGAGCTTATACCGCTGGTTTCGTACCCCGTAGTGCGAATATATATTGTGGATGTCGTCCCTGTGCATCCAGTACCGGTGGTAAGCCACCTGCTTCCAATCCTTAGGTGCAGAACCCTTGAGGAGAGATGTGAACGAGATTCCTTGATTGTATGAAGGCTTGGTTAAACCAGCCAAGTCGAGCCAGGTAGCTGCAAAGTCCACGTTGCAGATTATATCCTCGCAGATTGAGCCCGGCTTGATTATCTCCGGGTACCGAATTACGAAAGGCATTTGGAACGACTCTTCGTACATGAACCGTTTGTCAAACCAACCGTGATCACCCAGGAAGAAACCCTGATCCGATGTGTATATGACAACAGTGTTCTTTTTAAGCTCTTCATCGGAGTCAAGATAGTCGAGTAACCTTCCCACGTTCTCGTCAATAGAGTGGATTGTCCGTAGGTAACGCTTCATATATCGTTGGTATTTGAAGTGGCGTAGTTCCTGGTTATCCTTAAACGTGAAAACCTCCGCGGTATCTTTGTCGATTAGGCGGAGTTTTGAAACTTCATTGTCAGGGACATTGGGGATTTTTCGATCGATATTGCTCCCGCCCCAAGGTGGAAGCAGCTCTCCAACTTCTGATCCGCCGTCTGGTTGAACGAGACCAAGGTCGTAATACGTCAAGTCTGCCTCAACTCGAATTTGTGCGACCTCCGCTGCCTTCGCTCTGTTCTTATAATCATCGTCGAAGGTATCCGGAACCTTGATATCATCCCGATAAAGATGGCGGTGTTTAGGATTACACTCCCAAGACCGATGTGGTGCCTTATGATGGCACATCAAAAAGAACGGTTTATTCTTGTCTCGCCTCTTCATCCAATCCAAAGACTTATCCGTAATGATATCTGTCGCGTAGCCGCGCTCGACACGCTCCTGGCCCATTTCGATAAACTCCGGGTCGTGATATTGGCCCTGCCCAGGCACTACAGACCAGTAATCAAACCCCGAAGGCTCATGCGGTGAGCCTTCTCCAAGATGCCATTTCCCAACCATGGCAGTTTGATAACCACCTGTCCGTAAATGCTTGGCGACGTTGGGTAGGTACTTATTGATTTTGCTATCGAGGGTCAAAACGCCGTTGACATGGTTGTATGTGCCCGTAAGAATTGCTGCTCTGCTAGGCGTGCAAATTGAATTTGTGACGTAGCAATGGTTGAACCTCATGCCGTCTTTGGCAATTCTGTCGATGTTTGGCGTGTGGTTTATACCTGCCCCGTAAGCGCTGATGGCTTTGGAGGCATGGTCGTCTGCCATTATGAAGACAATGTTCGGTTGAGGAGCCATAATGCACGTATTGTCTTTTCTTTTCCCTCTAGCCTAGAAGACGAGTAGAAACTCAGCGTTTACAAGGGCTAATATTCAAACTTCTGAGATGCGGGAGACCTCGACTCGTAGCCACAACACAACTGTGTCTCTCCATTGAAAAAAAAAAGGGACAAAAGAGCTCTTATCAACCCTAGACCAGATCGAGGCCAAGTCGCCCACAGCAGAAACTAGCATTATGCCGATGCCATCATGCGCAGCAAAGTCTCCATCAGCGAGCGTTGCCCGTGCCGCGGATCGGAAGCAGGCGACGACCTAGAGGTGCCTATGATAGTTCCTGTTAGATTATCCACCCAAACCGCGTTTCCAGGGCCCAAACGCCGTCGAATCCGGAGCTGTGGGTGAACTTCCCTCTTTCTCCAACGACGCAGCTTAGACTTGTGGGGAGCTTACATAGTTGGGCTGTGTGCGGGGTTCCTGTTCGGTGGCTCTGTTCTTTTGCTATGGTAACACCTGAAGAAACTCAAGGGGGATGTCGAGAGAAGTGATCTTCCTGCAAAATCTTCATCAATTCTAGACTTGAAGTTTTGATTAAGCGTATTGAAACAAAAATATGCATCGCAGATAAGAGCTACTAGGTATTTCTGTGCAACAACATTAATGTCCGCATTCCCTGCTAACTACATACAGTAGACCTGCTGTAATCACATCAGTGCGATTCTCAGTACATTACCAGATCGATAAAATATGATCGATCTCCTTTTACCCCTTTTTTCCACTCAAAATCATCAATCCCGAACCTCGCGGGGTATTATATGAGCAGAGACAGCATCACGAACAATAAAAGAGGTAGAAAGACGCAAAAATAGCAGAATATCATATCATAGAAAGAAGAAATTTAGCGGGGTATAAAACTATATCAAGCATAAAAACAGAGACCTGGGTATTTGAAAACCGTGAACGCATGTAAACAACCGATTTGCCGCTGGAGAAAGCGGCCGGGTATTATTTGGTCATTCCTCCTCTGCACCTTCTTTTATTATTGGAAAGAACGCTTATGGGCAAGAACACGCATTCGAGATAAGCGCCGCGAAGATGCATAAATCAATCGCTCTTTTAATTGCCGAATTGCAACGTGGTAGGGGGGGTAAGTGCTGTTCTCCTTGTTGCCCATGCTTTGAGAGAGATAACGAGAATTTCCCACGCCATGATAAACGCTGTCAGACCCATGGCGACTGTGAAGACGAACATTGCATTGAGATCGTAGGCTTCCATCATTGCGACGATGTCCTTAGTCTGTATTTTTTGGAATTAGCATGGCGGAAAGGTGACAATTTCTTTGAGTAGGTTCAGTTACATACGCTGAGCATGAAGATAAGCCCTCCGGAAATAAGACAGAATGAAGCTACAATCTCCGAAGGCGGACGATACGGGAGGTATGAGGTTGGTGGGCTGAGAGTGAGGATAATGTAGGTGACACCACGTGCGAGAGAGAAAGCCACGAGGAGCATTCCCCATTGCTTATGTACCATTGTTGAAACCATGCTGTCCTGGTGGTGCGAGCTCATCATCATGCCTAAAAGGAGAATGATGAGGCCTGGCATGGGATTCAGAGGAACGCGCTGCGTCTTCGGAGGCTGCCAAGCAGCAATTTCTGTTGCGTAGCTATCTAGCTGAGCTGGAGCGTTCACAGCACTAGAGTTCATCCATTGCCGCACTCGCTTCGACTCCACAAGCATACCGCACTATTTCATTGTTTCTGTCAGTATTTTCCCAACGCCAAGCATGAATTCGGGGGTCAAACTTACGAGGCCGCCACCAAAGAACATGATGGAGATCGAGACATGTTCCAGATCCTGGGCTGTCCACTCACCACCCCAAGCAGCCAGATGTTCCAAGAAAACATTGGACGTGCCATAGAGCCAGATAACAAAGGACTCCGTGAATTCTCCTGATGGGATACGCGATTTCCATTTCCCCACCATTGCACGTGATGGTTTGAGATTCCATGCCCAGCCAAAGTCGGCGAAACAACCCATCCAGCGACCAAGAGTGAGCAGACCATACCAGAAGAATATTCCGCCCTTGATGAAATGCGCCAGACCGTTGAAGACGTTTTTCCCACGCTGTGACTCGTCGTTAATTTCTCTGTCATCTGCCAGTGTACCTAGATCTGCGTGAAACTTACGAAGATGCCAGCATGGGTTACTCCTCCAGTAACCAGAGCGATGAACCCAAGGATCAGGATTGTCCGTTCTATGAAGACGTAAAAAACATTCATAACTTTGAGGACTCGCGACGGAAGCCCCGGGATGCGTTTGGAGAGAAATCGGTCAAAGAACCCGTTGCGGAAGAAGCGGCTCCCGGGAATCTCCCGGTTGTCCTCATCATCTTCTGGCTTTTCGTCGAAATCATCCGTGTCCTCTGGTCTGCTCATCCGTCGACCACGCTCAGAAGAGTGACGGCCATCCAGCGAGGAAGACGACCTCTCGGTACCTTGACCACTATCCCCAGACCAGCGATACTCAGGCGGAGACTGCGAATACGGCTGCGCCGCATCCGTCGATACCGGAAGAAAGCCTTCCCGCTCGTAAGCGGAACCCTGGTGTTTTTCGCGGTGCCCAGAGTAAGCAAACACCAGTCCCATGAGCACTTCGGCAATTATAACCCATGTAGCGATCCAGCCTATCTTGTGATGCACATTGTTTTCATATAGATCAGGCGTTTGACTGTTGTACACGACTCCGAGCAGCAAGCCTAGCGCATTTACGACGAGGAAGACGAATTGGACAGGTAGGGCAAGACGATGGCGTGCAACGCTAAACATGACACCTAGAACCGGATATTTCACATTAGCAAACAGTTTGTAGCCATTTGGTACTCTGCGAAACCGCGCCTCCGATTTGGGGATTGTAGCTGTAGTAACAAAAAATAGCAAAAAACCGTTAAGGGGACGACGTCATTGCGTACCAATTGGCAGAATAAAAAACCACGCCAGAACCATTAGTATTATATGCCCAATTATCGAGCCGGAGTGCTTCTGGTAAACCATGTAGCTCATCGGACCCGAGCTCTCAGGTTCCGCGGCCGTTGATGCGGTCGTGGAAGAGTGACCTCCATGGGCCCCGTGGCCCATGTCCATACCTCCCATATCCATGTCGCCATGGTCGTCACCATGAGGGAAAGCTTGTGCTAGTAATGGGAGGAGGAGCAGAGCTCCTGTGGAGAGAGTAAGGGAAGCTGTCCGCAGCATGGGCTATCCACCACCGAAGCTCTTCTTTCGCAACGCAGTTTCAGCGTGTAGTTCACCAGAAGTAGGAACGGTCGGGGGAAAAGCGGAAGGTTTAAGATGCGGCTGGTGAGGCGAGTTGCACAGATGCGCAGCTGATCGATGAGATGTATGCGCGGAGGGACGGGGACGAAGACGATTGGCACGTATAAGAAGAAAGCGAGTGTGGATAAGAGATACGATAGAAGGTAGTGGAAGAAGGGGAAGCGGAAGCAATTAATAATAGCGGCCGAGCGGACTAATCGAGCTTATGTATTATTATAGTATTTCTAAACAGTTATATCCGTAACAGCGGTTCCGGGAAGCAGCTCGCAACGGGGAGAGGGCCAGGGTTTAAGGGATTCCTTCGTTCGGCACATCAATGGAGGCGAGCGGAGTTAAGACGGAGAGTCAAATCCTTTAAAAAGGTTTGCTGCTAGTTTGACAGCAATCAGACGGAAAAAGTGATAGCTAATAATGAAGAATTATTATTCAAAATTATTTCGGAAGTGCCACGGATGCCGCTGGGTTTGGTTCCCGCTGGATCATGACCCGCCCGGACAAGAAATGGGATGAGCTCAGTTCTAGCTGGATGGAGGTTTGAATTCTTAATGGTATGGAGCATGGTTTATTTAAATGCCAGAGAAGAGCAGAAGAATCATGCAGCCTGGCTCACGTTGACATTGCATGGCATCCTCCACTGCTGTGATGTTGATTTGCCTTGTTCTCTCTCTCTCAGTACAGCTTGCAGTCACGTCACAACATGTTCTGATTTCTGTGGCCCACTATCAAACGCCCTGTGCTAGCTGCATGACTAGCGCTCGGTGACTTTTGACCCAAGTACTGGAGCAGCAGAATCCCAGGCGAAGAGGGACAAGAATCGAAGTACCGCCGAGCCCTGTCGGCCTGTTACCTCCGGCTGAAGAGCGAGCAGTGGAAACCTTCCAGCCAAACTCTGGTCCGATGCCGAAAGAAAATGGCAGCATATGGCGCTGATCAACCAGACTATCATTTACCTCTCATCTGGATATGGGCGTTGGATCCCAAGATTGTGGCTAACTTGCTCTGGAGCGATCCCATGGCTACAAATAAAACTCATTCGTATTCCTCCCAAGGCGCACCAAGGGAGGATAATAGAGTAATATACTGCGCTCCTTTCATGCTATGACACAGATGCAGACACAGCTCATCCCACAACACCACTCGGCTGCAGCAGATTGGCAGCGCTAGGCGTAAGCACTCCAGGGTCAGCTATGGGTCTTTGCAGCCGGGTCATCCGCTGGCTCAGAAGGAGATGTTGGCTGCTTTTCTTACTGGCTGCGCGTCAGGCTTTTTTGTCACTCTCCTCGCACAAAGATCGTCTATCCTTGAACCTCCTCGCGTGAGCTTGCCGTAGGCATCATCATTATTAATCGGAGTCGGCGGGATTACTCAGAGCCATGGATGGAGAGAAAACTCCAGTGGCTGGGATGGGGATGTTCGTCTCCCTCTCTCATGGTTTTTTGAATACGTATGCTTTGTCTAGGCACCCATGCTTATGCAGTTGATTTAGAGGAGGAGAAGCAGCCGCGATGTTCCGCATCCCTGTCCTGAAGGACTTGTCCAGCTCAGAGCTCACACGATGAAACAAACTGCTCGGCATCACCAGAGAAGTTCGTTGACAACCCCGCAGAGTCACTCCGTCCATGTATACCTCGTTGGCAATCATCAGATGATAGGAGTCGATCAAAGTGATTGGCCCTTGGTTGAACCAGTCGCATCTTCAATTTTTCACCGCCAGGAACCCCTCGAGGCCCAGGCTTCTGAGCCTTGACTCATTTGACAAACCCCCTTGTCCAAGAGCGCTCACTTCAGAAACGGCCTCAACCATCAGTTTCGGATCGCCCAGATGCCGCGACTCCGGCCGTGTAGTCCTTCTCTTCTGGTAGCCCTGTCTACGTACATACCCCTCATCAAGCTCACTTGTAAAGAAGTTTCTACATGTACCTACCTAAGTGCCTGCGATTGATTTAGTATATCCGTCCAAAATGCTCCATGTAGCTCCTCCATAATAATAGCATCTCCCAGTCTTTCACGAGCTGCCGTGCAAATAGGGTTTTCGCTCGCACAAGCAGAGGCGCTCCCGCTCGGAATGCACGGCACTCTGGCTGCGATGCCAGCAGGCTAGCGTCGATGGTGGAGCGCCCGGAATCGGGACTTGTCAGGATAAGGATACTTATTATTCACAGTTCAGTTCATATTTCTGGAGATCATATGCTGTCACTTCCGTTTCCCTGCTAGCTTGTGCATTCCTCGGATGTAGCGTCAGTCAATGCATCACAATGCATGGCATGTTCTGAGCTTGGACGGTGTTACTGCAGAGATCGTGGTCTGGTTGCCCGTGCTCAGTATGCAACAATAATAGACAAATAACCATTATATCTGGAAGACGAATATACAGCGCTATTATTGTTGTAATTCGATTCGGAGTACAGAGCAAGCTTAGTTCTCACGTCACCAAATCGTAAACCAACTTGGAGGCTCAACTTGTATGATCTCATCAAAGAAATGAACTTTTTGACATCTCCAGGCGTATATATACGTGGAAATATCTTCTCTTCTCAACGGTCTAGGTCGATCTTTTTCTTCTATGTTATCTCTTCATGTTGTTCGTGAACCACCACGGACTTGTACTGAAGGAGCAGCAAAATTCCAGTCTCTATCGTGGGTCAACAGCCAAATAGCAGGTGGAGACAAAGGAAAAAAAAAAAAAAAAAAAAAAAAAAAAAAAAAAAAAAATCAACATATCGGATGCCATACCCATAAGGCCGAAATATCACCATTCAAATATTTTTCTGAACAGCTTGTATGCCGTCATCCGAGTATCGACACAAATTCTTCTTGGAGTAGCTGTGATTGAAATCAAGAGACCCAGAGACACCGTTACTTCATATCTCTATCTTCGACCGAAACTCAGTTAGTATGAGCAAGGAATTCAATTGTTCTTTAAAAAAAGCCCATCGAATCCCGGGCCCTGAGCGTGACTCCCCCGCTTCCTATAACATGGTTGACTTACATCAGAGTACATGGGAGATCCACGCTCTCCAAATTTGGACTTCTGACCATCTATGTTGCCGACGATAGCAAAATAACAGAGACAAAAGGCCACAAAACAAAGACGCTATTTCAATTTCTGTTTCCGAAAGCTAGACAATGGTGCTTTTCACTGTGCAGAACTATATGGCCAGATTAACAGGAGATATCCTACAATGTGATTGCTCCCTGTTTAACAAATGCACTTAGGCTGCTTCCAAACTAATGACCCTGGTGAGTTGGGTAGGTTGTCATATCACCCCCATGCTTCATTCTTAATTTGGTATTTCATCATTGAAGCCGTCGATCCCGTTGGGGTGCTTCGCCAGAAGGCGTCGCATTTCCTCCTTGACACTGTGGCAGTCAGTGACTGACCTCTAATAGGGTGTTTTGTTCCGTCAGAAAAGGAAGGGAAAACTTACTCTTGTCGTAGGTAAGCACGGTCTTCGCGTAGACCTGAGCTGATGATCTTGTCCCTCCTGGAGACTGGATTGTTAGAGCCTAAGCGCCTCGACTCATCTTGTGTCGTCTAACTTACATGGCGTACAGGGCAATTCGGTCATCAAAGTCGTTAGAAGGCTCCGATGGACGAATGACGTTGACATATTCGTTTATGTATTCGCCTTTCATGCTAAATTTATACCGCGGATCTCTCATCATGTGCAGTTCCACTAAACAAGCACGTCCGTTAACTTTGGGAGCAATCTTTGGGGGGTCCCGATGCTAGGCTTCCTTACACTCATTATGAGCATAACAACAGCAAGCATCGAACAAGACCAATTGTTGCGTTGAGTTATCGAACTGGGTATTACAATGCCACATATCGCCGTGTATGAGGGTAGGTTTGATGTTCCTGCCATCTGTCTGCAGGGGTCGTAAAAGCCTTGGAATCACTTTTTGGAAGAATTCCTCCGCGATTTCGTCAAATTCGTGGTCCGGCCCACGTATACTTTGCTCCCACGCGATATCTGACCGGAACTGGCGAGTAAAATACTCTTCCCAACTGTCGCACCAGTCATTCAACTGTGGTACTATGCCATTGTACGTGGGGACATGAAATCCAAACTTTCCTGTTGGCGAGATGGATTCTTTATGCAAACTTTGCAGCACTTTGACGAGTTGTGCCGGTTTGGGGAGCACGGTATTCAAGTCCAAAAAAGGAGTCAAGAAGAAGGACTTTGAAGCATCCAGCTCACAAGTCCCATGGGCCAATGGAATAGCAACATTATCAGGAAGATACTGTGCCAGTGCCTTCTGGCTTTCGTATTCACCTCGAGCCATCTCAGCGTGGAGAGGTCGATGGATGATCTGCCGCCGAATTTTTCTCAGCCTACTGAAGACGCGATATGGATAGAGTTATTTGCAAACCTTGAGAAAATAACTTTTCTTCTCACCATCTATCTCTACTTCAACATTGTACCTGAGAGACCAACCCGGCATTTTGCTTCGGTTGACAGCGACGATCTTGCAGCCGGTCGGTAGTGCTAGAAATGTTGAATAAGGAGAACGTTATGATATCGGACGTTTTAACTCACCGGCCAAAATAGCCGGATCAAGTGTCTCGTCTACCATCTCGTTTTTGCAAACAAGCCGATAATTATTACGTATTTTCGGCTACGTTTGTTGAACTTCACCGGATCTGACGAAGCGTGCTCTCAAGTTGTTGGTGGTCTGATTGAAGGGTGGGTAATTGGGCGCTTGCGGTCCGATCCGCCCTTTATGTATTCCATATACCAACTCCGTATGATAAGGTTCCCCACGTTTGTCCGATTACCCTTTATCACCTTCAGCCAGCAGTTATTGAGACAGAAACCTTCAAGATAGATTGGCAGCTCAAGACTTGAATTTTCTGTATATCAGCATGTACCATATATAGTAGTAAATGGAACTGGGCGAATTGCTAACGCTTGGCCTCTGGCGCTTATGTAGCTGGGATTAGAGCAAGAGGGGCCTTAGCGCGGGGCACATACCTGCTTTATTGTCCTTTTCGCAGCAAGGTAAGCCTCACAAGTGCGAAGCAGCGAGAACGGTGAGGTTGTTCCTATCGTGACCCGCGAGCGTGATTAACTGAAATCACCCAGAATCAAAGCCAGGATCTCCTTCAAAGCACCACGAGCCCACACAGCGACGGCATGTCGTCTGATTTCTCTGAGTCTTTCACGCTCCGGTCTGCGAACCCTCTGCCGACGGGGTCAAAGGAAGTGACCCAGATGTGCAACGACAACTGTCTCCATTTCTTCGGCGTCGATTCAACTCGGCATTGGTGCAAAAATGGCAGAGCGCGAGCGACCCCAAGGAGAAAACACCCCTAGGTCTCCAATTGCTATTTTCTTCGCCGGAACCATTGATTGATCTTATATTCGTTCACGGGCTTCGAGGAGGGGCAATAAAAACATGGCAGAAAGGAAATGACCCTTTTCTTTTCTCGCCCCAACAGTGGCTGCCCATAGAGCCAGGATTCCCAATGCCACTATTCACAGGTTTGGGTATGACAGTGATTGGAGTAGCACGAAGCGTAGTATCCTCAATGTGCACGGTTTTGACCGGCATTATACGAAGAAATGAGGTCATCTCCTATTTTAAGACAAAATCCTAACGTATGAGTGCTAACAGCTTGGCTTCTTCGAATCTACTTAATATTGACTGTTGCTGCAGAATCTAATCATCCTGATCGGCCATTCCCTAGGTGGCCTTGTCATTAAAAAGGCAAGTTTCCCTTTCAATCTGATGGCCTGAGAGGGTTCAGTAAGAAAGGATGCCTTGCTCACAGTGCAAAACACCCAGGCATACATTCTGGCCCATCAAGACCACGTCTATCGCGAGATCTCTGAAAGAATTCAGTGTATATTCTTCCTTGCTACCCCCTCATCGCGGCTCCGACTATGCTTCCACCTTGAACTGCGTCCTAAAAGTTTCAGGTCTTACGGGTATGGCATCGTCACGAGAGTACATCAATGATCTAGTAGCGGGTTCTACTTCGACCCAGCTTATCAACGAAGATTTTGGCAAATACGCAGAGAAGTTACTCATATACTCGTTTTATGAGACGTTGGAAACGAATCTTGGTTTATCTTCGACAATCATTGTTGATGAGTCATCTGCTGTTTTAGGTGAGGTTTCTTCTTTTTGCTTTACTTGAGGAGGAGGAGAACGATCCTTATAGAGCTTGTATAGCCGTGTTGCTTACGAACATATACTAGGGATTGGCTACAAAAATGAAAGAGTTCATTATTTGAACGCTAACCATCGAGAGATTTGCAAATTTAGCAGCCCTAAGGACTCAAACTACGTATCCTTGAAGAACTCACTTGCCACAGCAGTCCACGATTTGCTAAGAGATGGTGAGACCAAGGCCCCTGACATACGAGGCCTACATGTACGGTAACTGATGGTCGCCTAGTTTTCGTTTCAAACGACCACCGCTCGAAAACACAACTACGAATTGTGCGGTCGTTTCTCGGCATACCCAGTCTCTCGGATAAATACTACGATAGGGTAGAAGGTTCTTGTCAGTGGATAGAATATCGAGAAGATTTTAATGAATGGAGAGACCCCTCAAGTGAGCCTGGCGATAACTCCAGCCACATCCCATCCATATACTGGGTACATGCAAGCCCGGGGTCAGGAAAAACTGTGTTGGCTGCACATGTACAATCACTGCTGAAAGAGTTTCACTTGCAGCATGCAGCCTATTATTTTCATTTCGGGAAAAAGGAGTTCCAGTCTCTACAGGGGTGTTTACGGTCTATTGCTTACGAAATGGCTAGTTCTAACGCTGCTGTACGTGACACGCTGGTTAAGTTTCATGGCGATGGCTTTACATTTGACCAAAATGATGCTCGTTCTGTTTGGTCAGAACTATTTAAAGCTATAATCTTCCAATCGTGTCTCTTCTCTTGATTCTGTTACTGCCCCTGAATCTTGCATTCTTCACCCCGATGATACGTCTAAATAACGTATAACGCTGGACTGATATTTGAAACTCTAGATCCCTATTTTTACACCGCAGTACTGGGTCATCGATGGCATTGATGAGTGTACCAAGTACGCGGAGTTCTTCACTCTGTTGAAAGGAACTTGTTGTCGATTCCCATTGCGCATTTTCCTCACCAGCCGGAGGCTTCCCGACATGCAGAGATTGATCCGTCAACTGGATGGCTGTGCAACGATTGTAGAAATACCTGTCAGTGATACGATGAAAGATATCGAGTTGTTTGTTTGGAATCGCATCGGACTTCTGCCAATTGATAGTGATCACGAGAAAAAAGAGCTATCTAAGGAGATACTTGCGAAGTCGAAAGCTTCCTTCCTCTGGGTTCGGCTCGTTATGGATGAGCTTGAAGGAGTTTATGGGTACGAAAGTATATTACAAGTGTTGCAAGGGATCCCGGAAGGCATGATTGCATACTACAAGAGGATGGTTTGTGATATGTCTGAAAATAAACGAGAAAAGCATATTGCTAAAGCAATATTACAATGGGTAACCTTGGCTTCTCGGCCATTGTCTATCTCTGAATTGTCCGAGGCGCTTAGGTTGGATATCAACGTTTATCTCCCCAGTGCCCAAACCGCCGTTGAAGGGCTCTGTGGACAATTGATTTCTATTGATAAAAAAGCAAATCTTGTCCATATTGTCCACACAACCGCAAGAGAGTTTCTTGTATCGGAGGATGCTGGAGAGTTCAATATTTCAAAATCGAAATCACACGAACGAATAGCTTTGACCTGTCTTCGACTTCTGTGCAGCCCTGAAATGCGGCCTCCCAGACATAGGCGTCTTGTCGCCCACAAGCGGCCGGAGCCACCAGTCTCAGCATTATTGGACTATTCGGCAATGCATTTCGCCGAACATGTGTTTGGAGCATCTGCTGAAAACGACGAACTGCTCATAGCTCTCGACAAATTCTTAGGCACCACCGTCCTCAAATGGATCGAAAAGATGGCCGCTAAGAATGACTTATACCGACTTATTCAAACTGCCAGGAACCTGAAAGCGTATCTGGACAGGAGATTGAAGTACCACTCACCGTTGAGTCGACAAGTGCACAATGTCAATGCCTGGGCTATAGACCTCAGCAGAGTAGCAACAAAATTCGCGGGAGCTCTCTCATCGTGCCCTGACTCTATCTATTTCTTGGTGCCACCACTTTGTCCAACGGAAACGGCAATCTACAGGTACTTTGGTCAATCGCTAAATGGGCTGATTCTTTCGGGGATTGACAGACCACAATGGGATGACTGTATTGGTAGTGTCAGTTTTGGCGACGAGACAGCTGCAGCCGTTGCTTGCGGCAACAAGTTTATTGCAGTGGGTGTCAGTCCGTCATTTGTACAACAACCGCAGTTTCCGAAAAGAACAAACCCGTTCACATAAGGCGTGGGTTGATCAAGTCCTGTTCGATCCGCTAGGGTCGTTCATGGTTTCTTCTAGCAGCAATTTCGTCACGCTGTGGGACCTAGGATCAAACGATATGCTTTGGAAAACAAGTGTGAGAAGCCGTTGCATCCTGATTACTTCTTCACCGATATTTATAATGGGCGTAACGCAGGAAGGACGTGTTTTATGGTGGGATATCAACACTGGAAATTTATTAGAGGACCACATATATCCGTACCAGCCCCCAGACCCTGAGGCCAAATTACTGTCGGAGCTAACCAAAACACCTTTTGCTGCCTCATTTTCTCCTGACCTAGAGCTTCTAGCTCTTGCATATAGAAATGGACCGATCTGTATATTTGAACTGCGAACAAATAGCTTCATCGGATGGGCCACTGATGGTCACTTGCGCACCAACGCTCAGTTGATATTCAACCCCAATCCGGATGTGAACCTCCTACTTGTTGCCAACGAGTCACTTGCTCTCTATGATTCTTGGTCGGGAAACCTGGTCCTATCCCAGGAATCAAAGGAGATTGTCCTTTTTAAATCTGTTACTAGTTCCCCCGACGGCCGAACCATTGGCACAGTTGATAACTTGGGCAATCTGCGCATATGGGATTTTGAATCGTTGACTCTCCTCTACCATGTGCTGGCACCGACACAAGCGTTCAGAACTCTGGCGTTTTCCTCTGATGGGTCCAGCTTGATCGACGTCATCGATCGCGAGATGAAAATCTGGTCACCTTCAGCGCTAGTAAGGAAAACTGTCGAGGACGAGGCCAGCACGAGTGACCAAGAAGCCATTTTACCGGTGGCTGAAGGGCAGTTTGAAATGATCAAGTCATCAAAGATAGAAACTATGGCCATGCACACGACACTCCCAGCGGTATTTGCAGGAAATCAAAGTGGGGAGGTACTAGTGTACAACTCCAGAAATGGCCAACAGACAGGAGTTCTATACTCGCACCAGAACGTCATGGTTAGGCATCTAGCACTAGCCCGAGGTAACGTCATTGCGTCTGCGGATGTGAATACCAGAGTTGAAGTCTGGCAGATGGATGTCTCGCGCCCTACTTCGATCAGGGCTGATAAGCGCAGATTCATCATTCCTCGTTTTCCTGCAGCGATTCGCCAGCTTCTCTTTGACGAATCTGGGGAGTACCTTCTCATCTCGACTGCTAGTTCAGATCACGTCTACAGCACCGCATGTGGAACTATAGTGGGATCCCTCCTCTTCGATACCATTGAGCGACCTCCCTGGAAGTGGGTAACTATACCTCTCCCAGAGCACCACAAGAATTTCTCACTTTTCTCAGATCGGAAGCTTGTGAACTACTCGGCCGAGAATTTTCCGTCCAAGGCTGAAGGTGACGAAGTCTCCTTTAATTACGAGGTCGAAAAGGGACTGGACGAAATTGGATTTGATTCCATTGTGATCCATCCGGAGACAAATTTTATGATACTGAGTATTCGCCGTCGCCAACTGTGTGGGTACATAACAACTTCATCAGTTTGCATATTTAGAATGCAAAGTCTTCCAGGAAAGGAAGCCTCTGCCCCTCTGAGCCCAGTCAGGACGCTCCCGTCCAATTATCTGATGCACTTTTTGGGGACCATACAGTCGGGGAAAAGACTCGTTTTTTTGCACCGAAACTCGTGGGTTTCTTCTATCGACATCGAATCTCTTGACGAGCAAGAGTACACTCAACACTTTTTCGTGCCCCACGATCTTCTGGCGGCCCAAAGCGAGATACCCCCAATGCGGGCGCTTGATGATGATTTTGTCTTCTGCCAGGAAGACAGACTGGCGGTCATCAAGAATGGCATGGAATTTCAAGAGACAAAGACTTTCGAAAAGCTGTTATAGGTCGATGTCATTTACAAGGTTGCCACTGGGAAAGAACAAATACTATAACATATACAAAATGGCCCATGCTGTACGCCCGGGTTACGGCAATCCTACCCAGACGCTGGTTTGGGCCATGTAAATCAGCCTCAACGAAAACACTCAGGCCGCAGCATTGCTTTTCTGGAAGAAGCTTGCACATGTACATAGACCCTGCAACATGGGGGTATGCTTCTGTGTTGCGCCTAGCCACCTAAGTATATTTGTCTCTGCCACCAAACAAGTGAGGCCATAGGTTGACGCGGATTTCTAATCCCATTGTGCAGATGACTGACGACATTGACTGGAAATGGGTAGCTAATGCAGGGCAGACCTCCCCAATTACCAGATCCACAAAAATGCCAGGATAACATCTGTCATGACAATATTGTTCACATTCCTGTAATGCCACTCAAGTTTTTTCGCTGCGATCTCCAGCTTAGTAATAAATGCGCTCTTGGTTAATCCTAACAGCCCTAAAATGCAATTGCGGCCTTTGGTCCGCATATCTCACCGCAATGTATATAGGTCACGTGAGTCAGAAAACATGACCTAACAGTTCTTCCATATGGCCTTCGGGTAACGAGATGGCTATCGACGGGAGATGAGAAATTAGTCCGAGTCTTTGCCCTTGGTCTGACATCCATTTGCACCATTTCTTGCCGGCTTGAGCATTCTTCCTTCAGCGACTGAAGATCATGTGACTTAATCTGAGCTTACCTAATATACGCGGAGATCGATTCGGACAAGTTGCGGCAGACTATTTGATCGCACTTGACTCGCTGAAAGGCCTTAAGGGAGAGGACCGCTGGCAATTTACTCTCGCCCTTGTGGTTTTTTGGCCCGTTTCACTCTTTATCTTCTGCTGGTTTGCTTTGCTGCTTTTACGTTTGTTGCTGTTCAACGAGTTACGCAGCGGTCACCTTGACGTGGAATTGCTATGTACTTCGATTAATCGATCGGCCCCGTTTTGTTTTTGCCTGTACGCCAGGGGCTCGTTCCCTGTTTGCTCCGTGTTGCGGGAGTAATCTGGATTAGAGAACTGGTGCAGACATTAATATCTGATCCAGCGTGGGCGGCAATCCCTTCATATACACGGGGCTTGCTTGAGAACCCCTTCGCTTGGAACTGGTACAAATCAATAAAACGAAGCGCAATCGAAGTACCGTCATGGCCACCGCACTCCCTCCACTTCCATTTAACCCCGCCCGCCTTCGCTCGTATATCCTACGTCTCCCGCTCTTTACGCGTTGTATAGTATTATGCATTGCTATCTTTTGGTTATTGCAGGCTCCCGGGTTCTGGAATGTGGTTCAATGGGGATCTTTGATACCG
Source organism: Spiromastix sp. SCSIO F190 (assembly GCA_014805645.1). NCBI lineage: Eukaryota > Fungi > Ascomycota > Eurotiomycetes > Onygenales > Spiromastigoidaceae > Spiromastigoides > Spiromastix sp. SCSIO F190. The sequence continues at coordinate 2,046,626 of WXTY01000006.1, read as the reverse complement.
AATGAGGTTGGGCTTGGAACAAGTAAGATTTTTTCCTGTGGTTGAAGCAGGCCATCAGAAGCCATACTTCAGCTAAAGAAGGACAACTTGCTGACTGCTCCTTGTAACCTGGTAGTGTACCGACTCAATACGTATCCGATTGTGCATCAAGGCTTTTTTCATGCTTTCATGAATTTACTGGCATTGACACCGCTCTTGGAGAGGTTCGAGGCGGAGTATGGCACTCTTACGACTGTGGCTCTGTTTTTGGGGCGTACGTATAAAATCCATTTTTTCCTGGGATATAGTACCATTGGTTACTTAGTAGTGTGGTTTGAGTGTCTAACTCGTCGGCAGCGCTCTCGACGCTCCCCGCAGGCCTGTATCTTCTCGTTGAGCGGGTAATTCTGCGGGGAAATACGGCTGTTCTGGGAGCAAGGTGAGCAACAAGAAAGTTGGGTTATTGGGGTTCTGTCGTTGTTGACGTGATATTTGCAGTGTTTGGGTATTTCTCCTTTTCGGTAGCGAAGCCATAAAAACATTCCGATCGAATCCTCATTTTAGGTTGGTTATCCCTTCGCCCGTCGGCCACATGAGGATTTGTTCTAACGTACTATGTAGCTTGGGGCCGTATAAGATTCCGACATGGACGACGCCATTATTTGCAACGGCCGTTGTATCTGGCTTGTTCTCAAATACAAGCTTCTTGGGGCATCTGTGTAGTGTTGCAGTTGGATATGTTTGTGAGTACCCATTTCTAATGCTATCAGTATCTCTTACTGATGTCATCTTCAATAGTTGGACTAGGTTATTTAAAGATTCTGTTTCCGCCGGAGAAGATCCTGCGCTGGATTGAAGGGAAACTCAATCTTCTTGGACGACTCCCTCACTACGTATCCGTCGATCAAAAGACTTATGGAAGATACGGATTGTTACCTACCACTGGAATGGCTCCTAGCGAGCAAGCTATGGCGATGAATTACATTGGATCCTCACAGCGGCTAGGCCCTTAGACTTGTTTTGACCTGTTTTTATACCCATGTTTTGGTTTCTTGTATATATATAAGTTCCATAGCATTGCTGCAGCAATATAGCTAGACATCTGTGGTAATATATTGCTTTTAATGGAGAAATTACTTACTACAAAAGTATCAAATGCAATATGAAATGTAGATAGTTGCCCTTGTTTGTCTTTTCTTTTCTTCATGGCCGTCGACTAGATATTCCACGTGACGTCGGAGGTTCTTGTAAACAGCTCTCAACAGAGACGCTCAGGGCATTCTCGCTAACCGGTGCAATAGATGGCCTTCTAGAACCCTAGAAGAAGGCCACTTTTTCAATGGCTCTAATATGTAAGAGATTTACCGTTTCAAACGCTCCCCTTTCCTCCCATCACCCCCGCAAACCTTCCCTAGCTAACTACCATCTGTCATCCAACAGCGAACCTAATCCTCAAGCTGCGCCGAGAGCCACGGCTGCTCTACAAGGTACCCCCGTTTGTGTCAGCTCTCCTCGTTATTGTTGGAGTTGCGTGGCTTTTCCTCCTGCCTCTTAACGAGTACTCCCGCCGCACGTACATCTCCGAAAATGCACTTTTGCCGGGGCAGGTACATACGTACTTTGCTGGGAGTGAACAAAATATTTTCAGGGGTTATAAGCAGGAGATTGAGAGCGTGAAGGGGGAAGGATTTGACGGGTACGCCTTTTGCGTTATGGAGGCTTTGACTACACAGAAAGTGCGGCTAACAACCAAAACTTTTGGTATAGCGTCTCGAAGAAAGTACAGTCTATATTCCGAGAGGTGGGATTGAAGGTTGCAACGCAGGATTATGAATACCGCTCTGCTGGCAATGTGCACGCAGGCCAGAACGTCTACGGTGTTATTCATGCCCCGCGGGGCGATGGGACGGAAGCAATCGTGCTCGTTGCCCCATGGAAAACCATTGCCGGCGAAGAAAACTCGAATGGTATTACGTTGGCTTTAACACTGGCCAGATATTTTAAACGTTAGTGGTATTTTGTTTTAGTCTTCTAGAAAATTGTTAAACGACAATGCTAATGTGGTCGTGGCAGGGTGGTCGTTATGGTCCAAGGATATAATATTCTTGATGCCACCGGACAGTAAGTCTGGCGCGCAGGCGTGGGTTGATGCCTACCATGATATGCATCCGCCATCTGTTCAACCATTGCCTCTTAAGAGTGGTGCTTTGCAAGGTGCTTTAGTATTCGAGTACCCGTTTGATCACCGATTTGAGTCTCTCCATATTGTATATGACGGGGTCAACGGACAATTACCAAACCTCGACCTTTTCAACATTGCAGTATCCATTTCCAATGGACAAATGGGCATCCCCACAAGTCTGCAGCAAATGTGGAAGCACGATGATAGTTACCAAAGGCGCCTTGAGACCATGCTCGGGGGCATGGCGAACCAGGGCCTCGGCAACGCGGCCGGTATTCATAGCAGTTTTATACCCTACCATATCGACGCAATTACATTGCAGACTATCGGAAACGGGTGGCAAGATGAGATGGCTCTGGGAAGGACACTCGAGGGTCTTGTCCGAAGTTTGAACAATCTTTTGGAACACTTCCATCAGAGTTTCTTCTTTTATTTACTTATGCACTCGAACCGATTTGTGAGTATAGGGACGTATCTCCCTAGCGCAATGTTGGTTGCAGGAAACTTCACGATTATGGCTATTGCGCTGTGGCTGAAAAGTGGCCACGCTGCATCTGCTGATGAGGACGAGAAGGTCGACAAGGGGAAGGAGAAATTGAAGCAAGATCAAGGGGAAACAGTTGGAGATGAAGGAAACGGCACCGTAGAGCGACATTTGGCATTGCCATTGGCGCTTGTTTTCGGGCTCCATTTCCTAGGAGGAATTCCACTCTACATCTTCAATCACATCTATCATCAGGTAGGTAGTTCATCCTTAAAAACAGTCATATGAAGGGTGGACTGACAGCTTTTCTACAGAACTTCACATCCGCAACCTACATATTCTCCGTGATTAATATCCTCCTCCCCGTCACACTCGCCGCAACCCTCTCACGCTCTTACAAACCAACCGCTCAGCAGTTTCTGCTCATGAAGTCATTCTCATTGTTACTACTCGGTCTCTTCCTCTCTGCGCTCGCCACACTGAACTTCTCCCTATCGTTATTCATTGGGCTCCTTTGCACGCCCTTAACATACGTCAGCTACAGGCAACCGACTACTGAGGCGACTACCAAAGCGAAACCCACACCGGCAAAGAAAGGTGCTCAAGTAGCGCCAACTCCATCTCCTTCCCGCCCATCAGTAACTGTCATGCTCTCAGCAGTCGCCGGTCTGGTATTACTAAACCTCCTCTCCCCCACTTCCGTTCTTCTCGCAGCCTGCCAGTACTGGGACATCAGCGTAGAGAGCGTGTTGACAGAGGCTGCGTTTGGGTGGGATGTATGGGGCATGTGGACGCAGGTCGTGGTATGGTGTGTTTGGTGGCCGGCTTGGTTGAGCGGGTGTTTGGTTCTTGCTTCTTCAATAGTTTAAGCGCGAATTTTTCTTGTTCCCTCTCGCCGCTCATGCGGGTGCCGGGACTTAAATAGATATATTACGCATTTTAAAGACGACAATCAGTCGAAATAAAAGTTGTAGATGTCATGAACGCGAAGTCGTGATTGGATGGACACATATGCCAGGGAATTGATTTTGCACATAAAATGTGATGTTTAATGTTACATCCGCATCAAAAGCACCGGAGGCGCCTCTATAATTGCAGCGGCAAACTGTTCCGCAAAAAGAACGAGAAAAAAAGATCGAATATATCGTTAAGCAGCCCAAACATCCTTTCCTATTCCCTCAACCCAATGACCCAACTGGTTAACCCCCGAATCCCATTCCCGCAATCTCATCCGCATCCCTTCAATTTGCTTCGTCTCAAGAACCTTAGGTTGCACCCAGTTGATCCGAGCGAGTTGAGTGACTTGGTCAATCGTTCCCTTCAACAAACCCAGGCTAAGAGCTTTCATAACCAGATGCTCAATCTCGTTCAGCTGCACCTTTGTCTCTTCTGATATCGTCAGGAACGCCATTGTACGGTCGTGAGGTGGCCGTCGGAACACAGCCTCCGTAAGCGCTGAAAGAGAGATCTTTTGATATAGGAAATCCTTGTGCTGTTCAAGTAGCGGGTTCTTGCTAATATTCCCCGCCAGAACGTCATACGCCGTCAGATCGCCACGGTTGAACGCAAAAAGGAGTTCGCGGAGCCAGGCATGCTCGGATTCGCCAAGCGATTCGAGAATAGGGTGTAGAAGAAGTTCACCAAAATTGTAAATAGAGTCTGAGATGAGAGCGGCGATGCTGAGGTCGTATGCGCGCGACACAGAGTCCTCCGAAGTAAGGTCGGCAAGATCGACGCATGCTAGGTAGAGAAGAGCGTTTCTGTAGTAGGCGGCAAACTCTAACTTGGCCTACACAAAACAAATCAACAGTTAGAGATGAATGAAAACCGGGAATACTTTGGGCAGAGCATACATGATAGTAATCCGCATTTACTTTATAAAATGCAGCATGTACAACGGTTTCTACGGAGTCGAACGAGTCCAAGACGGCCTGCGAATTGTCAAGGTCCTTCCGTGCTCCCTCAAAATCCTTCAGCTGCAGCTTGACGCTAGCTACATCGGCCATCGCATATACGTATGCATCTTGCGATTCAGGCTTGTTGACTCTGTTTGCCAGAGACGTAAGGAAGGATAGTCGCTCATTATCATCTGATCAAGCACCACAGTCAGTCCACTATTATCCCAAAGTAAGAGTAGCTAAGTCTCTATTCTCATACCTTCACATTGTGTAGATGCCATCAACCCCAAAGTTACAAACTTCAGCTGATTGACCTTGTCTGCAAAGCTAAGTATAAAGTTCTTGAAGATGGGTAACCGCTGGGGAGCGCTCTCCGGCAGACAGAAAAACTCTATCAAAGCATTTGTGAGCTGATGCCATAGCTTCCGCTCCCAGAAGTCTTCAAACTTGAGGAACGACTCGTGGGATTCGCTGAGAGCTTGTTCCCGCTGTTCCGCGAGGAAGTCTGGGATCTTGTCGGCCTGCATGGCGGGTGTCGTAGGGACTAAACGTGTTGTGCGAGCAAATATGGAGTACCTTGAAGCTATCCCCCAGCGTAGAAAGCACAGCAGCGAGATGCAGCATCCAGCGGTGATGTTGACAGAGCTCCTTCTGGTCTGCGCAGCCAGCCGTAGCCTGACTCAGCACGGTCCACGCTAGGCCGTTCTGGGACTGCTCGCTTCAACGACCGACAGCGAGGAAACAGTCTGTCGGCATTCTCTCTCCCCTCTACTACGCTCTCTCTCGGTCTCGCACGCCGCGCAGCTCTGTGCCTGCTTCCAATCGATCGCTCGCTACATGGTGCAGTGAATTGGGCCACAATGCAGAAGTGCCGCGCCGTGCAAAGCGCTCTCGGTTCCAGGGCGCTCGTCTCCCCTCCAGCGTTGAGAGTCCAGCCTCGCACTCAGAAACGGAATATTCAGGATGTCTTTATTAGCAGGACAGGGACTCCTATTCTGAAGGTTCAGGGCGGACGGTACGTGTCAATTGCGTCTGGTGTTGAGATACTGCGTGCTGACAGTGTTGGATTATAGCTCTTCCCTTGGAGGTACACCAATTGCCTTTTTTTGGGTTCGTTTTATATAGGCGTTTCCTTGCTCACTCGAAATTTAGGACATACTGCGACTGTTTTCGGTGCTACCGGGTTCTTGGGCCGATATATTGTGAACAGACTTGGTATGGTGGATTTGTGCTTCTTATCCTCGGTGGAGTTTACGATATTGACAACAACATAGCTCGCCAAGGATGCACCGTTGTCGTTCCCTATCGCGAAGAGATGGCTAAGCGCCATTTAAAACCGACGGGTGATCTTGGAAGGGTGGTTTTTACTGTATGCTTGGATCCCGTTGTCCAGTCTACCGTCCAAACTGGCCCCCGGTAACAAGTTGATATACAGGAATACGATCTCCGAAATACACAATCAATCGAAGAAAGTGTACGACATTCGGACGTCGTCTATAACTTGGTCGGACGCATGTACCCAACGAAGTATGTTTGAACGGACATGACGCATAAGTCTAAGGCGCTGACGGAATATCTCAGGAACTTCTCCTACGAGGACGTTCACATTGATGGCACTGAAAGGATCGCTGAGGCAGTCGCAAAATACGACGTTGACCGTTTCATTCATGTTTCCTCTTACAATGCCGACCTCAATTCCTCCTCTGATTTCTTCCGAACCAAGGCAAGCCGCCCCGAGAGAACGACCATTTAACCTATAGCTAACAGCGCCCATAGGCTCGTGGTGAGCAAGTTGCCAGGTCAATATTCCCGGAGGCTACGCTCGTCCGACCGGCTCCAATGTTTGGGTTCGAGGATAACTTACTGCACAAGCTTGCCTCGATAACCAACCTCTTCACTTCTAACCATATGCGGGAGCGATACTGGCCTGTTCATGTAAGTTGCAAATGTGACGTATGTTTGTCTTTGGAATTGACTAACCTGCGTCTTTTCTAGGCAATTGACGTTGGCCACGCGCTCGAGAAGATGCTATTCGACGAATCAACAGTGGCGCAAACTTTTGAGCTTTACGGACCAAAGAACTACTCGACCAAGGAGATTTCTGAGCTTGTAGACCGCGAAATCATCAAGCACAGACGCCATCTTAATATCCCTAAGCGTTTGATGAAGCCAACGGCATATTGGCTTAACAAACTGATCTGGTGGCCGACGATCTCCGCCGATGAGGTCGAAAGGGAGTTCATTGATCAGCAAATTGACCCTACTTGCAAAACTTTCAAGGACCTGAACATCGAGCCAGCTGAGCTCAGCAACTTGACTTTCCATTACTTGGTAAGCCCCCCCCCCCCCCCCCCCCCCCCCCCTCCCTTTGCGTTCTGTCCTATTTGAATCATCCAGCAGATGCTTACTTTCCAACAGCAAGGTTACCGGAGCTCCCAATATTCCGACCTTCCACCAGCTACTGAGCGTGAGAGGCGGGAGGAGAAGAAGTATCTGCACGTCCTTGACGACCAGTGATTGAGTTTCCCGTGTAAAACTTGTATATAAACTTACTAGACGCAAGCTATTCCATAGTTCCTATTTCCTTTGTGTGAGCCTAGGGTTGCGACCTGCGATATAAATATCCAATACGTAAAGCATTGTATAGCTCTATATTCCATGCTGCAGTTCCATCTCCCGGGTAGCTATCCAGCGTCGTAGTCGTTTCCATTCGATCAACTCTAGATTGACTTATGACGCAACTTGTAGATTTCGGCCGCAGAACTTCCTACCGTATGTCAAAGCCTGTACAATGCACCCTATCATTCCCAATTGAATTGAAGTGCAGCATCTCTATTGACACCTGCATGCAAAGATGCTACCCACTGCCCAACCGCCCAAAACGCCAATTTTCTTCCTGAAAACCAAATCCACCCCGCATGACGGGTACGAAGAGTATTTCTCCGCCCTCACGCAACCCATCTCCTTCGCCCCGCACTTCATCCCCGTCCTCGAGCACAAATTTCGCGATGCGAATTTACACATAATAAAAGATTTATTTGTTAGTGGAGAGATTGGACGAAAGTATGGGGGGTTGATATTTACGAGTCAGAGGGCGGTGGAGGGGTTTGCGAGGGTAGTGAAGGACGAGGTGGGAGGTATGCAGAGCAAACTCGTTATTCCTCTTTGTTGTGGATTGTTTTGCTCTAGGATAAGATATAACTCTTTACCCAAGGAGCCAGTATGTCAAAAGAAACTTGCTAATTATATATACCTTGAAACAGAAAACATTGCACGGAAAGTTTCCTCCGATCTAACACTTTATACTGTTGGCCCAGCCACATATCGCTCCCTAAACACGATACGGGAATCTCATTTGCAACGTGCCAAAATCTACGGGGAGGATATAGGCACAGGCGAGAAGCTCGCCCACTTCATATTGGAACATTATAACACTCTTCTCAGGCCTGTAAAAGAGGAGGACATAGACGGAAAGCAGGCCGATGTCAGTACATACAAGTGGGACGACGCGGGCAACAGGACAAGGGAGAGTGCCCCGAAATTACCACTCCTATTCCTAATTGGCGAGCAACATCGGGATATAATCCCCAAGACGTTAATGGCATCCTCACTCCCAGCCGAAGATAGGATACAAATTGATGAGCTGGTCCTCTACGAGACGAGCGTGATGGAGTCGTTTGAAAGATCATTTTCCGCACAAGTAAAAGAGGCACGGCAAGACCTACTCCTCCCTGATCCGGATCTAGTTTCGGGTGGTAAGAACCCACGCTGGAGGAGAGCCATGTGGGTAGTCGTTTTCTCGCCAACAGGCTGTGAAGCCATGCTTCGAACGCTGGATTTACTTCCATCTCCTGCTAACCGGCAGACTGAAACTGTGAATCAACAGCCAAGAGACTGTTACATTGCCACGATTGGCCCTACGACGAGAGATCATCTGCGTGAGAAGTATCTATTTGAACCGGATGTTTGCGCTGAAAGGCCGAGTCCGGAAGGAGTTGGGAGGGGAATAGCGGAATTTATTGAGAGGATGGGGGCTTGATGCCTTGTCCCCATGTCTTTAAACTACTCTGTTTTATGGTTGACTTTCAAGTGTATATATACCTTCTTAGACCTTCGTTGGATAAAATTAAGTTTATTCACGGCCCGTAATATATATAACGTCAGGATAAAGGGGAGAACAACAGAAGGAATTGAAGAAGGCAGGACTGGCAAAATGGAAGGAACAATGGGCGATAGAGGAAGGAGCGATACGTCAACAGGAAAGAGCGTTGAGCGGAACAATAAAAGAACAATGGAAGATGGGAAAAAACTACCTAGGCACAGGTACTTAGTGGAAATAGACGGAACTATAAAGGTAGCACCACCAGGAAAAAATACAGTCCTTTACCTGTGGAAGTCATTGTTATCAGCTCCACAACGGTCAGACATTGGTCAAGCAGGGGATTGTAGTATAGCCATGATCCTCTTGTCATTCACAGTATTTATCCGAATACCTATGGGACAGCTCAATAGGCAAACAAGCAGTACATCACAAAGAAAACAAAAAGTAACATGTTGGGAACAAATGCGAAGTTCTCGGAATGAAACGTCCCAAATGGTAGTAAACAGCGAACGGAAGTCAAGAAAACAGATTCGTAAGTCTTAAATGCTTCGTGAAGTGAAGGAAAAAAAAAAAAAAAAAAAAAAAAAAAAAAAAAAAAAAAAAAAAAAAATCGACACCGATACTCAGAGTAAAAGCAGTTAACAAACTACAGGAGTCGAGAAACAAGCTTGCTCGGGTATCGATCGTGCTCGCCAAAAGGCTTCAATCCAAACACTTATTCGATTCGGGATCCGACTCATTGTGACGACAGTGAAACAACAGAATTATCCTGCAAGTACAACGATGTATGAAACAACAGTTTCGACCACGATCCATGTACCTTGTCTTGTTCGGCTTCATTCATTATCATGAACGTGATATGTACGAAGGGGAACATGCGCGTCGGTGGTGCAGCGGTTCATGGCTTACCGCATTATTTCTTCGAAAATAAGGACTGTAAACGAAGTCATTTTAGTCTGCTGCTTTGGACAATGTTATTGTTGATCGAAATCGGAGAACTTACTTTTCAGCTGCTCCTTGCTCAATGTATCCTTGTTCCGGTCAAAGTCGAAGAACTCTTCAGGGATCGGCTCGGCGGTCGGTTCGTCTTCAGGATCATGGTACGGCTCTAGGTAAGGGTGACGAAGTGCATCCTCCACAGTGATCCTCTTCGTTGGGTTGAACGCAAGCAGCTTCTCTAGGAGGTCCAGTGCTAAGTCCGAGCTCTTAGGGAAGAGAGCCTTCAGCGGAATTTTCTTCTTGAAAGGCAAAGAGCGGATGTACTCGCGCGCACGGCGGGATTTGATTCCGTAGTAGTCTTCCATGGTTGGCGTTCCAAGGACATCCAGAATAAGCGTCAATTGATGGTGGTCTAGAAATGCAAGTTAGTTATAACATCACTAGAGAATATATGAGTGGAACTGGTGAGGTTTTACAGTCTTTCCCGGGAAATAGCGGCTTCCCACTAAGCATTTCCGCAAGGATGCAGCCGACGCTCCACACATCGATGGCTTTCGTGTATTCTTTGAAAGTCAACATGATTTCAGGGGCACGATACCACCGAGTAGCAACGTATTCAGTCATGAAACCAGAGTTGTCATCTGTAGAAGCAGCCGACCGAGCAAGACCAAAGTCGCACACTTTAAGGTCACAATTGGCGTTGAGAAGTAGATTAGAAGGTTTCAGGTCACGGTGAAGAACGTTCGCAGAATGCATCGCCTTTAGTGCGCGGAGGGTCTGGTATATGAAGTATTGGCAATGGTCGTCTGAAAGGTCTTGTGTACGAATGACGCGGTGCATATCAGTCTCCATTAATTCCTAGCAGGAGTCAGTTGAGATATTTCAAGTCTCACAACGCAACAGTGGCTCCATACCTGGATGAGATAGACCTCAAAGAAACTCTCATAGTTGCGAGGTTTCTGTATATCAAGGATAGAGATGATGTTTTCATGGTTGAAGTATCTCAATAACTTCATCTCACGCAGTGTTCGCAAACAGAACATCGAGTGGTCGAAAGGAGTTATCTTCTTGATCGCAACTTTCTGTCCTGAGGGCTTGTGGAGAGCAGAACTGTGATATCATCGTTAAAATACAAAGATCTATGTTTGGACCTTGCTCAGCAATACTGACCAGACAACTCCATAAGCGCCCTCACCAATGACATCTTGGATATCATATTGATCAGAAACGTTGAACGATATCTTCCTCGACCCCGATTGGTTTGACGGTGGTTGAACCATGACGATGCTCGTTCAACGCTGGGTGTCAAGTTAGCTATCGAATCCAAATACCAGTGCTAGAGGCAAAAGATATATAGGTTCAAATGCTCGAGAAATCGGTGCAGATGACAAGAAGAAGTCCTCGACGACTTGCAATGACAAAAGAAAGTAGTTTAGAGCTGGAGAAGACAAGACAGAGCAATTGCTGTGAATGAAAACAATTGTGGGAAACAAAGAGTCAAAAAGGACCGAAACTGTCAGAGGGATGCTCCCTTATAAGCCCGAAACCATAGTGCCAAATAGTGACCCATTTAGTGATTTCCCATATGCAGCCTTCATGGAGAAATATTGAAAATAACCAAGCAAATAGGGCAAAAGACAGGAGGTTTCATGGTAGCACACCCATAGCTTGCGTATTTGTGAGACAACAGAAGAAGGAAATATATAAGCTTCACATGGCTGAAAGCAGTAGGGGATGTCTCCAAACGTGCTGTAGCTCGCTATTATAGGCAAAAAGGACAGGAGGAATTGGGCAGAAATAGACGGTATCTTACATAGTTCCAATACGCAGCAGCACCACAATGCTGTCCTTTGCCGTCCACCCGGACTGTTTCACAAGGCAATGTAGATGCAAATAGACCGCTTGATTACCACGCAATCTTTTTGGCTCCTTCAGTATGGATCGAGCGAACACTGGCGGAAGGGTGTGAAGATGGTTGGTATGCTGACGAACCAATTATCACGACGGCCAAACGGTAATCCCAGCAATAAAGGTCGGTGACAACTCAATGAGACGATGGGGAACAGTAGGAGAGAGGAGGAGAAGTCGAGACGCGGAAGCGCTGGAAAACGCAGGAGGCGGGGACAGCGGTTGAGCTAAGGGCGCCGGATCGCAGTGAAGGCGCAAGTCTGCCAGTCTTTATTCGTCTGCGACAACAATGGCTATTCTTGCCTGAATGCGCTCTCCATCCACTGCTCCCAAAGAACGTCTATTGTCAGCCTGAATCCGCGAATGAAACCGCCGTGGGGTCGAGGGAGACTGGGCGGCTATGGAACGGACCAAGTCAACTGTGCTTCTGCTGTTTGGACGAACGGTTTGTCGTTCTTCAGGTCGCAAGCTATATATACCAGGGCGCAGCAGATCGAGCGTTTCTATTTATTCGATCGCAGGAACAACTCGGACGTCGCAAGTCTCCAGAGGGCTGGGGGAATTCAGCAGCAAGGTGGGGCAGACAAGAGCAAGCTGAAGCAATCTAATCCCAAGAAACACCGCAGAACAGACAATTAGCCTTTCGCAGACGGTTTCAGGAAGATTCAAGTGTTGCGATCTGCTTGGATGGGGAGAGCCGTAAACAACAATGCGCCGAAATGCTTCATGCGACCGTTGAAAGGGCGGCGGTGGTCGTTAATAAGAGGGGAAAGACACCCGTGGTCCCTGGAGGCTTGAATGCTTTCCACCTTTTGAACCTTGGATCGGCGGCGGGTGAGGGGACAATGGGACATGCCGCCTGGATCGACCAGCAATTCGTTTGGACGCTACTGGGCTTGCCATTGGGCTTGTCCTTGGGCCATGGCAGCTGGTGGAGGGCCAGTGTTGATTCATATTGGGCATCTACAGACCACTATTGCCATTGGGGTCTCGTCGAATATAGAAACCACATCTCCAGAGTATCTTGGTTTTGTTTTGTCAAAAAGTCTACCTTTCCATCCCTTCTTTCTGAGGTACACTAGCAGTTGGGCCACAACCGACTCCATCGAGGTCCAGACAGCCCATCGACCATCTGGCTTCTCTGGAAGCAATTCTGAATATCGCCCTCGACTGGTTCCAAGCGCCTGTCAACTTTCAAGAAGTCTGGTTACGAGGTTCTTCCGTCGATCTCCATCCCTGCTCGCTATTTTAATCAATCTTCGTCATCCCAACCTGCTGATCCCATCATGTGCGCCCGCCTTAAGCGCTTGAGAAAGCGACATATATGATGACATGGACCTTTAATATGGACCAGTGCCGTCCGCTATGTCTTCCGAGAAGGTGTTTATAAGATCCCGAGCCACAGGGATGTCGGGAACAGGGCCCGCATCGACGTCGTGCCACCGCGCACATTCAACCTGTCAACGTCCAGTTTTATCACATAGTTCACTCCATTCATGTCGAAATTCGACTTGCACACCAGGGTGCACATTGATTCATTTATACCAATATGCCCACGAGGCACGCCATAGCACGTTCCTCCTACGTGCTCCAATGATCTTTCGCTTTTAAGCGCCGACTTGATGCGCCTGTGGGCAACGGAAAAGGTGTGCGTCACTATCACACCACAATCACATTGCTGCAGCTTCAGGTGAGCAAACAAAGACGCTTGTATGCCGAAGATGTTGCCCGCGACTCTCATTTATATTTATAAGCATACATATTCGATTATTCTTGGGGGTCTATCGGTATACTTAGAAGGGCGTTGCCTGACGTAACTCACGCCCACGCCCAATGAACACTACCGTATACGGTCCTCGTTGTTTACGTTAAGATCCCGTGATGTAGATTCTAATCATTGTATCCTTGCAATGTCTACCCCTGGCTATGGTTGGCTGATGAATGATCATATTTTGTTCCTGCATTGCGTGGATTTTTATTTAAATCCTACTTATCAACTCCGACTGGGCACTGGATGCAAAGGGGTTGAGCGCTACTCGCTGCTACCCTTCACATAGGGTTCGGCCACTAGCATCTGGAAACCCAGAAGAGGGACGAGCTTCGTATAACGTATAGGTATAAAACCACTGAATCGTGGTTTCTTTATTACTCCCCTGATTTTCGCAAATAGTCAACCAAGAGACCTACTTCCCCTTCCTTCATTTGACCTTTTCCTCTGAAAAGTGTTGAGGAAAGAACTAGATATGACCAGAAGAACACACTCCCCGCATTGCCCCTGCTCTAATTTTCTGTCGTTATATCCGTAGCAGGTAGAGCCGGCTGTAGAGAAGCGACTGGGATTTGACGGCGATTCCGAGCAATAATGTCCATAAGCAAGTCGTACGCCATCTGGTCTTCACCACCAATGAACCTTTGGTTCATCACGTCAGGTTGCTCAAGCACAGCCGGGGCGATAGGCCTGAGGAGGTATCCGTACTTGAAAAATCTTCGCCCTGGGTATGACTGCTTTAGGGCTCTATATTCTGCGTCTTTGTCGTCGTCTCCACTGTTATCTTCGCCAAGGGTCCTATCAAGAGGCAACACCTCAAATTCGACAAGACGTTTCGGGTCCGCATACGCCAAATCCTCGAAGAGCGTGCTCCAGTCCATTGGATTGTATGCTGTGATCCTAGGACAAATGGTCGGTCTACTTGCAAAGCAATCATCCAGCACTGCGCTCTCGAGTGTATCCGCATGAGCCCTGAGGAAATCCGACAACTCACGGCAAATGAAACAATCTTTCAATGTAAGACGTTTCAGTAACGGGAGGTCTTTTGACTTCAAAGTAAACTTGGCATTATTGGACCCGTTGATTAGTCCAAACGGTCCATATGGGGGTGAAGTCACTGAAAACTCGGTGACTTTAACCATATGTGCGAAATACGCTTTTCTAAACGATGAACAAAAGGGGCCATACGCATCTATGGCTCTCGGGTTTCCCACCTCAAACATAAAATTAAGTTTGAACGAATCAAGACCCCTCAATATATTTTTGAGGCCAGCTGCCACGAAACTCGTAGTTGGCGAGACTGGGAGATCCTTAATCCCTAGTGACTTTATGGCCATGCCAGAATTGGCATTGTTGCTGATCGCGTCGAATACGCGCTTAATGAAATGGCAACAATAGCATACATCCTGATTGAGTAATCGTTCAAATTCCTGTCGTGTAGGGTTGAAAAAATTCAATAGCTCATCGGGCGGTGATGTAGGGCAATCCAGTTGCCAGTCTATAACGACACGTTCGAGTTTACGATATCGTCTCGTCAGGTTAGACAGTATTTCAGCCACTGAGTCGGGGAGATGATAAACTCTGCTCCTGTCGCCACGCTTGCGGTTATTGAGTGAGACTTTGCGAAAATAAAGCTCATTCACACAGTTCGCGTGTTCCCCGGGCTCCCTGGTTGCCGCATTGACAGAGGAAGCTGAAGCATCTTCGTTATGCAACACAATAGTCGAAAATGTGTAAGGTAACAGAGTGCGTTGGTAGAATTTGCACGTCTTGCTGAGGTTGCGGAGGTCTTTTTGGTACAAGTCCGTGTTTGACTGCAGCTCCTCAAAAATCATAAAGTGAAGCTCAGCAGGGAGGTGGAATAAATGTGTACCCATCTTGGAAAGCAGAGCCGACTGTCTCTCTTTTGGAGGAACGAAAGTGCAAGAAACCCTTGACAAGAAAGTCTTGGGGTGATACTTTGTTAGTGAACAAGCTGCTTGTAAAATAGCGAGCCTAAAAAGCAGCTAATCTAGAGCAAGCAGGAGCGAAAAGAAGGAAAGAACGAAAAGAACTCTTATTTCCTAGACATGGCGAATGACTACATAAGAAAAAAACGATGTTTGGTAGAATTATTCTAAGTTAGCTTTGTTTGGCTTTATTGCATGATCTGTTAAGAATATCGGTGTTAGCTAAATAACAAAGGAGCACGGTGGTAACAAGAAGAAACACATACCTTATCCCTCAATCCCGCCATCCATTGCTGAAGGCTGACACCCTGATCAGCCCGATCATCCACGAGCATGCTCTGCGCCCATAACCTCAAACCAGGCTCACCGTCTTCTTTCACAACGTACAAATGTGGCACAACGATGCTTCCAACTCCGCGCGAATGGTAATCCCGGCTCTTCTGGATCACAGCCCGAACTCGTTCGCTCATGTCGTTGTCCAGTTCTGGAAGGGATTGTTTCCCTACTCTCAGTTGTGACTTGTCAGGGATACCAAACACGTCCAAGGTAAGTTGTGGGACAGCGTCACGGCCTATCCAGAGGAATTGGGTCTGCCCGTCGTCAATGAGATACAAGCCATATGGAACGAGGCGCTCGGATGATAGGTTGCTAGGTGTTGGCAGAATAATCTCGCCGGTTTTGTCATCAGGAGTGCCAGCATCATCCGGCATATCATGGAGAGAGTAGAGCTTCGGATAGATGTATTGCATAAGAAGGGGGAGTGGCAGAGTTGAGAGTAGACAGAGAGCGGCGGACCTCATGTCCGTGGGTATCTGCGCGGATTTTCGGAGACCAAGCTTTTGACGGTAAATCAGCAACCAGACGATCACATACTTATATAGAAATCGAAAAAAAAACTTACACTCTTTATTAATGCCAAAAATAGGAGAGGTAAACCGCGCAGATTAGCAGGAAACTGTAATCCACCACCTCCCATGCTTCCACCAGCAAGTTCTTTTCGATAAGTCGACAGCAACTCTGTAATCTTCGCATTCAGGGCTTCGCGAGCCTGCTCCAAACCGCTACCCAACGTCCGCTCAACAGCCTTATGACTGAAGTAGGTCGCAATCGCAGTCTGATCGGCTGAAGCATAGACGTCAGCCAGCGACTGGGTAGTCGGGAGAGCCAGCGTCAAAACCCTGATTCTCCGCTCGCCATTGCAAGTCGTATGCAACACGGCAGTTTGCAGACAGATAACAGGTCTCGTGACGGTCTCATCAATCGCTACTTCAACGACGTACGCTTGATCGCGAGGGAAGGCAGGGAACGCGCAAAGATCGGAACTTCGGTTGAAGAAATTGCCGTAAAATGTGTTCATTCGCAAACCAGTGGTAGCGCGAACTCGAAGCACTGCTTCCAAACCAATCTCCGCCGATAGGTAGTCAGAGAATTCCTTAGCAAATTTGATGGCATCCTCACTCCTAGCAGCATTCCATCCGGGATAGAAGTATGTTTGACCTCCAGTATACCTCGGTAAGTTGCTCAGTGAGGCAACATCTTGGTATTGGGAAGAAAACAAAAACATATCCACGGAAATCTGTTGTTTCGAGCATTCAACCGCAAAACTCTTGTAAAAACTATTGCCAGTCTGGAGCAAACTGCTCTCCTTGCTGGTGCCCAATACTTTCTTGTCCTCTCTCATCTCTAGAGTTCCATAGCCCACATTAGGGAGCGATGCTGTCAAGACTGTCATCTTTCCTCCAACGGGTCCAATAAGCTTATGACCGGCTCGAAGAGCTGATCCCATACAAGATTGGTTGTTCTGAGTATTCTGGAACATGTCTTGCAGCTTATCAAGGAACACCTCGATGTTCTCTCGGCACTCTGTCAAGGTAACAAGTAGGTCACCAGGGATGGGAAGGAATGGTTCGTCCAAGTCGCTCACAACAAGTATGCTGGGATCCGAGCTTTCAGAACCATCTCTTGGAATGGTGAAGTAATGGAGGCTTGAGTCCACGGCAATGAAACCGAGTCTCGTTCGACGATCGGCATTAGGTATTCTATCGAGGCTTTCGCGGATGCAGCGAGCACTGGTCGCTAGTAGCCCACTGGTAACGGAGGCGTAGCTGACATCAATTAAGAATAGGTAAACGAGTGGCTGAGGCGGCCGGACCATGTACTCCTGCGGCGCAACAAATTCGACAACGGCATGATTCAAATCGGGTCGCTGCCATCTATCGAGCCCTTTCTGCGCGGCGGGATCCCAATCAAATGCTTGCGGAACATCATTTGTAAGGTTGCACATATTACAGCGCCAGCGGTGACCATGATCGAGGAATGTCACGAAGGGGTTGATATAGGAGCGGCATCGACGGCAGCGAGAAATGACTTGATCGGAAACAATGGGCACTTGGTCTTCGGAATCGTGCAAAGATGCGTAAGGTTGAATGACGAGAGCAAACGGAAGGCGGGATTTCTTCAAAAGGGAATGCGTTGTAGGTACCGCGTTCAGCGTCGACCGGACATACTTTGGCGGGCAGTTGGCCGTGGGAGAAGGAGTTACGCTTGTCTACATATGCTAGGGTCAGAAAATAGCAAAACCAAAGAATTCAGCCCAGCCATGTCCACTTACATTAGGAGGCAAGATAATTGGTGGCGGAGGGAAGTCGAGCTCTGTCACGTTGAACGGCTGGGTAAGGAGGTCGGTGGGATAGAGTTGATTCATCGGAGCACCGCGCTGAGCTGCCTGTTGTTGTAATGGTGGCTGCTGTACCGGCGGCTGTCCTCCCATGCTCATCTGTCCAAACTGCGCCGCTACCTGACCAACATTGGGAGCTGCGACCGGAGCGGGATACCCTTCGACCGGAGGCTGGTAACCACCCATAGTTGTTGGCTCTGACGGTACGAATCCTGGCTGCGGGGCAACAGCTGCTGCTGCGGCTGGATCTCCTCCGTATCCTGGTTGGGGATATCCCTGTGGTTGAGCCTGAGCGGGATAACTCCCGTAGGCTCCGCCGGCAGGCAACTGGCCTCCTAGAGCAGCGTTTGCGCCCGCGCCAAACTCATAAGCCTGTCCAGCATACGCTCTCTTCTTCCGACCGCCGTGGCTTGCGCCTGGAGGGGCATTGCCTGGAGGCGGAGCACCTGGCGCCCCGTATGCCTGGTCCGCATATGGCTGTTGTTGGTCGTATCCATCCTGGGGTTGTTGTCCTTCGGGAGGAAACCCTCCCTGCGGTGCGGCCATAGGGGAAGTGCAGGACAAACAGTTCGACGGGTCTAGGACAAATGGTCGTCTATTCAGTTGTTGCGGAGCTCGACGTATATCAACAAGCCCACTGAGGCCAAGTCAACATTTAGAGCTGTAGCGACTGGGGGCCAGATTACTTGACATACCGTATTAGGAATCAGGTTTCCAGGCGGGCATCGACCCAGACGACAGGCAATTAGTGCTCCGTACAGGACTAGACGGCAATGCGATCAAGTCGGCGTGGGGTTGAGCACCGAGATGTTGGAGACTGGGGCAGCAAGCAGGAAAGCAGCGAAGTCGTGCGGTGGCCTCTGGGTTGCTGACACAGCCAATCACCGCCTCGGTGCTCTGGCTCAACGTGGTCTCTCCAGATGCTGCAGGCAACGCTCAGAATGGATATGATGCGGGTTCAATTGCTACAGAAACATGCTCTCCGCCTCTACATTCTCTCTGCCAGGATTAATACTATCCGATCTAAATGCCAGACATTCATTCACTCGATTCTCGTCTTGATAGATTGCACGTGACTGACATCGGCTATGTAAGCAGATAAAGGGAGAGAAGGGGAGAAGAAGGGGAAAGGATCTTTCTACGGGATGGTCTACGGTAGGATGGGATAGAAATATGGCAGACTCAAGGTATACATAATGCAGCAAATCTCCAGAACGCCAGTCCGCCAGTGCATGTCTCTCCGTACGCCAAAACACCTTCGCTGGATGCTATGCAAAAAGACATGCTCAGCTTGAATAAACAAAATGCATCCAAAAAGAGGCTTGGGCAAATGCAAACTAAGATATTCAGTCCGCAAGAATATCCAGCCACCGTATAATCACATTCACACCTCAACGCCGTTCCTCATGCTCTCCACCGTCTTCATTCCAACCCCCTTCATTCTGCCTAGTTCGGCCAAACTGCGAATTTGCACGCCGACATCCCCGTTCTCATAGTCGACAGCATTAAGTCGATCCATTCCGCATAAGCACTCCGCAATAGCCTCCGCTTTCTTCACTCCTACGCCACGGAGCAGTCTGATCTGGCTAATGTCTCTGCTGTTGACCACAGAGAGGATGTGGCGAGTACGGGGAGAGTCGACGGCTTCGTCGCGAAAGACAGTTATAGGGTCACGTTCTTCTGAAGTTGAGGCCATTTGAGCGGGTTTCCTAAGTTTGCACATTTTCGTCTGCATAGCTCGCTTTCGTCGATGGGTTACTGGGGAGTCGTTGTCTTCACTGAATTGGTCATCAGCATCAGGCTCACGGTATTCATCGTCGTCATCGTCATCCATTTCATCCTGGAAATTGCGTCTTCTTTTGCGAGGTCGTCTTACTTCTTGCACCATAATCTGTCTCTCTGTAGCCACGGGAGGGGACGCGGGTAATTGTGTCTTGCTTTTTATTTTTTCCTTCAATGCGAGAATCTTGCCCGCTAACTTTTCATTGCTGGGGAAGAACGGCATTGCCAACTGCAACATCTTGAGAGCCGAGGTATCCTCACCCCGCGACTGGTGCTGTTTCGCCATGAGAAGGTATGATAACCCTTCAGCTCTCGCGTCTTCGCTTCCTTCAATTCGCTGCTCGAGCATCTCAAGACGCCGCTGGACTTCTTCGTTCAGCTCCTGTGGCGAGTTGTGTTTCCCAACTTCATTAAGATCTCTTGCCGCTAACGCTTCTTCAACTTTTTTCTCAACTAGTTCCTGAATCTTAGCTGCGGATAGACCATGGAGACCCTGGGGCGGTCCGTTCTCTCCTGAGCGTGCGATCTTTGAGGGGCGGGAATTAGGCACACTCGACGCATCGGACCGTCTTTTTAATGGCGAACAACGTTTTGCTGGATCAGGACGTTTCGACTGGGATGTTCTCCTTGGTGCTGCCGGCTTGTCTGAGTACACCGCAAATGCCTTTGCTGGTTTGCCTTCGCCCTTTTTCAACGTATCCGTTGTTGGAGGTGCAAGATTGGCGTTTACAGATGCTGCAAGTGGCCGCAACGGTTGTCTCTTCTGAATTGACGAACCCGCGATACCTCCCATGGCGGGCCGTGGAGGGCCCTTGAATATTGGTTCATTTTCCACCTCGCGAACTTCGATCTTCTTGGTTCGATTAGCAAAGTTCAAGGAACTCAATGTATCAAGATGGTAGGAGCGGATTGGGGCGAGGTTCAAGATCATGATTGTGAGCCCGTTATTCTGGCCTAACGAGAGGATCCTGGTCATTTTTGATTCTCTGTACGGGATGCGGTTATGCTTCTTGCTGATGGCTTCCACACATTGAGCCAAGACGAACAGGCTTTTGTTGATACTTGCTGATTCGACCATGCGCTCTTTATTGTTATCTGTACGGCGGTTGTCTTCCGACCCAGCAAGGTCAATCGCTGATGCAGTGCTAATTCGCGTGTGCTCCCCAGTGGTGACAATGAGTTTAACACAAAGAATAGCATGAGACCTAGATGAATGCGCATTCAGCTAAGAATATCACCGTTAGTAACTCGTTACCTAAAACCAGCGATGACCACAATATGTCTTCGTACCTTCGTTGCAGAAGTGGATCGGTTCATATTAGCCTGATCGTACAGAACCTCAAACTCCTTCACACTGGGACACGGTCGCTCCGTCAGTCCCACAACAACAGTTTTTCCGCCGCCGTCTCTTAGGGGAAGGCCAGTTGCAGTCCTCTTTTCCGGTGGTTCAAACAGGTCGAACACTTTGTCATTGTATATTTCGTAGTAACTCATCACAACATCAACTTTTGATGCACCCTGGCTGTCCTTCTCAATCTTGCGGCTGCGTCTATATATTGAGCTCAACATGCGGGGGATGATTCCTCTATCCACGAGACTCTTGCCTCCTCGCATCGTATGGGTCTTCCCAGTCCCAGTAACTCCGTACGCAAATATCGTAACATCAAACCCGTTGAATAGGTGTTTTATAGATGGCGCCACTGAGAATATGTTAGCCAAACTGTGCGGCCTCACCGCATGGCTGAAACACTGAAACAGAAGCTCACCTTCAGCATCAAAAAGCTCTTGCTGCGTCATGCTGCCATCATACACCCCATTGAACTGAAAGCTATATTCCTCCCCTTCATTTTTGGGATTTGGTATCCGCACAATATTGTTCCTGTCAGAAATGCCGTCACTAGCACGCTTGTTTTTCTTCGCTTTCATCGAATCTCCCACAGTTTTCATAACACTTTCTTTCTTCTCCACTTGGCGCTGTGTTTGTATGGGAGAAGCTGTCGACCCAGGACGAACGATGACATCGAGTTCGCGCTCCGTTTTCAGGAGGGGCCGAATACGCGCAACCACACGGACACTCATTTCGTGTAGGTTTTTTTATCTCAAATTTCTTCCTTCACTCTTTGGATTCAAGTTGTCTTTTATATTTGTGAAATCAACATCCAAGCATCGGCAAGGAATGGGCACGCTTAACAATTCACCAGTCGAGAATGGTATGATAAATGAACGGTATTATTCTTTAAGAAAGAATGGTCGACGTTCAAAATCGTACGAAAGCAAAGACCGTCGCTGTCGGGTCGCGGGCTCGAACGCAGGAAGAGAACGAGAAGCGGAAACGGCAAAAAAACCTCAAGACCATAGACCAAACCCCTTTCTCCGTCCAATTGCAGATAGGAAATGACAATGAGGCCTCGTGTGTCGAGCCCGTATGTCAAATCCGATTGCGAAACGAATGGGCAGGAGGATCAGCAATCCATGGGGAGGACAAAAAGAAGCAGAGCAAAACAGAAAAAACAACAAAAAGGAAAACGAAGAAGAACCAAGAAAGAAAATCGTCCTCCAGGTCTTTTACTTACCTTACCTTCTTACCTTGAAGCTGCATTGCATGTTCCACCTCCTGCGGAACACTGAAGTTGGAGATGAAGTTTGTGGAGAGTGCCATGGTAGTTGGCACAGCAACACCGCAGGCGAGATCTCTCTCCCGCCATGGCTGAGATTCAGTTCTGTTCCAAGGAGCACGGGCTTTCAGAACAAAATGTAGAAATGTTTATTGCGTACCAATATTACTAAGATCTTGAGGCATTGAGAATTGGAAGGTATTACTCCATTCGGGCGTTTCAGGCGACCTGGTGGTTCATCATAGATGCGCACTCTTTGGCCCCATTAATAAATGTCAAACAACGCGGAGGGATACTGTGTTATGAAATCACTGTACACTGATGATATTCGCGGAATCCTGGCGCTTCATAACCATTTGTGAAGATCACCTATTGCCCTCCTGCTCGGCATGGACTTACAAGGGGAGACGGTCCGAAACCCTCCAAACCCGGGCTTTGATCACCAGGAGAAACTTGAAATTCGAACGCTTTTCTGCGTCTCGGTGCTCTCGGATCCATAAAAACAATTAACCAAACGCAGAATTTCTCCGCACACCCTTTGTTCCCAGCCTCCCCCACCTGCAGGAGTTGACCGTTACTTGCGGACTTGATGACTCCGAGGCTTCATCTTAGAATTCTGTTATCTGGAAGTAAAGCTGAAATGTTCCTCACGGGTCTAGCGTGGGCCTTTTCCGGTTGGCCATCTCGGACTTGGTAGATATTTTTGCACGACAGAGATCTGGGCCAGGAGTTCTTCTTCAATCGTGCTACAAGGATATGGGCTGGCGCTAGGACCTCCCGGTAGACTACCATGAAACAGTGTGCTCTCTGCTCGCTTGTTTTCGCCCTTTGTTCAGCTTCCCAGCCGCTTGGCCTTGACTTCCCATGCCAGTCTTGGGATATTACACTGCGGGGCCTTGACCGATATCATCTTAACAAGGTTGCCATTAGCGACTAGCCTGTTAATGAGGGCCAGCGACTCTGCAAGATGGAGAGAAACGTATAAAGAGTGTTGATCTGCCAATTTCGCTGACAAAATCCCGATCACACCATCGCCATCATTCGACATGACCGCGTTCCTGCGGATCTGCTGGGTTTTGGCGGGTCTGGTGGCCCTGGGCCGTGCTTTGTCGAGGAATTCGACGTACTTCAACCCAGTGCTGTCAGGATGGCACTCTGATCCGAGTTGCGTCTTCGTTCCCGAAGAAGACAACACGTTTTTTTGCGCCACCTCGACGTTCCTTGCTTTCCCCGGGCTCCCGGTTTATGCCAGCAAAGACCTGCTCAACTGGAAGTTGGTAAGCAACGCCTTGAACAAACCGAGCCAACTTCCCGAACTCGCGGGCCCAACACGGCAATCGGACGGCATCTACGCTCCAACTATAAGGTATCGCGATGGCGTTTTCTACGTCATTACCGTTCACATCGCTTCAAACGTCGATAACGGCCTTAAGCTGGTGCTTTTCAGCACAACCGACCCGTACGATGATGCATCTTGGGGCGATCCCATAGTGGTCGATGCGGCAGCTATTGATCCAGATCTCTTCTGGGATGACGACGGAACCGTATACTTGACGTCTGCGGGTACTGTGCTTCAGACCATTGATCTCGCTACAGGCGAAACAAGCGCCCCTAAGAGCATATGGAATGGCACTGGTGGTGCGTATCCAGAAGGACCGCACATGTACAAGAAGGACGGTTACTATTATGTGATGATCGGTGAAGGTGGCACAGAGCTGAATCATTCCGAGACAATTGCTCGTTCGAAGGATATTTGGGGTCCATATACGAGTTATTCTGGGAACCCTATTCTCACAAACAGAGGCACGCCCGAATACTTCCAAACCGTTGGCCACGCAGATTTATTTCGAGATGCGAATGACAATTGGTGGGGTGTCGCCTTGTCCACCCGCTCAGGACCAGATTGGGTTAACTACCCGATGGGCCGGGAAACTGTCCTTTTCCCTGTAACGTGGAAAGAGGGCGACTGGCCCATCTGCGAACCCGTACGGGGCGACATGAAGGGATGGCCTCTCCCACCTGAAAACAAAGATATCCCAGGCGACGGCGCATTTAACAACGAACCTGATGTTGTGGATTTCCAACCTAGCTCCTCGCCCCCGAACCACTTCGTGAACTGGCGCCTCCCTGACCCAAAGGCCTATGAGATCTCGCCTCCCGGGCCTCCTCACCCTCCCAATACCCTACGCCTAACCCCATCCTCCGCAAACCTCACTGGCCCAGACCCTGCCAACGACCCCAGCGTTGTTACACTGGTCATGCGCCGACAAACAGACACACGCTTTACATTCAACGTGGACGTCGATTTCAAGCCCGAAAATGAAGAGGAAGAAGCTGGTGTGACCGTCTTCCTTACGCAGTATCAACACGTTGACCTTGCAGTCGCTCTCTTGCGCTCCCGGGCGGATCCAAGTAAGCTAATTCCTCAGTTCCGCTTCCGGGCGACGGGAATCGAGAAGGACGAACCGCTTCCTGAGACCAAACTCACCCCAATTCCACCACAGTGGTTGGGAGCCCCTATCCAGCTACAGATACAAGCCATGAATGACTCACACTACGCATTCTCCGTGGCGTCTGCACAGGATAGGGAAATGAACCAGGTCCTTGGTTATGCGCCCTCAACCATTGTGAGTGGTGGTACGGGCCCTTTCACCGGTAAGTTGTTCCCTTTTGATTTCCATTCTCGTGCGTCGTCTCGTGACAATGTCGTGCTGATCGATATATAGGAGCTCTTGTTGGAGCATTTGCGACGAGTAACGGCGGGCCCGGAAAATCGCCAGCCTATATCAGCCGCTGGAGATACAGTGGTGAGGGGCAGAAAGTTGATTTTGATGACGTTGTTTAGTTAGTTATAATATGTGCAAAATCAGCGAACGAAGATACCCAATGACAAGTCTTATTATATTTTAAATCTTGAAAAATCGGATGCTCCCTTAGTTCTTCGTTTCATTTATTGCTAACGCGACCTAAGACAACTTTATATATAAGAAAGCGACCTTTGCATCTATGCGAGGTACATGTTTCTTACAGAAGGAAGGGATTTCCATGCGGTAAGTTGAACTCTGAAGCCATACACAACGGACAAAATGTCAAGGTATTGTTATTTTCCCTCGGCCAACAATTGAGGCAGAGGCATGACATTCTGCAGTAAACAATAGGCGCCGAGCAGAGCCACTTGCGGTGTCGAGAAACAAAGTTCATCCCGTGAGGTTGTATCGTGTTCTACGAATGAATCATCTTGCAACGTGACTGGCGTACGTTTCTCATCCCGTCGTCGATTTTGTTTGACCCATTTGCAAATAATGCCAGAGAATTGAGCCAAAACAGAAAAAGAAAAATAAACCAAAGAAATGCTTGTTTCGACTCCATAATGCAGTACCTCTATGTTTAAAACGCGTCTGGCTAGGCAACTTCACCTGTCGTTGTCAAATACAACACTGCTACAGTTGACATGTCACGGCTGGCATGGACTCCAAATATTTTATGGCCTGATTATGTATGGCCACGTCCAATGAAGAAAATAATCGCAGGAGCAGCTCCCCCGACTCCATCCACTCCTGGCCCAACTGTTCGTCGAATCTGGGGTTTCGTTCATGAGTTGCTCTCCAGCTTTTCCGAGCGATATTACTGCCGTTGGTTCGGCATTCCATTTAACCCTCAATTCGTCCAACTGCCGTTCGGGTTATTAATTAAATGGACGGATCGAACGAGTCTCGGAGAGGTCGCGGCTATGAAGATGGCGCGTAACGGTGGCTTGCCCGTCCCTCTAGTATTGAGCTGCGGTGAGCACTCGGAATATCGGCACTTTTCAATATTAATGACGAGACTCCCGGGTACATGCCTTGACAATTCTTGGGATATCTTTGACGCACAAGCGGAAGATCCCTGGGTGCACGAGCTGAAGAAATGCGTTGAGTCGATGCGGATGTGGATGCCTCCGCGTTCGAAGGAGAACTGTATATCTTCGGTCATCGGGTCCTCGATAGTGAGTACTCGCGTTCCGAACCATATAATGGGACCGTTTCAAAATGAGACAGCATTCCATGAATACCTACTGTCTGCCTCATCAGCCCACGGGTTCAAATCAAGGGAAGAATACGAGAACGCGTTACTGCGTGCGAAAAAGATCCAAAACCGCAAACATCGCATCGTGTTCACGCACGGGGATTTCAAGGCCCATAACATATTGATAGATGACGAGGGACATTTGTCAGGGTTCCTTGATTGGGAGTCTGGTGGATGGTGTCCGGAGTACTGGGAATATACCACTGCCATGCGATTCGGAAAGGACACTTGGTGGTATCAAGTTTGTATGTGGATGGGTGGGAATCGATATTTGGAGGAACTGGATGCTGATATTGCACTGAACTTGTTGACTGTCGACTCTTATATCTTTATGTGAGTTGTTATCAAGCGCCACAATGCTGACGGTAACGACTCCTAATGTTTGACTTATCTTCCTGAACGCTATCCTTTTCTATAAGTATTTTGGAAGCATGAGACTTGTTGCAATTGATGAGCATGTTGGTATCCCTAGTCTTTTATAGACCAGTTTTATGGCAGAAAGCCGGCCAGTAAGACAACTAATGGCTGGATTATCTATCAAGGCTCGACTTTCAATTCCCTTTGTCCGCACCACGCCTTCTTTCGCTCAAGGACCCTGTGTGACAGCCATCATATTCCCAATTTTGCTAAGGAAATCATCATTTCTCCAGCCACTCCAATTTGAATTTAACAACCCAAAGGACTCATCCGAGTTGGTAGTCTGATCCCTGACATAATAACTCCCCGCAAGGACCCAATATGCCCATTCCGCATCATTACTCTCCATGTACGAGACAAGACAATCAATATATGTCTGTTCAGCTGCCGTTGGACTCGCCTGGCCCCAGCCAAACTCACTCAGCCACAACGGGCCCGTGTACTCCTGACCCTGAGTGAGCAAGTACCCGGCCTTTGAGCCAATGTGCGAGCGAAAGTCGTCACAGTTGCTGAAAGAAAATGTCCACTCGTAATCGTGGAATTCCCAGATAACCTTGTCGGAAAAGGCACTGCGGTCGAACGGGTTGGAGTACAGGTAACTGAGGTCTGTAGCATACCCGACGCCCCCTACAGCTATGAGCAGATCTGAGTTGGCGGAGTGGATGCGAGACGCCCCCTGCCCGCACAAATTATACCAGTCGGCATGGTTGTTCCCGTCCTGACCGCTCGCCGCCCGCAATTCATTGCGCAGAGACATGCCAACAACGTTGGAGTGAGATTTTGCAAATGTTGCCATGTCTTCGAGTCCATTAAGCCAGTTGTCGGTATTGAAGTAGCGGCTGTTTGCTTCGTTGTACCCACTTGCAGATGCCCACCAGCCATTACCATCCGTCATACCGCAGCACCAAGACGCTCTGGAGACATGGTTGTCAAGCATGACCATGACATCGTTGGCTCCCAGAGCATCTATGACATGGGCGAAGGCTGACCGTGTCGTCGCTGAGGAGACCCAAGGGTTTTTTGACACTGCACTGTCATACAGAGCTTGCATATCGTCGGTGCTCACCCCTGCAGGCTCAGCAGCAGCAATGAATGCATCCTGAACAGTTTGGTCTGGTTCAAGCGCCATGTCAATCGAGTAAGTAAGGCGCACGCAATTGAAGCCGGCGGATGCAACCCATGCTGCTATATCATCCACGGACTGATGCTGCAAGCCCTCGGGAACCCGTGTCTCCATGTGACCCGGCCAATTTACGCAGCGAAACTTGACACGCTCATTGTTGGAGTCGAGGATCCAACGACTTGAGGTATGGAGGACTAAGGCTGAAGTGGCGAAGGTCAGACATGCCCAAAGGAGCGAGATGGAAAGGACTCGCTGCATTGTGGACTTCCTTCTGAGTATAACAAGGAAGATCGGTCCCAGAGCTGATGCTTCAAACCCAGCGTAATAAGTCGTCAGGTTTTCTATACGCGCAGCAGCAAATTTAGGGTCTCAATTGATTCAGTATGTATGATCGGCCTGCATCCAGATTAGGTAAAGGGAGAAGCGTCCCTATATATACAGACCGGGTCATGGTTGCCCAGTCTCCCCCGCAGTAGATGGCCCGTAAAAAGCAATCAGAATCGGTAAAAAGCGTTGAAGGATCCCGTCGATTGAAGCAAAGTCCAAACCCGCATTCATTTGTACCGGGTCCGATACCCGCGAGATATGAAGCATTGACAGGGTTCTTCTCCGCATTTTAGACGACATGGAGATGATTTGGAAACTGTATCTGCTTGGAACATCTGGCAATGCAACCCCATGATTCCATTCCAGAAGTCAAGGGCACGGACTCATGATCCTTTGCAGTGGATTATATCTCATCCGATCAACGTAATGATAAGGTGGGGGAATCAGTTCAACTTCGTTACGATTGAGCTCAGGATGTCCTCAGGTACGTGAAAGCGGGGCATTGAATGCTGAAATTGTATGCTTCCCTGCAACCCTCTGTAAACATATGTGGCCTTATGAGTCGACGGGGACGACTAGCTGCATTGGACAGTACTATATTTTGGTACTGGTATTATCTATATAATTAGTAAGATTATACAAAAAGTTACACATAAAGTGTATCTATACGTCGCTCATCAACATGGTGATAGAACCTCGGATATGTAGAGATGTCTATAATCGAAACATAAGAAAAATCTAAAATTTTTTCCGCCAATCCATGCCAGCCGCTTTGATTCTGGCGACAATGAAGAATGAGCTCCCCGCAAACATAACAACACCACTGAAGACCTGCATCTTCCAGTAGGCGCCATGGAGCGGGTCCGGTATCAGTGCACCCCCGATGGGAGTGCCGGTCAGAGCACCAATCGAGACTATTGCAAACATGGACCCGGTGCGGACGCCAATCTGCCGAACATCCGATATTTGAGCAACAAGGGTAGGGGCTAGGGATACAAAGGCACCGGAGCTAAATCCGTACAGAACGGCGAAAACGATAATAGGTGCGTTGGCTCGAGACGGAAGCCAGAGTGCTAGGACTAGGATTGCAGAGGCGAAGCTGCAGAATATCATGACATTGAAGCGGCCGACGCGGTCGGCTACGTAGCCGGGGATTGTACGCCCGAAAACACTGCATGAAGAATGTTAGCGAACGCAGTAGACAAGGGTGATCGAATGCAAAGCTAGGATTCAGAAACTTACCTTGCAGCATTGAGAATAGAGACAAGATAACCAGCAAGATGCTCTGACATGCCATATCTCCGCGCGTGCAGAATAATAAAGGTAAATGGTAAAAACATGCCGAAGAAGAACAAGAAGCTAGCCAGCGTGAGGAAGACAAAACGCAGTTCCTTGAACGGCCTAATGAAATCCAATAGATCGA
This sequence comes from Spiromastix sp. SCSIO F190, assembly GCA_014805645.1. Lineage (NCBI taxonomy): Eukaryota > Fungi > Ascomycota > Eurotiomycetes > Onygenales > Spiromastigoidaceae > Spiromastigoides > Spiromastix sp. SCSIO F190. The sequence continues at coordinate 2,016,988 of WXTY01000006.1, read as the reverse complement.
AAGGTTTCGGCTGCGGTGGAAGTCTTGACTTGACCGTGAGGTTGACAACGATGGCCAGCGCGAGGATTAAAAATGCACAAATCCTCATGGTCCAACCGAAGTCCACCTTGGGAATGAGCTGCGCGACCATGATAGGCATGATGACACCGCCCAAGCTTGACCCACTGGCCGCAATGCCCATAGCCAGCGCGCGTTTGCGAAAGAACCAAGTGACCAGACTGTTGACGGAGGGATAGAAGAGAGCTCCAGCGCCAAGGGGACTGCAGATGCCCTGAGCAAGCAGGAATTGATAGTACTCTTTGGAGATGGACGTCATCATCAGACCGAAGACATGTAAGAAGGTCCCTGCCAGCATAATGTATCTCGGACCATAGTTGTCGAATAGCTTGCCATATATCGGGGCTCCAACAAACATCATGCATGTCTGTAGCGAGGGGATCCAAGCGACTTTGCTCGAGGAGTATTCGCTTAATTGGTGCGTTTGATAGTAATCCTGGAAGACGCCGATACCTGTCGATATGTGTTAGCCGAAACTAAAACTTTACTGATCAGGATATCATGGGTATACTCACAATTAATCCACCCAAAACTGACAAACATAGCACAAAAAGCCCCCAGCGTGACTGTCCACGCCTCTAGGCCATCATCAGGAAAGGCAGAATGATCCATCATTGGGTTCTTAGGCGGTTGCGCTGGTGCGCTCTGCTCCTCAACATCATCCTTGTTGTATCCATTGTTTGCATGCGTAAGATTAGAGTACCCCTTCTCGTGGGGTTCGTCCGAGACCATGGTGACTTGGGTTCCGTTACTTGACGGTATATCTTGCGCGGAGGCCGTGGTGGTCGAAACATCGTCGCTGAAGATGGGCTGTTGGGAAGCCATGCGACTGCCAGCGCGCTTTTCGTCGTCCGCCATAACCTGCGAGGAATGAATATAACAGGTCCTTTTTCTCTTGTTCAACTGGTCGTCTCTGCAAACGGCCTCTTTTCACCCCTTCTATCCTTCGGTAGGTATTATGCGCTGTGTCAAAGACAGTAGAGACTTGGTATTCGGAAAAGCGGACGCAGGAAAGGAGTACTTCAGAGCTGGATAAGCACCAGCAGACAATCGGCTCCCAATCGAATGTACCAAAACTACAGGACTGCAGCGCTCCTCAAACCGAATCACCACTAGAAACCAGTCAGACACAAGATTACAGGCTGGGCCCCGTCTTTATCGTGGTTACAAAGGGCAATAAAAATAAATATTCGCGGTGAGTATCTTGTTCTTGTTGAAAGGCGTAAGGCACGAGCTGGGACGAAAAGGAAGCGCAAGAGAAACCTCACAGCGGGAGGAGATAGAACAGAAACAAAATAGACAAAGCTGAGCGTCTATTGATACGAAAATCAACGGAGAAACACAGCGAGTTCTGTGCAACGGAGCTCGTTTGATTGAAATAAAAGAGCAGAGAGGAGAAAAATATTTATGCTAGCGTAGCTGCTAATGCTACCTCAGTCATCCCGACGATGGAGATGGTCAGATAAGATATCTGCAATTCTTCCATTATAAATAGATCTCGGAGATCAACATTTTCATCAAAGACCTGCGGATCTTCGTCCTGTTCTGTGAAGCATGCTTGCTGGGATCTGGAAGACTTTTCCGCGATAGTGGACCTGGATGAGCGAGACAGCCAGTGTCCAGGATCCATTTGCGGACAAGCAACCGTCAAGCCTTCGCCCATGCTCCACTGGAGAGCGCCCACTCTCGGGCGTGCTGTTAAAGTCCGAGGCCGAAAAGGAGAAATGATTACAATGGCTTCTGGGCCATCCTGTCGGAGGGCTGAAACGGAGCTCGTTGGGCGGTCGGAATCAGAATGGGTGTCTGAGAGCCTTTCGACATGTGGCCCTTGACGCTGCGTGGTTTCGGATCTGGCCACACAGTCTTATGTACTATTCGTCTGTCCGAGCTCGTGCGTTCTACCGCTGCTGTCATTGTGCATGTATCTACGTCTGTTGGTAGCGAGCGATAATTCTTGAGGTGGCTGACGAATATGTCCTTTATTTACATGCGCAGAGATATTGTTGGAAAAGAAATGGCTGGAATTGCATCTGTAATCCAAGCTTATGGCGGAGTTAGCCGGAGAGCGAGTGCGAAAAGTGATGAATAGAAGGATATGACGTGAGACCACGGATACAAGGATGCAAGATCAATATGGTGGACTGATATCGACTGGCGCCTCATCGGCGTTAATCTACGGAGTACGCTTTCGGGAGAAGCGAGCTCAATCATGATTATCAATTCAGAAACATTCTAACCACTCTTTGTCTATCTCTTGGGCTTCTTAAAAAGCTCGTTGATAAGAAATCGTATCATGCCACCCAATGTTGGAAGTTGCCGAAGAGACTTGCGCCGTAGTAGAACAGGTTGTTAAAGTCCCGCAACCATCAGCACCAACGATTATACCTACATTCTCTGGGAAGTCAACCTATCTATCATCGTGGAAGATATCGTACATGGCACCGCGGAACATTCTGCATCGAAATTGAAGACCAGCAAAACCTGCTTCTGTGCCCGAGGCCTTTCCGCATCGGAACCAGGCAATGATCTAGACACTCAAACTCCGCATAGGAAAGGGACATTGTTACACAGCCTAGGGAACAGAATAACCAGCAGACCAGATCATCCGCCCGTTTAAAACCACTAGAAACCTCCCCTATCAAAATCTATCGGCTGCAACCATATTCGTGGCCTTGAGAAGAAAACGAAAATATCGTGAAAGGTGGTATAGTTTCCAGAAATGGAAAAGATGCTATGATACATGTTATGAATTACAAAAGAAAACGCGAAGTAGTTTGCGCCGAAGCTGAGCAGACATTGCATAGGATCTTAGCCATCCTTCTCAAACTCCACCTTTCCATCCCGTTTGATCGTAGCGAAGCTCTGCCGTACTTTCTCCGCTTCACTAGCTGTTTGCGGGGCAGGGTCTTTAGTAGCCCCTTCCTCGGCCGCGGTATTTGCGGCTATTTTATGGACAGCTTCCGCTGTGACGCCTGGGGCCGTATCGGCAATTTCGTTGACTTGTTCCGTCGTTAGGACATCGTTCACTCGTGCGGCTCTAGATTGTACGAGGATGGTTGCTGGTCCGTCGAACTGCAGGAACAACTAAGGTAATAAACATGGTATTAGTATGTGCCCTCTGGGCACAGGTCTGCAGACTTGTTAGTTGAAAAGAGGACTTACGCGATCCCCCCAAATAGTCCTTCGAGACCATGTGCGTAAAGTGTGCGCTATCTTCATGGTCGTCTTCCACGTATCTGAGTGAGCCATGTTCTTAATGAAATTTGAGCTGGCAAACCACTTCCCGATCCCTAGATTCGGAACCTGGAGGCGTAATGAAGTTGACTTGAATCGGTATGGTCGCGGGGCATGCGAAGTAAGTGAGTATGCGACGATATTGCTGGCATTACGCATTAGCATCCAGTGAGCACAGGAAACGTAGGAAAGCTATGTACCTCGGATGAGCAATGTATTGTTCGCCGGGCTTGAGATCAATTGAAAATATCTGTCCTTTGCCCTCCAAGGCTAAGAGGCCTCGCCCCGTTACTTCTGAACTACCCCAATACGCCAGGCTCTTCAGCAGTCAGTCCACGTCCTAGATACACATCGTCATAATGTAACAGGAAAATAAAACACACCAGTTGTCTGTTGAACGTTGGTTTTATGCTCAATGAATGTCCTGTCCAAGCAAGCAGCGCCTGGCGCTGGGCAACCATCCAATCCACAGAGCCATTCAAATGTAGCGTAGCGAACGAGGTAGTGGGGGAGCGGACTGATATTAGTGCGGTGATAGGACTTGTAGACGATATCTATGGCAAGAAATTTGTAAGTACAGGTACCGTACCTGAATCATGGGATAATCGCACCTTTTGATAGAGGAACGGTATCCGCAATAGGGCTCGGCGGATAGGCTCTAGTATCCGTAATGTAGAAAGGACCTGTTGACACAACATTAGCAGCTATTCCGCAAACCCAATTGGGAGATATGGTATACATTATCGGCCTTTCCGTTGAGCCCAACCAGAGTTCCGCGCCTTGTATATAGATTCTGCGAGGCAGAGAGAGAAACGGAGAGGAGCGAGTACGGAGCACCGAGTACCTCAAATCTGGCGTCTTCGAAAACAAGTTAGCAGTCACAATCTAATTGACCGTGTCGCGAACACATACCTGGAGAAGCAGCAGAATTGACCGCACTCGAAGCAGGCAGATAGCTCCCGTTCAGCGTGCTGGGCTCGCCAGCAGCCACCTGCTGGACGTGGATACACCTCCGTGCGGAACGTCTGAACAGAGCCCGTTTCCAAGGGAGCGGCTGCACGCCTCTCCGAAGGCTGTGAGTCATTGACTCCATACGAGCTCGTCCGTTTGCGACCTGCGTTGTTTTTGCGTGTTTCTCGGGCTTTGAGCTGGCTGGATACCTAGGTAGTTCTTTGGTTTGCCGCGGACCAGCGAAAATGACGCGGGGACAAACAGGCCAAACAAGCAGCGATCTCGGTGGGCTGTTGCACCATCCGCAGGCGATATACTGTGATATCAGCACAAATCCCTCGTCGTCTCACTGGAGAGCGTGGACTGGAAAGCCTGGTATGTGTAATTGGATTTGTGTTGCAGGATCCCGATTGGCTTTTGCTAACTTCGCCTGAGGCGCAGAAGCTACTTTAAGTACCCCCAACTCGACTATCTAGTCCGAGCACTACGTAGAGCTGGCGGAACCGATATTAATTTCCCAGATTATTTGCGGTGGTATATATTCACCATGCTACTCCGGTAGTATCTGATTTTTTAACGGACTTGTTTACGTGGTCGGAACGTTGCTGAAACCCCTGGACGATGCTGTTCCGAAATTTATGCGCGCCGTGTCGCATCCAAGCTACGAGGGCACTGGGCTTCTCGTTCGCTTCTGCACATTCTGCACGCATACAATTTCTGCGCAACGGAGGCCAGGCACGCATATTTACCACTGGAGGGCTACGGCTGAAACAGCAAGATGTCCATCCATCCGCCCCCAAGAAGGCGGCTGTGGCGGAGGCTTCCAAAGCGGCGGATAAGGTGAAGCCGGTAAAGCCGGAGAAGAAGGCGGATATGCTAGGGGATACCAAGGTTGTCAACAAAGAGCAGAGGAAGGCGGACTGGGCTATTATGAAGGAGATGGCCAAATACCTATGGCCCAAGGTAAGCACACTGTGTATCAATCATAATAAAGGCTTACTGACGTGAGGCTTGGGCAGGACGATTGGGGGACCAAACTCAGGGTTGGAATAGCACTGTCACTTTTGGTCGGTGGGAAGGTGAGATGCCTGTGCCGCCTGGTAGATTTCTCGTGCTTATTGAATTTATTAGGTTCTCAACGTTCAAGTACCATTCTATTTCAAAAGCATAGTGGACTCGATGAACGTTGACTTTGCCGCCATAGGTGGCACAGCGTGGACAGTTGGAGGCTCCATGATCATAGCATGTACATCTGAACTGACGTCGCCAATGTCAACTTTGATCTGACTAACTTGATATATAGATGGTGTAACTAGGATAGGCGCAACGGCGTTTCAAGAACTTCGAAATGCCGTTTTTGCCAGCGTGGCGCAGAAGGCTATCAGGAAAGTTGCCCGGAATGTATTCGACCACCTACTAAGGCTGGACTTGAACTTCCACCTGAGCAGGCAAACTGGTGGCCTTACTAGAGCTATCGACAGAGGTACCAAGGGCATCAGTTTCTTGCTGACATCTATGGTGTTTCATCTCTTTCCCACTGCGTTGGAGATATCGCTTGTCTGCGGTATTTTGGTATGTTCATAACTCTATCATAGATAAAACACTCCTGAACCGAGCTTACCGAAGAATAGACGTACAATTATGGCCCAAAATTTGCTGCTATAACTGCAGTAACAATGCTGGCTTATACAGCGTTTACAATCTTGACCACATCATGGCGAACCAAATTTCGAAAGCAGGCGAATGCAGCGGACAATCAGGGTGCGACTGTCGCCGTTGACTCCTTGATCAACTACGAAGCCGTAAAGTACTTCAACAACGAGAAGTTCGAAGTTGGCAGATACGATAAAGCTCTAAAAGGATACGAGGATGCTTCTATCAAGGTTACAACGTCTCTAGCTTTCCTCAACGCTGGCCAGAATGTTATCTTCTCGTCTGCTCTGGCGGGGATGATGTACCTGGCAGCCAACGGGGTGGCGACTGGTCAATTGACTGTAGGCGACCTTGTGATGGTCAACCAGCTCGTCTTTCAATTATCAGTTCCCCTGAACTTCCTGGGATCTGTGTACCGGGAGCTTAGACAGTCGTTGCTCGATATGGAGACGTTATTTAATCTCCAAAAAGTCAACATCAATGTCAGGGAAGTTGCCCACCCTCGGCCCCTGCAGCTCACTCGTGGGGGTGAAATAAGATTTGAAAATGTTACGTTTGGATATCATCCGGATCGTACCGTGCTTAGGAACGTGAGCTTCACAATACCAGCGGGCAAGAAGTTCGCCATTGTTGGTCCTAGTGGCTGCGGAAAATCGACGATTTTACGACTCCTCTTCCGATTCTACGACGTACAAGAGGGACGAGTATTGATTGATGGACAGGACATTCGGGAGTTAAGCTTGGACAATCTTCGACGGTCGATTGGAGTGGTGCCGCAGGATACACCTTTATTCAACAACACAATCGAGCATAACCTTCGATATGGTAGGATCGACGCGACTGCAGATGAAGTCAGGAAGGCGGCTCAAAGGGCGCATATCCATGAACTGATCGAGCGACTGCCTAACGGGTACCAAACGCCCGTGGGAGAACGTGGTATGATGATATCTGGTGGTGAGAAACAGCGGCTGGCCGTGGCTCGACTTATACTCAAAGATCCGCCTCTGCTTTTCTTCGACGAAGCCGTAAGTGACTTACTTCTCTCCCAGCTAAACTCCACCGATGATATGTTGTTTGGCTGACATCGTTTCAATATATAGACTTCGGCCTTAGATACGTATACGGAGCAAGCACTACTTCAAAACATCAACAGCATCCTAAAGGATAAAAAGCGAACAAGCGTCTTCGTCGCCCATCGGCTGCGTACAATATATGACAGCGACCAGATTCTGGTTCTTAAGGATGGCAGCGTGGCGGAGAGTGGCACCCATACAGAGCTTGTAGCACATGAGGGCGGAGTGTATTCAGAATTGTGGAATGGTAAGTTTTCTAGTCGCGTTAATCATCGGCATCTTTATTGAACTTAGTTTCCTAACTTTGGTTTGCTATCACAGCGCAAGAGCGTTCCCTGGCACAGGACACCGACCTGGAGCGGAATATTGAGTTAGAGGAAGAATCAGAGGCTGCTGTGGAAGAGCAATCTCTTGCTGGAAAGAAGGAAGAGGACAAATCTTCGACTTGATTCCCCTGGGCGCTGCGACGAACGCAGTTCAACAACCTTTTGTGAGGTGCATCCTCGGATATTATACTACGAAACTGTCTACTGTATATATGAACATTTCGGCACATTTCGCACACATGTCTATAAACCTTTTTCGCATATCAAAACACACCAATACAAGCAGGACTCATTCTTGATTAGAGTTCTCGTGTGGGCTCTAACCCGATGATCGCGGCATTTTTGATGCTCAAGACACCAGTTACGTGTAAGTTGGGGAAAGACGGACAGATTCTCAGTTTCGACACAGCCAGGTAGCTGGGATACCCAGATCTCACGCCCAGTTTTCGCAAAGCATCACCAGCCCCCCTCGAGGAGGACATTTCGCTGTCTCTTCCTCCACAGTAGATGGCGCTAGGGTTTAGCTGGGGGCGAGGGGCATACGGGCGTTCCAGAGTGTTTCTAGCCCCAGAAACCCAAGAACCCTCGCTGTCTTCCGGACACAGCAGCATCAGCATAATCAGTCGTAGGAGTAGCAATTGACAGCTATAAGAGAAACCGATACTCTCTGTTACTTAGGAGGCCAAATGCTCGGGTAATTCTTCCGGCCATTTCAACGTCATTCCCGCAAGAAAGAGCTGTTTTCTGGTTCTCTTCTCTGCGAGCCGTCGGGTTGTTTCTCCACCTGAACCGTTGCGGCAATATCGGTTTATAATTAGTCTATGGATAGGGGAGAGAGGCTTTTCCTCTCCTCTCTCGACGGTTATCGCAGCCATCTTCTTAATTGCGCACATATCGCCTAGCCATTCTTCTTCTCCTTCTTGTCACTCCTTCGAACCCTTTTTTAAGTCGCTTTATGGTTATTTTTGTTCAAGACATCAGTGTCGCCTTTTTGGAACGATTCGTCTAAGACATCTTGCTCACGGAACAGGTATGCATGTCTCCTCTACCTGCTCGTGCGCGACGTCGCTCGGTCTTGGTGAAATGATTCAGTGTAATTGACTGAGCGACTTTACAGGGTTTTGCTATTCCTTCGCACCGCATTGCTGTTCTCCTTTTCACGTAACGACCTTCGACAGTCAACAACCACGTACCCACGAGAAGGGATATATCGCGCAAAGTTATCAGGCGAAGAAGTGCCGAGAATCAATTGTGCTCCTTATATAGCGAGTATCCGATTTGTAACGCTGCTTGGGCACAATTCAGCGTTTCCGGTATAGGATCGCATTTACATCGCATATAACATCGGCCTCGAACTTCTCGCGGCTCCATGCACACAAAGTACGGAAGTTTGACAATGGGTTTCATCGATAAACTACAGTCCAGTACGTTCAGCACTCAATCCCTTTCATAGCCAACTCTTCCCTCATCAACTGCGGCTTTCTCCGTTCTCTAACATGCACTCCAGAACTCGAACTCTACCGCCTCGAGCAGCGGTACGCCAAGCGCAAGCACCGCACTACGTTCACAACAGGCGCTCAGTACGTAGACGGCGAATACGTATACGCAAACGGACCTATGGGATCTGCCTCGTCACCTACGAACTCATCTGCTACGGTATCAAAGCACTCCACTGGATCCTGGAGACCAAAGAGGCGATAGGATAGCATATCTGAATTTAATGAAGCTCGATGATATACGGTATATCTTGAATATTTGGATGGGAAAAGGAGAGAAAAGGGAGATGTGGTGCGCTCTGAGGGGGTGCATGTTATGAAATTCTCGCCGAACAATGCCTCTTGGGTCCCGCTTCCATTTGCTGCCCTAGTATCTACGTTATATGCCCTAACTCTTCGTTTCGCGATTTCCCACACGACCTACTCCTCCGTGACGGTGCTCTTATCGCCTGTTTGATGTTGTTCTAGTCACTTCATATACGGCTGTTCTTTTATCGCCCCATTGTCGATCTTTCTATGATTTCTTTCCCCGTTTGTATGCCTTGCTTAATTCTCTGGGTTTCTTGATATAGAAGACAGTCGCCCCAATTCGGATGTACATACTTCGTTCACTACTTACGCCCCCTTTCCTATGCTTACGTGTGTATAGGAGGGGATTTTGGGAGGAATTTTTTTGGCTTGCTTAGGTTTACCTTACATATATAGAATCAGGTCCTAGTCAATAAAATATTGACATTTGAGACAGTTGACGTTCCATGGTTGAACCACAAGGATAATATCAACAGCCTTTTGCACCCATTTGTAAGTGAAGGCCGAAACGGCCTTAGATTCCTCAGGCTCAGGTATCTACATATATAGCTATGATACGTCGACTTGCAGACGAATTTGAAACTCAGATCCGTAAAGTTGGCTGAAAAGCTGGTACCCCTAGAAACAATATACATGGTACCAAATTTCTGTATCAAACGTACATTCGCCTGCTTTGTCAAGTAGAATAGAAAGAAAATATAATCCAGTATAGATATCCGCTGAACTAAACGAGAATGCATGCTAATAAGCACCAGATAACGGAAAGAAATTGTTAAATATAATCCGAAGAAGAAAGCGCGGGAAACGTATGTTCGTTAGCGTTTCGACCTTCTCTGTGCAATTCCACTCGTCAACCTGCTAAAATTCCCCAGGCTGGATCTAGCTTTATGAGCAGAGGAACCCTTCTGGCCTTGTCCAGGTCCACTAGCGCCAGATGCGCCTTCACCAGGAATTGAAGCACTCCGAATCACACCACCTCCTACGCCCTCACCTCCAACGCGCGGAAGTGATGACGACTTATCCCTTCCCCCACCTTGGTCCATCCCCGCCGCAGCAGCTACAGCAGCAGCAATCGATGGATGCGGCATACCGCTCGCGTCGGAATCAAGATGGCGGTTGGGTGAGCGGCCTGAGCGTCGGGATTTCTCTTGCACGTTTTTAAATTTGTCGAGGAGCTCGACCCATTTTATTGAGCTGTCTTCTCGTTTTAGACGGTTCGAGGAACGTTCAAAGGAGGATGTTGAAGACGAGGCGTTTCTGTGATGTTTTGAGCGCAACGTAAGCTGTTTTGAATAATAATAAAAAAGGACCTGGAGATTTGTGATATACTTACCCTCGAGCGGCAGGATGTAATAAGCCGATGTTGCTCACACTATTCAATCGATTTTTGAGAGCGGCAAAAGCGGAGCTTTGCGGGAGGAGCATGAGGACCCCGTAAAGACATTTGTAGAGATATGGATATCTTTCGGGCTCGAGGAGTTGTAAGCGAAGATCTATTAACGACAGTTAGCACCCGGGTTTCTCAAAACAAAGAGCTATCTGCAGACCCACATGTGAAGACAGGAGACTCTAGTAGCTGGACGAGTTTATCAATTTGAATTAGCATGTTCACAGTCATCTCTAGCTCCGCGCTGTAAAGAGAGACTGTTAGTTTTATTATTTGCGCAGAAAACTCATCAAATCACGTACAATATTTGCAGCAGATTATAGGCCTGCTCATACGCCTGGGCAAGCAGACAGAGCGAGAAAGTCGCCACGGCATTATGGCACCATGATCTAAAAAGCGACATGAAAAAAGTTTGCCCATCCTAAATCCCACTTAGTAAGGGCCGAACTATTTAAGACTTGGGTGGACGTACTTTTGTCTCCAGGTTCCTCAGTCTCTTCCTGAGATCCGCTAGTTCGGGAGCTGTGATAAGGTTGTTGTTAAGATTTTGCACCATGATACTAGCGAACTCGATATCCTACAAAATGAAATTAGCTGTATAGCATTAACAGGTGCGAAGAATCTACCTACATCCTCTTTCTCGAGGCAGTCCGCCAGTGTCCTGTAAATGCGCTCTGGGCTGAGATTGACACAAAGTTGCCGTATAATAAGGTTCCCTCGAATCTCAAGAAGTTTTCGATCTGTTGAGAACAGTTCAAGCAGATTTACCATAAAGGATTTGAAATAACTATCCTCAGTATTTCTTGAGATTTGGGACAGAAGTTGGAGATCGCGCGTGACGACCGCCTCAGCTGGATCCGACAGCGTTTTAAGAAGAGCTGGAAAGGTCCCGTCATGGAAAGCCAATACTTTTCGGGGCGCTTTCCGGTGAAGCATGATTAGCCATGCTAAAGCTGCGACCCTCGTTGCCTCGTTTTCATTGAGGAATTGGAGGGTCAGAGCATTTACTGACGCTGCATAATCAAGGTCGGATGACGGTACAGGTGTCGCAACAGCGGTGCTGCGAGGAGTGAGATCCGTTCTCGACTCTGGTCTAGAAATGTCCGGCCTCTTAGCGTGTGTTTCTACCGCAGCAGTTGGTGTAGATGTGCTTTGCCTTCCAGTCGGAGTGGTCGACCTAAGCTCGGCCCCTTCCTTGGTAGTCGTGGGAGCTTTGGAGGGAGGACCTAGTCGAGTATCATCTGGCAGTACGTCGTCGGAGAGAGTCATGATGTATTGCATAAGTGAGTTATTGACACGTTTTGCTGCTTCCCTGACTTGATCTGATCCACTGGATAAGGCTGGAAGTACTTTGGAAAGAAGGCGCGGAACGAATTGAAGTATGTCTTCAGGGCTGATTTCAAAGAAGTCGTCAATCCATCGCAGAGCTGTCAACTGTATTTCCTCCACTGTAATATTGTAAGCAGGTATTTAATCTTAGAGGTAAGACCGGATCACCTACCATACGCCGTATCTACAAACCCGACCAATATCTCCAGTATCTTGGAGTGGTCGACGTCCACATCTTGCCCGGGGACCCAGTCATCATAAACATGAGCTTCATGATCCTCGTTAACAGTGCCAGAGTCTGAATCAACAATGGCATTATCACTGACCGCCTGGTCTGCTTCTAATTCAGAGCCCACACTGACGCTGTCACTCCTGATAGATCGTTTCGTATGCGCGCTTCCCTGGTCACGACGACTCTCTGCTATGCCCTTCTTTATCCTGGCAATTTTCTTGATCTCGCTTAAGAACCTCTCCAAGACTCCTTGCGTAGCTGTATGGACATCCTGATTTTGGTCACTAAGGAATTGAATTAAGCCTCCCAGAAATGCCGGCAGGTAGTGTACAAGTTCCAAGTCCGGTATGGTATCCAGCAGGGTAAGCCATGAAACCAGGAAAACGCGTGTGAAAGGGCTGATGACATGTATCCGCTCCTGGAGGAGAGGTATAAACCTAGCAAGCGAAAATGCCGTCGGAAGATCTGTCATCGAAGCGTTGTCCGCTTCTTCGGCACCTTCTTGCTGTTTCTTAGAAATCTGCAGGATAGATACGTAAGATGCTGCGGATTCGGCGACAATATCTTTCACTAATCGGTCGAGAAGTTCGGCGCCGTTTTTGACCGAGAGCTCAGAGTCCGAAGCAAGCTGGAATATAAACATAGGTGAGTGGGGGACTTAGAAATACACCAAGGCAGGGCCAGCTTACCCTACACAGATCGTCGAATATGTCGTTGAAGAACAGTAGTATTTCACCCTTAGCCACTTTGGCTATGTTGTACATGCTCTCGCATGCGTAATATCGTACCCGGGCATCCTGATCCGTAAAACAAGCCAGCACCGGCGGGACGATCTCGTGGAGATACGGAGCAACTTCTTCCTAAATTCCTAGCTCAGTTTATATGCCATAGACCTATCACGAGCTCACAACTCACGGAACCTAGTGCTATCGACGCCGCCGCGAGCCCTATCAAACCTCCGTTCCGAGCGTGGGGTTGATGGACGGCGTATGCATATTCGTGACAAAGTTGCTCGACAATGAGCTTTATCTTCGTATGTTCTCCTTTTGCGACGGCTTCCCGGATAATCTTCTCGAGTCTGGTTGAGGGAACTTAGGACCTCGTAAGTTTGAAGGTTGAGGTGAGGGACAACTGCTTACTCTAAAGCGCCCTGTTTCCGCTTGTCGTATAGCTTGTCATTCAATAGCCGCTGGACGGAGGGATCCATGGCTGGCATTGCCATGTTGTGTATGGTCGTCGTTCAAGCGGGCGAGGCGTAAATCATGATGTCAAAAGCCGCATAGATCAATGGAGCTACCTGGGTCAAGTCGCGGTGGTTTCGAACATTCACGCCATGTCGAGAACTATAACAGAGATCGAGAACCGCAAACTTTAAAGCAATTTTTCTGATCGAGTCCTTGCAAGCACATAGAGGTCACCCGGAGAATGCAGCAAGAGCAAGGTCATGTATACTGCCGTATACAGATGCTCCCACCGCCCTGGAGACCCGTGACGTATGCGGGCACAAGCCACAACCAGAATGAATGCGGAGTTGCTTGAATCAGGAACAATAACTACAGGCCGATAATAGAGATTCGTTATTAAGTCTTTTGCTATGCTATCCTATGATGCTTGAAATATGGACTGTCTACAGTATGCTTTGCAGAAATACCAACGCCTCGGTTTATGAATGCGCCAATATCGTGCCTCAATGGCTAATGTATTGAAAGACCGCGCTCACATCACGCTCCCCTGCCTCCTGTCTCAATAACAGATCTTGAATCCTGCCAAAAAGGCCCTTCTCTCCGTCGTTGACGAAATGATTCCATGAACTCGTGTCTCCGTACAGCATCGCCGGCGCCTTCATAAACTGCGTGCCATCGGGTCGGCATCGCTTGCATTGGTAAGTATCGTGAGTATCGCTCCTAGTTCCCGGCTTGAACTGGAAAAGCTCGCGAAGCGACTCTAAACTGAAATGACGCTCAACATCTTCCGCCGAGTCAACGATGCAAGTGGAGAGGGATTGCTTGTGAGACTGTCGCTGGAGAATTTTCTCCTCGATGGTTCCCGTGGCAATGAACCGATATACAAAGCAATCTTTCTTCTGCCCATCACGCCAGACACGCGCAAGTGCTTGCTGGTCAGCAGCTGGGTTCCAGTCAGGGTCAAATAGTACCAGACGGTTGGCACCAATCAGGTTGATACCACATCCACCAGCTTTACTGCTGAGAAGGAAGACGAATTCCTCTCCTTCAGGGTTGTTGAATTTATCGACCAATTTCTGCCTTTTCTTCGTATTCAGAGTACCGTCCAACCTCAGGCAGGGGTAAGCCCGGGAGCGGCAAAGCTTCTCAAAAACGTCCAAGGTCTGCGTGTAGTTACTAATCAAAACAATTTTGTCGTTTGTATCTTGCCGGATCCGTGCAAGCATCCGGTCCAAAACCATCATCTTCCCGGAATACCAAGATTTTACCTCACGGTCACGGCCGCGTGAGTCCGGCGGTACGTAGTCGTCGGGAAAGTACTCTTCACAGCCGGGGAGGTCCAAAGGCAGATTAAGGAGATCTGGATGGTTGCATAGTTTCTTCAAAAGCCCAATGGCTTTCAGAGGTTGGCTTCCTTTGCCGCGAAGCAGACTTTTAATATCCGGACTTTGAATGAAATGGTTATACAAGTCAAGCTGAAACTGAGATAGATTGCAAAAGACCACGTGCTCATATTTTATGGGTAGGTATTTGGAGAGGATGTCGTTCGAACGGCGAATAATGAACTTGTTGACTACGGCCAGCAGTTCTGCAACACGTTCGTCGCCTTTCTTTCGGTCCTCCTCTGTTCCCGCTGCATCGCGGCCTCGGAGAATTGGGATTTCAAACTTCTTGTGAAACTCGCTCCTAGTTCCGAGGATATTAGGATTGGCGAAGTTCAAGAGGGAGAAATATTCCGACAAATCGTTCTGGATCGGTGTTCCAGAAAGAATAACACGTCGATCCACGTTCAGTCCGTCTAGTGCGGTAGAGGTCAAACTGTCGCCGTTCTTCAACCGGTGTCCTTCGTCACATAGAAGAAGTCCAATAGGAGTATCTTTCAACTCATCCACATACAATCTCAGCGTCTCATACGATACGATGAGCACTGGCCGCACAACCGCTCTTCCAGAAGCGACTGCCCATTGTCTGAGCTGGGATATAAGCTCAGCCTTGGTGGCCTTTCCGTCAACGACAAATGGCGTGATTGCGTCTGGACCCAACCATTTCACTAATCCTGTCAGTAATAGGGACTTGAAATTCAAACATTTGATGGCATACCCAGTTCGTTCGCCCAATTTGTTACGAGGGTAGAGGGGCACGCAATCACGCACTTCTGGATAGTAGTTTTACCTGCCTCAGGAGATTGCTTGAGAAGCGTCCACAGGAGTGTAATACATTGGAGCTAGGTTCATTAGCAATGTCTCCATGAGCACAAAATGTTTCAACGTACTGTTTTTCCAAGCCCCATTTCATCAGCCATGATACATCCTTTTGCCTCTGGATGGATAAGGCCAGTCGTGCAACGATAAAGGAACTATATATAGTCAGCCTCTCTACCTCAACAGAGTATGCCATGCAACTTTACCTTCACGCCCTCGACTTGATGCGGACGTAAAATCTTAGCCAGCTTTGGGTCAATGACCACTGGGATCTTGGGTCTAGGCTGCACCTCCTTCTTGATGCCTAATATATCTGCAAGACTCTTATGGACCAGCGGAACATCCAACTTTCGTGGCTCCTCGTTCGGTTTCGCTTCAATATCGCATTTGGGCTCTGGCTTATCATCAACCGTAGGATCGTAAAGAACAATAGCAAACTCTCCGCTTGGGTCATGCAAGGGCTTCACTATAAACGAAGCTCCCGTTCGCATGCCCAACACAGGCGCTGGGCGGTTGGCGTCATAGTTGCCAGAGGTTTTGTTTATCAACGGCACTGAAAAGCGTTGCTTAAACATCATTTCCTTATCCTTTACCTTAAATGCAGGGAATCGATTTGCATCCCGGTTCGCGAGGGCCAGCCGTTCCTCATTCGTCCATGGTTTGCTCCCATCCTCGGTACTCTCGTCAGCTCCCGCATAGTTAACTTTACGGCGTTTCCGGGAAGGCTTATCGGAGGCTCGTGTATGAAGCGCTGAGCCCGGGCATTTGAAGGGTTTAAAGAGCTGGACTGGGGATTCCGTTGAGCCACCTGTTAAAAGTGATGCTTTTGTGGCGCCTTCACCGGTAGACTTCCGTGGTCGATGCCTATCGAATTCAAATCAGCAACATGTATCAAATATCATCTCAAGAGGTGTGTGTGTCTCATACATCTGACCCCCAGATTAAGATACCAACCCCACGCTGTCACCCAGATGCTCCCTGTCTCGATGGTCGTCTCCCTGTCGCGTGTGATGTTTGGTCGACGCGTCTCCCGCCAAGAACAACCACCAAATGCTCGCGGTGTCACATGACCAATCCCTCGGCTGCAACTTGTGAGGGGAACAAGAAGAGAGAAAGAGGGAAATAATTACGCTCAATTCCTTCGTTGGAGGCTAGGCTCATGTCCACTGATTTCTGGGCCGGCTACCTCAGCGGAGCCATTGGCATCGTAATTGGAAATCCATTGGACTTGCTGAAGACTCGTCTCCAAGCTGGACAATGGGCGCTCTCCGATAGATTCCCGCAGGCCTTCAGGAATCAGTTCGATACAGCAACTTCCCTTATTCGAGGTTGGCTTACCACCTTTTCACATATTCGCATTTGCTCATATATTTGTCTTACAGGAGCCGCAGCCCCAATATCGGGATATGGTGCCCTCAATGCTATCCTTTTCGTGGCCTACAACCGGACCCTGTTATCATTGACCCCGCCATCAGTGACTGATCCAACAAATCCGGTGGGAGTACCATTGTCAAAGATATGGCTCGCAGGAGCAGCCGGTGGTCTTGCAAGCTGGACTATATCTTCTCCGACCGAGCTTGTCAAGTGCAGGGCCCAGCTAAGCTCCCATGCGTCTGTGTCATCATGGACTGTTACACAACATATTCTTCAGACGCACGGCTTCAAAGGCCTTTATTTCGGCGGGGGAGTTACTAGTATCCGAGATTCAGTTGGATACGGCTTTTAGTATGATGCTGCGCCCTGAAGTTGGATTCTGCAGTTGGATTTATGCGAATTCATTTCTAATGCGGACTTTCCTTTAGCTTCTGGTCGTATGAACTGTGTAAACGGTTTATGACTACTCAGAATGAGACATCCAGTCGCGAGGCTATGAAAATACTACTTTGTGGTGGAATTGCCGGTATCGTCACCTGGGCCTCTGTATTTCCGCTTGATGTTATCAAAACCAGGCTTCAAGCCCAGGGATCTACCAGGGTATCACCGGATACACGAAGATTATTGGATCCTGCACCGTCTGGAAGTCGTATCTTAAGTACTATACAAATAACCAAGGAAGCATATAGATCAGAGGGCCTGCGCGTCTTTTACCGAGGCCTTGGAATATGCAGTGTTCGCGCATTTATCGTGAACGCCGTACAGGTGAGAATTGATATTCATGATTCCTTGAAATGTTGAAATGTTAGCTTACTTGGATGTAGTGGGCTACATATGAATGGATCATGAAGGCGTTGAATAAACCTGCTGGTATTAACGCCAAATATTTGCAAGAATAAGTTGGAGTCTGGTTCTCGAAACCGTGTATATATAGATAGCCGCACATAAAAGTTCTAGTCATAGAAATGTTAGATCATCAGACCGTTCTATCATACCAACGCCTCATAATCGCATATCTGTAGACAACCTCGTTGAAGACGCCTTTCAACACGACGAACCCTCGTCCTCGGTGGGAGTCCTCCGCTCCAGAACGCGAGTATCGCAGACACCCATTTGGGCCATTTTTTAGAGGATCCTCCCCACCCTATCATACCTCCTCGGTTCGTACACAACCGCATGCCGTCCGAGATGAGAAAATGCCCTAGCTCGTCCTGGTAGAAAAGCTGGTGACTTCTGAAACCGCCTCGATCGCTTCTATACATGCGTTCTATGGTCGAACGCAAGATTACCGATGCATACCTGTCGTTTTCCATTCTTCAGACCTGGTCAGATTCGGTGACATCCATCGAAGGCTCTGCTCGCGTGCCATTATCCGTCGTCAAACCAATGGCTGCCTCAGCAATTTTCTGTGAATGCGGTTCTTCCTTCAATAAACGGACCCTACAGACAGAGGTCAGTCAGCATCGATATTTTTCTTATTCATCGGGCGTAACATTGGTTTTAACTCACCTCCGCTTATGGTTCTTCCCCTTTCGATGAGCGGTCAAGTTATGCTCGCTCTCGAACCATTTCGCACACTCCACGCAATAATATTGGCCTAGGCCAGGAAGATCTTCGGCTGCTTTCGTGGCTTTGTATTGCGACAGATGCTTCGATGAGTCTAAATCCGCACGGACTTGGTCGTAGTCTCTGTTCCAAGGGTCTTGCGGTCAGGAAATAGAGCTAATGTTTCTCCATGAGAATGCGCTTACCTGGTTTTCCGCTTAGTTTTTGTGCGCCTGATGGCTCCCATGGTGTATAGCTTTTCCGACAGTTCGAAAGTGCTCAAATTAAAGAAATTCGCCCTTCTAGTCAGTTATTGAAGATCATCTCAAGAGAAATTGTTGTGCCCCGGATCATGTGATGATAACCGGATCAAAGCTTTTCCTTGGGCAAAAACGGCCCTGGGATCTCCGTACGAGTAACCTCCGTGCGTGCATGACGCCGTCGCTGCTCACAACAAGGGAGTTAATATATCTTCAACGAGCCGAGACAGAAGAGCAACGTGGTCTGAACAGTATGCTTTTACAAGGCCCTATGGTGGAAATTACAGGCACGCAGCAGAAAATCTCATCGTTACACAGAAACCTCGGGAGGCCGTGCTTTCAATCAGCGATATTTACAATCTCAATTGCAGTTGCTGCAGATTGTATAGAAATGCAATCTGTTTTCACTTATTATTGTTGATAGTTGCGGCAACAGAAAAAGTCGTACCCGAATGAGAGGCGTTTCAAGCGAAACATCTGGGAGAATTGGCCCAGCCTAGGGCCAGCCACAAGTCTCTCAATCCTATTCCTTGTCCATATCCTTGTTCAGAATTCAACACTTTGTTTCGAGGGTATCATCGCACCATGTATAATAATTACTATTCAAGCCACTGTTTAGACATTGTTCGTTCAACCCTTTTTATTTTTCTGAGAAATACCCGCTGGTCTGATCATCCCCTGGCGGAGCGAGCTGGGTGTTTAGCAGTACAATGCATCCGAGAAATCGAAGCTTGAATGTTAACGGAAAGATTCTCAATTGGCCGTGAACCTTGTCCAAGCCAAGAGGTACCTCCTCCAGGACCCCTGCCATCTCCACAGTCGATACAGACCCATCATTTCCCCCCTCGTTAAGCCCTCCTGGAGACTACTGCAAGTCAAATGAATTGAGCATCCTTTATCTCCCTGCCGACCTTCTCCCCGGCCAGCCACATGTGCAGCCGCTCCACAGGAGGGCTCTCATACCAGAACAAGCCTTTTCAACAAGGTTCGCTTTTCGCTGTTATCCCTGAAACATAGACAGGAGAGGGAAGTTCAATCTAGAATAGTCAAAATGCATAGCTACTACTGCGGTAGCTTGACTGGGGTATTTGTTTCCAATTTCCCCATCTTCCGTCTCCCATGAGGATGATCGAGATAAATATCTGGCGGAGGCCTCCCTTGTGGAGCTTTGATACCACTCCAGTCTTTACAGATACTCTTTTCTCCGCAATGGGCGTCCTTTGTCGATTAGCCGTCGCTCATCTGGGCTTCGGCCTTTTCGCGGTGGCTTCTCCCCTCGCCGAAAGTACGGATCCCGGAACTAATGGGCCTCCGCAGGCAGGTAACTATAACTGTAAATGTTATGAGGGCGAGAAGTGCTGGCCATCCCAGTCATCCTGGGATTCGCTGAACTCCACTGTTGATGGCTTGCTGTACAAGGTCATTCCTGATCCTGCAGTGTGTTATAATGAGTTTGAAGGGACGCAAACCTACGACAAGGCCGCGTGTGCTGAAGTCACTGAAAACTTTGCCAATGAACAATGGGAGTGAGTAAATTTTTGGTAGAACTTCAATTGAGGCATACGGGGTTTCCCAAGGCGGAATGTAGCTGACTGCTGGCTACGCAGAACGAACCAGCAGGTTTCCAGCCTTTGGATCTACTGGACCAACATGACTTGTCTTCCTACCGAAGATCCAACCGACTCATGCACCATCGGTTATGTACCAGATTATGTCATAATGGCAGAAACTGGAGATCATATTAAAGCGGGTATCGACTTTGCACGCGACAACAACCTTCGTCTGCTCATTCGCAACACTGGTCATGACTTTCTTGGTCGTTCTACTGGATACGGCGCGCTTGCTATCAATACACATAGCTTTAAGAATGTCGAGTTTGTGAAGAATTACGAGTCCGCGGACGGTGAGTATAAGGGTCGCGCTGTTAAGATCGGTGCCGGTGTCCAAGGGCGCGATCTTTATACAGCAGCAAATAAGCAAAACCCTCCACAGACTATTGTGGCGGGAGAGTGTCCGGTAAGCTTCTTGTGTGTTCGGATCAATCGCGGTATAACTTGCTAACCAAATTGGCTTTGTAGACTGTTGGCGTTGCTGGCGGTTATATTCAGGGTGGCGGCCATGGACCAATGGCTACATTGTACGGAATGGGTAAGGCATCAAATGTTACTTTTAGTCGTTATCATGAGATTGTACGCTAATCAGTGTTTGGGGCAGCCGGCGACCAAGCTCTGGAATTCGAAGTCATCACAGCCGACGGAGAATACAGAACAGCCAACGCCGTCGATAACCCAGATCTCTTTTGGGCTCTCAAGGGCGGCGGCCCGTCCACCTTCGCGGCGGTCTTGTCTGTCACCATCAAAACTTTCCATGATGTTCAGAATGCTGGCTTCATCTTGAACCTGAATCAGACGCACACGGCTGACCCAGAAGTGTTCTGGAAAGGTGTAGAGATCTTCCACAGCTTTTCGAACTGGTGGGTTGACCACGGCATGTTCGTCTACTTTGAGCTGATAACGGGTGGAATCCTACGCGTCCATCCAGCTGTGGCCCCTAATGTAAGTGCTAAACAGCTTGAGGAAATAGCGCAGCCGTTCCTGGATGCAATGGATGCTGCTAATATCCCTTATGACGTTACGTTTAAGGGCTTTAAGAGCTTTTATGATTTGTACATTGATATGTTTGAGGATGAGGCTGCCGGTGGCAGCGCCCTTGTCGGTGGTCGTATATTCTCCACGAAAGATATCACAGAACATAACGCGGAGATTGTTCAGGGGTACCGGACCGGCTTTGAAGGTGAATACGGCTCGAGCATGTTCTACATCGGCCATGTCGTTGGGCCTGGTCACGGTAATCCAGTGGTTGACAACGCTGTATGTCTGATCTCTCCAAAATTCACCGTTCTGCGTACCCATCAAACTATTACATTACTAATGGCACATTCAGATCCATCCTACTTGGCGTGAAGCGTCTACCTTCGTCATCACGTCGCTTACTGTTCCGACGAACGCTTCCCTCGCTGAGAAAGATAGCTGTCAAGATTACTTAACCAACTTTGTGGATGGTGCGCTGAGAGAAGCGTCTCCGAACGGAGCTTGCTACGTCAATGAGGTATGAATGAATGTTTGGCCAGGAAACTCACGTACACATGACTAACCCTACCCTTTCTTTTCGCAGGGCGATCTTGAGGAGCCTAACTGGCAAGAGGCATACTGGGGTTCCAACTATCCGCGCCTGAAGGAGCTAAAGGCGAAGTGGGATCCCAATGAAGTCTTCTATGCCCGAACCACTCCTGGAACCGAGGACTGGGAGGTGATTGACTACGGCACTCGTCTGTGCCAAAAGACGTAGAAAAGGGAATACAAGAGAAATACCATTACCATTCATGGTGTGTACATAGACATATCCCTTAACAAATACGTCGTGTGCGCATGCAGATGGATTAATGTTCATTCGTTTCCGGAAATTGCTCGGGGCAACAGTCAGGCATCTATGACGTGCGGCTGTCTACCTCGGCTGATGCGGCCTGACCCAACCATCTGTGCGAAACAAAACAACCGCAGGAAAACATTTGCCCTGATTGCACAGAAGTAATCGAGGAAATGCGTAAAAGTAAAACACATCCATCTAGCCTTACCTCGTTACACTTTCAATGATAAACATCCCTATGTCAGTGGCTGGCGGCGTATGACGTTCCAAGTGGCAGGGCAGAAAACCGTGTAATACACGAGCGATGATTGGCAGCAGGAATTCCACGCACGGAAACAAGCCGAGCAGCCAGTGACGGCGCAGGGATTTGCACTCAGCGCGCGGTCTGCAGGCCAGGAAGAATTTTCTGCGCGAGAAAAGGAAGTGGTGTCTCCGGCGAATCATGGCCCGCAATAGTAAGATGCTCCATTTAGTCGTCGAGTGTGTCCGCACATGTTGCTCTGCTGCTGTGACGCTGCGATGAAGCCCTCCCGATCTCGTATGGCGCTGTACCCGCCCGTATATGTTTCGTGTGTTACGTGGTGGAAACAGTCCCGTCTCTCCGAGAGGCCGCGCATTGCTACCGCAGTCCGTAATATTACGTCCAGACCGTATCCGTAATACCGCGTCCGCGCACTAGTCTGTTTACGGCCTGTCCCGAAGTCGCCCAAGCTTGCTTTCCTCTTTATCTTCTCTTCCTGTCTTCCTCCTCCATCCTCACTCCTTTCTCATCGTCTCATTCTCCACTCCAACTCCTCTTCTTGACGGCTGTTGGGACAGTCTGCTCTTGACGTTGGATGTGCCTCATTTTGCCGTTGCAAGTCGCATGTGTCTGTGCTTAAAGAGCCTGTCATCATGATCTCGACTAGGCTCGCCCGCGTGGGTGCTCTGGTATGTCTCTCTGCGCACTCCAGTTCAGCCATCAGCTGCTTTTCAGGTCTACATATGAGTATGAAGAACACTGGCTAACCCTGTAGTTTTGTTTAGGCATCCAAGTCCCGCGTTGTAGGTCCTTCCCATGCTACAAAGCCCTTCCGCTATGCCCCGCCTTGGCGACTATTCTATAACATCGGATTAAATAGCTGATGTCTCGATTGTTTCTAGCTTATGGGAACACGGAGCTTGGCCACTGTCAGCGATGCTCCCCTCGACAAGAAGGTCGAGATGACCAACTTTGAAAAGGTGAGTCGGAAGGAAAACACCGCATTTACCTCGGATACCGTCGGGAGTGCGGAACTCGAGCTGCATGGAATTGCAATTGCTGACCATTGGCGCTGCAGGGCAACTACATCAACTACAAGTACGTTTTCGATGCTTAGTGGCGAGCTTGCTGAACTTCGTCGAGCCAAATTTGCGGCTGTGAACGAGCTGCCGATCTGCTCCACCAAAGATATGGTTACTAACATGTTTTGAACCGTCTCCAGGAAGATGGCTGAGAACTTGAGCGTTGTTCGAAGCCGTCTCAACCGTCCGTTGACGTACGCAGAGAAGGTTCTCTACTCGCATCTTGACAACCCCCACGACCAAGAGATTGAGCGTGGAAAGTCGTACTTGAAGCTGCGTCCCGACCGGGTTGCTTGCCAGGATGCCACAGCCCAAATGGCTATTTTGCAGTTCATGTCTGCTGGTATGCCCTCCGTGGCTACGCCTACGACCGTCCACTGCGACCACTTAATTGAGGCCCAGGTTGGCGGTGATAAGGATCTTGCTCGTGCCACCGAGATTAACAAGGAGGTTTACGACTTCCTTTCCTCCTCTTGCGCAAAGTACAACATTGGTTTCTGGAAGCCTGGATCTGGTATTATCCATCAGATCATCCTTGAAAACTACGCCTTCCCTGGTGGTCTCATGATCGGTTGTGACTCTCACACTCCTAACGCTGGTGGTCTGGGAATGGCCGCTATTGGTGTTGGTGGTGCTGATGCTGTCGATGTTATGGCTTCTCTTCCTTGGGAGTTGAAGGCTCCTAAGGTCATTGGTGTAAAACTCACTGGTGAGATGTCTGGATGGACTGCACCAAAGGGTGAGCTGATTCTTTAATCCACGTCTTGTCTGTAGATGATGCGTCGCTAACTATGGCATAGATATTATTCTTAAGGTTGCTGGTATCCTTACTGTGAAGGGTGGTACTGGTGCCATCATCGAATATCATGGTCCTGGTGTTAACTCTCTGTCCTGCACCGGTATGGGCACTATCTGTAACATGGGTGCTGAAATCGGTGCTACCACTTCTATGTTCCCATTCAACGACCGCATGTACGACTACCTGAAGGCGACCAACCGTAAGGACATTGGTGACTTTGCTCGTTCCTACGCTCCTTCTCTTCGGGAGGACGAGGGTGCCGAGTATGACCAGCTGATCGAGATTAACCTCTCGGAGCTCGAGCCTCACGTCAACGGACCCTTCACTCCCGACTTGGCCACGCCCATCTCCAAGCTCAAGGAGGCGGCCAAGACCAATGGCTGGCCCACAGAGCTTAAGGTTGGCTTGATTGGTTCCTGCACCAATTCGTCTTATGAGGATATGTCTCGTGCTGCTTCCATTGCTCAGGATGCTTTGGACCACGGTGTCAAGACCAAATCGATGTTCACCGTCACCCCCGGATCTGAGCAGATTCGCGCAACCATTGAGCGTGACGGTCAGCTTAAGACACTTGAAGAATTTGGTGGTGTTATCCTTGCCAACGCCTGTGGTCCTTGCATTGGCCAGTGGGATCGCAAGGATGTGAAGAAAGGAGAGCCCAACACTATTGTATCTTCCTACAACCGTAACTTCACCGGTCGTAATGACGCTAACCCCGCCACCCACGCTTTCGTCACCTCTCCCGACCTCGTCGTTGCGCTCTCTTTGGCTGGAACTCTCAACTTCAACCCTCTCACTGATACCCTTAAGGACAAGGATGGCAAGGACTTCAAACTCTCGCCTCCAACTGGCGAGGGTCTTCCTGCTCGGGGATACGACCCCGGCCGTGACACCTACCAGGCTCCCCCCAAGGACCGTGAGTCTGTGAGCGTTGCTGTGTCGCCCACTAGCGACCGTCTCCAGATTCTTGAGCCCTTCAAGGCTTGGGATGGCAAAGACGCTGTCGGAATCCCAATTTTGATCAAGGCTCAGGGCAAGACCACTACTGACCACATCTCCAGTAAGTCATTGCTCCTTCGCATTGTTCAATGACATAATTAAAACTAACCTCGATATCTAGTGGCCGGTCCCTGGTTGAAATACCGTGGACATCTTGACAATATCTCGAACAACATGCTGATTGGTGCCGTCAATGCTGCTAACGGAGAGGCCAACAAGGTCAAGCACTTCAAAACCGGCGAGTTCGGTGCTGTGCCCGCCACTGCCCGTGACTACAAGGCCAACGGAATCAAGTGGGTTGTCATTGGTGACTGGAACTACGGCGAGGGAAGCTCCCGAGAGCACGCTGCCCTTGAGCCAAGACATCTTGGTGGTCTTGCCATCATCACCCGTTCCTTTGCCCGTATTGTATGTTACACCCTCAAAATATGCCAGATGCACAGTATCACAAACTAACGCCTTAACAGCACGAGACCAACTTGAAGAAGCAGGGTATGCTGCCTCTTACCTTCTCTGACCCCGCCGACTACGATAAGATCAAGCCTGAGGATACCGTCGATTTGCTTTGCACTGAGCTCGCTGTCGGCAAGCCCGTCACTCTCCGTGTCCACCCCGCTGACGGCAGCAAAACCTTCGATGTCAAGCTCTCCCACACTTTCAACGAATCGCAGCTCGAGTGGTTTAAGGATGGCAGCGCCCTTAACACCATGGCTAAGGTTCTTGCGTAAATTGATTAGTGCGTGTGTGTGGGAGGAAAGGCGCCTGTGGAGGGAACGGGGGAGGAGAAAAAAGGAATTATATACCCTGAGGTGGAAAAGCTATGAGACTGGGTTGGGTTGTCCATGTCTTGTCTCCGCTCCTATTAATGCCGTTGGTGCGCTGGAAAGCCCGTGTATTAGCTCGGAGGTGACCGCTGAATGCGGGGCTTTCCGATGAGATAGGTTTGGATGATCTTGGGCTAGAGGCTCTTCTTGACCTGTCATGAATATTCCTTTTCGAGTTGTCCCAGTTGTATTTGTCACGCCTTTCTGTGTTGTTTTTCTCTTGTTGGTTTTTAAACACGTTGAATATATTCTTACATGCATATGTCGGCAAACTTTGATCTGTGTTTTCGCCAGTTGTCCCATCTTGTTGCATGTTGCTTTGGGGGTTTCCTGGACGTTGTATGTATCCACTCATGCCTGCATAAACTGTACATTTATAGCATCAAAAATTATGTCCATTCCACTTGTTCACCTATTGTTTATTCTTATTTTTATTTTTTATTTTTTATTTTTATTTTATTTTATTTTTCTTTCTCATCATATGATTTTTGTACGTTGGTAGGGAGTTTTGAAGTTTATTTGTCAGTGTGCTTTAGCTAAAGCTCTAAACAAATGTAAGTAATTTTCAGCTACCTATTTACTAATAAGTTGCTAACTTATATATATACTTCTATCATAAACCCTAGCATGTACATCTTCTATATCGATAACACTAACCAATAATAAGTGGTGAGAATGAGTATAAAAAAACCAATCAAAAAATTCGCCAAAGCAGCGCCAAAACACAAATCCGCGACAATGAAAATTTAAGCTCCCCTTCCATACGGTTTGCTATCCCACGTATCATCGTGGACCAACTCAGGGTTATCCTCGATCCAAAGCGCTGATTTCTTCTGCGTCATTCGCTTCTTGCCATCATCGCCTCCGAAAAAACGATGGTCAGGGTCGAACTTGTATAAAATCGTGCCGCGTGCGGTAGTCTTCAGCTCTTCTGCGTCCCGGTCCAAACGGTTGTATACGACTTCCTTCCACTTGTTAATATCTTTGAGCCGGGGCACAATTTCTCCAACAGTTGTTTTAATTTCGACCCACTTCGGAAGATACTTCTTCTTCCATCTGTCGCCAGTCTCGCTCCAGGCATCCTTCTCAGGGTGCATGATGTAGGCTTTAGTCGTGTCATCATCGAAATAATGGGCGAATCTTGTCAGTGGCACTTGCTCAGGGTATCTAGCACCCTCTTCGTGAACGCCTTCCGTCAGCCCCTTGATGACTGTCTCCGTGAAGCACTTTCTTTCAGTTTTGTAGTGCTTTTTCCACGCCTGGTCTGGCACGAAGGAGATGCTTTCCCAGTAGTGGCTCATGTAGATGGCCTGTCGGCTGATAACCACCAGCACGGTGCAGCCAGACAGATGATTCGTGCCCATGCTGAAAGCCTGGTCACCAAGAGGCTCGAACAAGGAGGTACCCATGTCCTCGTACTGGATCTCACCGTCCCCAACGTCGACCTCCTTCCGCCAGATGATCCTCTTTGTTATATCCTTCTTCAGCTCTGTCTGGACAAACTTGTCCATCGCAGCCTTGCTATTGTCCTTTGGCAATGTCATCGTACGCCGCGTCAGCGTGGAATTACTAACATCCTCCCAGTGTTCTTCGAGTGACCTGGGCTCAATTTTGCTGAGGGTCAGCGGAGAGCATTTTGTGGATACATCGTCGTCGTCGTCGTCTTCTCGAGCCTTCAAATGCATAAGGCCGTCGACGTCGGCCACACCGTCCGAGACGGGCAGCTCCCTGACAACGACATGGCTATTGGGAGCTGGGAAAACAGTTAGCGGAAGGGTAAAAATAATAGGAATAGAACTGAACATACTGTCGAGCGTGGCCCCAACAAGGGAATGGAGGCCTGCGAGTACGGCAAGCGCAAGGGCAGTCTTCATGGCGGAGAGATTGAGAAGACTTAAGTTGTTTGTTCTGATGATGAAAATGTTTTGGCTGTGCGCATGGCGGCCTTCATATACAAATATCTAATGCATTATTTTTGTAGACGTATTTATTATTGGCGAGCTGATATCCTCCAGCCTAGCATCCAGCCAAGTGCCCAAGATAGTAAAAAATAGAATATATGGAAGCCTCTTTCAGCATGTGGCCCGAGCTGACGTGAGAGCTGGATACGAAATTACCTAATAAGCCAATGATTAGAATACGGCAATAATGATTATTTTTTTTTTCTAAATGATAGATATAAAAATAATCATGCAGGGCCAATGCAACCTACTTTAGTGACGGTCAAGCGAACAACTGACCGTAAATAGAAGCTTCATACTTTTCAACGTCATTATTCGTTGCAACCCTCCTTCCTCGCCCTTCGAAGAAATATCCATCATATCCACAATACTAAACTAGCGCCCAGCAAAGAAGAAATCACCGGCCAGAGCGGGGCCTGCGCCAATCCGATCTATACGAAGCGCTCGAGGATGCCACTTGGGAAAATGACCCAGAGACCGTGAGATTGGAGGATGGCGCCCAGATTACCGACCACGCGATCACGGGCGCTTGCCGCGGCCAGAACGTCGCTATCTTCCAGCACTTCCAGCTCCATGGTTGGGACATTGACTCAAAATCAAAGTCAGGATACACAGCTTTGCGGTACGTTCTACCTATTTTGACAGCATGTTCCTCCTCAATAACAAACTCCAAGCCTCGTGATCCCGAGTCTAGCCTGCCTAGGATGGTTTCTTCAGAATGGAGCCGACCCTAACCTTGCTGGGGGAAATGGGGCGACGCCATTGTCTACTGCTGCTGCGGGGGCAGGCTCAGTGGAAACACTGGAGCTGCTGATGGCCATGGAGCACGCTTGGATACCCTTGCTCCTGGCGTTCCCATGCGCGCTATGGTTCACAGTAAGGAAGCGGTGCCCATGCTACGATTTCTTCTAGATCGGGGTCCAGATGTCAACGCGGAGACACCGTATGACAGCATTCTACACACGCCGTACGCACTGGAAAGCTGAAATACGTCCAGCTCGTGCTGGAGCATGGGGCGGATCGCACAGTCAAGAGTTTTGATGGCCTCAGCCCAGCGGAGGAAGCAGCCGTATTAGGCAACAGTAAAATCGAAAAACTTTTATTCCTCTCGGCCTCGGAATGAACTCTTGAATTTTATTGGGCTGCCAAAGACAACCTTGTTCGAATATGGAAGACAGATAAAGCGCTAACTAAATTAAAGTTGACCCTAATAAACGCTCCAGGCTCGGTCAAGGTTATTTTTATTTTTAAAACGGCAACTTGGACGAAAAGTGCAGACCTGCCAACCCAAGAGAGACATGGGTCCACCTACATACAGTCCCAGTTACTATCTGCTGTCAGACTGCTCCTACCGCTCAATGTTCCTAATAATAACAATTATTTCTACAATTAACAACAATAACCAAAGGGATTCGGCCAAGCGGAGCTGAAGCCTATTTTTGTATCGGTCAGCTCATCAAGTCTATATGGGCACAATCTTACAGTGGTATTCTCGACGGCGGCCAAACAACTCGACTATGGATCGTATAGCTTGTCAGGTATACTCGCTTGTGATTATCGAAAGAAGACTGAGGGCTGTTGTAAAGGGAAGGATATATAAGGAAGGGTCTCATCCTGTCTGCAGCACCTCTTCGCCATTCAGCAAAACCATCACCTCTCACTTTTCAAAATGCATGCCAAAGCGTCACTCATCCCTCTGCTGGGCTTCTTTGCTCTTTCTGCTGCTGACCCGGTGACTTTCTCCGTGCCCAAGCTCTCCGACTATACCGCCACAGTATGTACCTCCTGTCTGCCACTAATTTACATACTAACTAAACTGCAGACAGATGTCCCCGTTCCTACAGGTGACACGCTAGAAATCTCTGGCAACGGTAAGGCGGACTATGGCGTGGATGTCGCACTGTCGGAAGAGATGCAGAAGCAAATATGGGCGTTAAAGGATAAGGAGTGTAAAGACATGAGCTCCGAGTGCTTCGTGAAGATCCGCAACATTGTCGATAACCAGGAAACAGAGCTACAAACGCGGTTCGCTCCTCTTGTTCCTCTTGCTGCGCTGGGTGCTCTCCTGGGCATCTTGATCCAGGGATGGTATTTGGAAAAGTCAGAGGAAAATTATAAGCCTGTCCATTTCTCTCCGCCAGTCTTGAGCACTGCTTCCGAAATGGCAACTGCCACTGAGATTGTCGTTATCCCTACAGAGGGTGCATCACCTATTACTATTACACCGTCGCCACAGCCGACAGCTACTGGGTATACCCTCCCCTGTGCTAGTGCTTATATATACCCGTGTAATGACTGACAGTTTCTAGGACTCAAACCGCCACTATCACCACCTACACCGCTGATGCCGACGGGCACAAGAAGGGCGACGTTAAGATTACGCTTCCAACAGGTCTTGCCAAGCAGCTGGACGAATACTTGGCCAAGGAACAAACTAGCCAATGCTTGGACGGTGAAGTGTTCAAAAACAAGAACAAGAGCCGACGACGGCAGAGCGGTCTTTCTGGGACCGTTTGCGGGACAGAGCTGACTTTAGCGAATGGGGCGATGGCAGGCGCCTTACTGCATGTTATGGGAACGCAAATCCCTCCTAGGATTAGAGGGGATGCCATCAGGGCGATGAACCAGGCTATCGCGTTCCTGCGAGACCATGCCGCTACTCTAAGGCTGTCCGCTGACCAACTGAATCGCGTCGCTGAGTTCCTGTACCCGCTTGTTTGGCTGAGGATGGTGCGAGGCGAGGCCCTTAAAGGTGATAACATTATCCCTGCCGATTCGGTAGACACCGACTCGGAGGACAAGTGCGAGGACGACAAGAAACACACGGCCACAAATTGCAATGTCGGATGCAGGGTCCAAGGTGCCCTGGTAAAGTGCTCCACCAAATGTGCGGAGACGGAAGCATGCACAAGCACAACGGGCAGCTTAACTACCACAACCATTGAGCCCTGGACGGCCATCAAGCCAATCTCGGCGGAGAAGACGGCTAAACCAGACCCAAAGTGTAGGCTCAACGAACCATCTGACTTCGGGGCTCAATACTTCACCGAAAAAATCTGGAAGGGGTTCTGTGACAAGGTCGGGAAGAAGGAGTTGGAGATGAAGGTCGACAAGGACGGAAAGGAGCTCGCCAAACGAATGCCGCCGCCAACAGGGGACAACGCCCAGTTTTACTTGAAGTTCAAACCTTCCAGTGACAGTGATGCCCCGGAGTGCGATCTAACGTGCGGAAAATCATTTGAATTGATGTCGACCGCATGCCAACTGCAGAATAACCTGTCCAAGGGCGGTTCTCTAGACGTTTCCTGCGGCACGTACTCGTACAGCCTCGACCGGCCTCCAAAAGAGGATCCCGATAAAGATAAGCTGAAATTGGGCGAGCGGACTTGCTTTGATTCGTTCACACATAATGACGTGCCGGATGACACTGAAGGTAAATACTGGAACAACCTCCTGGACAACTCATGCGGTTACTGGGGCGATGACGCGAAAGTCACCCCAGACAAGTGGTACAGCGCTCTCCCTAAAGGAGTACTCAATCATCCGATTATATATACTTCAGCAAAATGGGTCGACGGGTGTAAGCTGGAAGCCGGTAACTCCCAAAGCGTGCAACAACCATTGCCGGACGATGACAGCGTCACTTGCAGAACTATTATCAAAAGCAACTACTTGAAATGTAAGTTGACGTCCTTCTCAAATCAAAAGGAAACGAAGCGAGACTAACAAATTTGCAGGTACTACAAACGGTGGTGCTGGGGGCTATGTTGATGCCGGATGTGTGCGGTATACGTTTATGCCAAAGTTTCCTTCGGATGAAGATTTAGAGTGATCGATTCGCTTGGAGAGACGATTTAATAGGCTGTATATAGTTTTGCTGTTTTTCCTTAATGTAGCACTGCAGATTAGCAACATCATCATCCATATATAGAATGAATATTAGAAGTCGCCCACATGGAATTCCACGAGAAAACCGATACTCTCCAGAGTCTACCTCGGAACATCACAGCCGAGGGACAAAGCTGAGTCAACATGATAGCCGCAACAATGTGAAGAAGAGTGGTTATACGAGGCAGCAAACATTTCGGAATGTCCTTTAAGACTTATACACTTTTTTTTGGGTCGTCTGATAGAGCGTCTTTTGGTTGTCCAGATAGGTGAACCCTCCGTCCTCCCTTGTTCTTCCCCTTTCCACCCCTCTTCTTGGTGCCAGAATTGCGCAATAAGCAGAAATAATCTTACATTTGGTTATCTTTTCAATTATACCCTACTATTCAGCCATTGCTTAAAAAAACGCAAGTAATCGACTAAGCCTGCCGATTATTTCCCAGCCACTCTTTCTCTTTCCAGAAAGGCTCTCTCTATTCAACCCCTTTCCGCAGACCTCGAATAAGCCTTGTGCATCGTACCAAAAAGGAGCCTGGCTTCCGGACCCCGCTTGACTTGGAGAACTGGTAAAACCTAGGTGATTTAGTTGTCCCATCTCTGAGGCGTGCTGTTCTCATCCCTGCGTCCTCCAAACATGGCGACGCAGCTTGTGCCTTTGCCTGAGGTGGAAAGATTGAGCGCATCGGTTATAAGGATATTAGCAGGAAACCCAGGAAAGGTCTGATCTGCTTCTTATTTTCTTTGCAATATCGGGGTTCTCCGTGTCTCTTGAATACTCCATTCTACAACTGTCATTTGCGCCCTACATTTTAGTTATGGATAAGTGCAGCTGGCTAATTATGCGCTGCAGTTCACATTACAAGGTGAGATTACGCATATCTCGACTTATTTGACTTTACTTTTACTATTCGTTCTAAACAAGATCACCGACACTTTCAAATTCTCAAGGCACAAACACTTATCTCGTCGGAAGAGGTCCCAAACGTCTTCTTATCGACACAGGCGAGGGCCGGCCAAGTTGGCTCGCTGCCTTAAGATCTGTACTTACAACCGAGAAGGCTACAGTGCAAAAGGCTCTTTTGACGCACTGGCACCACGACCACGTCAATGGTGTACCTGACTTGCTTAAGGTATGCCCGGATGTGAAGATATACAAACATCAGCCCGATAAGGGCCAATTGGATATCGTCGACGGACAAGTGTTTGGCGTCGAGGGGGCGACTTTGAGAGCGCTGTTTACGCCGGGGCATACGTACGATCATATGGCATTTCATTTGGATGAGGAAGAGGCAATGTTTACAGGAGACAGTGAGCCTTGGCCCACGCCCTTCTCTTACCTTGCGTATTTTATCTTCTGACATTGTGTACTGTAGATGTTCTTGGCCACGGAACGGCAGTTTTCGAAGAGCTTGGAACATACCTCTCTTCTCTTGAAAGTATGTATGAGCAGTCCAAGGGCAAGGGATATCCCGGTCATGGCGCCGTCATGGAAGACTGCAGGGCGAAGATCATGGAATACATCCAGCACCGAAAACAAAGAGAAGACGAAGTGGTACGGGTGCTCAAGTATGGTCGCACGGAGAGTCCGTCTAGGACTCCTTCTCCCGGCGTACAATCTGGCACCTGGACGCCGATCGAGCTTGTTAAGGTCATTTACCGTGACGTTCCCGAGGAATTACATCTTCCGGCATCCCATGGAGTTATCCAAGTGCTCCTGAAGCTCGAGAAGGAAGGGAGGGCCAACCATGACAAACAAACAGGAAAATGGAGTATCAATCAGGAGCGTTCTGCGCTGTGAAGGGACATTAGACAGACAGCTTGGATGTTTTTAAACTTTCTACGATCATTGGATATATTTTTAAGCTTTTGGTACATACAACGGTACACGGCTGAGCTTGATTCCCAGAGGATAAACTCAGGCTTCGTACCCGTTAACCCAACGTCCGCAGCGGAACGGGAGGAATTGCTTCGTATACTCCGATGTATTTATTGGGTTTATTGAGCCAATTGGAAGATTGCCTGCTGTCATGCACAATAATTGATGGTCGTTTAAATAAAGAATGCTTAACATTTAAGAATATGTGATAGTATAGAGTGGCAGAAGTTGCCGCTATAATAACCGTCGCGCCGCATTGCTTTCCCCCTCTTTGTATTGTATGATCGCAGCTGAACGTGACATCGTCGCCATCATCGCCGCATCCTCACTGCAACGCCCGAGTGCAGTCTCAACTTTGCTGCTTCATCCTATAGTGTTTTCTACCCGTCACTCGCAGTCCCATGGTTATCCGTTGTTTACATGTATCTCTAGGCCCTCCACATCGGCGTCATCCATTGTCCAGAAGCCCAAGCCCGTCTCCGGATAAGAATACCTGCCGCCCGGCATCGCCCTCCAGGAGACCTTACTTGCGAGTCCATGTAGTCGCTATTGAGGAGCTCCGTTGCCTGAGCCATTTCCGGCTGTCTGCCAATAACAAATCACGGTCGACTGACTGACTGAAAGGCTTTGTTGCGTTGCTTGACCCTGTTCCACCTCGCTGGCCGCCAAGAGAGTGGCGGTCCAACTTCCCTGTTGCGGGCAGTTCATTTGCTTGTCAGCTACGGAGGGCGTTGCGAAGGCATATATCTTGTACTACGCTGCCTTGTCCCCGCCGAACGTCGTCACTGGGGTGAGCCTGGTGAGTCTCTTTTCCTTTCTGCCCTGTTGTGTTTGTCTGGTACTTGCTGGTTATGTCATTGGGGCCAGACCCGCTCAGACCAGACCAAACATGTAGATAAAATATATTCACCCTACACAGTATTGATCTGTTATGCTCACGCTTTCTTACATTCAGATACTCGGGTATACGCTGTCTCTGCTATCTTTCCTCGCGAACTACTGCAACACGTTTGCCCTCGCGGCCCTTGGCCTGCACTGCCCTGCCCTGCGCTATCATGCCTTCGGTCGACGATGAGAAGAAGGAGGAGAGACTCCTTCTTGTCTCGAATCGGTTACCTATTACAATAAAACGCTCGGATGATGGAAAGTATGACTTTTCTATGTCATCTGGTGGTCTTGTCAGTGGATTGAGTGGACTATCAAAATCAACTACCTTCCAGTGGTATGGGTGGCCAGGTTTAGAGGTTCCCGAAGGCGAGGTAGATGTCGTCAAAAACAGGTTAAAGGAGGAATACGATGCTATTCCCATCTTTATTGACGACGAATTGGCTAATAGACATTACAATGGTTTTTCGAGTATGTGATATGTTATTAGGATTTTGGCTGCCCCTCTCTCCTGTTTGTTTGGTATAGGAGTTAAGAAGCTAATATGGTTGCGCTGTATACTAGACTCGATACTATGGCCACTTTTTCACTACCACCCTGGCGAAATAACATTCGACGAAGCCGCGTGGAATGCATACCGGGACGCCAATCGCTTGTTTGCCCAAGCCATTGCGAAGGACGTTAAAGATGGTGACCTCGTATGGGTTCATGACTATCATCTGATGTTACTGCCATCTATGCTGCGTGAAGAAATTGGGGACAAGATAAAAAACGTCAAGATTGGATTCTTCCTTCATACCCCTTTCCCCAGCAGCGAGATATATCGGATTCTGCCCGTGCGAAATGAGCTTCTCCTGGGTGTGTTGCATTGCGATCTGCTTGGATTTCACACCTATGATTACGCCAGACACTTCTTGAGTAGTTGTTCACGGATCCTGTGAGTAATCTCTGATGTGAATGATTTTAGATAGGGTATCAGTACTAACCGTATGTACAGGGGTCTCTCAACAACCCCCAATGGCGTGGAATTCCAAGGAAAGATAGTGGCCGTGGGTGCGTTCCCAATCGGTATCGATCCCGAGAAATTTACCGACGGTCTGAAGAAAGAGAAAGTACAGAAGCGTATCGCTCAACTCGAACAGAAGTTTCAAGGCGTTAAATTGCTGGTTGGTGTCGATCGTTTGGATTATATTAAGGGCGTGCCTCAAAAGCTTCATGCGCTTGAGGTCTTCTTGACCGACCATCCTGAGTGGATTGGAAAAGTTGTTCTAGTTCAGGTTGCCGTCCCGAGTCGACAAGATGTTGAAGAGTACCAGAATTTGCGTGCTGTTGTCAATGAGCTTGTTGGGCGGATCAATGGCAAATTCGGTATGACATACATTATTTACTCGAGTGACTGTCCGTTCGCTGACACAAGCCTCGTGATATTAGGCACCGTGGAATTCATGCCCATTCACTTCATGCACAAGACTGTCAATTTTGACGAATTGATAGCTCTATACGCAGTTTCGGATGTATGTGTTGTTTCTTCTACGAGGGACGGGATGAACCTTGTCGCATACGAATACATCGCCTCGCAACAGAAGCGTCACGGTGTGCTGGTACTGTCCGAATTCGCCGGCGCAGCGCAGAGCCTTAACGGGAGCATTATCGTCAACCCGTGGAATACGGAAGAGTTAGCGGCCTCGTTCCAGGAGGCGGTCACTATGAGCGATGAGCAACGTGCAGTCAACTTCTCGAAACTTGATAAATATGTTTCGAAGTACACGAGGTACGTCTCCTAGGCATACTTTTTGGCTAATCAATATTGACTTTAAACTCTAGTGCATTTTGGGGGCAGTCCTTCGTGTCTGAGCTGAACAGGATCTCCGCGCACGGAGAGAAGAAACTCGTCTTAAGGCGCGCCTCGGAGGCTGCCGCTTCTATTGAAGGACAGGAGAGCGAGGGTACTACAAAACTCACTTCTACCGACTTAAGAAATGGGGCATGATGCTTTATGACATATTTATGGAAAGAAAGAGAAGTAGTTACGGTTTTATATGTATAGCAAGGTTGCATGGCGTTCGGCGAGGGGATAGTTGCTTTTTTATTGCTCTTCTACCTTCGAGGGTTGTGCTAGGGAGCATCATTGCCCATTAGGGAAATGAAATGCATTTTATGAGATAACAGTCAAGTGTACATACAATTCTTCAAAGAATGGAAAAGGTTACCGACATTTTACTACCAGATGCCCCTTTCCGTCTTCCCATCTTCGCCTTTGGAGGTTGCAAACAAGACAAAATGTCACGTGCTGCTGCTCCAAGAAATTTCCCGCCGACGACCAGCACAACTCGGGCTCAGAAACTAACAATTCTCATATCTAACTCGGCACCAATTTGCAGCTTTTCCAACGGAGTGGTACAGCGGCTATTGGCGAAGGGAATTTCAATTGGCGCCAACTAAGTTGTAAATCGCTGCCGGAAAAGCGAATTACAGATCGCGCAGTGACGAGAGGCAAGCTGCCCCGGTCATTACGAAGGCGGTCACATCGGGGAAAGACATTATCGGAGCTCGAAGTCAGATTCAGAGCGGGAAGAGCAAAATTAGGAGCACGGCGCACGCA
Source organism: Spiromastix sp. SCSIO F190 (assembly GCA_014805645.1). Classification (NCBI taxonomy): domain Eukaryota; kingdom Fungi; phylum Ascomycota; class Eurotiomycetes; order Onygenales; family Spiromastigoidaceae; genus Spiromastigoides; species Spiromastix sp. SCSIO F190. Next base: position 1,979,794 of record WXTY01000006.1, on the reverse strand, counting down.
GTGTTGGTTAGTGGGACGCAGGGCATAGACGGGCACCATGTCTCCGCGAACGATGCTCCTCCACAACCCTCTCTCTACCACAAGTCATTTTCTCAGAAGGACGAGAATCTCGTCATGCGCAAATTCCTTTACTAGTAGGGTACTTGCAGCTCCTCTAGTACGACATGCCGGAACAGAATCAACACCGAGCAGCACATCCTCCGCCTCCCCTCCGCCGCCGCCAGCCCCTACAAGACCCTCTTCCAAACCCCAACGATCCACAACGAACATCCCTGATACCCGGCCCCCCGGGAAATTCAGCTTAAAAACAGGCACAGTAGTTTCCGCCGGCCGAATGGATAAGACCGTCCGAGTACAATACAAACACACAGTCTGGGACAAACATCTGCGAAAACACTACCCAGCAAAGACAAATTTCATGGTCCATGACCCGCGCAACTCGCTACGGGAAGGTGACGTGATTGAGTTTGCGAGCGGGTGGCGAACGAGTAAGACTGTCAGGCATGTTGTCGAGAGGATTATTGCGCCCTTTGGGGTTGGGGTAGATGAGAGGCCGCCTGTCATGAGTCGGGAGGAGAGGGAAGAGGATAGAAGGGAGAAGCACGGGGAAGTTCGGATGGGGAAGGTTAAGAAGAGAGTACTTGAGAGATTGTTTGCAGAGAAGGCATAAGAGGCGTGATTAAGATGCGTGACCTTGTTTGGATATGTTATCATCACTGCGGAATTTTTGCAAGAGGGTGTATGGAACAACCCTGTATGTACATTATCATTTCTTGTTGGATTTTTCATTTGTGTTTGCAGCATCTTCGTGTCCATGTATGTAACTCCTATGGGGTTTCGAGCGCCTATGTACCACCTATATTATCAATTTCGAAAGGAGCGAAAAATCGTCATCCCAAGGGGTGCCAATTCAATCCACTCTAAAATACATATGCATCCACTCATATAACGCAGTAAATAGACCGAAGAAAACGCGAGGAATACACTTTGATCCTGTTCATTACTCATCTATGGATGGACAAAAAGGCGAAGTGGCCGACAACTCCAGCGATGCGGAACGAAAAATAACAAAAAACCAATCAGCCAGCCTTGCCTGTATGTATGAGCCTAGACTCCGTTTTCCCAATCCACCATGGAACCCCGGTCGACTTATGCGTGAATCGATAGGAAAAACATGAGAGGAAAAGACAAGAAATGTTAGTGTAAAAAGGGGCCGGTGCAGGAATATCCCCCCATGGCATGGCTCCATCCAACGCAGTTTAATATGATTCGAGGGAAGGATGAGAGAAGATATAGACAGCAAATAAGCAAATATGTGCAATTGAATGTAAAAGAATCTCAGCCGCCTCTCTCGCCAAATTCCTTGGCCCATGTCTCATACTCCTTCAATCCATCACGACTAACACTCGGCCGGATAGAAGATAATGATGCCTCAAAGTCATCGACGCAGATGGGTCGTATTTGCTCCATTGGAGTGTGCAAGAGATCCTCGCCAAGATTGCGGAGGGGCCCCATAGCGGCATCTTTGGCGAGGGCTGTGATGTCCGAGCCGGAGAAGCCTGTTGGAGCTTGCGTTAGGTGACTGCAATTTTCCGACAATACAACAAAGGAAACGTGGGTGCAAATACCGTCAGTAAACTCAACAAGCTTCTCAATATCCTCCTCCAACAAATCCTGTTTCTGGTGACTGAGCAGCTTCTCCAACTGCATCTTGCGAACCTCCGGCTCGGGGAGAGGAATATATTGTCTCCGTACGAATCTGCGTCGTGCCGCCTCGTCAATGTCCCACGGCATATTTGTCGCCGCTAAAACGAGGACGCGAGTAGCGTCACCCTCTGATTGCTCGCGGCCAGCTGCGGCCCGTTGTAGATCGGACCATTGGATGAGAAACTCGGTTTTCGACCGTCTTGATGCTTCACCTTCTGAGGCAGTGGAGCGGCTTGATAATAGGGAGTCGATCTCATCCACGAATATGATGGACGGTGCCATAGCTTTTGCTAGAGCGAAGAGGGCTCGCACAAGTTTCTCGCTCTCTCCGTGCCACTTCGATGTCAAGCTCGACGCAGAGACGGAAAAGAACGTCGACCGCGATTCAGTGGCGACGGCTCGTGCTAACATGGTCTTGCCAGTTCCCGGCGGGCCGAAAAGTAACATGCCCCTAGCAGGTTCCCGCAGGCCCATAAACAAATCTGGTCGAAGGAATGGATAAACAACGGCTTCCTTGAGAGCCTTTTTGGCGGTCTCCAATCCTGCCACATCATCCCAATGAACTTCATCACCCCTAACGACAATATCGTTTAGAATTTGCTGAGCAATGGGGGGATCGACACCCTTGGGAAGGTTTTTCATAACCTTCTTAACACTCCCGTCTTCTTCGGTGGCTTCCTCCGGAATATCCTCTTCAGGAACAACGTTATCATTGGGCGGTAGAGTCTGAGTAGGAGTCGTGTTCGACCTTTGTCTCACAGGTCGTTTACCCTGCTTAATTTCGGAATTACCAGCTGATCCTGAACGTGCGGTTTCCATAAAGTAACCACCTCGACTCTCGTCAGCATTAGGCGGAGTGGCCGTACCGGGAGATTCATGGCTTTGTTGCCGTGATATAGGTCCCAACGAATGTGCTAAATGCATTCCGGGAGCCCTCACGACATCATCTGAGCTATTCCTAGCCAAATGCGGCTGAGAGCTTGAGTATGTCCTTTGACCTTGTGGTGAAGTTCGTATATAGCTTCTTGTTGTAGGTCTCGGTTCAAGGTAATCAGGCCGAGAGCGATGCTTCGTTATCGGCGGCATCAACTTATTGCTGCTCTCCTTTTCTTTTGGAGTACGCTTGCTAAATAGTGGGAAAGACGGACTGGGAGCTGGGCTAGGAGCTGGGATAGGTGGAGAGGGCTCGGAGAGATCGATCAACGGTTCGTCTTGGGGCGGTTTCGTAGCAGCCACCGCTGCACCGGTCGCCAGGTTTTGAGAGCTGGCCTGTTCACCTGCGGACTGTGACCTCGCCATGTCGAATACATATTGATTCTTAGCGCTTTTTGCTTGCTCACTTGTGAGGGAACTTAAATCGGTAGAACCTCTTCTTGGCTCTTGATCGTTTGAGATGCTTTTGCGGAGCGAATAAATGCTATTGTTTGATGGACCAACCATGCTCTGCGAAGATGACGAGCTCGGTCCACCTGTAAGACGAGAGATAGAGTTCCACGCCAGACCGGCGGCCTTGGAGGCTGTTGGTCGGGCAGGCTTGGGTGGGCTGACAACAGGGGGAGGTGGCGGTTTCTTGGACTCTCTCGAGCGTAGCGTTGTAAGCATGGGCTTCCTCTCCGGGCTTAAAGTCCGGGGAGTGCCTGGTTGAGGTGAGGGTATAGGTAAAGTCTGCGGAGAAGGAATAGCAGCTGTGTCCGCGGCATAGTTAGGAGAGGTAAGTGAACTTCGCGAATTATTCTCGGAGCTTGGTCGAGGAGGAGCCGCCCGCGTTGGCGGAGGTGGTGGGGGAGGTCTATTTACGTTGGTATACTGTAGCGGAGAAACGTCGTGATCTCCCAGCCATTGTGGAACTGTCGGGATCTCCTCGTTCACGGCTATGTTCCCTGTCTCCTGTCCACCGGTTGCTAATGGCCCCCCATCTGTGTAGGTTTCCTGGCTGGGTCCGGTTTCTTGACGGCTCTGGCGCAAGGCCTCCAGCAAGTCTACCCGTTCTTTACATTGTAGTTCCAGGTCACGTATGGATTTTACGAGAGCCTTTTCAGTTTCTGATCTCGAAACGTAGTTTGGGGGCATGCGGTAGGCATTGTGATGATGTATGGTGTCGAGAGCAGATTTCCACGATCGGAGAGCTTCAGACTCGTTGTTCTAATCGTTATAATAATCAGCCAATTGTCTTGCCAATAATTTTGTAAATATCATATGACAACCCACGAAGCTCCGGGTTGGAATAGAGAGCTGATAAGCGTACGCCGCAAACGTCCCAAAATTAGCAGTCGTTTGCAGCTAAACATATAACTTACTCTGCTTTCGAAATAGACTGCAGTCGAGCACATCAGATAGCACTCATCGTACGTCTTCTGCATCGAAGACGCCGGCTTAGAACGCATCATTTAGGAGCGCAAGAACGGCAGGAATAAGCCCGCCATGTGAAGAAAAGGCCTATTAAGACGATGATTGCAAACAAATTCCTGCGCAGGGGAATGCGCCAGGCCCGCGTTAGACAAAGAAACGCAGTCCGAAGCTTCCTGTCCCTTCTCCTTGTGAGGGGCTCTTGTATTTTCACAGCACAAAGGCGACATCGACCTGCCAGACTGTCCCGCCGTGGGCGTGAAGAATATGTTCTCTGGTTCGCTCGTGACCTTGTTCCACTGTTCCTCCTCTGGTTGACGACTCGCAACCGAGGAGGGCGAGATAATAAGGTGGAGATGCTGCTCAGGTCCCCGAGATACAGAAATTTATTTGAAGCGGTTGTCTGGAGGGGTCCGGGGCGAGGAGAATTGGGTGCGACCAGCGCAAGAGTGCTGTTGAGGTTGAAGTTGCGCAGTGATGTCAGGAAGGCAGGGGATCCGCAGCACTAAGATCGGCTGGACAACGGACGGGGCTCTGGCCGTTGAAGATTCGGCGATTTATTGCTGTTGCTACACAACAAACCTTGCATCTGAATTGCTGTATCGTGGGCTTGCACATTCGGGATGAACTATTTTTGAGCATTGTTTGCTGATACTTATGCCAATGTATGGCGGAGTTCCTGATCTAGTTCTCCCTCCTATTATATATATATCGGGCTTGAATGGAAAGTTCCCATTCCCCTACGGCATATATGAATGCAACATCTCATCCAACAGGTTCAAATGACCAAAACCCAGCCTATAAGAGTGCCTCATACGTCACGATAAACCTCCCATTATCATACTCCGTAACCGTCGTAAAGGTCTGCGTAATATTATCGTACGTCAGGTCCTCCGGGCCAGGAGGAAGGAAAGCAGTATGCTTTCTCGCAAACGACCCAGGGCTCCATGTCCACAGGTCCCCGACTCCTCGGCCCGTATTGCTTGTGCTGATGTAGAATTTGTCGTTGCCGTGGGAGACTGCACCCTGCATGTCGTTGATGTTGACGCAGTACGCCCAGCTAGAGGTTGCTAGCTGCTGATCGGTGTGCAGTCGGCGGTTGGTGTAGTCGAGATTCCATTTTACAAGACGGATGGGCACGTCGTCGGATGTGCCACCTTCAACGAATTCGCCCACCATGAGGTTATCGGTCCCTTCGCGATCTAGAGAGACGAAGGAGAAGACGAGTTCCTTTGACGGTTCAAACGTGTATGTCCTTTCAGGCAGTATTAGCACCGGGCTCGGCAGAGAATATAAGCGAAGGAGCGTACCTTATTTGAGGTATGACATATCTGTAGTTCTGCGCCGTGAATTTACCATCGTTCTTGCCAACAGGATCCCCAATATCGACCTCCCATATATTATCCATATCAAAAACGCGCAGCCCCTTGTGAGTGTCCACAACCCATAACGTATTCCCGTACCACATGATACCCCCAGCATGGACATCAAGGGGTTTAAAGTCGGAAGCAGCCACAACAGGGCCCGTGTAAAGCTCCGCAGTATTGGGAACCACTAGCAATACATGGCGGTACTTACCCGTAGACTTATCGACAAATGTGAGTCTCACACTCGTATCGTCTGCATTGTGCCAGGATACAAGCCAGAGATTCTGTCCCTCCCATTCTCCCACGTTTTGGGCATCGGAAGAACTAGTCACTCCTTGCGGAACCCACTTCTTGGTGCCAAAATCATCAAAGTCCTCCGATGCAGACTCCCATCTGTACACACTCTGTGGTTTGGCCGAAACCCCAGTTGCTGGGGTCCAGACGTCCGGATCCAGCTCGAGGAGTTGATGGTTGGCTGTGCCTAAGACATCGGATACGCTGACCACTTTGTTGTTTGCAGCAAACTGGTCGTGCAGCTCTGAGAGATCCCAGTCCAGGCTCTCTCGGAGTTTGTAGGCGGAGGTGGGCAGCGAAGCGTTTTCGCGGATACAGCTATAATCATCTTGAGCAAGGGATGCTGGGATGGTAAATGCCAACCCAAGTAGAAGAAAGAGCCGCTTCATTCTTGCAGCTTGACAAAGATGAGACCAAGAAGGTAAAAAGCAAAGGCCAGAGCACTGGATGGTCAGAAACATTCGCGACACTCTTGGAGACGCATGAGCCGTTTTATACTAAGTCATTCCCAGGATCAAGAACCGAAGTAGTGGTAGTTGCAGTGCTTGTTCTGATATCACCTCGTATTCCTCCCGTCGATCTCGACTGCTCCATCAAGGAACAAAAGAGAGGCATCCAAATATCTGCCAATTTAGCTCTGCCTGGAAACCTGGTTCTCGGACTATCGGTTGTTCTCCAACTGCAAGGAATTTATCCTCTCATAGAAATAAAATGTTAAGCTTTTGCGGGTCCCAGCAGGGGGGAAACTGGGGATGTCAAAGCTTCTCACAGGGGTGGGCAGTGCAGTTGTACATGCACCTCGTACTCCAAAATCACCCTCCATTGAGCCCTCTCGGGCAATCAACAAATAACTGTGACAATAATGAAGACGGCATTGCGCGGCTGGTTTTTGGCTGACATCAAATTTCTCCTAGCGTTGCTACTCTGCCAAAATCACATACCACCACCACATGCCAGCTCGTGTCAAACCGTGTATTTGCAATTCAACTCGGGATTTTAATCTAATACACGAGAAGAGGCTCAGTCCCCGCCTCCGGGCTCTTCTAACTTGCCCCATTGTGCCACCATCTCCGGTTAGCCAACCTCAACTGACTTACTGATGGGTTTTTCATGAGGTGCCATCACATATCCCGAAAGGAAATACTACCGGACGGTTTAGTAATTCCCGGCATCTACTCGAGGACAACCAAGAAGACGATGGCAACAGCAACGACAACAAGTAGGTAGACAGTATTCTCGTTATGACCGGACAACGGACGGCTTTCCCGGCCTCCCTCGTCCAAAATCCGGGATAAACGATGAAAGCACTCAGGAAACACATTGGGCCGAAACCCGTCTTACTGCAGTTGGGAGCCTTGTCTCCTAAGCGAGAACAGACTTGTAAATTCGCATCCTTTGATCAAATTTTCACTAATCACTAATATGTATACAGACTCATATCATCAGTGCAGATATTCTCAAGATGCGGATCATTATTTGGGTGGCCTTGTCGCCCGAGTTGGTGACCGTCGACAAAGCCAGGTAACACAGCTATGTACTTCTCTATATAAGAACTAAAACGGTGACATAGTCGCCTATCCTCCCTTCGCGAAATAGGTATCTAGCATTGTTAGCCATCCTGCGCTACCCGTCCCACTTCCCTTAAGAGTCAGTCTGGAAACAAAAAAAGAAAATCGAAGTCCCATGCCCAACGAGTAAGAGATGAGCTATGAAAGCCGAAGCACTGATAAAACCAGAACTCAATCCTTTCAGATTCTATAAACGAAAACCATGTTTGCTACCTCCGCCAAAACAGAAATGATACAAAGACGAACACACGGAACCAAACCCAAAAAATGGTACCGAACAATGTAGAAACGCGCAAAAAGTGCAATAAAAAGTGTGAAGAGATTCCGCCCAAAGAACATCATCATCATTTATCATCACCAGCCGTGAGGTAGATCGGACAATGGATGGGATGAATAAATAGTTCGGTTGGTAATGTTGCAAAAAGGTGGCTGGCTTCCCGATCTGTCTTCCCTCTTTCGCACGAAAAAAAGAAAAGAAAAAGAAAGCCGGTCATTAAATGCTGCAGACGCCCAAAAAAAAAACCCAGACAATAAATAAACAGTTATAATACGAGGACAAGATGTAGGATATGAGTAAAACGAAACATTTGACACCAGCAGACCCGAAGAGAGAAAATAACAAATCTAGCTTGGATATCCATTCCGTCCGAATTTTTTAAAGCGTAAAGAAATTGGAAAAATACCAAAGTCGAGAAATAGACGTAGATCGGTCCAAAACCTTTTCGTGTGCAGACCGACATTAAATATAGACGAAATTTTCAGACCTAGGGGTAATCACAGAGAAGATCGGCGGGTTGTATGTGCACGAGAGTCGGGTGCGGGATTTGAGATAGGGTTATATGAGTGACTATTTCACGGTACTGATTCCATCATTTGGTGCTTGAAGTATGCCTTGGCCATCTCGTACGAAGTCCTATCAAATGATGTCAGGATCGATCAACCAAAACCAGACTACATTTTGAGCAAAGAAAATTAAGAAACATACCAGCAGATAGCGGTACTAGGCATAGTAGCTATTATTCTCGGACGCATTCCCCGCAAGAATCCCGACCAACCATACTGCCTCTTAATGATTGCAGCAGCATTGAACAAACCACGAGCAGAGCGAGTTTCGACATCCGTGGCCAGACCACGGGTCTGAAGCACGGTCTTGACCACATCGAGCGGGGTCGTGATAGCAGCGGCCACAGCTCCCGCCAAACCACCAGCTATGCAGTGTGTGAAGGGGTCGTATTTCTTGGATGGGTTCATCACCTTGGATAAGGATTCGTAGGCCATGAATTGAGTGGCGGTAAACGGTATGGTCATGGTGAGCGTGGTAGGATATGATACATAGAAAGCCCGTACACCTTCTGTCCGATAGACTGTTCGCGCGCATTGGAGAATGGTCTTATGAGTCGAGCCGTGAACCTGCATCCGCTGCTTGATCACTATACAAATGTCAGTTGATCGGTCAAGGTCCAACGGCATACAAAATAAGCCTATTCCGCCGCTTTACATACCGTCAAAGGGGTTCATGAGCGCATCGCTCGAAATGGTAGCGCATGCTCCGCTCAATGCTATATGGCAATACCGTTAGCTCGTTCCCTGCTGTCGGAATCGAAACCTCGGGATACCCACCAGCAGCAAGAGGATGATGACCAGATCCAACATTGCCTCCGGCAAGCTCCTTGACAGCTTCATATGTCCCGAAATACACGGCATGCGCAGGACCTGTCCAAGAGAAAAAAAAAAATATCAGTATCGGACGAGAGAATATGTACACATGCATTCCGGCTAGAAAGCCCTGAAAACTTTGGAGACTCTACCGGCACCGACTATTACACTAGAAACCCCCCTCCAGAGTGACCGCCAGCCTTCGACTCGCGAGATTGTGGAAACGGCATTGCTAAGACCTGTGTAGAGACCGCCGGCGGACGGGTTTAAAACTTGCATCCGGGTCTGTAGGAGAACAATGAGAATACGTTAGTCATTTGGACAAAGAAGAGTCAACAATATGCTATAAGAGCTGTGCGAATGCAAATTGCCACAAGCGCCAATGGCAGCCCATGCCTAAGCTGTTGTCGGTAGAACGGAAAAAAACTGGGTGATGGCATACCTTGAGCAAGTCGACAGGGTACATAACAGAGTGCTCCTAAAAATTTCGCAATATATCAGCGTTCTGTCCCACTATGCATCGTCCGAGTATTTGACAGTCCGCGGCACGCAAGTTCGTCGGCAGGGTCCGATATCAGTCACATACCGCAATACCAGCAAAGGCACCAGCGAGCATGTTATGCCCTAAGGAATAATCTGGAGGTAGAGCCTCGTAGCTACAAAACGCAGAAGAAAAACCAAGTTAGCCAGAGGCCTTGAAAATAGAGGTAATTCGGAGCCTAGAGCGATATAAAAAAAATCACCTCCAGCACCAAGCTTGCTGCGGCGACCAAGTACGAGAGCGGGCAAAACATACTCATATTCCTCGCCGGCGACATGATCGGGCGACGACGAAGGCGAAGAAGCCATTAAAGGCTCTGTAGTGCAGCCGGAGCTGCCTGTGGTAGTTTGGACGTTCACGGTGACGGAATTGCAGGGACGGAGCGACAGGGCGCGGGAGAAGAGGAGAGCGAGATGGCGGAGAGAGATATCACGGCGACGGCAGGTTGGAGGAGCAAAATATTCTCTAAAAAGCAAAAACAATCAAAGGAGGAAAGATTACACCGTCGATTCGACAGTGCGTCCAGCGCCAGAGAGCAGGGTGGACAGGCGCAGAAGGGCGGAGTTGCTGGAGGAAGAAGCAGTGGTGAGTTGTGGCGGGTTTTCATTATTTTCATTTCTCGCGGTCCCGATTTCTGGGCTTGCTCGGCGCTGGCAGCTCGTGTGCTCTCTGCGACTCTGCACTCGTTTTTCTATTCTGTTGAGTCTCTTAGCACTCGTTCTATCTCTGCTCTCTTTTCTAATGCTGTGGCATCTCTGTTGCTGATATATTCTGTGCAATCTCTAATGAAGCTCACATATCCGCGGATCTGAAGAGCAACTGCACACACAGTCTCAAGCCATACGAAATAGATATCTATTCTCTACCCAATGAAAGCAATGAATATGCGTCTGCCTACAACTGCCACCGTGAATTGCCATGCCAGCTACAGGTACAAGGTATACAGACACTATGTCCCCGTCCGAAGTCGGAGATGCATCATCCATATCGCGGAGATAAAGCAACAAATCGAGTATGGCCTGCGATACCTGCTGGAAAGCAGGAGAAGTAGCCTTGGAAGCTACACTATGACTCAATGGTAGCAGGGAAGATGAAAAGCTCCGTCAATTGCGAGGTGGCTTCACTCGCTGCTCCGAGGCTGTTCTCGGGGTTCTCGGTCGGATATATTTGAGGGCAGATACTTGCCCCATATATCTAGGAACTGAGCTGTCTAGGTTGTGGCTATTCGCAACTCGTTGAGAAATATACTCTGTCTTAGGATCAAGCACACTCTCCGCAGCAGCTGATGACATGCTGCCAAAAATCCAAAAAAACCCTGTCGGTTTCGCTGGATTTTAAGCAGCGGCTGAAGAGACGGGAAGCGATGTATCCTCGGATCAGATAAATTTGCTTTCCCCACTGCTTCCCGTAATCTGATTGATTGATTGATCAGCCTGGCCTTTGTCAGATGTTGATACCAGCTTTTATATGTTGGCTCAATTCTCTCTCTTTTTCTTTTTCTTTTTCTTTTTTTTTGTTTTTTCAAAGAAAAAAGAAAACCATATATAAAAACTCGCTAATTACAGCGTCTAATCCATGCAGCAAGAGACCTCCCACCACGTCAAAGAGGAAGTTCAAGGCTGGTGAATTCACATCGAAAATAATACTGCTAACAGAAGCTATGAAAGAAATAGGTTGATGTTCGTAAGATTCATTGATACAAACGGCAAAAGAAGATCTAATCGCACAAAACCCCCAGCATGCATGTAGCCGCCGACGGATGCCACTGGTGGCGGCCCGTAGCACCACAGGTGAGAAAGAGAACAAAGGACCAAAGACTAGCGTTCGCTACTTAAGATATACAGCAAATCGTGAAAATGCATTCGAAACATGGTGCCGCTAGGGGAGAGGGAAGGAAATCAGAGAATGTAGTGCTCGGTAGATATTCGAATCAAACACAATGGGGGAAACAAAAGTTGGTCATTACGAAAAATCTCCAACACCCCAGACGGCCACCATTCGAACAAAAACGACACTGCGTCGGATAGGCGATAATAGTTTACGGAGTAAGGTCAACGTTGAATTGCCATTGTCCTAATAGAAGAGCAGCTTTGTCAGTTTCCATTGAATTGCAGATAATTAGAGAAAATTGGGTAGAAGAAGATTCACTTACGATCTCTCAGTTTATCAGCTGTATCACTCAGCAAAATGACCCTCCTCTTATTGCAGTACGAGGTCTTATCAAGGATATCGACTTTCAGCCCCGCCAGCTCTGAGATAGGCTTTTCAAACATCTCACTCAGATTCTCAACAGCCATCTCTAAATCCTTTTGGTTATCCTCAAAGATCTCGGTCATATTGTTGCGCTTGAGATAGAACGCGAATGCATATGTCCACTTTAGCGTTTGTCGACATTCCTGCAGGGCGCGAGAAGCAGTGTCGAGAAATTGCACTTCGATCCAGGACATCTCGGATTGCGATTGTAGGCTCATCATCTTTTTCTCTGTCTTGAGATAGAGGTCTTTGTCCAGCTTTGCGGACTGTTCGTGGTTCGCGTAACGGTTGTAGTAATGGAGATATCTCTCTAGAGACTGGCGAGACTTGGCCTGCGCGTCTCGAGCAGCAGTGCCTGATTTCTCTTCAAATCGGTTGCAATTATACCAGCTGGTCCCATGCTCGGTCCAGGGGCCCATGCACATCCAGCAGAACTCATGCTTGCACTTCCTACACGTCATATGGTTGCAGCCACCATTCTTCTCGATCGTGGACTGACACTTCGGACATTCCTTTGTATGTGCAGAGATCCAGTTGGCTGTCTCTGAATCATCCTTGCACTTTTTTAACCATTTCTTGACCAGGGAGCAGGGAGGGGGCTGGTGATTATCGAGGCCACAGCCGAAGCAGAATCCGTGGCCACATTTGCAGTATACCGTTGGCACAATGCGGTCGAGTTCGCGTTTTCTAACGGGACAGTCTATAGCGTATTCGCAGTTCGGCGCGGGGCACCATTTCAAGTTCTCCTTGTCGTCCACATATGTCCTCATAAGTAGAATGAAATACCTATATAAGTGAGTATTGGCTCGCATGTTAATCTCACCAGCGAATGTCAAATAGACAGGAGAACTAACCTCTCCTTTAAATCATCCGTAACCAACAGATCCAACGACTTAGAGTCAACAATACGATGGCAATTATCCTGTGGACACTCTATCCTCGCCGCCTCGCCTTCCTCCTTAATCTTCTGGCCTAAATAGTGATGAAAGCAATCAACACAAAATCGATGGCCGCAGCGCATGGCATATGTCGCTAGACCAGGTGCGTCCTCGCAACATATATCGCACATGAATCCAGGCACGACCTCCGTCTTTACCGGGCCAGAGAACCTCTCTCCCAGCCCAGCCTCTTCTAATGTTGTCTCTGGTTTATCCATGTAAGAATCTATCAACTTTTCGCGATTCCACCGAGCGGCTCGTAGTAGAATAGCTGAGGACTCTGGCGGGAGGCCGAGAATGGAAGACACCTCGTCGATCTGGACATTTTGTTCTCGTTGTATGTCATCCGGGCTAAGGACTTTAAAGTCGACTTCGTAGGACTTTGGAGCCGGCTTTTCGACTTCTTTATCGTAAAAGGAGCCGACTAGATCGTCACCAAATTCTATGAAATGACACACGGAGTTAGCACTACACTCATCACCACAGGACACTACAGACTCAAAGCAGCCGCTACTTGGGAGAAAAACGTTCATAAGTATGAAACAGTAAACCAACCTTCAGCCAAACTCTCATCCTCACTCCCCAGTGTCTCCAACAGATCATCCTGACTAGCAATAGAACCCTCCGTCATAAACTCATCGTCTGAATCCATACTCGTAGGCGTAGCCGTCGCACTAGGCGTAACCAACTCCGAGACTCTTTTCTGCTGGGGAGCGGACTTTGTTACCAACGCTGTGGCAACGCCAGCCGCCGTCGAGTCCCTGCGGGCCTTCTTGTTCCGTTGGGCGGTGGCGGACTCACTCGAATCCGATATATTTGATGCCGCTGATTTTGTAGACGGTGCGGTTCCTGTGTCTGCGTCCGGGGCCTCACGCGCCCTTCTCTTCCTCGTTGAGGGCGGCGTGGTGAACGGTGTTTCTCCGGCACGAAACCGGGGCCGCAGCGGGACAATGAAAACACGCCGGACTAACTGCTACGAACTGCCTCCGTTTCGAATCAAAGTTCCGAGTATGCCCTGCGGTTGACGAGTCTGGGAAACAACCGTCGTGTTGGAGATGGGCGTGTGGGGGTTGAAGGCGGGCCCAAAGGAATGGAGAGAGCGTGTGACTATGGCACAGGGAGGAGGATACAGACTCGCCACTCTGTGAGACAACAGGAAAAGGGAACAGACGGTAAGGGAGTGCAGGATGGAGGACTAAAAGACTTCTTGAGATTCGCGGCGTCGAGGTTTCCGGGGAGAGTCATCAGCAGACGGGCTGTGGGTGGAGCTGAGAAAGGCAGCAGAACATCCACTAGGCACAGCTGTTTCTATATATGGGCAGCAGGCTGTGATTCATGCTTTTTGTGTTTTGAATATAAGGAGAATGCCCCTGATGCTTCTCTTATATGCAAGCAAAGAATTTTAACTACCGTTGTAAGATAGAGACAACGCCAAAGTCTGGTAGATTTCAAAGCATGTATAGGTACTGTTGTTGTATACAACCTATTCTGGGAGAATACAGCAAACAACACACAGGGTTGCAGCAACCAGGTGGTACTCCTTTGCTTTCACGCTCAGACATGAGACCTATTAGAGGACTCCAATAAACCTCGTCTTCCCATAGCTGGAGATTCCATATTAGTATCTCAACTATCCTCCAGGTACCTAGTTATCACTCACTAAAGGCTTGCAGGGGCTTCTATAACAAGGACTTCCTCGTACGGAATGTTAATCGCACGAATCTCAAAAAAGAGGACTAATACTTCTTTTCAATATACCTCGAGAGCAAAGCTTTAGAGGTTTTATTCGACGTATACAACTCCTATAGATGAAGGGTATCATAATCTAACCCTTGATGTCATCCATGTATATAACAACAGGCACCGCTTTTATAACACCTAAACCAGCAAAAAAAGAACACCCGATCATCCCTTTTACTCATCTTCACTCTCCTCATCTTCCTCTTCACTCTCGTCATCCTCTTCCGCCTCCTCCAACCAATCCACAAACTGCTTAGTCTGCACCCTAACCCTCCTCATCTCCTCTGTAGCCGTCCCCTTCTCATCAGCCCACCACTGCTCAAACGCCTCTTCCTCAACAACCTCCAAATCATACAGTTCTTTGGCCGTGAATAGCAAGATCGTCTCTCCCTTAGGTCGGTGCACCAGGTCCTGCTGGAACTGCAGGAGTAGGTCCACTTGATCCGGCTTAGCACTCGTGTCGCGGTCGAACACGATACGATCTAGGATTTCACGGTATTTGGTTAGGACCTGCTTGACTGCCTCGCTGGCTCCGACAGACTCTGTCTCCACGAGCTGTTGGACACGCCGCATGAATGCCGTGGCTACGGCATGACGAACTTGTTGTTCCGAGGCATTAGCGCTCATTCTTAACCCGACAAGTTCCAACTGGACGACGTCAGCGCTTAGTCCATCCTTAAGGCCGTCAAATATGCTTGTCGATGCATCGTGGTGGAAGGCACTGTTATCATCGTCTGAGATGGAGGTTCCGAAACTTCCGGTCCGTTCGCGCTCGCTGAAGTCTCCGTATTCGGAGACTTCTGAGGACAGGGTTGAGATTGACTCCGTGGAGAGCGAGAGGCCGGCCATGTTGTACACTGAAGACAAAGCATTAGTACTAATCGCAGATAAGTAAAGGTTATATGAGATACCTAGTCCAGAAGAGACACTCTCAGTCTCGTCCTCGTCCTCTTCTTCCTCTTCGGGTAGGAATGCATACCCTTCGCCTCTAGCGCCAACGACTCCTGTATCAGTGGCAGCAGCAATACCTTCTCTTTTCACTCGGGTAATTCTCGTGGTTTCAGGTACAGTTACTTCATTGCCAATCTTAACACCGAACGAGAGCAGCGCGCCGGGCTCAATTCGGCATTTCTCACCGACAACGGCATTACTAGCTATAACAGCTCTCCGGATCTCCGTGCCGTCACCGACAACGACGTCATCCCAAACATAAGCACCGTCAAGAACGACATCTTTACCGATACGACATCGGCGACCCAGCACGGAATTCTTCACAGTCGAGCCTTCGCCGATAGTAGTATCTTGACCCAACACGCTTCGTCCCTTGATAGCAGCGGATCTTGCACAGGCCACACCGTGCTCCTGGTAGACGTTGCCGCGCTTCAGGCTATACGTATGATCCGGAAGGATATTCGTCTCCGGGCAAAATGGATAAGTCCATCTTTGTAATATGTCCTTGCTCACAGCGTCATAGGCTCTAAGACTCCGAACTCGTGCAGCGTAGTGGCTCTTGGTAATATAAGTGTGAAGGGTGCACCCATTTAGCTCATAGTCCTTTAAGACCCCATAAAGGAACTGCGTACGGGGGGTTTGATAATCGAAGCTATCCGCCCAAAGACCCAGTACCTCTGGGGTACAAATATCAATACCGCAATCGAGCAGATCATGTCGAATATCAATCTCGCCATGAGAAGCCAATATATCAGGATCGATCGTGAGATAATGCGACGAGTCCGCGTCACCAGATGAGTGGTCAGACTTAGCCCGCCGCTTGTGTCTAATCTCCTCATAATGCAAACATCGGTCCTTTGTAGGATCGATAAAAAATACAGGTGATGAAGATGTCGGTCGTGTCCTATGCTCAAGTCCAACTTCCCGCAGAACCATTGTCATGATAGCGTTCTTGTCCGCTAGTCGCCGGGCGCGGTGTTTGATTATAGCATCCTCGATGGGCATGTTGCATACGACATCTCCGGTAATGGATATGTAGTCTCCCGTTATGAGGTGCTTTCCATGTAAGTCGCGCATGACTTCGCCTATCGAAGTTGAGGTAGATTTGAGGAACGTGAATTTCTCGAATGGTGACGAGGAGGATCTCCATTTTGAAGCACTGTGAACGAGGATATAAGTTAGCTTCAATCTCGAGAACAACAGTAAAAGGAACGATGCGAAAATGACCCCTCGAGCTCAACGGCCACTTACTTGATATATTTCTCCACCTGATCGGAATGCGCACCAGCATAAAGGAAAACTTCCTTGATGCCCGCGTTTGCCAGAAACTCCAGTGTGTACTCAATCAACGGCGTATTCGCAAGCGGTAAAAGGCACTATTTCGCCGAAAAAAAGGAAAAAAATTAGCTGATTTATTCGTGATTTACTATTCCAACCGTAACCTGTTGGCCCAAGTCTCCCCTCCAGGGACAGAGCCGCGCATATGCAGCAAATGGCGAACGGAAAGCTCAGAGTAGGAGCGCAATATTTACCCTCGGTGTCTCTAGCGTAAACGGCTCAAATCGGGTTTCATATGTATCTGTTAAGACCTGATCCGCAACAAAATACGTCAGTACAACAGAAGATAAATCAACCACAATCAACCCCTCCTGTTGGCGGCCCTCTCTCCGCCGGTGAACAAGGCAAGGCAGAAAATATATACACACCACAGCCTGAATTATATCCTCCTGCTCCTCCGCCGGACCCTTCTGTTTCGCAGAGCTTCCACCCTTCTGTTGTTTGGGAGCCATAGCCCAAGATCTCTCTTCTCTTCTCTCCGTCTTCTTCAATTGCACACAAAAATGCTATCTGAAGCTGCTGGGGACTTCAAAAAAAAAATCAACAGAAATCACCAGATACCCAGATAGCCACAGCTCCCTTTGTGTGTGCCACTCCTCTGCTCCTGTTTAGCTCTGGACAATTCCCTAACCATGAGTCAGTGGTAGCTGATGATGTTCCAACTGCCCCTTTCTGCCTCAGGCATTGATAGCTCACATGACACCGTAAAAGCGGCGGGCAAAACAGCCCGAAACAGCAGCGCAGGCCCAGACTGCTCTGCGTGCCTGCACAGGCCAGTGTTTGCTCCCTGGTCGCCCGCGGGATTGGCATGATCTGCTTCCTCGTGGCCGCCCCTGCTCACAGAAGGCCTGGATCGCGCCGTTGGAACCCCTCTGTTCTGGGCCTTCGCAGCCTCGTTTTCTCTGTTTGCGGGTGCTGGCTGTGAGGGGTAATTGTGCTGCCATGGGGCTCGTGTCTGGGCCTCCCTAGGTAGCTGGCCGTCGAAATCTCTGTTCAAAAGCAACATGGAAGCAAGAAAGTATTATTTATTGTAGTAACTAGCTAGATTATTTTTTTTCCCCTCCCGTCTGATTCAATTATGATAAGCAGGTACTAGGTAGGTAGCAGACTATCTCTCAACGAACGAAAGGAATGCCCTTTTTATAGTCCACCATCATCACTCCTATCCGCAGAAGATGAATTGGGAGACCAATCAAACGAAATGGCAGAATTTTGCGAGGAGCGGGCGAGCAACCAAGAATAAGAATGGCAGAAAAATAACATGGACAGAAATTAACAACATGAAAAGCAAACACAGAAGGTAGCCAACAACAAAATCAACTTGAGAGAAAACAAATAGCCGCCCAATGAGCCCACTCCTGCGTATATATATCGTCATGACATGATTTGTCTGTGCATGAGTGTGTGAAGGTACTTTCCCCCCGCCTATGACGACTTTCCAATCCGTCATTGTAGGCCGGGCAGGGATGAAATAGATATAAGAATCAGAAAAGAAACCAAAAGAAAAGCAAAATAGCTTCGAAAACAAGCAAAGAAAATTATTACATAGTCGATTCCCATTTCGAGTCATACCCATCAACTGTCCCACTCCAACCAAAAAGAGACCCCCTTCGGATACCCAAAAAAGTAAAAAAGTGGAAAAAACAACACCCATATAAAAAGCGACAAGGTACCTCCCATAGATACAGTCAATGCACCAGGTTCCGAACACTTTCCGTAGACTCCACTAAACCAGAACAAACCCAACAGTTACCGACAGGTGGTGGCTACGATGACAGCCGAATGCGATGTCGACTAACCACCGAATCGTGACAAAATATTTCAACTAGAGACAGAGGACCGAGATAGATTTTCCAAGACAACTCCTGTTTTCGGGATTTTGATATACTGTAAGAAGTCAAGCTAGACGTCAGCTCGTAATACGCTTTCAACCAATGCGACTCGCTTGCATCGGATTGACAAGAGCCGGGCTAGGCTGAGCAAACATCCTTTGCCTCTTCGCGTATCCATTTGTGTCAGGCTGACCTGACATCTCCGATGCCTGCCTCCGATGTTGGTTCCGCGCAGCCGGATTCAACGTCGCAACCTGTGCCGGTGGAGGCGGCGCTTGGTACTGGACACCATTCGGCTCCAGCCCGAACGCTGTAGGAGTAGGCTGTTGCATATATTGGTTGGGCATGGAGGGATTCATTGTAGATACGCCCTGGAACTGGCTTGGCGATTGCCAGTTATTTATGATAGATGGTGATTGACCAGGCGAGTTTTCATCTTTTACCGATTGTGCGGCCGACGTCTGCGGCATTGCGGCAAGTGTTGGCTGGGTGCCGTCCATACCCGTGGGCATACCGGTCTTCAGATGAATAAGATGCTTTTCAAGCATACTGAGAAGGCTTTGGCGTGTAAATGGCTTAGGAAGAACGTCGTTCATACCTTTATTGTCCCTATTAGTATTGTTCAAGCTTGGCATTCTGAATACAACATACCGTGTTGGAAATAGAGGTCAATGTCACTGCTGCGGATGTTAGACGTCATGGCCACAATTGGTGAATTGTCACATCTCCGAATCACGCTGCAGGCCGAAACGCCGTCAAGGTTAGGCATGATGATATCCATTAGGATCAGGTCATACTTGGATCCTCCTTGGATCTTATTGACTGCCTCGAGACCATCGAACTAAAACGGACGTTAGAGAAAAACTAGTAGACTGATATGAGGTGACCACATACTGCAGAGTCGACTACGCAACAAAAGGACGTCAAGAATTTTGATCCTATCTGGCGGCATGTTGGATCATCTTCGACAAGAAGAACGTTGGGGCTCCGTATCCAGCCTGGATCTACGCATCCGCTCTTCTTGCGTCCGTCCACATACTGACGTCGCGGGTCGGATGGGTCTAGCTCCTTGGGGGGCATTGGGTAGGGGATATTGTTGATATGTTCGCTATACATAGGATCAATCCCGTTTGCTGCGCCCACAGGGTACACGATCTGTTCCAGATCCCCATTCATTTTGGTGAAACCCATAGTAGAGCTTGATCCTCCCGACGTGGCTGGCCGGATGGAGCCATTGCGTTGTGTAGGGTCAAGAGGTGGCGTTGGGACGGCGCCAGGTAGCCGGGGCTGCATGTCACTCATCGATTCAAGACTTCCCAAATTGAACTGGATCTCCGAGTTCATCTCATTTAGCAATTTCGTGGCTTGTTGTAACGGCGACGCAGGTTCATCGTCACCCGGGGCGACTTGGCTGGGGCTTAGCTCTGAGCCCCCAGCAACAGCCCCAGGGGCCTGGAAGCCGAGGGAGGCCCGACTCTCCCGGCGTTGTCGTGCATCTACCGAATGCAAGAAGTTCATAACGTAGTGAATAATTTGCTCGTGATTCAGTACGGTCTTCTGCACTCTTCGGACCTCTTGCATCATGGAATGGTTTTCTACCGCCAACTGCGAAAAGCGGTCCGATAGATGCTGTATCTGTTGCTGCTGGGCAACGAGTTGTTGATTCATCAAATCCATTTGCTGCGTCGGTAGGGAGTCTTCCGTCAATTGGGACGGCTTTCGCGGGGCGGGGGCTTTTCTCTTAATATTGTCCAACGACTCTTTATTGTTGGCTTTGAACTCTGGGTGCTTGAACTCCCATGCCTAGATGGATTGAGTCAGTCTCAACAGGCTACACATATAGTATAGAGTGATTGACATACGTTAGGTCCGTAGGGTGATTGACCAGTCTCTTCGTTATTCTGGCGAACTTTGTGGAAGTCATATTTGTTGAGTTGCCGCACGAAGCTAGCGAAGTTGCTGTGCTTAAAATGCTTTGGCAAGATCGACTTGGTAAATTTTTCGCACTGCGTTGAAAAACAAACGAGTCAGCATGCCCGTAATAGAATTTAGCATCTTTTTCCCGATAGAAAGTTCAACGTACCTCCAATACTACGAAGCTATCGTTGTCATCGCCCCAGCGAACAATCGTCGAGTATGAGGGGTCCTCCAGCATCCTAACGTCATCGATTGTCAGTAACAGGAAGATCCTCGCATCTCAATAGCATGGTAATTTTCGTTGAAACACTCACTTGTACAGCTTGCGAACCTATGCGAAAAGGAATGGCCAGCAAATGGTCAGCGACTGCTCTAGTATAGTAATAAGCGACGAAAAGAGAAGAGATAAGGACTCACAAAATCGCTGGAGTTCCCCGCCGGTTGGGACGGACCCGACTGATGATCCATTTTCATATGGACGGTCGCAGATGGAGCGGAGGGTGCGAGGGGGAAAAGGTTGGGGGAGGAGAGAGAGTAGTCGAGGTTGAGGGTCTAGAAGCCGAATCCAGACAGTCGACAGAACCACGAAAAAATGGGTGAAAAGGCCGATATGCAAGCGATTCGGGAGAGCTCGAGTATGAAAACGATAATGGAAAAATAAGATCGAATAAGCGATAGAGCCAGAAGAAAATAATAATCGAAGAATAACCAGCAGGCCGAGAAAGGTCCGTTGGCGTGGCACCGGGGGAGGGTTGCCCTGGGGGAAGCGAGGAGAGGAGAGAAGAGAAGGGAAAAGCGAGGAGGTAGCTTCGGATGGAGCAGTACAGCGCTGTTCAGGGCCTCATCGGGGATCACGAACGAACAGGGCGTGTCTCCGTCTTTAGCGAGGAATGGCAGGACAGCAAAGCAAGCGGCAGAGGCGAACCCAGTCGCAGGCGCGGCGGACGGATGGAGGGGAGGTGCAGCGAGCTAGAGCAGCACGAGGAGGGGAGAGATGCAACGGTCGACAGCGGTAGGCGATGCAGGGTAAGAGCGGCAAACTGGGGGTTGCATCGAGGAGAGCAGCACGAATAAGAATGGCGGCGA
Source organism: Spiromastix sp. SCSIO F190 (assembly GCA_014805645.1). Classification (NCBI taxonomy): domain Eukaryota; kingdom Fungi; phylum Ascomycota; class Eurotiomycetes; order Onygenales; family Spiromastigoidaceae; genus Spiromastigoides; species Spiromastix sp. SCSIO F190. The sequence goes on along the minus strand of WXTY01000006.1, from coordinate 1,958,260 downwards.
AGAGGGCGAAGATATATAGACGGGCAGAGGAGGCGGATGGCAGCGAGGGTGGAGTCGCAGAGGAGGGATGGAGGAGGGATCGATGGGCGAGCGAGCAGGGAAGAATCAGACCTGTCCCACAGCTGGATGGCCGACAGTTATTATGTATTCTCTCGTCAACGCTTGGATCTCCGCCCTACGTCGCTAGCCAGTACTAAAGTAGCTGAATTATTGGATTTGCTGTCATGCGTTTCTGCTCGCCTGCTTTTCCGGAGGGAAATCTTCGTTTTTGCCTCCTTGCTACGCTTACGGGGACTCTGCGCTTTGCTACGATCTCTCTGCCCGTCATTCTACCTCGTATTCAGCGTTTGCCTGAGCAGCTCCTGGTCTGACACCGCAATTATATTCTGTTTGCCCGAAATCAATTTCGATTGCAGCCCGAACAAGGCTCGTTCTGCTGGTTCTTCTGCATACCAGCCTGCGCTAAGTCTCCGAGATGCCGACACGGTTCCAAGTAATTCACTCTGCAAGTGTACTGATTGATTGTCAACTGACTCTGGTCATAATCCATGGAAGCACTCGGCAATGCAGCCGTCTGGGATGGGACTAGAGACCAGAGTACACCTTGTTCCGCTCAATGCTAGCCGGCGTCCCAGCGGCAGCTTGGGATAGTCTGCCTTTCCGACTAGGAATCTCTCTGCCCACCAGGTTCTGCCGGGGCCAATCCTGTTCGAAAACAACCGTGCTATCAAAACACATTTCGCCACTGCTCTCGAAAGGGCTGTCTACTAGTCTGTCTGCTGGAGTATATCCCTCCCCCCCTTGGCAGTGCAAGAAGATCTCTGTTCCTAGATCCCAGATCCCGATCTTCTGTACACATTGCGCTTAACTCGATCCTCAGCAAGGATCATCTCATAATAATCGTCCAAAGTGAAGACTTCTCGGTACCTAATTTAGTGTTCCGTGCATCTCTGCAGTGCGACGAGCACGGATCCCCGCCAACGCCTTACGCATGTATCTGCATCCGACCCTACGTTCCGGTAAATAGATTGCTCCTCTCTGCCACTGCTTACCAGGGCCGGTGTGGGCGATTGCACAATAGTCCTGGGGAAAACATATTCCTCTTTCATTTTATGCACGCTTTTGTTTAAGAATAACCTTGCTGGACCGTTTGGGCTATCCCATACACACTACAGGCTGTTCCTATGATGAACCATCTATATCAGTTGACATCGGTAGTCAAAGCTCAGCCTTGGAAAGTACATTATGTACCTGTGATCCCTTTAAAGTTTATTTAGCACACACACAGGGAGAAACAGAACAGTCTATTCTGTAGAATACCTTCTGTGCCAAGTTTACGCATTCAACATGTACTTTCCAACCCATGCTCAGGCACTGTTCCTGAATTTTAAGACCCTCCACTATCAAGGGAAACTCTCGGCGAGCAAATCAGTTCTACGTTACCCTCTTATCCGGTGGAGACAACATGAAGAATATAAGGACAACTTTTCAGGGTCAACATATCTCATATTCCTGCAGAACCCAATGGCAATCAAATTACTTAAGTTAGAGACCGTTCACAACTCTATCTTTCTTAGACTTGACCAAAACGCTTTCAAGCCACAGCGCATCGTAAATCCTTTCGAAAGCTTCGCCACATCTGAGCTGAAGAATCACAAAATAGGTTTGGATGAGGGGTAAGTACTGCAGTAGTGCGAAGGACCGTCAGAAACAGAGTTATAGTCTGATAAAGTTAGGTACACAACAACCTCAGATCTACAAATCTTCAATAATTACCCCATAGAAAATCGTTGCTTTTTTGTGGCGTGTGTTTCACAAGGCCATTCCGCTAAAAAACAACTTTACTAATTATTATTAACAAGTCAAAAATATAAGAAGATTCGGCATTTGGATACCAGACGCCGAACATCCTCACAAGTACCCATAGCGCCGTGAATCGGTCGATCTCCTCGATATAGTTGGTCTGTGATCTTCTGGAACTCGTCTATGCCAGGATGTTGACCTATCTAGATCTGAGCTGAGACCTAGATGCTAGTTTAAAACTCCCTGGTACTAAAATGCTCCTTTAAGCTTTGCTAAGAGCAGGCTTCCATATCTTCCGCGGTGCAGACCATACAACCCATGAAGAGCGAGCTTACATATAAAAAAGCAATGTATTCCAAGCTTGTTTCTACGCAGGGACCTCCCCTTAGCTCTCCATCCGCGTCAAGCTGTGTAACACCCCTCCACCAGATCGCCTATAATTCAAATTCTCGGGATCTTATTCTGCAAGATAAGCGTCGCCTATTTCGGCACCTGAGCAAGAGCAAGAAGATCACCGTCGCAAAATGCGGGGTTGGAGCCAGCAAGCAGCGCGCCAATGAAGCGCCGAATCTTCATTTCCAGGAATGAAGGTTGAATCTAGCGCGAAGGTTATGGCCCTCAGGGGGCATCCTTCCCCATAACTCATGGTCAGCAAGGGGCCTGAGCTCCCTTATTAGAGTTCCACAAGACTGAATCAGGGAAAGTTTCAGCCGCGCCGCATTATATCGATCTTGTATAGAAAAAGTTGTCCCTATTGTACCCATCTCTGCCCCAGAAACGGGATAAACAAGAAAGGGAGGCGAAGGAATTACCTCGCAATAGAGTCATTCTATTTCGCAATCCTGACACTATAATGCAAAGTACGAAGAAGATCTTCTTCACAAGCGCGAAATCTTGAATAACCAGAGATACGAGCATCGTTAATGGAAGGACGTTATTCGTGGGCGAGGGAATGTGGTTAGTTCACGTAGCATGCCATCGCCGAGATACGCCGAAAAACGCAACCTGTGGAGAAGCGTGATTGAAGGTAAGGGGAGAATTCTAAGATCATTCTTGAATATAAGAAACATGTGAGCGGACAGGGGGGTTTTTCCAACAATTGGCAAGATATCAGTCACACGCACAATTATGAAGAGAAAAGGAAGAACGTAAGTCTTGTTCGTATGTTAGAGGCGATAGAAATTCAAAAGATATTGGAAGGGAAATCGTGGGCCACCCGAAGCGGCTCTGCCGGACGTAAATCATGGATACTGAAGATCGTAGGCATTCACAGTTGACTTCTCGGGTAACACGGCCCACACACACACACAAAAATTCACCTTCACCCCAGATATATGTCGATGCGATACGCCAAGACGCTTGCTCTTGCTTCAAATGTAAGCAGCTCACTGTGGTACGTCACTTGTTGCGAAAGCAAGGCATGGCGTATTGCTTTTTTTCGTAGTTCAGATCGCTGGTACTCAAATCTTGGAAACTGAACATGATCACCTCGCCACCGATAGGCCATGTGGTTGTACATGCAAGGAGAATCCTCACAGGAAGGACACAGGACCCGATCTATTTGGATCTGCACATAAGGTGATCGAGAATGCTAGGTTATGATTGGATAAACAATGTTTTTGTACCTGATTTCTTTTCCCTCATATAAAGCAGGGACTCCAACGACGCAGATGCCCCTGGCCCACATACATCATCGACGGTCCGTATCCCGCCAACCCCAACTTATCAGACGATAAGACTCGTTCTCTAACGTTGGTTCCTCAGCTATTGGCTCAGGATTAGGCTGTTTGTTCCGCAGTAGTATTTCAATTGGTTTGCCATGCGCAGATTAAACTACCTCGGCGTCTCACACCCTAGGCCCCGCATCATAAGTATCTTCATATAGATATGAGACGACGATGTAGAATAACAACAATATCAAGTCGCCTCGAATATTGCAAATTGCTACTGGAATTGCGACACTCAGCTCAATAGCAATGACCCTCATGTTCCTCCTAGCTAACTGGTTCACACATCCATAAGTGTGATTCAGGACCACAGGCACATGCTGTTTTGTGTAACCAAAACGTTTCGAGGATTCAAAACAGGGTAGCATCGGTTGATTCCGCTGCCATATTATGAATCATGGGGGTTGGTACCAGATGTACTGAGCATATCATCCAAGGCCGTAAGCTTTCAAGTTCACACAAGTCTGAATTTGGAGTGCAAGCATGCTCTATGTCTGGCAAAAACCAACGTGAACCCATCTCGCAATCCTAGCGCGACACTCTGTCCAAGAGCTCCTCTCACAGAGAACCATTCAATTTGTCTGAACGACAACATTTCATGCAGGCCCTCAAGGTTTGCAAATCGTGTGAGCGCCTTCTCTCCTCTCCTCTTTTCTTCTTCTTTGATTTTTGGCTTTAATATGGAACGATTCCATTGTGCTGACCCTGAATGTTGTACTATAGGTCCTGTGACCTATAAATTGTTCCCCAGCCAGATGTGTGGGGATAGAGTTTTAAAGACCAGTTGACGAGTCAGGGTTAGGAGCCGAGCCGGCATCCACCAAATATGCCGGCCCAGATCTTACCACCGTCATATCTGTAGTCTCCTTATACACGATAGATTCGTATAATCGTTAGTGCGTGAGAATATTAGCCTCACGGCTCGTCTTCAGCATCGTATCTTGGGGTGGGAGGGGGCATGCGAAGGTGTGGCAGCAAAACAGGCTCCATTGAGCTTCTGTGAACCTCTAGATGCCTTTGTCGCCGTCTCAGGGGAATCATTCAAATGCTCCCCCATTCACTTGTAAAGCATCCCCTAAAAAAAGTCGAAAAAAGTTGGATGTAGCACCATGCAAAATGATATGCAGAATTGGAATTGTCATGGGAACCTTGGAAGTCCTTTGGTCCGCACGCAGGAGGAAAGAAAGCAAGACGCGATCGCCGAGGTGTTTTCTGTGGCTCCTCCATTACATAACACGGGGCATCAACCTCATGCATCCAGCCAAAACAGACGTTCGGAAAGCCCCCAGAACTCAGATACTTTGCACATCTCTCTCTTGGAATAATTATAGTCATAATGTTTGCAACTAGACGCGTAGCAACAGCTGCCTCTCGCGTGAGACAGCCCATCGCTCTCTTCCACAGCACGCGGCCCTCCTTCGTGAAGGTGGGAGATGCCTTGCCCGACATCGATGTCCTTGCCGAAACGTCGCCCGGCAACAAGGTCAATTTGGCAAAGGAGCTTAACGCCGGGAAAGGGCTAATTATTGGGACGCCTGGTGCCTTTAGTATGTGTGCCAATGACTTCTCTTGAGCTTAGTGGATTGCTCTTTTAGATACGGGGATACTGATGGTATATCAGGCCCTGGATGCACGAGCACGCATGTTCCCGGTTTCATCAGTCATCCTAAGTTGAAGGATGCTGGTAAGGTGTTTGTTGTATCTGTAAACGATGCCTTTGTGTGAGTATTCACTTATTTCATCAATCAATCAGCAAAAAGTGGAATTCATGTTAACTAACAACGAAACTTTACAGCACAAAAGCATGGTCCGAACTCATTGACCCGGGCAACAAGAGTGGCGTAAGCTAAGCCGACCTCCGCTCTTAATCATACCATTCCTTACGTGCTTACTCTGCTCTACAGGTCCGCTTCCTTGGAGACCCCACTGGTAAATTCACCGAAGCTCTTGATCTAAGCTTCGATGCATCGACCTTCTTTGGAAATGCCAGGAGCAAGCGTTATGCACTCGTTATCGAAAATGGCAAAGTGCAGAGCGCATTCATTGAACCAGACAACACGAGTGTCGATGGTAAGATATCCCAGTATGGTTTCTTGTCAGGGATATCTACTAACTTGTCTAAACAGTGTCTAAGGCGGAGAATGTGCTAGGATAGAGTATTCCGATTATTTGTTACACTATTCCAAAGGCGCGTAATGGCGCTCTCTTGGAGACATACCTCGATGACTGTACTCTACTCCGAAAATGTAAATATGATCGACTAGGGCAATTGGATGGTCGTCTTTCAAACCGTTATTTTTACATGTATGATGAAACTCGCCGAACGCCCAACATATGCAAAGTCATACCCGTAGGTGCCCAAAACCAAAAGAGGAAGACGGTGAATTCCGCTACCCTGTAGTTATTCGTCTTTGTCGCCGGTGTAAGAACAGTCTATGAACGCTCCTCGTTCAGCTTTTGCCATTGCTCGGGCGTATAGCATTTCGGAGTCCAAGCGTGTATCGCAGCAATCTCGGCTTTCAGCGCGGAGTTTACTAGCCGGTGTCTGGCAAGCATGTTCTTTTTATCGAATTGGGGAGAGACGATGACAGCTTGGAAAGCTTGGCCACAGCCACCTATACAATTGCAGAAATAGCAGTTAGCGGCCGTGCAAATCCATTTTGTCAATCGTATAGGATTGTTTCCCTTGATTCATCCTGGCAAAACAAAGCATAAAATACGTACCTGACAGATCCTCAATCTCTACATGCTGAGCCTCCAATTTGGCAACCAGGGTATCCTTCAAGGAAGCGGCAGTCACGCCGGAACTGTTATCAGCCGAAGCAGCTTGCGAAGCGGAATCCGACATGGCGGCGTTTAGGGCGGAGAAGCGGCTGGGGGTGAGGTGGAAAGGTCTGTAGTGCCGTAACGGATGGAGACCGCCTCTGCTGAGAATTGAGCGCGCAAACATATAGAACTAAATTGAAGAAAAAGAGACTATAACGTAATTCGAGAGCTATAACGAAGAAAAAGAATGTCGAGTAAACCCACTTCCCTCTTGGAAAGAAAAGAAACAGCGACGGCAGGATTTGTCAGCGAAAATAGCTGTGGCTGGAGACATGCTTACATCATGCTGTGGCTCAAGCATTGACCTCGACATCAGAAGGGAAACTGTCGTTGATGCGAGTATTCCAGAGTGCAGCTTGTCCATGGTCAATGTTTCGCCCAGCGCTACGATATAGCTCGACAATGGCCAATTATCGCCCAACTGTGTCGTCCCCGTTCACTAGGGCTGTGGTGAACTCTATGAGAAAGCTGTATTCACATCCTGATTAGTTATGTGTAAATTTGATATCGCAGCGGCTGATTGATGTGTTAGATACCCCGAGGCTCTAGCAGACAAGTCTTTTGATAACACAGGCCGTGAGTTTGACTTAAGAGGTCGATATGCTTGCCAGTTGCGGCATGACTGATTGCCATTTTTTGCATAATCACAGTGCTGCTCGAAGCTCCGTTGACCAAATCAAAGAAGCAGAAAAACTCGGTGTTGTTAACTGTGGACTTGACCAGAGCAGTAGCTGATGAAGCCATTGCACGAAGAGTTTCGATAGTGGTTGCCTATCGTAAGCTTCTATACTATCTTGTAGTTGAATATGGATTGTCCGCTGACCTAGGCTCAAGATCCCATTATCTTCCGTGGTCTCAAATCTATCACATTGGACAATCCACAGCAAGAGTCTCTTCTTCGCTTAGCGCAGAAAGGCATAAGTGTTTACTCGCCCCATACAGCCGTCGATGCCGTGCCAAATGGCATGGCCGATTGGCTCTGTGATATCGTGACTGGTCCGGCTGTTGGACCCCCGATAAAACGCAGAGAAGAACCCTCATCTCCGGATGAAAAGACATTCCCGCCTCGTGGTGTATCAACGTCTCAGGCCCCAGTTGTTGTACTCCCTCACACACGGACTACGATTCTACCTAACCCATCTCCACCCGCTGGCTTTGAAGGCGCTGGGATGGGTCGACTAGTCACTCTAAATACACCTCAGCCTTTAACCTCTTTAATGAAACGCATAGCCAATATCACAGCTAAAGCCTTTGGCGTTCCTTTCGCAGTCCCCCAGGGCCTACGAGTTGAGGACATAAACATCCGCACAATCGCCACATGCCCCGGCTCCGGCTCTTCTATCCTAATGAAGAATGGCGAACCCGTCGCGGACCTACTGCTTACGGGTGAAATGAGCCACCATGACGCTTTAGCGGCTACCGAACACGGCTCCGCGGTTGTTACCCTTTTCCACTCTAACTCTGAGCGTGGATATTTGAGTGCTGTTATGCGGGGGAAGTTATTGGCCGATTTGGAAAATGAGTGGGATATTGTGCGATCAGAGGTGGTGGGGGCTCTGCATGATGAGGATGTGCAGATGAGGGAATGGCCCATTGATGAGAGCTTTGCCGTTGATGTTAGTGTCACGGATAGGGAACCGTACGAAATTGGCGTGGTGTGGTGATGACATTATGCCGTCCATCACGTTTTCCGATACTTTTGCCTTTGGGAGCTTAAGTATACAGATATAAGTGGCATGAGGTTTACGGGCCTTGTCCAAACAACAATTCCAGATAACTTGATCTGTCCCATGCATTCCTGCATTCCTAGTTTTGGCTATGTTCAGTCTAGGAAGACCCAATGCCCAACAAATTTCTATTATTTTTCCTTTCTTCTATTCGATAAACCGGCCAGAACCGCTGGGTATGCGGCATAGGTCTTTTTCTGACCAATGTCTAGCTTAATAATACTCTAATCTCACCTGTCGTCCGCGGGAATAATATTCGTAAGCTAAAATGATCCCGTTTCTCCTCCTGTGCCTCACTCGTCTTTTCGCTCCCCTCGCTCGCTTCGTCATCTTTCTCTTCAGCTTCCTGCCCAACAATAATCTTACCCCTAGCCTCGTCAGCTCCAAGAATCATACTCTCCACAAATTCAAAATCGTGACAGAAAGCCTCGACAGCCTCTTCAGTCACACTCTTGATCAGGCTAGGACTGCTAATGCGCTTCAAATGCTCTGTAGCGTCTACTAGGGCTGATGGGAGGAAGTCGTCGAGTTGTTGACTGATGAGCGGCAGAGTGTCGGGCTGAAACTCGGGGAGAGAGGCTATGTTAGCTAGATCCTGGTGCTCTTTTGCCGGTTCAGTAATGGAGGAAAATGGCTCTAGGGCATCTAGAAGTTGCTGTATGCCAGATGCCTGGAGGAGGAAGTCGTGTTGGATCTCGAGTAGGTCTGTTCGCAATGCTGATAGGTTCGTAGATAGCGGGGATAAATGAGTTGTGCAGGCGAACGGGTACGGAGATATGGTGGAGCGGACGGTGAGGAGGCAGTTCGTGCGGAAGACGGTCTGCGCTGTTGTGTCGGATACTGCGTTTGAGGAGGTCTTTGCAAGGTTGAGGAATGGATCCAGGGCGATTTTTATTATCGGGGTAAATCGGTTTTCCTGCGATGCGTCGTTGATTGGCTCGTGCCCAAAGGACGAGTCGTACGCCTTCATTAAAGCCGTAAGACTGTCCAGTGCCTCCGCCAGGAACTCAGGAACTCCTAGGTCATCGGGGGGTACAAGCCCAGTTGGTTCGGATGAAATGGCAGCGACCTGATCTTGGACCAAAGTTTCAAAATGGCTGAATGACAGCTTCTCAAGGCTCGAAATCGCATTCACCAAAGTAGATTCCGGACCCACGAGCTTGGTGAACGTCTTTTCATAAAACGCCAGGAGATTAATCACCTTATAAATCGTCACCGGCTCCTCGTGACCACGGATGACAAGCTCGATGCGCTGGCGCAATGAACGGGAGACACCACTTAGATCTCTGCTAACGAGTTCGCTCAGCGCTTTGCGTCCGTCAAACTCGACTCCGTCAGAGTCAAGGCGAGACCAAGGCTCGGTATTTATGCCAGCCTGTAGGCCTTTGGCGAGTTCTCCGCCATCGGACACAAATAACGCCTCCAGAGCTTCCCTCTCAGAGACAGTTGCGGAGTGTACCCAGGCAAGCATGTCGCCAACATAGCGAAGGGGGTCATGAGCTGAGAATTCAATTGGCTTTGTTTCTCCGCCGGATACGGCTTCAGTAAGAGCATAATGAAACGCATCAGAGAGGATATATTCCCTTGCTTCTGCAAAGAAATCCAAACAACTATGGAACAGACTAGGTCTCTCTGCCAAAACCCTCAAAGCTCGCCGTATCGAGCCGCTCATCTGCGGATCTTCAAGATTTAGAGACCTAAACTCCTTTTGAATCCATTTGTATAGCTTCTGGAAAGCGGAGTTTAAATTTTTCGAGCTTTGCTCCATAATTTCTAGCCCTAGCCGCTGATTTTCACTTCCTAGAAGCACTTCACAGTCTTTATGTATTTGTTTCGCACGTGTCAGGGCATTGAAGAAGCGGTCATCGACAGATTCGGCGGAAGATGTGAGAATAAGTATTTCGTCTTCAGGCATAACAAAATGCTTGCTAAAAGCATCCAGTATTTTCTTTTTGGTTTCGGCCTCTTCCCGTTGGGCCATTAGGGCCGACGCTTCTTCCAAGACCGGGTCCGTTTCCTGTCGAGAGAGGTTTATATGTTTGCGCATTTCGTCGCACGTTGAGTTTAGCCGAGTAATAACGGTTCCGATGCGTGCAAGTTGCTAAATTAAAATGATTTTCAGCATCACTCCATGGGAAATATGTAGTTTTTCAAAGGGTAACTCTACCTCCGCAACCTTCCCGAAATCCTGTATAATCTTGCCATTGTTGTCAATAACCTCCTTCTGCACATCTAGTCTCAATTGCCTTCGCGTCTCTGGCGTATTCTGAATATTCCGCTCATCCAATGTCTCCAACGCAGCCCGTATGTCCGAGTCCGCATAAGAAGCCGAAAGGACACTATTCAGCCTATTGGAGAGTGCGGTTGATCGTGGAGCTGGGGTTTCGCTTGGGGAAAACGGAGATGTAAGTGCACCATTAGACGGAGATCCCGGTGCTCCGGAAGGAGACTTTGAAGCGAAATAGCCCGCCATTGCGGCCTTTGTTGCTGCTTGTTCGTGGTTGTAGAATTGTTTGCAACGTCTTCCGCTGATAACATTGCGGATCAAAATTGTTCCATCACCAAAACGGAGATATCACAACACACAATACGACAGAGGGGAAGGGTTCGTTACAGCAGGGAACGAAATACCGAATACTCTGTTTGAATATACTGTTAGCATTGTATACCACTTGTGCATCTTTTACTTTCAAAACAAGCGTGCCATCAATCACGATGGATCCGCCATCTTTGACTGAATCCCCATTGATATCGCCGTCGAAGGCGCGACAAGCGGCTTCGCAAGCGAAAGACTGGGCATATATCATGAACTGGCTGAATCAGAAATATTCACCCAACCCGGTGCCACAATTTGAGCGAAATGAGGACACACTGCGAACTCTGTTTAGTCTTGCTGCCGCCAATGACACGGCGGATGGAGAGGCGATGCTTATACATAAGGCGCGCGAGGAGACAATTGGTTGTTTGAAAGCCCGTGAAGTTTCTGGCGCCGGGTATCCGAATGAGCTCTTAAAGAATGTCGAAGAGAGCTTGGACGATAAGGGTGTTAAACTGTTGGACGATCTCGCGGAAAGTTCAGCGATGCTGGGAAGTCTGAAACCAGATACTCTGGATCTATCACAGAGGATCGCAGACCTCACAGTGGATGAGTTCAGAGCAGCCGACCAGGTGCACAAAATTGAGGCGTTACAGTCATATCTTGAGAAGCAGCTAGATACTCTACAACGTCAGTTGGAAGAGCTTAGGAATGATGAAGTTTACGAGATTCCGGAAGATTTGCCAGCGCAGACTACAGAGAGGCTGCGCGGCACTAAGATACTGAGTGCTAAAGTCTCAGAGTATCAAGACAGAATAGCCTCTCTTGAGAGAAGCGGAGGTATCAAGGGCCCACAAATCGAGGAAGTCATGGCCGAAGAAGAGAGCGTACTAAGGCTGCGGGAAACTGTGAAGTCGTTAGAGAACAGGGTGAAAAGGTTCCATGATCTACCACCTAACATTGAAGACGCAAAGCTCGAATACGAAAGGGCTGGGCGAGAACTACGAGCGCTTTCCCGGAAAAGAGATACGATGTTTGAGAACCTAGTGGAGCGTTGAGTTGGAAAAAAAGCCCGAAACGGAATTTATCAAATTATGTCACGCAGATGGTATCACCCATACGGATACATATCATAGTATACATAACTCCTCTTTTGATTCACGCCATGCCATCCCAATGCAAAGCATGCTAGTGTCAATAGTTCGAGTGGGTACGTTTACTTGTCCATGCCCAAGGCGCCCTTCACCTTGTCGCCGCTGCATTCGACAATTAGTATTAAAGAAGGCTAAGGGGGGAGATTTCTGGTCACATACATCGTTCCGGCAGTTCCACCCTCGTTCCCCCGATCGGAAGTCCGTTGGGCTTTGTCAAAAGCTGACTGGCCTGTACTCTTGTTTTCGTCAGGCTGAGCACCGCTGCGAAGGGAAGTCAATTAGTATTTTAGTGCCAGTGGCTCAAGCGATGGAATGTCACTGGCGGAAGGGAAGCTTACCGAGTGACGCGGTCGGTGGTATCGGTGAAGGTTTCCTTCACCTTCTCCTGAGTCGACTTGGCGGAGTCAGGAGTAATTTCCTCCTTGGCCTCTATTTTCCCGCGCGATTAGTACTGGGTAGGCAGGCCAGCAGCCAAAGGGCGATCAATCACTTACTAGTAGTGAAATCCTTGCGTCCTGGGTCAGACATGTTTGCAGAAATGAATTGTTTCAAAAGGTATAGAGAGATACAATTTTTTTGATAGATGAATCAAATGTCGTGATGTTCGAAGGATCGATTGATGGATAGTTTGAACTACGCGGTCTATACTTGGTATTTTTATACCCCTCTTGCGCCTGACATATGACGTCGAACAGCAAGCCAGCTACTAAGGCGAATCCTGAAATTGGAAGCTGTCTCAGACCAAGGTTCTCCCCACGGAGAAGTGACGTGTCAGAATCCATGGTCAGTCTGCTCTGGTATATTTGGGATGACAGCTATCAAGTCGAACCAGGGACGCAAATCGATGATGTCATCTTGACGCCGAGCTAAACCTTAATCAAACTTGGCGTGCACGTGTCTCGCATTAATGTTATGCCGAAAGCAGTACGTTATACCTATCTGGGACGAGTCGGCAGAATAATAAAGGCGGTGTGGCAGCTGGCATGACAACACAGGCAACAGCCGAGTCATACGGGGACTCTCTCAAAGACCACTCAACAGCTCTGATGTTGCTGTTTGGGGACAGATTTTGATTAGTCTTTGCCTACAGCTGTATCTCGATCATGTCTCGCTTATGTATATTGCCTTTTAGAACCATCTCAGACCCCTACTACTGCTGCTACTATTAATATTACCCGCACCAACCGGCCGCTCTTTCATGTCTAATTCTGAGGGCTCATCTTCATGGGATTTCACTCCGGTGATCGACCTGCTACATTCGTTCAAGATAGAGCGTCAGTCCACGTCTGATAAGCCTACGACCAACTTCAGCTCGGGTGACCACGATGATGAGCCTCCTTGCCGAGACGCCGCACAGGGAGCTTCAAATGATGGCCCCCGTAAGCTTGGAGACTTCGGGAATATTTGGGAATTGCTTGCTAAACCTGTAATCGCCGAATATTCTCTATCTAACGGTAGCGAGCGCAACCCTATCCATAAATCAGGTCTCTACGAGTTTCCACCTTTTGAGACTTCGAAAGACGCGGAGGATTCTAAGACACCGTTGAAAGCAATACCTTTTGCGCCGAAACGCATTCTGGTCAGAGAAAAGAAGGATGAGGAGAAGAAGCCTACCACTGTCGACCCGGTCACGTCCACCCCGCAATTGGCCTTACCCCCAACTACGTCAAAGGTCTCGCCTCTGAAGAATAGGCACCATGTTGTATCGATGCTCGGTCTGACGCCAAAAGAAAGGAAGGTAGATCTCCTGTCCAAGCTGCGCGCGCACTTCCCATCGGAGGACAAGTATCTGGAAAATCCCAAGTTGTGGAATACCTCCTTCGGCCTTTCGAATACGAGCCCCGCTGGTATCCATGTCTTTATTGATATGTCAAACGTAAGCTGAGATTCGGCTACTCTAGATTTGAAAAGTTGATGCTAACATTGCGACTGATTTAGATCATGGTTGGCTTCCATGACTGCGTAAAGGTGGCTCGGGATATTCCAATAACAGTCCGTGTCCCTCGTGTCCCATTGTCGTTCCACAACTTCCTTCTCGTTTTGGAAAGAGGCCGGCCTACCAGTAAAAGAATATTAGTCGGATCTGATCGGTTCGCTGCCATAGATGAAGCTGAGCGCCTTGGATATGAAACAAATATTCTCGAGCGGGTTCATAAAGCAAAGGATTACAGTGCGCGACAGAAGCATGCTCTAAATACAAACGTCCACGTCACCGCAAACTCAATTGGCACCAAGAATTACAACGGTACAACATCCAGTGGCTCTGAAACGAACACTGGACCTACCCCGCAACGCTGGGTCGAGCAGGCAGTAGACGAAATTCTACACCTGAAGATCCTCGAAAGCCTCGTTGATGCGCAGGAGGCTTCCACCATCGTACTTGCGACGGGTGATGCAGCGGAAGCTGAATACTCGGAGGGGTTTTTGAGGATGGTGGAACGGGCTCTACAAAAAGGGTGGAAGGTGGAACTCGTGAGCTTCAGCTCTACGACCAGCCGTGCCTATAGACGGAAGGATTTCAGGTCGAAATGGGGGTCGAAGTTTACGATGGTTGACCTGGATGCATATGCAGAGCATCTCGTGGATCTATGATGTCGCGCCTTCGGATTGGTGGTGGGAGTTGTAACAGACTCCGGCACTGGTCGACGACCATTGTCATTTTGGACACCCTTCCCTTTGGTATATGCATTTGCATGACAGCATTTTCCGGAGAAACAAATAGACGTTGGCAGCATCAACCGCTGACTAGGGGGGTGTTCCTTTCCTGTCCTGTCCCTGAATGTATGATTCGCCAGCGAGGCGGCTGGCGTGGTTTACCCAAAGCCTAAAATGTGAAACAACATGTACAAAATATAGATAATTATTGTGAATTCTGCGGCGTAATGTGAGGGGTAATTCAAACATCCAAATCGTAGTGAGTAGTGTGATGTTGGTTCTGATTCCCTCATTGGGCAGTCCGAGTGATGCCGCTGGTCTAGCCAGGCCCGTTGTCATTGAAACCAAGCCCACCACCGTCGATTTATACTCCTGTAGCTGCTGCTGTTCCTGGGTTCCTGAACTTCTGAATTTTCTGTCGACTGCCAGGCTTTCTTTCCGCTCGGCGGGGTGTTGGCTGCTGCCTATTGCGCTCTGTTGCCTGCGAGACAGTTATAAATCTGCTTGCCTCAACAACGCTCTCTGTACTTTCACCTTCACGCTTTTTTCTTTTTTTTTTTCCTCGCTGCCCCACGTATTCAACGCAAGCTTCAACTAGACCCAGCAGTACATCTTAAACACTACTCCTTGCTTGATTTCTAGTTTTCATTTGGCTTATTCCGACTTTCGCATACTTGCACCATGGCGTATCACGTCTATGGGCAGTCGCAAGCCAACGGGTCGCGCCGCGATTTCACACCTTTCGATTTCGCCCCCAAGCCGTTGTTTGGCGGCGCATTGAGCGCAGATGTTCCTGATACATACCTCGACGCCAGGTGAGCTCACCGATGTTTTGTTCTGTGTCTGTTTAGCCTTTTTTACATGCGTCGTGGCTGTACGCATGATATGTTTCTACTGGCAAATATCCGAGGGAGGGGTCTTCCTGTCCCCCTTGTCTTTCTACTAGGACGGACGCATCTCCTCCATCTTATATTCTGTCCATCTCAAAGTTTTGTACGACAAAATTGATACCCCCAGTTACTAACACTAGCCGGACAAAAGCGATATCCGCCCAGTACCCGACCACCAGGAGGTCTTCACTTCAGACGAGTCTGACACCAGTATTATCATTGAGCTGCTTGAGCGTCCAGACATCGACTTTGAGGAGCTTCAAATGGCTCAGTACACGGGTGGCCGTCCATTGACTCAATCCATGGACGATCCTCTCTCAATGGATATTTCTTCCGTGTATTATCACATCCACGACATCAAAAAAGACACTAGGGCAACACTCGAGGTTGTCGATAAGCCTTTTCCTTGCAAGCTGGGAAAGATGAACGCGCCGGCCTACGTTTCTCAGGTTGCGATTACGACGGAATTGCGTCCTCCCAATGACCCTGAAGCCGACGGCGAAGAACAGGGTGCAATGGTATATAACCTCTCGTCAAACCCCCCTCTCACGACTACTGGGCGCACTCGATCGCCGGGTCAACCAGACTCGGAGTCATCGAGTGGACGACCGGAGAATTCAGTTCTTTATTGTCATAGCGAATCATCAGCGCTAACATATAACAAAAACAAGGCCAACGTCGATCCTACTTCAGCAGCTGGGGACAACCAACAAGCTAGAACGCACACCACGACGGTCATCCACTTCCTGTTGATCAGATTAAAGGAATACAACACTGACATTGTTGTGTGTGTGAACGTTCCTCACAAGTTGTATGAGATGACTTCCTCGGCGGAACTGTGCGCTCGCGAAGAACGTTTCGCCCATCGCATCCTGGCAAAGATTGCCGATACCTTGCATGTTGCAGACTATTCGCTATTCGTGATGGAGGACTCAGAGGAAACAGAGCAGAGTAATCACTGAAATTCACTACCTTGCTCGTTTCCCGGCTGTTATCAATGTCTTGGACTATACCGCACGACGTGAACGGGTAGGAGGAAAAGGACGGGTTACAGGCTACAGGCTACATTGGTAAAGGGTTAATTTTTTTTTTTTTCTTTTATTTGGGCATATTTTTTTTACTACGCTAGCGCAAAAGTTATTGCAGACCTTATAATTGGGTGTCGACGTCAAGGTGGAATTGTGCGGGACCCCTAGGGTAGTTGGGGATTCTGGTGCATCTGGGGCCCTTCGTATAAGGGGGCCATAAATCCTGTATTAATACACATGTAAATAGTTATAGGGACTTAGCTTAGATAGGTATTAATGGACGAATGAAATGTTTACAATCGTTGCGCCTACTTTAGTATGGCGTTCGCGAGGAGTCCGTTTCTCTACAATGGGCACAGTACCTAAGTTTGTAAGCCCTATACGCCCTCTCCGGGCCGCAAGATTGCCACTTGGGCTAGTTGAAGGTAGTAGCAGACAAGTTGCCGGTACTCGTCTAATGACTTTGACAAGAATAATGGATCAAACAAAGATGTATTGTTCTTTATCAACAAAAAGGCGAAGGATCATTCAAGCAACCTGGATGAATTAAAATAAACTCCCCAGTTTGATCAGCACAATCCAGGACAAACACCCAATAGACAGCATCAAAGCATCCAACCTCACCGAACCACAAAACCAGCGAACAAGGCATGTCCACATCAACCCAGCGCCACACTCCCCATAGACACTGTCACTTTCTCAACATTCTTCTTTACACCTGCTGCCTCCTTCCCAGCCACCCTTCTCGGCTTAGGACGCACCTGCACCAAGCCCCCCTTACACAACCCGCACCTAGCCCTCTTCGGATCAATACTCTTCGAGTGCCGTCCATACTCTTTCCCACAGCACTCACAGCACCAGAGATACTTCCAATTAATCGCATACGAATGCTTCGTTGTGATTTTCACAAGCCCGCCTCCATAGCGCGGATGCAAAGCCAAAGCTTTCATACATTTCGCGGCCCAGGATTTGAAGCTTGCTCCATGGGGTTTGTCGCGGACGTTGGAGATCATCATGTTTGCTAGGTGGCAGTATTCGTGTGCAAGGGTGTTGAAGAGTCTGTCTTCGTTGTCTATGACCTTCTCGGCGAGCTCGATGGAGGCGTGGTGGCGGACTTCGGGTGTCAAAGCAGGCGCTTTGCTGGTTGTCACCGAGTGCAGGTCATTGCCGGGCCTGTGGGCTCCTTGCTTGGAGCTGCAACCTTCACGGGCGAAGGAGGAAGTCGCTTGCTCCTGCGTACCATATACCTTCTGCCTAAGTGTCTCGCGCTTCCACTTCGCCCTGCCGGCGGTTTTGTTAAGAGTTTTGCTCCAAATAATTCGAACGCCTCCCGTTAAAGTTGCGAGTTTTTGAACTTCCCCGTTCGCAACCATGCCATCAAGCTCTTTGAGGAATTGTTCAGCGAGGATACCCTTCTTCTCGTCAAATTCACGTTTCTTCGCTCTGAATTCCCTCCTGGAGGCCCCTGTGGATGATTTGCTGGGACTGCCTTTGGTAGGGGTCTTTGATTGCTTCTTCGTCGGCGTAGAAGATTGAGAAGCACTTATTGAATCCTCTTCGTCGGAAGAAGAGGCCTCTAGGAGGCGTAAAAGGCGACGTGAGGTGTGCTTCTTGCGCGGGGAGTATTGGTCATTCCAGTCGTTGATGACCTCCTGGCTCCAAAATTCTTCTAAATCTGGACGATGAGGAGAAGGCGGGATCCTATTCTTGGTTTTCGATGGTGACTGTAGGCGTGGCCTTGAAGGCGATGTGGGAGGTGTAATGAACTCAGAGGCATCAGCATCCATCTTTGGCTTCTCAATTTCAACACAACCGTCTGTACACGCTATCGGGGTCACTGTGCGAGGCTTCTTCTCTGGGGTTGTTTGGTCGCTTTCTGGGGGGTTCTTGGGTCTCAATTCGATTGAAGGAAGAGAAGTCTCCGTAGGAGATATTGGACTTGGACGCAAGGACTTGGTGTCAGAAAATTGCCCTGGATATGCTGAAGTGTTGTCTCCATTGTCGGAGGGTTTCGGTTTCAACCCCCTGAACAATTTTCTAGGAGACCTGGGTTTGGTGAATAGCACGTCTTCGTCTTCACTGCTACTGCTGCTATTGTCACAGCTGTCGCTGTCCTCGAAGTAACTGATAGAGTCGTCATCTCCCACAATGAAATCGTCCAATGAATCGAACTCCTCATCTGTGGCTCGCTCAGATTGTGATTCTTCAACAATAGGTGCGCGCGGTTGTTTGTAAGTTGCAGTTCTCTTCACGACCCTCCTAGGCGTTCCTCTTCGGCCAGGATCTGCGTCATCTGCGAGATAATTTCCCTCGTTGCCGCTAGCTAATGCATCGTTTTCGCGGTCTGAAGAAGTTGTCGTCTCCGCACATTGTTCGTCGTCTATTTTTAATTGCTCAAGTCGGAGCAACAGTGCATTGGCGTGTCCTTGCCCTAAAGGCCGCCGCATTCTCGGCTTTCTTCTGGATTTATCTCTGAATGCAGTCCTGTCTTCGTCCCCCCCTTCGTCCTTTCTAATCATAGTCTTGCTGCTTCTGTAACCTTGATGTCGAATATTCGTCCCTGCATGTTCCGGGTTTTCCAGTCTATGATCCAGCTCGGTGCTGCTTAAGGATGTCACCAGGTTAAGGGAATCGGAGGGTGTCCTGCTTTTTCCCTTGCTCTGCCTTGTGCTGAAACTTCCAGATTGCTTTGTCCCTGTCCGCTCCATGTCGCTTGCGCCGCCATCCAAGTAGTTATTATTATCACTTGCTTCCTTGTTAACCATAGCTTTCTGCTTGACGCGACTGATTCTCGCCATTTTCCTGACCGATATTCGTTACTCCGGCGGCATCAGCAAAGACTAGTGAGACTTCGGTCTATTTTATTGGCTTTCGGTGTACGCAATGGACTTAGACCTAGGCATGTTCAGTAATAAATTTCACAGGGAACTGACAAAAAGAGATATCAACTTACTGTGTTCATCTGGCTGTGCCGCCCTATTCGACTTGGTGTCGAATCTGTGATTTAGCAGAGCTGTTGGACATCCGATGTATGTCCAAAGGTTTAGTGGAGGTGGATTGTTGCCATAGCAACGGGGACTTTCAAATTTACCAAACTTCCTCGCAACAACTTGACAACTCGACAGGGATCCTTTTCGACGGGATGACTCTTTGCTGACTGTGATATGCGTATTGTCCACGGGTGATTTGTGGTGAGCAGGTTAAACATAACCCTGCGTATCATGATATCCGACAGACCAGCCAATTTGTTACTGGATGATTCTGAAACGAGTGCATTATTACCTCCAGCTGAAAATAATTTTTTATATTTGGCATGCAAAGCATTGGACTCTGCAAATTTGAATGATATATCATATGCAGTGGGATTTTGCTTAATGCGGTTGCAGAACGTTAACCGTACCCTGTCTCTTTCAATGACAATTTCGAAGTTAGATGCCCTCGTTCTTTTAACCAAGCAATTGTAGCGCTGCTCTTTTTTAAACGACATGTCCAAGTGCCTTCGTTACCTACAGGCTACTCGATCTAGGCAGCAATGCTCTCCTGATTGACGTTTTCTTCCCGCTTCCTCTTCTTGCTATCGTCCGTCTCGCCAGTGGCTTTCTTTCCGACAGTCTTTCCAAACAAAGAATCCAGCTTCTGTTGACCCTTTTCATGCTTCGCGACTTTGACCTTCTCACCCGTCATCACCGGTGGCAGGCCCTGGACACGACGCTTTGCATCTTCAAGGAGCTCGATCTCGCGGTCTCGCTGTGCCTTGACGGTAGGGATGGACCAAGAATTGGCGGAAGCCGCCTTATGCGCCAGCTTATACTTGGATCCCTCGAGATGTGTCTCGTATGTGTTCGCATCGACCTTTTTGACATGCTGGTCACAGGGCATGGTCAGCCGTTGAGCCCATTCCACACTAACGATAGCAAGAAGAAACTGGCCATACTTGATGCCCAACAATTAGCCAATGGTACTCCGTTCCTATAGGGGCACCGCTATTCTTTGGAGCTTTCCTAGCTCTGTTCTTGTTCGTTTGGTAATCAATTCTCCAAAGATCAGGCTCCTCCTTTGTCTCCTGCCATACTCCGGGTTCATAATTCCATTTATGTGTCCCACCAATAGACATACCGGAGTAGACCTGGCCTTTGAATGACTTAAGAGCGTTGTACCCGCCTCCACCAACGGCGTAGGTCCCCCGAGAGGGTTTTTCTGGTTGCCGAGCTTCATCTTCAACGGACCCCGGTGCATCCTCTTCATCTAACAGAGCAAGATCGAAAATCTCAGAGGTATCGGAAGGCGGCGTGTGAAGAGCATTCTCGTCTTTCCTTGCATCTAGGACAGCGGAATCGGGAGCATCTGGCGCATCCTCTGGCTGGGAGGGAGGGGGCGTGGAAGCAGGGGGGTGTTTCCTGGCACGTTTGGCAGGAGACATATTTAATAATAAACACTCGAGACTATGATTGTAAAATTACAGACTGCAATTCTCAACGTTATGCTATATAGATTCTCCTGCGATTGCTTGCTGGATTGTCTCTGTTAGAGTGACGTCACCATCTAAGCACTGATGATGGAAGGTAAACACTTCGAAGAAATTCCAAGGTTGTTAGCAGCTCAACAGGCATTGAAGAAAATATAATCTATACTCGAATTGGTTTCATCTGGGTTTTGAAATCCTAGCATTGCTTATGCTATAGCTAGCAGTTGTCCAATTTGTTGTTCCATCGTGAATGAAGCCAGTTACCTACATCAGAAGCCGAGATTCATTGACGAAAGAAAAACATCTACTTATTTTACTGGTATACGTAATCGATGCTTATTTGCCATTTTGTTGGACATGTAAACCGCTAATACAAGCAAACCACATACTTACAAACCTTATGCCAGGTTGTTTTCAACCTTTACGCCCCGGGTACACAAACAGAGAGCTTCTATATCATACATCAAGCATATATCCATCTGAAAGTTTTCAGTTGGTCTCCTGGATCGCAGTATATCTGTTCACTGAACCCTTAGCCACAAAACGATCTGCTCCAACTCCATTGACAATTTTGCTTTCTTCGTGCCCGCTACCCCATGCTCCACCACCGGGAGTGTGCAAGACGATCCTATCGCCCTTGCCCATGGCAACTGTAGCCTTAGCCCCAAGGCTAACTGTCCTCGTTTCACCAGCAGCTTCATATCGTCTGATCCAAAGATTCTTCCCAGCCGCGCCAGGTTCGCCGCCTTTAAGACCATAGGGCTGATGGCTCCGCCGTTCGGACAAAATAGAGCACTGCACAGGGATGAGAAATTCAATATCCCGCACTACGCCATTACCTCCAGGATGCAACCCCTTCCCGCCAGATCCCTGGCGCAAAGAAAATTCTCGGAGAACGCACGGATACCGCTTCTCAAATACCTCGGGGTCCGTGATGCGTGTGTTAGTCATATGCGTATGCACGCCACTCTGTCCATTCCATGTTGGTCCAGCTCCACTGCCTCCCGCGATAGTTTCGTAGTAGCCAAAACCATCCACGTGTTCACCATTTTCTGCCGTTCCCCCGGTGCCAAACGTGAGGTTGTTGCAGCAGCCCTGCGATGCTGCGCAGGCTTGGAATGCCCTAAGTACGACATCGGTGATGCGCTGGGACGTAAGGACATTGCCTCCCACCACCCCAGCACCTTTCGATGGTGAGAGCAATGTTCGTTCAGGGATCTGAATGTCAATGGGGTTGAGGCAGCCTTGGTTGAGAGGTATATCGGATCGGACAAGAGCACGGAGGCAGTAAATGATGGCTGAATGCGTGATTGCGGTCGGAGCGTTCGTATTGCCGAAGACTTCACATCCAGTTCCTGAAAAGTCGAAAACCGCCTCGCCTTTATCGCCGTCGATAGTAATTTTCAGTGAAATCGGTGTGCCGTCATCCATTCGATCTACTGCTTCCAAGGTACTTCCAAGCGTCTTATATGTGGCCTTGAGCAAATCTCGAACGGCAATCTCGGCTGTGCTTTGAATTGCATACATGTACGTATGCACGCGGTCCAAGCCGCACTCCTCTATCAATCGGTTTATGAGTGTGATGCCTTTCTGGTTCGCAGCCACCTGTGCCCTTAGATCGGACATATTGTCTTGCAAGCATCGAGTACCTGAGCAACCAGTGTACTTCGCGGGCTCTTTGAGTAGCAACTCAGTCATTCTTTCCTCGTTAAAGACCCCACCACTGACAAGCTTTTCTGCTTCTATTGCGGCACCCTCTTGCCAGAGTTCGGTACTTGTAGGCGGCATGGATCCTGGAAGACATCCTCCGATATCTGCATGGTGGCCACGGGATGCAACATAAAATACAATCTCGCCTCTATCAAAGACAGGAGTGATAACGGTAATATCAGGAAGATGGGTCCCGCCGCAGCTTGGGTGATTCGAGATCAGAACGTCGCCATCTTTTAGTTTTCCTGTCCAAAATTTATGCTGGTACCGGACAGCGAATTGCATCGAACCGAGATGCACAGGTACATGAGGCGCGTTGGCAACAAGCCCTCCATCGGGAGAAAACAGGGCACATGAGAAATCCAGTCTTTCTTTGATATTAGTTGAGACAGATGTCTTTTGCAGCGTACGGCCCATTTGTTCTGCGATAGACATGAACCGGTTTCCGAAAATTGACAGTTGAATAGGGCTAATCGTCGTCGCATTTGCAGTCGAGTTTGCATTGATTGCTGAAACTTTCTTCTCGAGGTCAATCACCACACAACTCTCCAGAATATTCGCTACAGCTCCAGGGACTAGAACAATGGTTTGCGTCTTGTCAATGATCATGGCCGGTCCACGTATCCGGGAGCCTTTTGCCAACTCCTCTAGTTTGAAAACAGGGGTAGAGACGCGTCCGGAAGCCGAATTGAAATATACGTCTGCCGTCTCCTTAGCATCCATGGCAGTGATGTCTATCACCGTAGATTCTTTCATCTGGGCATAAGGACTCAACTCCTTTTGCCTAAAAGAGGATGCAATACTTCGTACCCGGACGTCATCAACAAGAATTTGTTTGTCGTGAGAGAGGAAGCCGAATTCTATCTGATGTCGCTTGTTGAATTCAGCGCCAAAGTTCCAGTTATCACCCTTCAGTATCATGAGCGCTGTACTTGTACCTTCGTGGCGCATGTTGAGGTACATCTCATGTCGAATATTCTTCCGTGAGAAGCCCTGGGCTTCTAATTCTGTAGCAGATTTTTCGGTCAACGCCTCCAGCTTGGATTGGAAAACGGATTCAGTTGATGCATTGAAGACGTCGGAAGTAGGCTGCTGAACTTCGTTCACAACATCAGCAAGAGCCATACCGTATGCCGAGAGAATAGAAGAATGTTTATGAATGACAACTCGCGAGATACCGAGGACAGATGCCACGGAACAAGCATGCTGGCCACCAGCACCACCAAAACAAGCGAGGTGGTGAACTGAGGTATCGTAGCCACGAGCTTCCGTTAAAGAGCGGATTGGTCGGGACATAGATTCATCTGCAACTGAGAGGAACCCTAGCGCAACCTCTTCTGGAGTGAATTCGCTCCATCCCTTTGAACGCTGTTCCTCGTTGATCTTGGCAGTGAGCTCAGCAAACTTAACACTCGTGACTTCGACATCCAGTGGTTCATTTTCATTGGGCCCAAAAATCTTGGGGAAATGGTCGGGTAATAATCGACCAAGGAAAAGGTTGGCGTCAGTAACGGTCAACGGGCCCCCCTTCCTATAGCATGCAGGGCCTGGGTGTGCAGATGCAGACTCGGGTCCAACAACAAAAAGGCCATTCCGCCAAAACAATATCGAGCCTCCGCCTGCTGCAACGGTATTGATATCCAACTGGGGTGACTGAATAGACACTCCAGCTGTTGTTGTTTCGAACACATGCTCGTATACACCAGCGTAACGTGAAACTGCCGAATTTTTAGAACCAAACGAAATAAAAAGCAAGAGCGGAAACGGCCTTACCATCCGTGCTTGTCCCACCCATATCAAATCCAATAACCGGTACCCGTTCTTCGTCATCCCAAGAAGTCTGTGCATACCCAACAACCCCGCCGGCTGGCCCGGAAAGAATAGCTTTTAGACCACTGAACTTCCGGAAATCCACAAGTCCACCGTCGGACTGCATAAACTCGCATCGAGTAGACTTAGAAGCAAGGCCCCCCAAAAAATTCGAAGAAATTGAGTCGATATATTCTTTGATAACGGGAGTAAGGTACGCATCGGCCGTGGCGCTCATACCTCGTGGGACAGCTTTGATCATGGGTTGTAGCTCTGAAGATACAGCAACAGAGAAACCCATGTCAACAGCTAGTTTGCCGATTATTTTCTCATGAGATGGAAAGGTATAAGAGTGAAGCAGTACTATGGCTATAGAGCGATAGCCCTCATCCCATAGCCCTTGTAGTTGTTTTTTGATTTTCTGCAAATCTGGCTTGACAAGAACATGAATATGCTCCCCCGTGACACCCCTTACTGTATCTTCCGACTCTTCAATGGGCTGCGGGTTGGGGTCTTCCGCATAACCTTTCAGTGTTACCCTTTCGTCGATTTCTACAACCTTCTCGTATAGAACTCCCGGTTTCGTGACTGAAAGGTCGAAAATATTCGGGCGCGACTGATTCCCGATTACCAGTAGATCCTTGAACCCTTTCGTGATCAGCAGAGCGGACTTCGCTCCTTTCCGTTCCAACAACGCATTTGTAGCGACTGTCGTACCCATGCGAATGGACTCGATTGGACTCAAATCCAATAGATGTCCCCGAGGAAACACCTTGCCTGTTGCAAGCTCAAGGATGCGCCTAATACCTTCCGTTGGGGCATCTTTGTAGTTCGATGGGTCAACAGAAAGAAGTTTTAAAACGATATCGCTTCGCCCGGGAACGGAAGCATGTACGTCTGTAAAAGTGCCACCGCGGTCTATTGAAATCCGTATGTTGGACGGCCGCGATTGAGGAGGCTCGATCGCCATGTTGTGTATATGACTGTATGTACAGCTAAACGCGAAAGCAGAAAGAATCACCTCAAACCATACCTCCAACGGACACTATAGAGCGCGGAGATGCATAAACCGACTTGACAATCTTATTATCATTCAAAGGTTCGACACAATGATAAGCACCAACGGAAGCTTTTCGGCTTCCACTTCCTGAAAACTGAGCAACTGTGGCACCGAAGCGGAGCCTGCCACAATCGGAATAAGATCCCGCCATGACCAAAGTCCGGGGCCCTGATTGATACCCCTGATCAGGCCATTATCGTTACCTGATATGTCGTCGACGTTGATCGGGATGGAGCACCGATCAGATAAGATAACTTGTCTTGGCTCGGCTAGCTTTCGGCCCCTGAAACCGCTTCTCGGCTCAGCCTGTTGCCGAATACTACACAGGACTGTGTACTGCCAGAGACATCGCCTCTGTGTGCTGGGGTTGAAATGTGGGGAAAGTACCTCGCTACCTGTACCCGTAGCGATATGGCGTACGGAGCGGTGATAACGTTGATTCCATCTAGCCAGGGCGGGAGAAAGTCTGTGACGAGCGCTATAATCAAGCAAACAGTCAACAGCAACAGCCATTCTACACATTTGTTGGCCTGTCACAAAGCCGAACCTGTATATACAAGCAACGAGAAAAGCCAACATGGCCGCAACAGCGCATGCAGTTCGTCTTGACGCCCGCAAAAATGCCATATCTTTAACCTCCGGCCTGGCACCAACCTACCTCCAAGCAAACCTCATCTGCCTCCCTTGTCGGTTTGCACACGACTTTCGCCTTCTCTGTCAACGCAACCCGGTGCCGTGTCCACTTCTCGCAGAATCGAAGTCTATTGGTGATTATCAACAGCTGAAATCATGGATTGCAGGCATTGACGACGAGCGCATTGCGGGGGATCTTGACATTCGAAGGGACATTCCTCGCTACATGGTTTACAGAGACGGGAAGCTAGAGAAATTTCAATGCCATGATATCACATCAGAATGGAGCGATGACTACGTTGCATTTTTGATTGGGTGTTCGTATAGTTTCGAGTCTGCACTTGCGAACTCCGGTTTGCCGCCTCGACACACCGTTCAGAATAGGAATGTGCCCATGTATAGGACCAATATTCCTTTATGCCCTTCGGGAGTGTTCAACAAGTCCACGTATGTCGTCTCAATGAGGCCGTATCATGTCGACAAAATCGACGAGGTCAGGAAAATCACGCGGCCGTATGTCACGACGCACGGTGAGCCTGTTGCATGGGGTTGGGAAGCCGTGAAGCAATTGGGCATTGCAGACATCAATGCTCCCGAATGGGGTGAGGCACCTCTAACTCCAGACGGGAACCCATTTGGCCTCAGGACAGAAGAGAATGTTGTGCCTGTTTTCTGGGGTTGTGGAGTCACGCCACAGGAAGCCGTCGTGCAGGCGAATCTCCCTGGAGTTGTGATGGCGCATGCGCCTGGTCATATGTTGATAATGGACATTAAGGAAGACGAAGCAATAGATAAGCCTTGAAAGCCTCCTTTCAGTCATGAAACGATGTCGTGCGTCAATAGAAAACCATCTCTCGACAGCAATGTGTATATACAGTTCTCCAACGATGATATCTCCCCTATATACAAGCCCTCAGATTTTCCCAGTCAAAAGGGTCAAAGTATCTTAGCTGCGCGGCGACACAGCTGTATGTTTAATAATGCCACTTGAAGTCTAGATCCCAATCTCCAGTCTTCACCTTCCTCTTATCCTCCGCCTCATTGTTCTTGATCTTTAGCTTCAAGTTGTTAAAATACTTGAAGTACACCAGGGTTAGCGCAATCAGAATCTGGGCAAAGACCACCGAGCCCAACGAGAAGCCATGGCCGAGAACGTATGGCTCTTTTCTGTATATTTGTCCAGCAACGATACCTGCGGCGTTGCCCATTGTTTGCTGTATTCCAATAGCAGTGGCACGGCGGTAATGCGGAGCGCTGTTCACGTTCAGCCAGGCGACATTCAATCCCACACTGGAATAAGCTGCAATGCCGCAGAGGAAACAGGCGAAGAATTGCACGCCATAGTTTGAAACGGCCAGCAAAATAATGTATCCCACAATGCCGAAAATGTTGGCGAGGAAAATGAACTAAAGAAACCATTAGCGAGTTTATAGGTCATGGTTGCAGAAAGAAGAACATACGGGTCCTCGTAGCACGAATCTATCAGATACCCATGCAAAACCAAGGAAAACAATAGCACTGAAGATATAGACAGGCACGGTCATGTATTGAGAGGAAAATCCAGTATAGCCCATACTCGTCAGGATAGATGGTAAGAAAGTGCTAAACCCATAAAGCAAGATGTCTTGGCAAAA
This sequence comes from Spiromastix sp. SCSIO F190, assembly GCA_014805645.1. Lineage (NCBI taxonomy): Eukaryota > Fungi > Ascomycota > Eurotiomycetes > Onygenales > Spiromastigoidaceae > Spiromastigoides > Spiromastix sp. SCSIO F190. The sequence continues at coordinate 1,930,603 of WXTY01000006.1, read as the reverse complement.
TTGTATCACACCACTACTTCCTGGTCAGTGATCAGATTTCTAGACTTTTATCGAGGGCTATAGTCACCTAATGTATATCTTCGGGTCCTTTACGGCGAGCCATACTTCTTCCCAGCTGAAATTTTCGCTGCCGCTGTAAATTCGGTTTCGTTCGGCTCGAATAGCCATGAGCTCTCTCTCCCGCGAATTTAGAAAGTACGCTTTTAAAATGTCGGCGGGGAGACCGAGGAATGCAATAATGGCACAGGCAAAACTGAAAACCCCTTCGATTATATACACCCATCTGGAAGAGAAGATCAGCACGTAAGCCAATCAAAAGTAGTGATATATACTGACCTCCAACCTGCAACCCCAGAAATTCCATCCATGTATAGGATCCCGTATGCAAGGAGGCCGCCAACAGCACCAGCAATTGCAGCAGCTACAAAGAGATACGAGACTCTTTTGGCTTGCTCTTCTCTCCGGTAGATCATTGTCAAATAGAGGTTCAACCCAGGAAAGAGGCCCGCTTCACAAGCCCCCAGTACCAGTCTAGCGGCGTACAAGCCACCGACATTTTCAATAAAACCAGAAAATATCGTTGCGAGCGACCACACAACGCAAAGGCCTGTAATGGCATAACGCGGAGTCAATTTCTTGAGCGAAAGAGCCCATGGTGTTTCAAAAGCGATATAGGTGGCGTAAAAGATTGACACGGCGGTTGAAAACTCTTGAGTCGACGCGCCAATATCCTCAGGCATGTTAGCCACTTTGACATTGCCTGCAATGCGTTAACAACAGCCCAGTATCATACGGCTCTTGACACAGGGCACAGACCAATGTTAGAACGATCGAGGAAACAACATAGGTAAACTATCATGATAACCGGCATAAGGAAGATATCCAGCTTGAAGAGAAGTTTCCTTTCTTCAGCAGGATCGATATGCAGCAGCATGTCTGCGTCCTCTATTCTTCTACCGGCATCAAGGGTGGGAGTTGGGCTGGAATCGCCCGTCTTCTCGTCAGGAGAAGATTGATATGCGCTCATAGTGACGGCGCTTTTCAAACTCTTCGACTCCTCAACAAACACAGACGAAAAGGAATAGCTCTAAAAGGACATGTCAATGCAAAAGCAGGATATCAATGGAAGACAGGGTTTGCCGCAGCAGCGAAATCCGGGGTATATGAAACAAACGGGAAGTAGGAGCGCGAAGTAGTCCGTGTCAACATGAAAACCTTGCATGACCCCGTAGATAGACATCATATATGGGGATACGGGTCTAACGCTGGCCACTCGAACCTGGAGGCTGGGGAATACCCAACACTGATCGGGAGGCAATACCGATACAGGAGAGCGGATCCACGTTCAGGATTTAATGTGGGGATCCTTCTTATCAGGGGAAGCATGTTCATGATCAATGCGGGACAGATAAACGGCCAGTACGTAATAATATGGTAGCCGGGTAAGAGTGCACCAGAAGAAAGCCTACATCCGGGTATTAGACTATCGATCAAAATGTACACAGCACGCGACGTAGCATCTCATGAGGGATAGGGGACATCATGTGATCTGGATGCCCTAACTCATAAGTGAGGCGGGTCTTGGCAATTAACACTCTCCGCTCGGCAATGGGTGTCCAACTCCAAGTCTCTTCCGGAGATATCACCGCTAAGCAATCTGCTATCTCGCGGCAATGTCTACTGCTACCCGTGCAATATGTCGCGCCCCATGTCCTCTAGATCTGGTGGTATGGACCGTGTCAGACGTGCCCCCATAGCGTAAGTAGAGCCTTACCCCAGATCAACAAAGGCGCCGTTCTAACCATCCTGGCTAGCTGCAATTATTGCAGGAAAAGGAAGACCAAATGTCTAGGCGGTGGAGGTGGACTACCGTGCAGGGCTTGTACAATTGCAGGTCATACCTGTCGATACCCGGATGCTACCAAGACGGTTCGGGTCTCAGAGGAGTGAGTTCTTCATTCCCTCATTTCAACCAGGTGCTAACTCTCGATAAGTTATCTATTCGATCTAGAAGCCCGGCTCAAGGCATATGAAAACGCTAGTGGGCGTGGAAGCTCTAGGAATGAGGGGCCTACGGCTGATGAACAGCAGAGCCAGCAAGGCATGGGCCCTGCACCTCACGACCTACAGTCCCCAAGTACTGTAGCCGACAAAGATGATATCGACGACAATCCTCTCACTGAAAATATAGCCCACCTTGTCCTTAGTCCGGAGGGAGATAAAAGTTAGCCGTTCTGTTGACGCTTATGCTAAGGAATGAACAGCTAACGGCAAGTTTCCAGGGTACTTCGGCAATTCATCGTCGACGAGCTTGGGCAAAAAGTTTCTGGACTTTGTTAGGTCATTCAATACACAGCTTGATATCGGCGAGGACTTTATAACCCCAACGTATAGTAGTGCAAATTTCTCTATACGACCTAATCTTCATCATAGCAAACCTTTCATGACTTCGCTTCCACCTTTTCCGTTTGCAAAGAGGCTTTATGCCGCGCAATATGCATATATAGGCACTATATTTGCCTTTACTGCCCCCGAAGCTTTCGAAGAGAATCTTCGAGAGTTGTACAATCGACAACCGAATTTTTCTGACCGGAGCGACTGTCTTCTCTACTGCCAAATACTCATGATCCTTGCTTTTGGTCAGATGTATTCGGTGAATCAGTGGACGAGTCACGATGGACCGCCTGGATTTGAATACTTTCAGCAGGCTATGTATCTCCTACCTGATATTCATGAACAACCTTCAGTTGCATTCGTTGAAGTTCTTTCCTTGGTCGGATACTTTTTTCAGAACTTAAATCGTCGTGATGCCGCCTTTCTCTATGTAAGAATATTGTACTTTCACCCGCAGGTTGCCTAAAGCAGGTGCTGATATATTGCAGATCGGGCTTGCGCTGCGAATGGCGATATCTCTGGGTCTGCACCAGGAGGTATCGGATGAGACCTTGGATGACAATGCCCGTGAGCACCGGCGACGTCTATGGTGGTCGGTGTACAGCATGGACAGGTACAAGTGACTCCAGATTGGTCAAAAATATAGATAAATGCTAATTAGATAAGGATTCTCTGCGTAAAATCGGGTAACCCTCTCACGATTGCTGATCAGGATATTGGAGTCCTCCCACCCTCTCGTCTGGTGCGTAAGAACCCTTAAAATTCAATTATGGATCACCGCGCTAATAAGTACTAGCCCGGCGAGCCCGAAATTTGCCCAGCAACCGTCCTGTACCATTATACCGAGTTGTCAAGGATTTTGGGAAAGATCATGAAGAGTGCGTTATGCAATCCCCGAGATGGTGGTGACAGGAGCTGATGTACTCATTAGATGTCTACCGCACGCCACGCACCTCTGCATACAACCTTGTCAGCTCCGTGCAATCTATCCTTGCAGAACTGGCAAAGTGGCAATTGGACCTGCCCCAAGAGCTGCAATTCGACTTTACGAAACTAGAAAAGGAGATACCCCGGGAATCTGTGTCGATTTTCTTACATTATTCGCAATGCGTCAACATGACAGCGCGGCCTCTGGTCTTTCATGTTGTTCGAAAATGCCTTCAGAATCACGAATTAACTGGTACCTGGTCGGATTGGAGAACCGGACTGCAACAAAACACTATTCTGGTTGTGGAAACTTGCATTGCTGCTGCTCGGAACAGCACAATCATAATGGCTGCTGCTGCTAAGCAAAACCTACTAGGTAGGCACCTCTGCGAGCATGCATAGAATTCTTGGCATTAACTGATTCCATAACAAAGCAACGTACGGGTACATGGACGGGGAACATGCGTTTTCAGCCGCAATAATTTTAGTCATGATCAATATCGCGTTTCCATATAATAAGCGTGACAGAACCGCTATGGAACTTGCATTAGATGTTCTGAATGGGATGGCTGAGAAAGGGAACGCACACATCAGGTCTCTCCATCACCTCCTCCTGAACCTCTACAACACAGTTGCTCCAGTTTCTCCGGAGGCAGAGACACATACTAGCCCGGCAGCAGTGATACAAACATACACTCCGCTCTCCTCATCTGCACCGCCGCCCCCACAACCGGACCCCATGGCTGACAACCCCTTCGCTGCGTTCTTGGCAGCGCAGCAGTCAGCCCACTTGGTTGACGCGAGGGGAGATTTTACGATGCCAGAAGAATTACTTTCGCTCGAGAATCAAACCGGCGATGCGAGGTTGTGGGAAGAGGGATACGAGACATTCAACATGGACATGGACTTCGATTGGGCGCAGTGGACCCGGTAATGGATGTCAACTAAAAAGTGTACGGTAGCAGGAATACACATTTCTGTTCTATGATGTTAGTACTTTTCCTGTAGACGACTGCTCATTGCAAGGTATCGTCTCCGACCTTCTACTGTTAGGGACCTACCAAGAACTTGCCGACAAAAATTACAGACAGTAAAGAATCTAGGATACTTCAAAGTGACTGCCCGGTTAGTAACATAGTAAAAACCGAAGTTGATAGCCTAAATTTGATGCGGAACGTACCTAGCTAGATACTAAGGCTCGCCTATTTATTTCGCACAATTTCACGCGGTCTTTGTACCACTCGAAGATCAGTAAAGCATCAAGAAACAAGCTTAATTGATATGTATTTTGCAGCAACAAGTAAGAACCAGCAAAAGTGGTTGCGATTTCGATAGCTGAAATGGCACATAAACGTGAAGCATAACTGCTGGTCTGGGAACAAATAATTCTTTTTTTGAATGTGTCGTCCTATAAAATATACATATTCTGCTCAAACTGGGGTCGACGTGGGCACAACAGGATTGTTGAGACGTGCCCGAAGTTACGCCCTTCGTTGAATCTTACGCGTCGTGTTCGTTCCTGGTGCTCCTGGGTGTCTCTATTTAGCCAAGGATGATGGTTCTAAGATAACCTGTTGCTTCGTGTGCACCCAAAGCTCATTTCCAACAAATCCTTTGATTCTTTCACGACGAACGAAAGAGCGTTGAGGCCGGACTGCCCGTCTGTTGCTCACTCAAGGCCAAGGCCCAGCCCCTGTTCGTCCAAACGACAGTCGATGTTTAGCGCCAGCCCACCATACCCCAAGATGGCAACGGCTTTGACCCCAGCAGAAAAGGGGCTTTGGCCCCACAAATATATGAATCGAAGCTCAGCGGGGTCTTGTGAACAGATTTCTGAAGATGGATGCTTATCATGCCGAAAAATATCAAAGCTCAGGGCCCCAAACTTCATCACTGAACTGGGTCCTCCAGTATGACCGAAACACACTCCATCAACGTTCTTTGAGAAATAGAGCATCCATTTTGAACACTTATACGCTTTCTCCGTTCGGGGATAAACCCATAAGATACCAAAGCGATGCTCAGGCGGTTGTTCCATTTGGATAATCGAACGGTTTTGTACGCCCCTGTCCCCGCAATTGAGCACGATATGTCTTCGATCCCGGACGGCACAGACAGGAATAAGCTTGGCTCAGCCTCGGAGGAAACCGCCAATTCAGATAGTGAATTGTGTTCCTCATGTCGTCTCCATCGTTCGCAGTCACGATTGCCCTGGCATCTTCGCGGAACGCATTATATCAAGTCCAGATTGGATCCAGGTACAGTGGGAAGAAGAAAAGCGATAAGATATCGGTTTATCTTATTTATAACTATCGCCCTTCTATTTATTGGCGGAATCATCGCTCTGTTTGTACCCTAGAGATTTACGTGGACAATGAACGAGGAGCTAACGTAGCCATACAGCGTCTGGTTTTCTTTTGTGCTGGCTCTAATACGCCGTCTATCGCCTCACATACGTAGCAATGGGCTACAACATATCGTTACTGAATGGAAACATCCTTCGGACTCTCCGAGTTTGATTTCGCAATTCAGCAGTGACTTCAGCGATGATATCACGCCAGTGGCCTGTCACTCGCACAATGACTATTGGCGACGTGTTCCTCTCTTCGATGCGCTTGCGGCAGGCTGTACTGGAGTAGAAGCCGATGTCTGGCTTCTTCCGGATGAAAATGGCTCTCGCGACCTCTACGTAGGCCATTCAAGCGGCTCGCTCGAACCCGAGCGGACTCTCAAAAGTTTATATGTGGATCCCCTCGTTCAAATTTTATCGTCTCGTCGTCAAAATTCCGACGGGACAAGTGACCATCGCACAATTGGCCTGTTTGACACCGACCCAGACATCACAGTGACACTTCTTATCGATTTCAAGACAGACGGCAAGGAGCTTTGGCCAGCAGTAGCGGATCAAATTTCTCCGTTGGATCCCTGGCTCACTTATTGGAACGGTACCAGCAAGGCAATTTCTCAGGGCCCTATCACTGTCGTTGCAACTGGAAACGCCCCGTACGATATGATTCAGGCCAATTCTTCCTACCGCAACATCTTCTACGATGCACCACTGGACAAGCTCCCTGAGAACAACACCTACTCCACTGAAAACTCATATTACGCTAGCGTTAGTATGAAATCTGCCATTGGGCTCGTATTACCTACTGGTCTTAGGGGTAGCCAGAAGGAGAAGCTCAAACAGTTAATTGATATTGCGGCGGAACGTGGGCTCAAGGCCAGGTTCTGGGCCACGCCTTCATGGCCGATTTCCTTGCGGAATAGCATTTGGAGATTCCTGACGGATAACAATGTTGGCATGTTGAACGTTGATAATTTAGTCGAGGCGACGAGGTGGGATTGGGATTGGTGCAATATTTCTGGCTTAGTTCTTTGTGGCTGGTGAAGCAGGTATACCCGTGTTTGTTTGCAGATTTATTTTATGTGCAACGTTTTGAAGTCGAAATAGATTGATGACCATGTCTGTAAATAGATTATGGATTTAGATATTTCCAGTTCGTGCTCTTCAGTACGTCATCGGGTACTAATGACAGCCATCTTTACCATCGAAGCTACGTACTGCAATGCGGAAAGTTCACTCGTGGGATCACATCATGCTACGAGGCAAATGACAATGGCCTCTACACTAGGTATACTCGCGTATGTGCTCTTCTCTGATAAAACTTATCTTTAAAATGACAACCCGTAACAAGTTTTAGATGGACACATTATGCCGGCTCCTCATACATAGTTACAACATCCGAAGGGAAATGAACGATTCAAACAACAAACAAATCGGGAAAAAGGATCCAATAAAAAGAACACAGTCTCTCATGCGCAAGGCTACTGCCCTGCATGAAAACAAACTCAGGCACTAGCCGACTTTCACCTTGTCACAAAAACAACTCCTGATAAAGAGATGTCAAGTTTCATTCTCCTCTCTGCTTTAGAGTAGCTGATTTTCTCCGGACAAAACCCACACATAATTCGCCAAGTAAAACCATAGATATCATGCTATATCATGTTACTCAATAGTGATCCTCTTCGACTGTGTGTTCATAGCTTTCGGCACAACAATATTCAGCACGCCCCTCTTCAACGTAGCCTTAACAGCATCCTGTTCAACTCTTGTCGGAAAACTAAACGACCGCTGGAATTCTCCCACCGAGCGCTCAGACACCCAATACTTTGATTCACCCTGCCCTTGTCCCTGGCTCTGGCCCTGCTGCTGCTCAGTTGTAGTAGTCGTCTGCTTCATACCCATACCACTAGGCCCCGCAGCCGCACCCCCTCCTTCCTCCTCGACCCTCGGCTGATATCTCCCACCACTACTGCCGCCTTCGATAGCCCCTTTAGTTCCCATCGTACCGCCACCAAGCATACCCGCCGGCGATGTCCCAGCATGATACTCCCTCTCCGCCCTACCCCTAACAAGCAAAGTATTCGGATCCGTGAACTCGATTGAGATGTCCTCCTGATCTACACCGGGCAAATCACCATCAAGAACATACGCGTCCCGCAGCTCACGGACGTCAAACTTGGGAGCGAAGGAGGAGAGGCCCCGACCCCCAACACCGCCGAGTGGGCTGCCAGACACTGCTTGTTGGCGGTGTGCGTCGTAGTCATCTAGGAGGCGGAAGAGCGAGCCAAACTCGCTGGTTCCGCTGCCGGGAACGCGCTGGAAGAGGGCCATTGTATTGGTATAGAAGGTTCTTGGGAGGCTAGTGGCGAATGTCTTGGTTAAGGGAGTGCGATGCCGCCAGAAGATGGGCGTTGAGGCTCTCGTGAAAGCTGGTGTGGATGATTTCAGAAATGGTATATAAAAGTTTAGAGGTCTCGAAGCTTGCATTTGATTGCAGCTGAGTTGTGCTTTTTCAAGAATCGCAATGCATCATTGCTTTGCCCTCAGAAATGGTAAAGGGGGGCAAATGAGACAAGAGGCATGAAAGGTTTCCCCTAAATATATTTCAAAGCTGCTCATGTGCCCATTACCCGCTTCGCAGCTTTGGCCACAGGGCCAACGTCTGCTTTTGTACAGATCTGCTGAGAGCTTTTAACCATTTTGGTATACTCTTGTATCATGCTCTCGTCATGGACGTTGTCGATTGTATGGTTCGACAGGTGTCTGGATCCGTGGTTAGCACCATGTCAACAAACAGACATGCTATATAGTTTCCGTGGCAAAATGGTAAGGATGGGTTTAACCACAATTTGCAATTGTCTGTGAGCTCGTGAAGGAAGAAGTTATTAGCGGTTTGGAAGGTCCACCCCGAAGAGACATTGGAGACCGTAGTGCTTGTAGAGAAAAAGCCAGCAACAATCTTTACGAACCATCGAAAGTTATGAACTTCCCGCTCTCTTTGAGGAACTCCGAGTGCAAGGCAAGGCTGGAAAGCACAGACCAACTAGAAAGAGTTAAGAGGCCCTGGGATTATGGCATTTACAAGCCCTCGAAGCTCTTGATGCACCAAGGTTACAGTAAAACGGTTTATCTATAAGGCCCGAACATCAATCTTCGAAATCGAGACAAATGATCAATATGGCAAGTTACACCTGATTGGCGATGAGCTTCGAAGGAATATTACAAAGTCTATAACGAAATATTCACCAAGGCCAAATTCTTTTAAGTTACAGCGTAGGTGAGGTGAAAGTGTCATGAGAAGTTGGGAAATCGCAAAAATACAAGTGATAAAGCATATCGAAAGGAGTCAACATGAGCAAAGTAGCAGAACCAGGTAATATGAGTGTTGTTCATCAAAAAATAGAGGAAAGGATCTCTTCTGTCTGTCTACCTATCAATCAGGAAAAGCAGGAAAAATGGTTGAGAAGTGACAGGTATATCTCGCTTGAAAATACAATCCGGAAAACCAAAACGAGACCTTCCATGCTAAAAAAAGCAAACCCCTCAAAGAACTTGTTTACCTTTTTTACATGAGGATGATGCTAGCGCCAGCCATGACACCGCAGACGACGTACGCACCGAGGGAAAGGATACCAAAGTTGAACGCGGGGATAGCAGTGGGGAAAGCAGCAGAGGAAGAAGTCTCAGAGCCGCCGTCGCCACCGGTGGTGCCGTCAGTAGATGGCTGAGAGGTGACCTGACCAGTGCCATCATCGCCAGCCTCATCCATGAGCGAGGAGCAGTCGCCAGAGGGCTCAGTGGCACTCTGGGTCTGAGCAGAACCGTCAAAGTCGCAAGCGGTGTCGGACTCGCCCATCTTCTCATAGTACGCGTTCATGGCCCAGGAAAGCATCTCGCTAGGGCTGCACATGCTGTAGGCACCGTAGACACCCTTGGTGGCATCAGAGTTGATACCATCGCAGACATCCTCAGCACCCTTCATGCCGCAGACGGTACCGAAGAGCTCACCGACTTGCTTGTCGGAAATGGAATCCTTGGTAACACATTTGAGGGACTTCTTCATGCAGCTGCAAAGATCCTTGTTAGGAGTTGGGGGGAGCTTCTGGCTGGCCTGCCAGTTGTCGGAAGAGGGGCAAGTCTCGGGCTTGGTGTTGCTTGGGTTGTACTCGTCCATGGTCACGCCAGTTGGGTTAACCTTCTCCATCTGCTCCTTCAAGTTGTTGAAGTCGGTCAACTTCTCGGCCTTGTCGCCATCGACCTTCACGAGACCTATCCATTTGCGTTAGTTTCGGGTGCAAAACCGAGATAGACGGGTAAAAGACGATACGTACCATATTGGTTGGCCTCCTGGAAGTACATGTAGACGATACCACCGCTGACAACACCAGTCATCTTAGGACCAAAGAGCACAGGAACATCGGAGAATTTGCGAGGCTTGACGTTGTTGCAACCGTACTCAGCGAAGAACACGGGAACGCCGTAGTCCTTGAACTCCTCAACAACCTTGTCATAACCGGAGTCCTCGAACGAAGAATCGCCGCACCATGAGTAGATGTTGTAGCCCCAGAAGTCGATAGTCTCATCACGGGAGTCACCGCAGTTGAAGTAGGTAGCCATATCCTCACGGATAGCAGCATCGTCGTTGGTAGCATAACCGACACCCATCGGGCGGTAGTTCTTGCGCTTGATGTAAGACTTCATATCACGAACGGCGGCCTTGACGAAGGCAGAGGCGTCGGTGTTGCTCTTGTTGTTGGAGACTTCATTACCAGCGAAGAAACCCAGAACGTTATCATACTGCGCGAGCTCATCAATGACAGCGGTGTATCGCTCATAGAGGTCGTCGTTCCACTTGGGGTCCGAACGGATAATGGAGGTGCTTGGCTCAGACAGATCGGACACAACGTAGATACCAGCTTCAGAAAGCAGCTTCATGCAAGCGGAGTGGTCAGCCTCGGGGTCGATAGCGTAGGTACGAATTGTGTTGGTGCGCAATTCCTGGAGAAGGGGAACGTCACGCTTGCAGGCATCAGCATCGGAGAGGGGGTCTTTGTATTTGTTGGCCGCGGTGGTAGTGCCACTGCTCGACATTTCCTGCTGATAGGCGACACCACGAATGAAGAATTCAGTGCCGTTCTTGTAGAAGAATTTGGAGCCCTTGATGGTGATAGGGTCCAGGGCAGCGGAGCTGGCCACGAGAGCCGCACCACTGAGGAAGGTAGAAAACTTCATGATGAAGAGATTAAGATGTGAAGTAGCAGTCGTTAGATGAACAAATTGCACGAAATAGGTATCACGATCACGAAGCCAGCCGGGGTGAAAGTCGACCAGACGCGAGACCTTTAGAACCGTGGGCGATGAAAGGAGAGACGATTAAAAAAAAGAAAGTCAGAGGCCTTTTCAAGGACCTAACGAGGGACTGGTGAATTAACGATAGATAATGCTGAAAGAGAGTGAGTGAAAGAAGAAAGGATGAAGACGGAAGAGGTGAGTGAATATAGCAGAGAGAGAGAGGGAGGTTGAGGCCAGAATAAGGGATGAGGACGGCGGCTGACATAAGACAAGCGATCACTGAGACACGCAAGCGGCCCCGTCCAGCCTCAGCGCCATGCTGCCCATTTTTATGCCTCTCCATACTGCTTCGAGTCTGGCTCCGCGCTGTTTACGCCCAATCACACGGCGCATGCACAGATTACAGGGGCTCTTCCGTCACACTCCGTCGCCCACTGGCGATAGCGGCTTTTTCAGTCCCCACTCCAGTTTCCCTCCCAGGAGAGCCCAAACACGTCTCAAGAAAAAACCAAGAACTCCAACGCGACTATTTTTATTCGGCGGTGACCGTTGGTTTTCCAGTCTCTGGGCGAGGAACCAACATATACTCGGCACATATTGAAACCATGGGTGCGAACTGCAGTGCATCAAAGTATTTCTGACCGAACATCTGACCCCACAGCTGGCCTCTCCCAGTGATATCATTTTTTGCTCCTTCGCTGTTCTTCTCGACAGACTATTCCAAACTCCGCATATGATTTTCCTCGATTCTGAGTTGATCAAATCTCAAGAGGAGAAGGAGTCTGACGAGTCCTTGAAACCAAGCTTTTTGTGCCCCTCCAATCAGTGGACTCCATAGTCGATCCTTCAACCCGAAACAGAGCGATCCCTTTTTCGCGTCATCATCATTGTTTGCATCTTTGCGCCTGTGTTGTTCCTTGCATACTCTGTACTCTGTATCTCATATTGTTACGCCAAAAGTCTTGCAGCTACAGTTTGTTGGCTTCCTCCAACAATGTACCTCCAATAAGGTTATTTCCTAGAACATGATCATTCAAAACAATATGGAGCAGATTGCCCCCAGCCGCCGTGCTTGGGAGGTATAATAATGTAATGGTTATCATCTCTACCGTCCATATATAATTTATTGTTGTCTTTTTGCTTACATAGCTTTCTTTCCTGAGGGGATAGATGAAGAAACGGGGGTTCAAGCTGAATTCTTCAGATATATACTATTCATTTCAACAACTATTGTAAGGGACATGGTAGCTACGTTATTATCTATCAAAGCACTGTATAATAGATTGCCGGCGCCTGAGTACCATAAACTTGTATCTGCTGAGGAAGTTGTGAACTTGTGGTGTACAAGGAGGAGGTAAATACTATATGGGCATGTACTGTAAGCATTTTGATGGGATGTTAGATGAGTCGCCTGAGTAAGCCCTGAAATGGCTGCTGGAGAGCTGAACGGGGAAAAATGCTCTCTCTGCAGCCCTTAACATTGAACAGGCGTACGTCTTCCCCGCGTGCATTAACTTGCTAATACTAAAAAGGCGTCCAGCGCGCAGATTCTGGACACGGGTCAAACTCGTTCTTCAAGCTTCCAGTGGCGGAGGAAGCGCCCTTTAATGCCCTGGGTCAAACTAGCACGAGGCCCGATGTTATGTATCCTGGAACCCGGATGGTCCATCTGCAAGAGATTTTGACATGGGCAGAAAAATCACAAAATAAAAAGATTTTTGGGCTGAAGGGGATGACAGGCACAGGGAAATCGACTATTTCACGTACTGTTGTGCGCTCATATGTCGATAAAGGCGGTCTTGCCGCTACTTTTTTCTTTTCTTCAAAAGAGGCGAAGGTGATCGTTCCAATGCTTCTCGCTCTGTCACAACTATTGTTTCTCAGCTTGTGGAAAAGGAGCCTGCCTGCTTTGGCAGCGAGTGTAGGGGCGGCATGGATGCTAATCCAGATATCACTGGGAAAACCATGCCAGAGCAGTTCAACCAGCTTCCCCCAAAGTCTCTTGCGTCTCTAAAGCTGATTCGGGTCCAACCAAGATAATTGTGTTGGTTGTTGATACTCTTGACAAGTGCAAATGAAAGGACGGCATCTAGCTGCCGATTCATCTGATTCCCAGGGGCAGTACATTGGCTTCGATCCGTTTCAGGGCTTTTCTGATCAGCAGGCCCGAGCTGCCTGTTGGCCTAGGCTTCAACGCGATCAAGAGCCGGTTTAGGATCAGGTGCTAGAGCTCCTACCTGCTCCCCTAATTGAGCACAACTTGACTCTTTATGGTTGCCGAACTCGTCAAAATGAGAGATAATTTTAACAGTCTCTTGCCGGCCGATTCACAGCTTCCCCTGCACTGGCCAGGCCATGAAGTTATTCAAGAGCTGGTCCATGGCTGCCCTATTACTTATCTTTGCAGCGACTGTGTGTCGAGTCATTGGCGATCAACCATTTTCTGAGCCTCGGGGCCAGCCAGCTAGCAAAATTCCTGCAACATCAATCAAAGGTTCAAAAGTCTGAGATGGGCAACTAGACGCAACCTACCTTACGATCATGGATCGGCTCATTGTGGCGTCCAAGGCCGCTCAAAAATCACTGGAAAATGGGTTCCGAACCATCGTAGGCTCGATTGTGCTCTTAGTCGAGCCTCTTTCGGCAAACTCATTATCCCATCTGCTTGGTATACCCAGATCCGTGATTGAGGGCAGACTGCTGTCTCTTCATTCAGTGCTGAGAGTACCAAAATGCTCTGATATGCCTGTCAGAATGCTCTATCTTTCATTCCGAAATTTTCAAGTTGATTCTAATAAGCGCAAGACTAATCACTTCCGGGTAGACGAGAGCGCAACACACGAAAAGCTCGCGACTAGCTGCCTCAATGTCCTCTCGACCGACAATCATTGAAGGGAGATATTTTTGACCTCAAAATTCCTGAAATGACTCGTACAGAGATCCTCACCGCCGTCATCAACTCCCTTTTCCCGACAAGCGTCCGATACGCGTGTCTCTATTGGGATTCTCGTACAGAGCAGAGCGGTGCGCAGCTGATGGACAGCCACGCAGTATATACCTTTCTCGCACAACATTTCCTCCACTGGCTTGAAAGACTTAGGCACCCTAGAAGCGATCTTGGAGACCATTACTATGATTTGGAGCTTACAGGCTCTATTTGCCGTAGGTCCTGATGAAACGAAACTTGTGGTCGCTTGCAAATCCAAATCACGTCTAGCCTGGCATCAGTGCCAATCTCACTGCATCTTTAGAGGATGCATCCAGGTTTGTTCTCGGTTTTCGGTCCATCATTGACTATGCACCTCTCTAGGTATACTCTGCCGCTCTCGTATTTGCATCGCAGAGGGTAAAATTATGCCTATGGATGTGATGACAGGCAAAGAGATATGGAGCATTGAGGGCTTTAGTTTAGGGCCTCGGGTATTGCGAAATTACTAGACGAAAACACTATTGTGGCAGCAACGGGCAAGGTAAGGAAAGTGCTCGACCATCCTAATTTTATTGGTAGTGTCGTCTTTCCATCAGACAGCCGAGACTTGGTATCTCTCTGTGAATGCAAAGTGGTTCTGGTTTGGGATGCGGCGGGTGAAAAGAGAAACAAGTTTGACCATGACGAAAAGGTCGAGAGCGTTTTGGCGTCGCCAAATGACAAGATCTTTACCACCATTATTCAATATATCGTTCCGCTCTGGGCGAAGTGGCTCAAGAACTTAGAAGACATGATAAATATGTTGGCGTCGTTGTGTTCTCGCCAGATATGATAGTAAAGCATTGGCATCAATGTCACGCTGTACAATCTACCTCGGAGGTACTGTGATGGGCGAGGAGAAGCAAAAGCTCACCAGCACTGAGTGCACTGATGGCACATTCGGCGCACACACCTTCTCACATGATGGCAAGGCACTCGCAGGCACTATTACAACGATGGTACCAAAATGGACCGGTGCATCTTTAATAGCTGAGTAGCCCTTGGTCGGAAATACAGATTCTGGGTTTGGGACATTGTGACAGGAAATCCAAAGGCGATACCAGGGAAGTCTCGTTCAACAAACTCGCCGTTGCAACTGACGCCGTCATGGTCGCACTTGCTTTGTCCCTGAGCAAAACCTTTTCCCTCTGTTTATAGGGAGTTTCCGAGTGGGTGATATGGAAACACGACTGTCCCTGGATATAACAATTGCAGGCTAATTTTTTTTTTTTTTTTTTTTTTTTTTTTGAATAGCGCTCCTTGCTCCACCTAGGAATATTTGGAGACCTTGCGTTTTCTGCTTGGGAGCTGTTCTCTCCCAGCAAAGGCGTAATGCTGCAGGTCAGAGCAATGTTCTTTGTACTGCGGGCTTTCTGCAGCTCCTCAAGGTTGGTATTAGGAATTTAGACGGTAATTCAGAGGAGAGAGAGTACGGTATATAAGTTAGCTACAATGGCTCGCGGTTCAAGCTCTCGTACGATACTGTCATAATCAAATTGTTGAATCTTGTCCTCCGAGAAAACCCCTTGATAAACTCAAGAATTTCGCCATTTTAATTGGCTGCAGCAAATTTTTCTCACGCACGTTTCAGATTTCAGATATGCGCGAGTTCCCGATTGGAGCGTCGTGGCGAGAAAAAGCAAGAGACAATTACTGAAATATTACGGAGGGACTTCCAATGAGGAGATTATCAAAAGGGAAATAATTTCGCGATGATCTGCTGCTGGAAATCAGGCTTGTGCGGTGGCCAATTGCCCACCAAGTGTGGCTCGTTCTGCGTAAGGTGAAACCGCTGCTCTCCACAGCATCTGGCAGACATGACTATTTTTAACAAGGAGGTCAGTTTTTGCTGGTGTTCGAGATCTGGCGATTCCACGGGCTGGTCTGGGAGAGGAGCAAGATGAGGGATGGGCGGGTGGATTGGGTCTTTACCGCATAGCGGATGGTCGCAGCCCTGTCCTTCCCGCAGGTTTCGACGGGGATCTCCTTTTCTCGTTGCATTTAAAATTTGATGCAATTTAACTTTTGAGAAAGAAGTTTCGAAATATCTTGAAGTTAGTAATCGATGCATTGGGAGCTTATCTTATACTAGGGCGAGGAGCGGGAAGTTGGAAGCAGCTTGGAAGTTGGCAGCCGGACACATTCCCTGTTGGCGGGAAGCTTGCAGGTGGCGAGATGGCAAAAGGGGTAATTCCAGCTCCATTCCCAGCTTGTATCCTACCAACAGGGCTTCCAACATTTCCTATGATACATACTATCCTTTGCAAAGCACAGAGAACAACCATTGGAATACAGTTCTTGTGAATTTCCACGAGCACTTCGAATAACTACATGGCAGTGGGAGTAGAGTATATCGCATCTGGCTCCTTGTGAGATGAAAGTCTTTGTTGGTGATACAAGTACGTACAGAACGGAAAATACCAATACAGCCCCCACCAACCCAGACACCAGGCCAATCAGCAGCCGCATCCCTGGCCCGCCGGACAGGGGAATGTCTGACCACGGCTGCTTGATTGGCTGAGAAGGGCCTGCCCCTGTGCGTGCCAGCCAGTCAGAGGCCACCGCTCGCCCGGAATGGGGACTGGACCGTGGCTGGCGGAAAACTGGTATGATCGGCCGTTCTGCGTAATTTGTAAACATCCGGATACAGCACTCTCAGCACTGGGCGGTGTCGGGCTGAAGCGAGACACCAGTGAGCAGCAGACAGAGGAATTGTCAGAGTCAATGTCAGGCCTCGAGTGGCTGGGGATTGCAATCAGTGAATCTCCAGGCAGGTCATTGTGAATTGCCAGGAAGAGAGTGTTCACCAGTAGGCCATCTCAGCAGTCGAGTCCAGCCCAGCCAAGCGTCGGGAACACCTAAGCGCAGGCGTAACGCATCATCCAACACCGCCCAACCCGGTCCTCCGCTCTCCTTCATTTCATCTCCCTTCACCTCTTCCTCCAGTCATCCTCCTCCCATCGACTGGGGCTCTCGCTCGATCCGTTGCTGTTGCTTCTGTCTTTCTTTGTTATCCATTCACTCTCTATTCTTTCGTTCCCACCTTCGTTGGTGTCGCTTTTTTGTTTGTCAGTGACAGCCCTTCTGCGTTCTTTTTTTTTTCGTCGAGGAAACGACCATCGACAACAGCCCGCGTGTGCCTTCTCTGCTGTTGACGAGAGCAGGGGACATCGACCGAGCAACCGTCAAGACTCTGCGTCTTCCACTCGTTTCACTGCGAATACTGCGTGCAGACGGTTCTCTTCAACCTTTTCCCAGCCTCCGGAAGGGACCTTTCGATCTGGGAAACACAACATTGACATTGTTGGGGGCAATAGAAAGTTTGCATAGGAAGCTATATCTCTGCTGTGTCTGTGGGCGGACTTCTAGTGTTACTACTGGATTTTCCCCCCATCATTCGCCAGCATTTTACACTCGTTCTGTCGTACTACCCAGGCTTGCGTCTTTTTCTCCTTCAGTCTCCGTCGAACGGTCGCTTGTTGGACGATAAACACTTCTCAAAAGACGATATCCATCAGCGACTTAATCAGAATTTAAATGGGTATTTGAGCAGTATGATTGTCTCAATGATGGCAACACTTTGCCCTGTGCTGATCTCGAGCGTTTTAGTATAAAGAAATAATCTCAACCTGATTATGTCGGCCCCTCACGGCGGTGGCCATGACCAGTATGGGGGCGGCTATGATCAATATCCTCATGCCGATGCCTACTATCAAGATGGCTACTATGACCAGAACGATTATTCCCAGCATGGCGGTGACTACTATGATCGAGGGTAAGCGATTTTTCACCCTGAATTTTACGCTCTGCAAACTTGGCTAATGGGCTTCTGCAGTGGTTACGACATGAACTCCCCTTACCAGCCACAAGATGGATATTACGACACCCACGGCTACCAGGACGACTATTACTCTGATCAGTACTACGACCAGGCTTCTGCAGCTGGTGGTTACCCCCCGCAGGGTGGTCGACGTCGCGGCCATGATTCAGACCAGGATTCCGAAGCTTTCAGCGATTTCACTATGAGATCGGAGACTGCCCGTGCTGCTGATATGGATTACTATGGTCGAGGCGACGAGCGTTACAATAGCTACAATGATAGCCAGTATGGTGGACGTGGTGGTTACGGTTACGGTTATCGCCCCCCCTCCTCTCAGATCTCGTACGGAGGAAACCGTTCCTCTGGAGCTTCAACACCGGTTTATGGCCTTGACTATGGCAATGCTCTTCCAGCTGGTCAGCGCTCCCGCGAGCCTTACCCTGCGTGGACCTCAGAAGCTCAGATCCCCCTCTCCAAAGAGGAAATCGAGGATATTTTCTTGGACTTGGTGAATAAATTCGGTTTCCAACGTGACAGCATGCGGAACATGTACGACCATTTCATGACCCTACTCGACTCTCGGGCTTCTCGCATGACTCCGAACCAGGCTCTTCTGACCTTGCATGCCGACTATATCGGAGGAGACAATGCCAACTATCGTCGTTGGTATTTTGCTGCTCACCTTGACCTGGACGATGCCGTTGGGTTCGCCAATATGCAGCTTGGAAAGGCCGACAGAAAGACACGAAAGGCACGTAAGGCAGCGAAGAAGGCGGCAGAGTCTCGCGATCCCCAGAATGAAGAAGAGACCCTTGAATCCTTCGAGGGCGATAATAGCTTAGACGCAGCTGAATACCGCTGGAAAACTCGCATGAATCGTATGTCGCAGCATGATCGAGCTCGCCAAATTGCGCTCTACCTGCTTTGCTGGGGCGAGGCCAACCAGGTCAGGTTCATGCCAGAGGCACTTTGCTTCATTTTCAAGTGCGCAGAAGATTATCTGCAATCTCCCGAGTGCCAAAACCGTGTTGAGCCCGTCGAAGAATTCACGTTCTTGAATGAGATTATCACTCCGCTGTATCAGTATTGCCGCGACCAAGGTTACGAGATTGTTGATGGCAAGTATGTGCGGAGGGAACGTGACCATAACAAGATCATTGGATATGATGATATTAATCAGCTCTTCTGGTACCCGGAAGGAATTGAGCGCATCGTGCTCGAGGATAAGAGCCGGCTGGTCGATGTGCCACCGTCAGAGCGGTATTCAAAATTGAAGGACGTCAATTGGAAGAAAGTTTTCTTCAAAACCTACAAAGAAACACGGTCATGGTTCCACCTGATCGTTAACTTCAACCGTATCTGGGTTATCCATATCGGTGCCTTCTGGTTCTACTTTTCGTTCAACGCTCCAACGCTGTACACGCCGAACTATGAGCAGGAAAAGAATAACCCGCCACCGACACCTTGGGCGTGGTCTGCAGTTGGTCTTGGTGGTACCGTTGTCTCGTTAATTATGATTATAGCTACCGTCACTGAGTGGGCTTATGTTCCTCGGAGATGGGCTGGTGCACAGCATTTAACCAAGCGTTTGATGTTCCTTATCGGTGTCTTCGTACTCAACCTTGCACCAGCCGTCTACGTCTTGGGGATCGATAAGACTCACGGGACACCTGCCCTCATTGTTGGCATTGTCCAATTCTTCATCGCCTTGGCAACGTTCTTCTTCTTCTCGGTCATGCCTCTTGGGGGTTTGTTTGGCAGTTACCTCAAGCCAAAGAATTCTCGACAGTACGTAGCGAGTCAGACTTTCACCGCCAGCTTCCCTCGACTTCGTGGAAACGACATGTGGATGTCTTACGGCCTGTGGGTTTGTGTCTTCGCAGCCAAACTGATTGAGTCGTACTTCTTCCTTGCTTTGACGTTCCGTGATTCTGCTCGAGCTTTGTCGATTATGAAGATCAGAAATTGTGCTGGAGACGCCATTATCAAGGAGAACCTATGCCATTACCAGCCTCAGATCACACTTGGCATCATGTTCTTCACTGATCTTACTTTGTTCTTCCTTGATACCTACCTTTGGTACATTGTCATGAACACGATCTTCTCGGTTGCTCGTTCGTTTTATCTCGGTATTTCGATTTGGACACCTTGGCGAAACATCTTCTCGCGTTTGCCGAAGCGTATCTACTCCAAGGTTCTTGCGACTACAGACATGGAAATCAAGTATAAACCGAAAGTGCTCATCTCGCAAATCTGGAACGCCGTTGTTATTTCGATGTATCGTGAACATCTCCTGGCGATTGACCATGTCCAGAAGCTCCTCTATCACCAGGTGCCTTCGGAACAGGAAGGGAAGCGAACGCTGCGCGCTCCGACTTTCTTCGTCTCTCAAGAAGATCACTCGTTCAAGACGGAGTTCTTCCCAAACCAGAGCGAGGCTGAACGTCGTATTTCCTTCTTCGCCCAATCTCTGTCGACACCGATGCCTGAACCTCTACCGGTGGACAACATGCCGACTTTCAGCGTTCTGATCCCGCATTATAGCGAGAAGATTCTCCACTCTCTTCGTGAGATTATCCGTGAGGATGAGCCATACTCTCGTGTTACCCTTTTGGAGTATCTCAAGCAACTTCATCCTCATGAGTGGGACTGCTTCGTTAAAGATACCAAGATTCTTGCGGATGAGACGTCACAGTTCAACGGCGATTACGAAAAGAACGAAAAAGACGCCACGAAGAGCAAGATTGATGATCTTCCATTCTACTGCATCGGTTTCAAGTCTGCCGCTCCAGAGTACACTCTTCGAACTCGTATCTGGGCCTCACTTCGTTCACAGACTTTGTACCGTACGGTTTCTGGCTTCATGAACTACAGTCGTGCTATCAAGCTCCTCTACCGTGTCGAAAACCCCGAGGTCGTCCAAATGTTCGGAGGCAACTCTGAGAAGCTTGAGCGGGAATTGGAACGCATGGCCCGTCGCAAGTTCAAGATCTGTGTGTCGATGCAGAGGTATGCCAAGTTCAACAAGGAAGAGCGTGAGAACACCGAATTCTTGCTTCGTGCCTATCCGGATCTTCAAATCGCGTACCTGGATGAGGAACCACCGTTGAATGAGGAGGAGGAACCTAGACTATACTCTGCCCTGATTGACGGCCATTCTGAGATTATGGAAAATGGATTGCGACGCCCCAAGTTCAGGATTCAGCTATCCGGTAACCCAATTCTTGGTGATGGAAAATCTGACAACCAAAACCATGCCATTATCTTCTACCGCGGTGAATACATCCAGCTTATCGATGCCAACCAGGACAACTACTTAGAAGAATGTCTTAAGATCCGCAGCGTTCTTGCTGAGTTTGAGGAACTGTCTACTGAGAACGTCTCGCCATACACTCCCGGATTGCCACCAACGAAGACGAACCCGGTTGCCATTCTCGGTGCTCGTGAATATATTTTCTCTGAGAACATTGGTATCCTCGGTGACGTGGCTGCTGGAAAAGAACAAACATTCGGTACACTCTTTGCTCGTACACTAGCTCAAATCGGCGGTAAACTCCACTATGGACATCCTGATTTCCTGAATGGTGTCTACATGACTACTCGAGGTGGTGTCTCAAAGGCCCAGAAAGGGTTGCATCTGAACGAAGATATCTACGCTGGTATGAATGCACTTCTCCGTGGTGGTCGTATCAAGCACTGCGAATATTTCCAATGTGGTAAAGGACGTGATCTCGGTTTTGGTTCGGTTCTCAACTTCACAACTAAGATTGGTACTGGTATGGGCGAACAAATGCTGTCTCGAGAATACTACTATCTTGGTACACAGCTGCCTCTCGATCGGTTCTTGTCATTCTACTACGCGCATCCTGGCTTCCATATCAACAACTTGTTCATCATGCTTTCGGTGCAAATGCTCATGATTTGCTTGATCAACATTGGAGCCCTCCGCAACCAGACAATCCTCTGCGTTTACAAGAAAGGTGTCCCTATCACTGATCCTCTCATGCCGACTGGTTGTGCCGACATGTCGCCTGTTCTCGTTTGGGTCCGAGCCTGCATCGTTTCTATCTGTATTGTGTTGTTGATATCGTTCATCCCGTTGATCGTCCAAGAGCTCACTGAAAGAGGATTCTGGCGAGCTGCAACCCGTCTCGCGAAGCATTTTGGTTCCCTCTCGCCACTTTTCGAAGTGTTCGTTTGCCAGATCTATTCCAACTCTCTGCACAACAACTTGTCGTTCGGTGGTGCTCGGTATATCGGTACTGGTAGAGGTTTTGCAACCGCTCGTATCCCATTCGGTGTGCTTTACTCGCGTTTCGCTGGTCCTTCGATCTATTTGGGTGCGAGGTCAATGATGATGTTGCTCTTCGCAACCGTGACAATTTGGCAGGCTGCGCTTGTTTACTTCTGGCTGTCACTGCTCGCGCTCTGCATTTCGCCGTTCATATTCAACCCTCACCAGTTCGCTTGGGACGATTTCTTCATTGATTACCGTGACTATCTGCGTTGGCTTTCGAGAGGAAATTCGCGTTCGCATGCATCTTCCTGGATTGCGTTCTGTCGACTCTCTCGTACCCGGATCACTGGTTACAAGCGAAAGGTCCTTGGACAACCTTCGGAGAAACTGTCTGGTGATGCACCGCGTGCCCACTTTACGAATATATTCTTCAGTGAAATCGTTGGGCCGATTGTTCTGGTTGCTGTCACGCTCATCCCGTATCTGTTTATCAACGCTCAGACTGGTGTCGAGAATGCGAAGCCAACGCACGCTTTGATCCGTGTCGCTATTGTTGCATTCGCCCCCGTTGCGGTTAATGCAGGATGTGCTGCTGTACTTTTCGGAATGGCTTGCTGTATGGGTCCTATTTTGAGCATGTGTTGCAAGAAGTTCGGGTCTGTTCTCGCTGCAATTGCTCACGGAGTTGCCGTCGTTGCACTCATTGCGCTTTTTGAAGTGATGTATCTGCTTGAAGGATGGATTTTCTCCAAGACACTTATTGGAATGATTGCTGTCGTTGCGCTTCAGAGATTCGTCCTCAAACTCATCATCTCCCTTGCGCTCACAAGAGAATTCCGCCAGGATACCTCCAACATTGCGTGGTGGACTGGAAAATGGTACAGCATGGGTTGGCATTCGATGTCTCAACCAGGTCGTGAATTCCTTTGCAAGATCACCGAGCTTTGCATGTTTGCCGCTGACTTTATCCTTGGCCACTTCATTCTCTTCTTCATGCTGCCACCTTTGTTGGTCCCGTGGGTAGACAAAGGTCACTCGGTCATCCTATTCTGGCTTCGCCCTAGGTAAGTTTTCTCCGATACTTGGGATTTGTTGATCGTCGCGGACTAATAGTATCTTTTTAGCCGTCAAATTCGCCCACCCATTTACTCTCTGAAGCAGTCTAAACTTCGAAAACGCAGAGTCATCCGCTTCGCCATCTTGTACTTTGCGCTCCTGGTTCTCTTCCTCGTGCTTATCGTTGGTCCTGCAGTTGCTGGTCCGAAAATCCCCCTTGATAGTTTGTCTGGTAGTCTTACGTTCAGTGGCAACTCACTACTACAACCGACTGGCCAGGACAACAACGACACATCTGCTTCCGAAACCGGTACAGCCTTGCAGAAAGATGCGAAGGATACTGGTGGTGCGAGACTCTTTTAGACTGCTTCTTCCCAGGGGCATCTAATTGTAACAACAGGTACATAAGTTGACTGCCGGTGACCTACTATTAGGTTTGCCATGTTGGTCACTTTCCACGCTGCTTCTAATGACACCTTTCTATCTTTCTCAACTAATGTCTTATGGTGTGTTGCGCGGCTCGTTTTTTCTCCTCTTGTATCAGCAATTATAACGGGAGCTTCTTCTGTTTTAGACATTTCCTTGCACTTTCTTTTCTTTTGGTTCTCAATTTCCATGTTAGGCGGTCTATACAAACCTCAGCTTCGCCCGACTCTTCCGTCCCAGAATAAATGCATGCAAAAGAGTGGGACTTGTGTCTTTTAGGATTTTTTTTAAAAACCTCATTTCCTCTTTTTTCCCTTTTTTCCCTCAGTCAGTTCTTTCTTTGCGCCCCATATCTGAAACAAGCGAGGTTAACTATTTTACTTGCATTATGCCTTGTCTCTCCCTTTTTCCGTTGTCATTTTTGCTGCTCTTGTGTTCCACAAATTCATATGTCGGATAATGAAAGGTCAATTTTTCTTCTTCTGTAGTCAGTTCCCGAAATCTTTTTCTGGTGGGTGTTGGCATTGCACAATTCTCTAAATTCTTAACGGCGACTAGTGGTCTCGTAATCTTTATAATCTTTACCATGGTCGAGTGTTTGCCCTGGGAAATTTCTCTTCGCAAGGGATAGATGTGTGGAACTCATGATGCACTCTAGTACAGAAAAATTCCATGACAACGAAGACTAGAGCTGTTGCCTTAATCTACCATGCTTTGTTACTTGACACTGAAATAGCAGCCGATGGATATTTTGTTACATTCGAGTGGATGCATGACTGGTATATCT
The DNA here is from genome assembly GCA_014805645.1 of Spiromastix sp. SCSIO F190. Taxonomy (NCBI): domain Eukaryota; kingdom Fungi; phylum Ascomycota; class Eurotiomycetes; order Onygenales; family Spiromastigoidaceae; genus Spiromastigoides; species Spiromastix sp. SCSIO F190. The sequence goes on along the minus strand of WXTY01000006.1, from coordinate 1,906,349 downwards.
AAAATTAACTTTCATTCGACAACAACTGCTTCCCACGGCGAGGACTATTCGATGTACAAAATCGGCACTTGCAACAACATCCATGGAGTATGTGACGAAGTGCAACGTACCCTGCGCCGAACAATTCCTAATCCATAGAACGCAGAACAAGCGCATCTTGCGATTCGATTGTTACGTTCGATCGACTCAACGGGGAAAAAAACAGTCACTCAATTGATTTAGCATGTTGTGAGAGTCTGATCCAACATCCATCTTAACTAAGAAAAGTGATTCAAATAACCTCAACAACTGTCACACTCTCAATACCCGCCTCGCCCTTCCTAGACAAGCTTCATGCTGATCAACCAGTCTGCGAGGTCATCGGTAGAAACCATCATATGCTGACCCTGGTTGTTTAGACGAGGCTGGTTATAATCACAGTTTCCCAACCTGCAAACATAGTGCAGGCCTCGTGAAACGCGCTTCTCGGGCCCTGCCATTTGCGTCTTGCTCGACACACCGCAATAACAGACCGGATTCGATGGATCGTTGCCCCGCAGGTCGATAAAGCAGAGAAACTTGTTGCAGGGAATACATTTGTAATAAGGACGTCCCGCATTGCCTTTGCGGTTTTCAGAGCCCGTGGTTATTTTAGTGGCCAGCCTGCTGCAGTGAGGGCATCTTGAACGAGTCGATGGAGGAGGAGCAAGAGAAGCAAGGCGTGCGCTTCTCGTGTCGGAAGCGAGGGTGGTCTACATCAAGTTAGGCGTAGGATCTTTATTTTAGGAGGTAAATAAGTATACTTACTGTCATGGCGGACAATATACCAGTTTTTATTCCAAACAGTATCAGTAGCTCTCAGTGCAATTGAGAAGACACAACCTCTTGGGTTGGTAGAACCTCCCAGTAGAGGCAGGAATTCGCATCTTCTTATGGTTTAATGTGCTGAGGCTCATATAGGTAGCCACTGCGCTCCCACCCTCCTTTATGCATGCTGTACCGGAAGAGTGGTAGTTATCAGTTGTTGATTGGATTCCCAACGGCCAAGCTGTGCAAAGGAAATGAATGTATTGGCGGATACAGTTTCAGCCCAGCCCAGCCTAACCAGTGCACCTCCTAGACCAATATGAGAATTTGATATGTGACCATGCGAATGTAAAAGGAGCGACCCATCTAGGTTGGATTGAGGCGCTTGTAGGGGCGCTTTTTTCTATTATCACAAACCACCAAAGCGGTGAACCACTACCTGTCAACTTCATGGATTGTTTGTCAGACAAAGTTCCAAGAGGAGGCCTGGGGTGGTTCGTCGGGCACGCAGCCCAGCCGGCTTTGGTGCCGAGTGATCTTTATCCCAGGGACTCAGCCTGATGCACCCTTCACAAGCAGGGAGCTGGTGCGGCTACCACACGGGAACACCTCACCGCCATCTACAGTAATTGAGTACCAATGCTAGAGCTATCACCCTCAGAACATAGCGGTAACAAAAAAAGGTCTGATTTCCCCTTTAAGATGCTGCTCCCAAATGTATGTACTGGTAGTAAGTGGGAGCAGGCATTGGACTGAGAGCAAGCATGAACCAAAGCAGGTCAAAAATCACACAATGACCATGGAGAAGAGAACATTGCAAGTGGGCAACCTCCATTCCAGTTATACCAGTGATCTTATAACATTGGAATTGGCTGTTGTTACAAGGACCCCTTTTGTTGACTTTTCTGTTTAGTAAAATGTCACGTGCGCAAAAAGGAGATGGAGTTGTTTCTCCGCCCGGCCAACTGCAACCGTCTGTCTGCACGCTCTCTAGCTCTCTACCTACAGCACTCTTCCCTACATTCCCTCCGGAAAATGACATGATGGATCTTCAGGAGACCCAGAAACTGGCAGTCGAGTACCTGCACGTCCTGGCTGACCAGTTCCACCGCGTCCCCGGCTCAGCTATCTTCCTTCGCTACGTCAAATCCAGCTATCAGAATGACCCTGTGCGCTCGGCTGTGGAGTTGTTCTTATTTCTCTTTGCTGTGAGGTATCTGCTTGCCCCTAAGTATTCGACGAAACCGAACTTTGTGCCCTTGAGCGAGGAGGTGAGTTTTCCTTGTCCCAGCTTTGCCCGAACTTGGGGAAACTTTCGCTTTTCTTCTCCCTCCACTAGGTTGTTTGCGGAGACTTATTCAGAAATCGGCTAACTTGTGGTCGTGGTCTAGGAAATTGATGATCTTGTGGATGATTGGGCGCCTGAACCACTTGTCCCAGAGCCTGACCAGCAAGATGAGATGGAAGTTGATAAACGGGTGGTTCTTGCAGGGTAGGTTTCTATTTAAATTTACTACGGACTGTCTTGCCATCGCCACGGCGCGATCAAGTCGGATTAATTAAATGGCCGTCTTTAACAAAAGTAATTTATCAGAGCTACCGGACCTCGATCAAAACTCAACAATGGCCGCACTGTGACGAACCTCGCCTCGTACAACTTTTATAATTTTGTTTCAAATGAAGTTTTGAAGGAGAAAGCTATCCAGACCCTCCGCACGTATGGCGTCGGTCCCTGCGGCCCACCCGGATTTTACGGTACACAAGATGTGCATATGAAAACCGAGGCAGATGTAGCGTCCTTCCTGGGAACGCCAGCTTGTATAATATATGCGCAGGCGTTTTCAACGATATCGAGCGTGATACCGGCGTTCTCGAAGCGGGGTGATATAATTGTTGCCGACAAGGGGGTAAATTATGCCATTCGCAAGGGTATTCAAATCTCGCGGAGTGTGGTGCGGTGGTACGAGCATAATGATATGGACGATTTGGAACGCGTTTTGAGTAAAGTTACGAAAGAGCAGGCGAAGAAACCGTTGACGAGAAGGTTTATCATCACTGAGGGGCTCTTTGAGACGAGGGGGGATATTGCTGATTTGCCCAAAATTGTATGTTGTTCTGCATTCGTTCGGGCCACAATTTGAGGGCGAATTAGATTGCTAACTGGCCCTTAGGTCGAACTGAGGCTCAAATACAAGTTCCGGCTTATCCTCGATGAGACATGGTCGTTCGGTGTTCTCGGTCGGACTGGTCGTGGCATCACAGAACATCAGAACGTTGATCCGAACGTGGTTGACATGATTGTCGGTTCTCTAGCTGGACCGCTGATTGCGGGTGGAGGCTTCTGTGCTGGCTCAGAGGAGATCGTTCACCATCAACGTATTTCGGCTACCTCATACTGTTTTTCGGCTGCGCTCCCTGCGCTGCTGTCTACTACTGCTAGTGAGACTCTGAATCTCTTGCAGACGAATAGCGATCTTGTATCGCAGTTGAGGGACAATGTCAGAGCTATGTGGACGCAGCTTGATCCCCGGAGCGATTGGGTTTACTGCACAAGTGCGCCTGAGAATCCTATTATGTACCTTGTATTGAAGCCGGAAGTTGTATCGTCGAAGAGACTTACAGCCGAGGATCAGCAAACTGTGCTTCAGGATGTCGTCGATGAGGTATGTACTCGTTATCTGCCAACCCAGTTATCTTAAGAGCCCAAGCTAATGAATCAGGCCCTCGCTAACGGTGTTCTCATCACACGAGCCAAATCTGTACCAGACGAAGTCGTCCCTAAGCAGTCGGCTACTCCAGCGCCACCTGCTCTGAAGGTCTGCGTAACCACCGGCCTCACGCGCAAGGAGGTGGAAAAAGCTGGCACAATCGTGCGACATGCGATCACAAAGGTTCTACGCCAGAAGCGATGATATCAACGTCGCTTTTTCTTTCCGCGAATGACTTAAAGCTCTGTATACGAATCCACATATATTACTATAATACCTCTCACGACCTCTCTGTGTTTCCCTGCGTTCATCCCCGCTTCCGCGTTCGATCTCGAGCGGGATACTCTCCACCAACCGCACCCCGGAAGATTTCTGTTTAAGTTTTGTAATAATAGACACGAAGCCACATACGGTATATGGGACTTCTTGTTTCCTTCCTCTTGCGATTTCTTTCCTGCTTGTCTCCGCGGGGCACGTGGGCGGGTGGAAGTGCTGGAATCAGCAACATAGATTAATCAATTAGCCTTCGTTTGTTCTTTTTGTGCTGTTTTACGGCCCTGAGGACTCTCTTGGCCTAGGATTATTGTTAGACCACTCGGTGTCGATAACACGTTATTAATACAATACTTGCCCATTGTAATCGGTCTAGTTTTGAAGAGCGAAAGAAAAATGTAAAACTTTCCATATCATTAAAGTAAGGCATGTTATTATGGGTTTAGTTGTTGAAGAGCAAGGTCAGATTGAAGTGAGAACCACGGGCGAATAGGAGTGCTTGATGGGGTGTTTCGTCAGCAGAAGACGCAAGGGGTTTTCTTTCTTTCTGCATTCCATTCTGTTTTTCTCCCGGACGTCTGCAAGGTACGGCGCATAATAATAAAGGCTTTCTGCTGGCAGGCCCACTCTGTCTGTTCTCTTCGTTCATGTCTCGAGATCGGAGGGACGATGGCGGATGCGTCTCACTTACCGCCGACTTCGCCAGATAGCGGGGCGGAGAGATTCGAGATCGCTACGCGCCCGGCTTTGCACTCACTCGGTCGGAGACAGACGACTGGTTTCTGTGAGTCCATGATGAAAAGCCGCGAAAGGATAATTCTATTTTGGCTGGCTGACATGTCTGGATGCTTCTTCAGCTGGCGCTTCGATGATATCTCCCCTAGCGCTGCAGCAACTGCCAAACATGCATACACTCTGCAACATGCCACGTACCCGCATTATTGCTGTCATTCCTATGCGCGATTCTTCTTATTTTAAGAACATGAATCGCTGCGACAGCCATTGTTTCTCATTTGGAATCGCGATCTGGGGCCCTCCAGCTCGATTCCGTGCGTCTGCATGATTGATTGGACAGACCCTGTGAAATGGATCTCTGCAACTCTTCATGCCTCGAGCCAGATGACTCCTTACGCATCGGTGCCATTCCTGACAGCACGGTTGGAGCTTTCCATTGGAGGATTTAGGCAACATGCCCTCGAGTGAATCTGTTTACCGCTCTCGGTAGACTCCAGAGATGCAGGCCTAAATGTATATATATTAGGCCTCTCATTCTCTTTTTCCTTCTGTCTATTTCAACTTCATGTCTTCATTGCATTTTCCTTTTATTTAGATCTCGGGTTTCTTTTCTTTTCTTTTCTTTTTTATTTTCTTTTATTTTTCCTATCTCCTTTCTCTCTCCTTGCATATACCCTTGGCCTGTCGGCTATCTTTTTCTTTGCGTTTGTATAGACTTCCATTATTGCATCTATTGGCTGACGGTGTTTTCTTTTTTCTTTCTTTTTTCTCATTTGTTTAGTTATTTCGTTGATACCAGTTCGTCCTCGCATCTCTATTTCTATTATACATAGAATCATTTCCTTTGGTGTTTTCTTTGCATATAATCCGAACGACATATCGGCTGCTTGCTCGGCAACAGTTTGTCGATTTGCCTTTTCGCTCCTTGGAAGGCCGTTTGTTCGTCCTCCATACCAGAAATTGCCATAGTCACTGTGCGAAACTACCAAAGAAGCGTCGCACGTTAACAACGGCTACTGTCATTCGTTCATCGGTCTTAGCGACGGCTGATATAGGCCGATTACTACTTGGCGTACCTCTACGCTCTACAATCTTTACAATTACGTAGAGATATCGCCCTCTGTGTTGCACTTTTCTGTGACTATCCTGTCCGTTTAACCGCGTTACAGGATTTCCGCTACACGAACTGCCAACCTGAGAGAGCGCTTAGCATTATCGCCTACTCTCTATACGTTTCATCTGTCATCCCCGAAAAACCTTGAAACAAAGACCGCATCCGACCGTGTTGTAGGACTTACCCCAGAAACACGCGCGATCACCCCTGCATAATAGCCATTGGTATAGATACCAGCAAGCCAATTCTGAACAACATTACACTTGGTAAGCTTTTGCAATTTCGTCAATTCATATCGTTCCTGCTACGTTTAACGCCTGTTCTAATGTTCGTTCTTTGTTGGAAATGATCCCTTTCTTGTTTCCCGCTGCTCTCTGTTGCACACTTCGGAAACCGATGTAGGGGGCATTCTTGGAAATGGCATATATGAACCCCCTTTTGTTCTCGCGAGCTCTGACGTATGAAGCGAGTGCTGACATTTTCAAGCATTGTTGGAGTGCTTGTTTTAGGACCCTGTCTGTACATTTTCAGTTACGTCAGTTGGTATAGACCATTATGAAGACTGCTGGCCTTGCCATCGGGGCTTTCTCCTTGTTCTCTGTGGTTTCTGCGAAACCAATTGGTGTGTCTCTACTTTTTAACCATGAAAAAGTGCCCACTCAAGCAGGGTAATGCTAATATGTCATAATCTCAGTTCAACGGGTATACCATGAAGAACGCAATTTAGCGTCAGAAGATGAGCCGAGTACTGATACCCCTGAGCTCTGGCTGGACCGGAACGGAAACCCTGTCAATATTGAGACAATCCCGACCGCAACCGCTGAGCCGGATGATTCAGATTCCAATGACCTAGAAGCTAGGGCCACCGGGAGTGAACTATATTGGACTTCGGAACCTGCGGGTGCGTATGCAACTCAGGCTCTTGACGAAGACGAGCCGCAGGAAACAGGTGCTGAAGCGGGTGCGGAAACGGGAGTTTTTCCCTGGTCCTGGTGGCGCACTATCGTGGGTAGAGACGAAACTTCAGACAAGTCCCAGGAGGAAGAGACCGGGTCAATGGTAGACGATCTAGACCTCGAAGAACAAGAAGACGAGCAAAGTCCTGGTCCTGGACAGCCACTTGAAGAGAGAGCAGAGCTCAGTCGGTCGGGCGGAAATGGTCTTGGGATCGGATACTCTCCTTATAATGCCCAGGGCAAGTGCAAAGACCAGAATGGAGTTAATGCCGATATCGCAAGGCTCAGAGACTATCAGATTGTCCGTTACTACGGAGTTGACTGCAACCAAGCAACAACCGTCTTGAATGCCGCAAGAGCGTACAATAAGAAAGTGTTCGCTGGGATCTATAACGTCAACAATTTGGAAAACGAATTGGACACATTGATCTCAGCAGCGAGGTCTTCCTGGGACACCGTTGTCGGCGTCAACATTGGAAATGAGCGTATCAATACCCGACAAAACTCGGCTTCTGACATGGTCAACAAAGTCAACAGAGCCCGTGACAAACTCAGATCAGCGGGATACCGCGGCCCCGTCGTAATCGTCGACACTGTTAACGCATTCCTCCAAAGCCCGGAAATCTGCCGGGCATCTGATTTTTGCGCTGTGAACTGCCACCCGTTTTTCGACCCTAACACGGCAGCACCGGATGCAGGAAACTTTGTCAGGGGACAAATTGATCTCGTCCAAAGAGCTGTTGGCAGCGGAAAAAGAATTGTCATTACCGAAACTGGTTGGCCGCACCAGGGCCAAACGAACGGCCGAGCTGTCCCGTCAAAACAGAACCAGCAGATTGCCCTCCAGAGTTTGAGAGATGCGTTCCGTGGGAGGGAAGCGGATTTGTTTCTTTTCTCAGCGTACGATGACGAGTGGAAGAAAGATACTGCCTACACGTTCGGGGCAGAACATCACTGGGGCATTCTATGATGGTCCATTGGAGCTCAATAAGGAGCGTGATATGTCATTTTGTTCTGCTTGTTCAAGTCGCTGTGTATACATGTACTTGATGGTTCATTAGGGTTTTGCTTTCACAGTGTGGCCTATAAAACTCCCTGGCTGGTTTTGTAGAATATAGATAGTGATGATGTCTCTAAAGAAAACTGTGTATCACCGTTTGTTTTGTAGGTTCCCAGCAAAGTTTCTTTCATCTGTATTTTCATGAATCTAGTTCCCTTGGTGTTTTGTTCAGTCCAGAATTCTGATCAGGGCATATACCGCGTTTGCATCAACGGACCTTTGTCTTTGTCGTTTGAATAGTGCAACTACTTGCAATTATCCATCCTTATGGGAAATCCAAGAGTATTTAATTGCCCGATGCGCTGATTTAGTACAGGTCGTATCGACCGGTGGTCCAGAATTTAACATGTAGGATGCAGCGTCGCGCCCCCCTGACGCTTAGAATATACAGTGTCTCGTGTAAAAACAAGCGGGCGTGGTTAAGCAAGAATCGAATCTTCGTCTTTACGAACGATTGCCAGTGATCTTCATAATTCTTGACCAATTGCTAAGTACTAGTCCAGTGATTACCCACCAGCAAACCTACATAAAATCGAGGAACTTTCGGAAAGGATGGATAATAAAGTCAATGCTATATATGCGAATATGTACACATGTCTCCCTTCTGGGGTATCACGCTAAATTAGGACGCGAATAACGCAGGCAGAAACAAAATCGTCTCTTTATTCAGTCAGTCTTTGGTTTCGGCAACAACACTCTCCGCCAGCGGAACCGTTGGTTTGCTCTCATGATGCAAGTGACTCGGGCTCTCAGCCGAATCCACATTCTGCGTCTCTTGTGTCTTCTTCCCCCACCACCGCCGGGTCCTAGGTGGCTCCGGCTTTTGGGGGTGGCCGTTTGTTGGAGGGGAGGGATGTGGAGAGGAATGGGCATGGGCATGTTGAGGGGGCGGAGGAGGTTGACGATAATGTCGGTGGTGGTTATGACCATGGCTTGTTTGACTTGGCGGTGGGACTGAGTGGGAGGACCGTCGTGGTGGAGGGACAGCTGGCGGGTTGAGGGATTGTCGGAGCGCTGCGCTCGACGCTGATGTGGTCGGAGTTGTTAGATCAGGCTGGCTATCGTGCGTTGGTGCTGACGGATCTGTATCTACTACAAGCCGCGGCAACCCAGGTGCTACCTCTGACGTAGCGCGATCAAGCGTGGCTCTTTTTTCGGTGATTTCCAACTGGCTAATGTAGACGGGAGATGGTTCGCTATCTGCGCTCTTTCGCTCCGGAGTTTCCTCTTCTTCTCGTCCACGTCTTCCCCGCCACCGTCTTGTCCTGGGTGGTTCGGGCTTTTGTTTTAATGGTATCGAGCGATCCGGGCTCGGCGATGGCAGTTGGTCTTCACGGCTAGGAAGCATGATGCCGGGTTTCTCCCTTTGAACAGCGACTTCCATGACACTAAGTGAGGACGAACGTGCAGATGATGGGCCAACCTCCAACGTTTGCAAGCGATTTGCATCCACAGCAAGTGCCGGCTTGGACGAATTTTCTTCGTCGGTTTTTAGGGAATCTGACGATGCAGAGGCCGTCGTCGTTGGTGTTGCTGTCTCATTTTCTGGACGAGTCTCACTAGCAGCATCGGGTTGCTGAGCGAGCAGTTCAGCATTCTGTTCCGCTGTAAGTGTCTCACCCATGGTCTCTTGTTTCTCATCAACCAGCCAACTAATTGTGCAGCAGCGCAGAACAAGCCTCCGGGTAGTCTCGTCAACTTCGTCGAAATGGAGGATCTTCTCCTGATCCTCCTCGCCGTCCCAAAACTGGTTTCTGACTAGTATCCCCAAGAGCTTCTTCACTTCGTCTCGCTTGTAATGGGGTGGATGGCTTAGTTGAGTGTGCGCTAATAACGGGTAGAGTACCCTCAAGTACGTATGCCGGAGTGCTGATGCTCCTTCAGGAAGGTCTAAAAGATTACGAATTAAAATATCGACAAGAACGCGCAGGTCATTAGTATAAAAGTATTCATATGTGGAAGGAGTCGTAAAGAGGAGATAAAGTAGTTTGAGAGTCAGAAGTTGAAGGGACGTTTCACCTGCAAAAACATTGTAAGACGCATATCTCAAGATGACCAAAACCGGGACTTAGCATACTTTCACGGTTAAGGAGCAATATAATGTTCTCCCCAAATGTTTTATACACAGAACCATATATGGAAAGGACTTTTATGACCTTATTCGTTGGGGGAGCGGAAACCGACCGCTCTGGAACAGGATCATGAGCTGAGACCATGAATTGTTCATTGAGAACCAACTGTATGGTTTTGAGTTAGCAATGGCATGAACTGCTACCATATAGCACCACAGGAAACTTACTAGGACTCGGATTACGGGATAATGGTATGGATCATTGGCGTCATCGGAGAGTTCTTCAATAATTTGAAAGAGATGTTTCACAAACTCATCGTCCACAAGTACTTTTCTCGCGAGAACGATGGAAAAAGCACACCAGAAGTCAACCACTTGTCCAATGTTGAGGGCACATAGAGCGGTTTATACATCGAAGTGAAAAACGCCACGCTAGTGTCTCCTCGTTCTGTACAGGTTTTAGCTCACCTAGATCTTGTATCTTGATTCTCTGAATCCTGGACATTTCGTACATCAAATCCATCAATAGACGATGTAGGCCAGTTCCGCCATTGTTATGACCCTGCTTCGGCAGCTGTATCAATTCCAATAACCTCGCAAAGGCGCCCTCCTCGTTCATCAGCTCCAAGGTAGATTCATTATGACGGCCGTCGAGTATCAGGAATGACACGATGATGTGAAGCGTTTCAGCAGATTCCTCCTATATACCCAACAACCGATCCGTCAGTCACGTATATATAATTAGCAGGGTTTCGATTCAACGTACCTGAAGGAGGCAATATATGATTTGTCTTCGCACATAATCCGCATTCGCCTCGAATATATGCGAAGCTATAAGCTTTTCGGAGCAGCGCAGGACGTCATAATTGGAATCGAGATATTCATCTAGTAGCCATTCAAAAAGGAAGGTATCAGCAACGGGGTGTCTGGTTTCCCCCTCATATTCCTGTCCACATATGTTTCAAGAAACTGCAAATAAAGCCTTACCTTTATACTTCGTCGTCAAGCCCAAATATGAGCGGAGCACGTTATCGATCTCGGCATGAGCGTCGCATTTCACAGAGAGGATATCCTCCAGTTCTATTCATTGCCACCCGAAGAATTAGCACTTGGCAAATCCAACAAAGAATGGCATTGAAATCCAAAAAGAAAACAATAGAAACATGACGTATCCCGCTTCTTCAAAAGGTTCGTATAGCAGGGGGGAGAAACACAGCATAGAGCAACACAAGTGCATGCTCACCGCTCCAGAATTGCAGCTCATTCTGTATATCGTACGAGTCGTCGAAGTCCATTCCTCTCGGCAGGCATTGCTGTGAGGAAGCTAAACTCTTCCTACATGGATGGGGTCTGGAGAGTAGCAAGTTAAACAGCTGGGAGGCGGGGAGTTGGAAACAACAGCAACTTGCAAGCTCGGCGACGGACATCTGTGGGGATGAAAGGGCGTTTTGTATGTAATGGAATTACCCAGCTAAGTTGACAACTTTGCTGTGAATTTACGAGCAGTATACGACGTCATACATGTATTTTTATTACGACTCAAAAAATAGAAACTGGAGGGCATTTATTAGTATGTGAACAGCTGATTGCTTTCCCCTTTACTCTATACGAAGTATGCATATGTCATTGCCACGGGGCTGAATCTGACGGTTGCAAAATTGACCTAAATCTGACCAGCCCAGCTAGTTCATGCAAATCATTACAGCGAGAAACAGTATAACATGGGATATCTTCGCCTAAAAATAAAGATGCGACTGACTAGAACAGCCGTATGAATGAATCAAGATATCCTAGATAATGTCATGCGTAGATGCTGGCGCGTAAATATAGTAGATGCAAGAGTATGAACACACAAGTGGAATAAGACGCCCATAAGCGTGCTAGGGCTTATATAAGAGATATCAAGCGAAGCGCAGCTCGTTATGCAGGCCGTTTGAATGGGTGTGCCTCCGTATTACTAGATTTTTGTTAGGTGGAAAACGACTTGAGTTTCAAAAGCCACAGAGTCGAAAGAACACTTACAGAACATAATCATCCAAGCTAACAAGCGAAGGATCACTGAAAAGCAAGTAAAAGTACTTCAGCGTCTCTGCGAGCCAGAAAGACTCCATCTCATTCGTAAAGTACGGCATTTTACTCGTCACATCCTTAATAGCTGAGTTCGCGAGTTCCGTTCGGGTATTCTCCTCAATAGCTTTGAACATGTTCCAGCCCTTTTCGCGCCAGTAGTCGTCGCCAGTTATACGGTACATGATAAACACCGATTCGATCGCCTCGGGACGAAGGATGTATTTGCGGCTTCCAAGACTTACCATCCCGGGTGGTATACGTTCTTCTTCTATCCGAGCCTCTGCATATTCTTTATGGGACAGGAACACAGGCTTCGGTCCGAGATCATCCGGTACAGAAGTTGGCTGAGCGTGTGCTGTGACGATCGCAGGCTGAGGCTCGGCTCGTTTGGCATGGGCGTTTCCATTCGCACCAGCATCACCGCGCTTAGACCGGCCCTCCCTCATTTCATGGAGAAGTTTCGGTTCCTCCGCTTCAGCGTCCTTCTCATCAGTTGTCAACAATCCTAGTGCTGCCGCTTTTGCATTCCATGTTTCGAGACGTGATTTTCTCGCAGATTCGAAAGGGTCGAGAGCATCGTAGTAGCGGGTTTGATTCCAGGCGCATTCATCCAAGGAGTCGCAGGGCAGGGTGTCAAAAGCTTCAGGCATGATTCCGCTTGCAGTGGATTCATACGCCCAAATGCAGCTATCTGTAAGCTTCTTCGCAATGTCCATGTCCTTCTTGAGACCAAAAATCTTGGAGCCAACGCCAAACATGCCGCCAGCAAAGCAAGCCAAGTGACTGCCCTCATATTGATATTTTAAATCCTTCTTCTCACTTACGTTTTTCGCGGTTACAGCTGCAGCGATGAACCGTATGTCACGCTTAGAATCAGGTAGCATTGGCCTGAAAAGAAGATATCTCCTAACGGTATCCATGGCCTTTTCGTACATATTGCGATATTGGTCATTGAGTCCGCCAAGCAGCATATACTCTTTTGGCAAATACTCGTACGCAGAGTCTGCTAAACCGCCCATAGTAAACTTATCAACATGATTAGAGAGTGGCGACGCAAGCCCTTGTTCAACGCACTCGTGATCGTTTGCTGGCGACTTGGGAGCACTACCCTTCGTTGTGCCGACTTTTCCTTTCTTCATATCACGTATCGCATCGTAATTCGCTGGCTCAGCATCCTGTAGTAAAGGATCTTCCGGCGGAGCACGTTTGTCCAATAACGATTCTCTTTCCGGCAGCTTCTCTCGCGGGATAGTTGGTGGGTCACCAGAAGGCTTCTTAGCAGATTCTTGCTCTACATGACGAACTTTTTTGCAACCTGAAGCATCTAAATGTGCGGGCCACAAGCCGGGTAGTTTCGTGTTGTCTTGATACTTCTCTAACTCATTCGTTATGCGAGCAATTGCGTCGTAGTACTTTTCCTCTCCTGTGATCTGAGCCAGTCGAGTGAACTCTAGAGACAGTGATCCAAGTTCGGCGACTACAACGCGAGTGCCGGCGCGATGCGGTTGTGATGCATATGCCCTATTATAGTATTTAATACAGCTGGTCTTGGCATAATTTTAAGAGAAGAAGGGTTCAGGACTTACGGAGCCCAATGATAGTAGGTGATCGGCATGCGATTGGGGGTATCAAATGCACCCATCAATATTTCCGCCAGCTCAACAGCCTTGTCAATCAAGGCCTGGTATTTGCCCCCGGAAATATCATAAGCACCAATAAAGCCACCCAAATAGCGGATGACGGTCTCAAAGAGCGGAATATCCTTTCGAGGACTTGTAGTAAAGTCAATTTCTTTGACAGCTTCCACTGCCTCTTCGAACTCATCTGTCAGGCCCATGATCCAAAGAGTGTCAAGAGCGTCAACTAAAGTGGCGCCCCATGCTGCGAACGGATCCCGACTGCCACCGTAAACGGGCCGTAATTCATCATGGCCCCAAGCATGCGCTTTATACCCTGCCCACGAATGATTAAAAGACTCTTTGATCAAAGCCAATTTCTGTTCGATAGCTTCGCCCTCCCCGGCAAAGTCAAACTGCACTTTTGGAATCGCGCTTGGCGTTCCTGTAGGTAGGAATATGATATCTGACGAAGCAACTGGGAAATGCTCTGGTTGTTTCGACCAATGGATAGCACTCCGATCGAGATCTGGTACGTCCAGTCTTCCTTGACCATCAATGCCAAATTCGTTATCATCAGCAGCAGGTGGAACGGGTGGTTTTGGTTGCGGTGCCGTCTTCGAAGGCGGCGGTGTAGTTAGCGGAGAATTGGGTCCATCTGCTACCAGAGGCACGTCAGGCTTGGCAACCGGTGTATCTGCCTCTGGAGCAAATCCATGGAGAGGTAATTCATCTTCCTTTTTACCACTTGGGGGAGGAGGAGAAGGCGGAGCAGGGGGGTTAGCGGGTACCGGAGCGGGAGGGGGAGCGGGAGCGGGTTTCTGCTTCGCGTTCGAAGACTGGCCTGAGCCGGGAGATTGGGGAGCCCAATCACCGACGCTGGAAAACTGTACAAAGGCGAGAACACTGATTATAGCAAAGACCAAGAATATACGGTACCGGCGGGCACGAAACATGGTGAACGGAGGAGGGGGTTTCTAGCAACAAAGCGGAACCACGAAAACAAATGAATGGATGTGCTATTCACTTTGAATAGCAGCACGTATACTATGAGCAGATACACCTAAACCATTGCTCATTGAGGAAGAGAAAGGAGGCTTATGGGCAGGACGGGCCGCCGAGAATCTGACAGCGGCTGAATTATAAATGGTGGATGTAACTGGTGGCTTGCTTACATTGGGGCCGAGTGTCACATGTGCCATTGCTATTTAAAGGCCGCTTACACGGGCGGAATAGATGAGTGTATATTGACTGGGAATATGTCCTGATAACTGGCACAGTCTGCTCCGAAACCGTATACTCCTAATTCGCTCATCTCTACATGAGCCGTGCACTGATGGATTCCCGGTCTCCATTGTTCTCCGGACTTGGTCACATGATCTATGGCATCACTGCTCGACTGCGGGTACTTGCTCTGGGTAGCCTGGGATCGAGTACTCTCCAGGACGATGGACAGCACTGTTAATACTGTATATACGTGACTATAGCCATCGGGCAGTCGTTCCTTGGTTTCTAGGTATTTTTGCAGTTCGTTTCTCAAGCTGCGCCACGGGACTCTGAAGGCTTTGGTCCCATGTCATTCATGTCTCTTTGACGCCTTGTGACCCTCGATCAGCTCGATCTTCGATTACTGCATATATCAGCTACCTTTCGCATGACTGACAAACAGACTGCCTGCTTTGACTCGACAAAATAAGAAATGAGGACATGAACCTCTTTTGCGCGCATCCACCTAGATGCACCGGCATCCTCCCTTGACGCGGACGTTACCATGGCGCCGACCTTTTTGTCTCGGCTCCTTCCAACGGATAGTGCAGCCTCACCTTCGATGTACGATCTTATTCAGCAGCATGAAGAACAAGAGGACGCAGATGTTGAAGAGCGGGCAGCAATGACAGCAGATATGGAGAACTTTGGCGGTGGAGCGTTTCGTGACTATGAGCTCGAAGATGTCCTTGCGCATGGCTCTGAAGCTCATTTAGAAACACACGATAGCCAGATTCAACAGCCATCCTCGGGGAAACGCATGGATGAGTCGATGAGGAGGTCGAATACGAAGAGCAAGTCTGATAGACCCAAGTGGATGCATTCGTCGCCTAGGAGTGCGGAGCCAGAAGAGGGAGATGATGATGTACCTGCCTCTTTGTTAGTTGAAGGAACTAGGGACAGAGATGCTCCTAGACATCGTCTGCCATCTCCCCCACGGAATCGTAACGTGGGCCATGGCGACGAACAGACCCCAGGACCATCGACAGCGAAGTCTCAGTATCAGTGGAATCTTCCCAGGCCAAGGCAGCGTGTGAATTCGATTCCTCCAAATATGGCTGCGTCAAACCTCGGTCCCAGAGCCCGTCGTGGACTAGCTATGGTTGATCCTAAAGAGATTGCCATGTGGAGATGGGCGAACGTCGAACATCTAGATAATTTCATACGCGATGCATATTCATACTTCTTAGAGAACGGATTCTGGTCGATCATGTTATCACGCCTCTTCCACCTTCTGTAAGTTGTAAATACCGCAAGAGCCTGTTATAAGCACAGCCACTAATCGCATCCAGCACATTGGCCTTCATGGTGGGCTTTACCACGTTTCTGTTTAGTTGCGTTGACTATCGGAGCGTTCCCCATAGCAAAACCCTCTCTGAGATTGTGGTTCCCAAATGCACAACCAAAATGTCTGGTTTAGCCACATTCATACTTTGGCTCTTCACTCTTGGCTGGATTGGCACCCTTATTTATTACCTTTTAGATATTCGGAGGCTGCGCCACATGCGAGCTTTTTACCAACACCTCCTGGGAGTCTCGGATACCGATATACAGACTATATCATGGCAGGAAATTGTGAGTCGATTTATGACGTTGAGGGACTCCAACCCAGCCATTGCTGGAGCAGTGCCCGCGAAACACCGAAGATTTATGGGTAGCCAATCTAAGCAGCGACTAGACGCGCACGATATCGCTAATCGAATAATGCGGCAAGAGAATTATCTGATTGCTTTGTTCAATAAAGACGTCTTGGATCTATCGCTGCCACTTCCGTTTTTGCGAAATCATCAATTCTTCTCATACGCAATGGAATTGAACATCCAATACTGCATTTTGTTCTATTTCTTCAATATACAAGGACAGCTATATTCGAAATTCATCAAAGACGCGGACAGGAAGAGTCTGAGCAACACTCTGCGAAGCCGGTTCCGTTTCTTTGGCGTTTGCAACCTCATTCTCATACCTTTCTTTTTCGTCTACATCGTCATGGCGTTTTTCTTTCGCTACTTCAACGAGTACCAAAAGAATCCGTCTCAGATCGGGATGCGGAAGTATACGCCGCTAGCGGAATGGAAATTCCGCGAGTTCAACGAGTTGCCTCATCTTTTCCAGCGTCGCGTCAACATGTCTGCGCCGTTTGCCAAACGATATATTGACCAGTTCCCGAAAGATAAGACCGTACAGATGTTACGATTCATAGCGTTTATTAGTGGGGCGATCACGTCGGTACTCGCTCTTGCTGCTGTCGTGGACCCTGAGCTTTTCCTCGGGTTCGAAATCACGCACGATCGCACCGTGCTGTTCTATCTTAGCGTTTTTGGATCGATATGGGCTGTGTCGAGGGGCATGGTACCGGAAGAGACCCAGGTCTTTGATCCGGAATTTGCGATCCGGGAAGTGATCAATTTTACGCACTACCGACCCGCGCATTGGCAAGGGAAGCTCCACAGCGACGATGTACGAAAGGACTTCGCTGCGCTATACAAGCCGAAGCTTGTTGTGATGGCTGAGGAAGTACTTGGCATGATTGTCACTCCGTTTATATTATACTTTAGCCTTCCGAAATGCAGTGACCGCCTCATTGACTTTTTCCGCGAGTTCACCGTGCATGTTGACGGACTAGGCTACGTTTGTTCATTTGCGGTCTTCGACTTCAAGAAGGGTACCAACCGTATGCCTCACGAGCAGGACGAATTTCCAGGACACTTGAGCCCAGCAGACGCCCGAGATGACTATTACTCCACGAAGGACGGGAAGATGCTGGCGTCTTACTATGGGTTCCTTGACAACTATGCTACAGACCCACGAACTGGGACACCGTACGCACAACTTGCCAATAGGTACGGATTTCAACCACCGCTTGCTATCCCTGGGCTCGGATCTCCCAGTGTGATGGGAGCAATCAACCGTCATGATCAACGGGGTAATATGCAGCAGACACCTGCTAGTCGGGCATATCCTACTACAGGAACAGCTGGGCAGCGTTCGTTGACTACACGTCCACCTCATGCTGGTCCCAGTGGTGCTGCTCGCGGCCATATCTCGCCACTTCACTCCCTGCTTCTAGATCCACACCATCAACCATCAGTATCTGGCTTCAGATCGACTACCCATCCGGACACTAAACCTCGGAACCGGGCTCGGAAAGTGACGGCCACGAAAGATGCTGCGCGAGAGGAAGACAAAGCTCCAGGCCTGGCAACGCAGCCTTCGAATGCGGCGACGACATCCAGTGGCGGAGCGGCGTCGGATGAAAGCCACATGGAGGAGTCATGGCGGATGAATCTGGCTGCGGACACTGATGAGGGCGAAGAGAGTGAAGGCGCGGACACGGGGGCTGTAGCGGGACGAGCGGGTGTTCTGGGGTTGATCCATCAGCTGCAGAAGATTGGGAACGAGGGCCGCGGAGGTGGAGTCGGGATGGGGATATAGAGTTGAATATATACCAAGCAACGTTAATTTAACTCCTGCATCTATATAATATCTCCCGTAGAGGCACGCCAGTCATTGTATTCTCTGACGCAGCGTATTTAACGCCGTATTGCCGGTATGGGCCATGCCAGGCTGGGCGACAAGGCCGCAGCGACCGGCGCCTGATTGGGCGGCTGGCAGCCCGTCTGCGAGGGGCAATGACCGCATCGTTCTGGCGTGACAGCAGCCGTACCAGCCACAACGGCCGCCCGCCATTGGCCGGATGCCCACACCGCCCGCCCAGAGCAGCCTAGCGCCGTAACGAGGCCCCACAGCACCAACCGGGCAACTCGCTCTTGGCATCGCTGTCTCTCTCTCTCTCTCTCTTCTCTCGCTCGCTCGCTCTGTCTGTCTTCTCTCCACTCCCCTCTGCAACGGGCTGCTCCCTTCTTGCTGCCCCCGCTCTTGCTCTCAGGGCTCGCGCTGGCTATTGTTCTGCTGCTGCTTCGTGTTTGCAAGGACTGCTTTGGCCCTGGCTGCGTTGGATCTGTCTCCCCGCACCGCTGTTGGTTGACCCAATTGCCCGTCATACTCCTACGACCACCTCCGACCTTTAACGCGTGCCCTCCCCGAAGAATGCGCTGCCGTGTCGCTTCGCTGGTTTGGGTAAGTTGGACATTTGCCAATTGAGAAATAGAATACGTGCAGGAATCTGCATCTTCCACACTTCCCCCGAAAACACGACTGCGCGCCCTGGTCCGGCTCCCTGATCTACACATAACCGAGATGAGGCAACTTGAGCGCACATTCGTCGACAGCATACTGATCATTTGCGTTCGATAACGGAAAAAAATACAGGTGTGCACCGTACGTTTGGATATCTGAGGCCTGCGCAGGCCAACAGTTTTTTTTGTTGTATTTGTATTCCTTCGTTTTTTCGCGTTGATAAACTCCAGAGCCGCAGTTAGCGCAAAATTGCGGGCAAGCACACCACCACCAACTGAGGTACGGACATCGGTCGACAAATGTCCTACCTTGGGCCTCGCTGCTCAATGAATCCCTCAGTCTGGGTAGAAGAAGACTGGCTATTGTTTTTTCAATCGTAGCGCGCACACATCTCATTACTCCGGTTTGGGCCGGATCATATATATATATATAGCATCCTGCTTACCCTATCCGTTTTCCCGTCTTGCCCGTCCCCGATCGATCATATGTTTTCGTGGTGCGCAAGTGTTGGAGGAACAACATAATACCTAAGAAGAGCAGTTAGAGATGGAGTCGGACCGTCGCAATGGGTCCAAGCGGAACTCTGCCCAGCAAGAGAGCTTCAGTCGGCCGCTGGAACGGAGACCAAGCAAAAAGTCCTCGTCGAAGGATCGTCATGGCATTGTGTATCCAGACAACTTTCGGGAAGCAACTATTAGGACGGTGACTCCGGATTCGCTGTCGGATACCGCTAATCAGTCGCCTGTCTCCGATGCAGAGTATATCAGCCCGAGCACAACGGCGTCCCCTCGATCCACCATCCGCTCGAAACCTCGTGAACGGCGGCGGGATTTTACGCCTTTGTACTCTGCTGGAGATGAAGATGAGCCCTCCGCCGAACCACGGCCGTTCAGGGCAAGGTCGAAAACAACTACACTAGACGACCAGCGAAGCGAGATTTCCCCGAGTTCTATTCTATCCAGAAATCGACGACTTGGCTCGTTAAATACGTCATCGCCACCAAATGCGAAGACATCAGAGGAGTCCATAAGCTCGATCGGCTACCCTTCCATAATCCAATCGCCGACTCATCATCAACGTCGACTTGTCAAGCCACCGCCAGTTGGAGAATCCTTGGTGTCAGGCTCCTCTCGAGAACCCGTAGGATATGGGTCACCGCTTATGAGTACGGATGCTACGAAGATATTACAACTGATGAAGACGACATGTGGTAGGATGCATGGGATATTGTCTTTTCGTAATTCTGCTCATTCTCCCTGGACGTCTGGATATTGCGCCATCAATGTTTCCACCGGTAGCCTTATCTACCAGGCTAAAGGAGAGCCTGCATTAGCGAAGACCCTGATCCCTGACCTCCGCGGCTGTCATGTGCGAACGCTTTATGACACCGAAACACAGAGCTCATACCTAAGCGTCTCGACACACTCATCCACCCTCAGCATTCAATTGCGTCC
This sequence comes from Spiromastix sp. SCSIO F190, assembly GCA_014805645.1. Lineage (NCBI taxonomy): Eukaryota > Fungi > Ascomycota > Eurotiomycetes > Onygenales > Spiromastigoidaceae > Spiromastigoides > Spiromastix sp. SCSIO F190. Next base: position 1,886,103 of record WXTY01000006.1, on the reverse strand, counting down.
TCATGTTAACGAGACCTTCGATTCGTGGCTCGCCGCCCTGCTATGTTGGCAACCAATCCGGCCGAAAGGCGTGCAAAATAAAATGACGAAACCACAGTCTGTAGCCATTGGTGACCGTCGCATCGCTGATCGCAGAAGGAACTCCGAGAGTACGATACAGAAGGAGGCGGCTATAATCAAAGTTGGCAAGATGTTCCTTTGGGATAAACAGATTGCTTCCACGGCAGCACCGGCCACGGCGCCCAAGAGAGTCTCCACGTTCAAGCAGCAACGCGCTTTAACGCCCGCGTGGAGGAAAGTGAGCTGCTCATTGCAGGAAAATGGGCATGTGAAGATATTTACCGAGTCGGATGTTGCTTTGGTGCATTTTGTCGAGCTATCCCGATTGTCGCGGTGTGCTATTCAACAACTTGAACCTTCTGTTCTGCAAGACGAGTTCTGTATCGCGATTTATCCGCAATACACCGCACACTCTGGGTCTGCTGATACCATGGCCCGTCCTATATACTTATCGCTTGAGACGCGCATTTTGTTCGAAGTGTGGTTTGTATTGCTACGTGCATTCACGATACCGGAGCTTTACGGACCGGAGCAATTCCCCAGTAGTGATGATAGCCGAAGTTCTTCTCTAGCGACATCCCACAGTGCATCCGTAACCGACATGTTTAGGATTGAAAGATTGTTAGCCGTGCGGATCGTTGAGGCAAAGATGACAGGCTCCGCCAAGGACCAGGTTAGCATGCCCAAAGGCAAAAAGCCAGTCAAAGGACGGCACCATGCTGCTGGTGATTATTATTCCGAGGTTCTACTCGACGGCGAAGTTAGGGCGAAGACTGCTATCAAGCAAGATACGGCTTCGCCTTTTTGGCGGGAGGATTTCAGCTTCCATGATTTACCGCCAGTTCTGTCGAGTGCTTCCATAGTCGTCAAGTCACTAAACCCTACCCAAAAGGATTGGACGTTGGTCGCACATGGTCCTTATTCTCTCAACTCGGGAGATGTAGATCCCATCTCCATGGTCGGGGATGTCGAGATATCGTCACATGATGCTACCTATGGCACGATAGATGTGCGATTAGACGACCTAGAGCCCGGTGTTGAAATGGAGAAGTGGTGGCACATACTCGATGATGACGAGCAACCAGTCGGCGAAATGTTGATGAAGGTCCAGCTCGATGAGGCTGTTGTCCTTATGTCTCAAGATTACGAGGATTTATCTGAGATTCTTCATTCGTTCCCGAATAACCTTACCATCCATATCGCCCAGTTTATACCTGCGGAGGTACGACAGTTATCGGAAACGTTGCTCGACATTTATCAGGTCTCGGGCCAGGCTACGGAGTGGATCATGTCTCTTGTTGAAGATGAGATTGACGGAATTCATAAAGAGTCATCGGCCAGCAGGTTACGGTATACTAGTCGAATCCATTCGAACGATTCATACGAGTCGAATTCGGAGAGAGAGGTCCTTGTTCGGGATCTGGGGAAGTCTGCCACTGTAGAAGCCAATTTGCTTTTCCGAGGCAACTCTCTCCTGACCAAATCTGTCGACAGCCACATGCGCCGTCTTGGAAAGGAATACCTGGAAGAGACTATTGGTGCAAAGTTACGCGATATTGATGAAAGCGACCCCGACTGCGAAATTGATCCAAATCGAGTACAACGACCCGAAGATCTGGATCGGAATTGGCGGAATCTCCTGATATTGACGAGTAATGTGTGGAAGTCGATCGCAAATTCGGCCTCTAGGTGCCCGCCGGAGTTGAGGCATATATTTCGGCATATTAGAGCATGCGCTGAAGACAGATATGGTGACTTCTTGCGAACTGTTACGTATAGTAGTGTGTCCGGGTTTCTCTTTCTGCGCTTCTTTTGCCCTGCGATTTTGAACCCTAAGCTATTTGGGCTGTTGAAGGGTGAGTATATGCCAATCTTGATGAAAGCGGAGCATTTGTCAATTCAAAGGCTAACACATATTTTATCAGAACATCCGCGAATGCGAGCACAACGTACGTTAACGCTGATCGCAAAGGCTCTTCAGGGGTTAGCAAATATGACAACCTTTGGGAGCAAGGAACCTTGGATGGAACCTATGAACAAGTTCCTGTATTCGCATCGAGGAGAATTCAAAGAGTTTGTAGATGCGATATGCTCTATCCCGTCAGAACGTCCGGCGCAAATGGTCAATCCCTCATATGCCACTCCGATTCAAATTCTCGGTCGCCTCCCTCCAACATCTCGCGAAGGATTTCCAAGTCTGCCGTTCCTCATTGATCAGGCTAGAAGCTTTGCATCCTTGGTTACGTTATGGCTCAATTCAGCACCAACGGATCTGAAGGATATTCCTGAACTTGATCCGAGCGTCGTCAAGTTCCATCGCCTTTGTCTAGACTTGCAGCAGAGAACCAAGGATTGCCTGAACAGAGCAGAGCAGGCTGAGCGACCGAGTGGAAACCTGGAAGTCAAGTGGGAAGAGCTTGTTGATCAGATGGAGAAATCGGCAACGTTCTATGAGGATAGCTCTAGCAAAGCTAATACGCCGAGCATTGAGAGTGCCATGACGGGGGCAGCTGCTGTAGCCGGAAGCAACCGCAACTCGATCGGTTATTTCGCTCGCCCCCCATTTATACATCGCTCTACAGACGTCAGTCTAGGCGATGACCTTGACGAAGATACACCGTCAAGCGCCACATCGGCAACATGGGAGCATCCGCGATTACCGTTCCCACGACCAAAATACACAGGGCACCGTGAGAGCGCCGATAGTTCCGTCAACTCGTCGACTTACTCTCTCGAGTACTCTGAAACGCCCAAGCATAGACAAGTCAGCGTCTCGCGCGATCCGTCCTCGAAGTACCGAATCTTCGATTTCGTGGGGAGTTCGAGGCGGAAACATAAAGAGAAGGATAACCATTCTCAATCACAAACACGAGAGCCACGAGAGGCGATGGAGCCTCGCGACGAACATTTATGACCCACCCCGAAACCCCTCCCCCTGCCATATATTAAAATCTAATTTACGATGATACTTAAAAAGGAGATCTTACGCGCTGGCCACTTTATTTTTTTGGGGGGCCGAGTATATTATGAGTTTCGTTTTTTTTTTCGTTTTTGCTCGTTCTGTGGTTCTTTCTATATAGTTTGACAATGGGATAAAAAGTTCCCGCACATGGTCTAGAATTTACAAAACCTGCATATTGGATACTTTTTTTGGCCAGTGTTTACTTGCTTTCACGTTGTTTGCTTTTGCTGTATTCCCACGATGATGTCCTTCCCACTTTTCGTTGCTTTCGTTCTATATTTTCATGTCCTGGCCAGGGAGTCGCCTTTTCTTATTCTTCACTTTAGCGGATTTGAGCAGGTGGCTTTTTAGTATTTTTCTTGGGTAACAACCTTCTTTTTTTTTTTTTTTCTTTTTGTTTTTTTCCTTTTCCGTTTTTGTTGGTCAACTTTGTACACAGACGATTAGAGAGTTGTTGTACAGCATTGCTTATCATCTCAAAGATCAGTTCACATACTCAAAATCTTTTTTCCCCATCTCTTGGTCTCTTATAGATTCATCCTCAGGGGCCGTCTTAAGCCAACAAAGGGTTTGGTTCCTCAGTTCCACACTCACCTCACTTGCCCATTTTATCAAGAGGCTCGACCTCGCATAACTACTACCTGTAGCTGATTTCTTTGTTGACCTCACTTGCAGCTGCTAACCGTTAAATGCCCACTCTCTGCTCGTCTCAATTCTGTTTGTAGCTGCTTTCGTTTACTCCGCAGTTTTCTCTTCGCATTTCATCGGATTAGTTTCCCGGTGTTCTATTTTATTCACTTATTTTCTTTTTCCGTTTCTGCTCCAGATCAGCGTTTTCCTCCCTGCATGAGGCTGAAATAAGCTCGCTGCAAGTGAGGTCATCGCGCCAGTGTTGAGCCTTGGCTCTGCTGTCAACCTTGAACCTCCCGCGACGCGTCTGTTTGGCTGCCAGGTCGAACCAACACCATTCGCCGCAGATGCTGGCTTCCACAGCTCCGTCCATGGCGGACTCGGAAGCTGAGTACGCTGACCAATTTGAAGACCAATTTGCTACGATTTCGGACCCGGCGCACGCATCCAAAGCACCGGCGCAACAATTCGTCGGCGTGGCGGTTCCCTCGCTCACTTTCCCAACGTCCGCGTACGACAATTGCGAACGACCACATCCGTTAGCTGACGAATCGCAGGCCATAACAAAGCTACTGAGCGAAGATTCCGCAGCGCGAGATCAGTATGCGGGCTCCGACTTCGTGTCCCTTGACCTCGAAGATTTCGCCGTTTACCGACGCGAACTCGATTCACCCCTTCATTACGGATTGTGTCCTCTCGACCAGGTCGCTGTCAAACAAGGAGATGGTATCTTTTATTTTGACGGTGTTTTGAGAAATCAAGGAGGCGAAGATTCGTCTCAGTCGTTCTACGTTGAGAGAGTCCCGTTTCGTCTGGTGTCTATTGGCGGTTACGAAGATCTGGAGCAGCATACTGTTGGCGACGACATTTGGATTCAATCGACCTTTTGTCAGAAAAGGGGGATGGTCTGGTATCGACTCGGGACACCGGCGGCTGGATACAAGGAGTATCATAATGCGTTCACTTGGGTCGCGAACCTTGCGAAACATTTTGTCGATTATCTCGCAGAACACAACGATGTTACGCTGGAGTATTTCAGGTCTAACTTTTCAACTTGGCTTATGGGCCATCATGGCACGGACACGGCTTTCATGGAGTGGCATTCAGAATATGGTCGTCCAGATTTTAGACAGGCTATTATGGCCCACGCCAATTTCCTCCTAAGGCAGTCCTTGAACATTGACGTTAAGTATGAAAGGCACACTGTCTGGCGCGAAATTAACTTCGCGGACCCAATTGTCAAGCAACAGCCGCAGAAAGTCGAAGGAACTGTAGTGACTCCCTATGTTGAAGAATGTTTCAAGGATATGGACTGGTCGCATCATCTACGAACCAAAGCAATGGATCCAGCTGCTCAGGCAAAGCACAGAGCTCATATTAGAAATATGGGTTTTTATAAAAGCAGAAAAGTTCCGATTGTGTCCTTATACCCTCAAAGAGATGATGTTTCTGCGCCCATCCTTGGCGGTGCTGATACCATCCGCATAGGGGATGTTATTGCAACATGGAAGGACGAGGTCTCAAAATGGAAGGGAAGGGGTGAACTTTGGTATGCGGTAGTTCAGGGTATCCAAACCTATGAAAAGCAGCCAGCGCGGCTCTCCTTGATATGGTTATACCATCCATCAGAGACTGTATGCGCGAATATGACATACCCCCACAACAAGGAGCTTTTTATGTCCGATCACTGCAACTGCGGGGATGGCAAAATAGATACCACTCAAGTCGTTAGAAAAGTTGGAGTGGCCTTCTTTGCAAGCCGTGCAGAAGGAAAAGCAGACTTTTTTGTTAGGCAGATGTATTCTTCTGACGAAGAGACATTTACAACCTTGTCTGAATGTCATTTTTGCTGTCCTTGTCGGAAACTTGCACCAGCCAGTGACTACGAGAAAGGAGACACTGTCCTAGTAGAAGGTTCAGATACAAAAGATCTGCGGCTTGAACCGGCGGAAATCGTCAAATTCGAAGGAGAGAATAAGGTCATTGTAAGAACATTCCTTCGTCGAGCCCGCGACTTTGAGGATTCGAGCTGTCGGCCAAATGAGTTGGTTTACACGGATCGAATGCGGACGATCCATAAAGACCAAATTGAGGCACGATGTCACATTAGATTCTACACTGAAGAAGAGAGGAAGAACGGTTCAATTCCAGTGCCATATAACCGGGATGGCACGGGAAGAGCATTCTATATTTCGGTCCGAGAAGTTGGGGCAAATGGCACAAACCTGCAACCAATGGCCCAACCTGACGACTTCAAAGCAGGCTTTGATCCTAATGATGACGGGGCTCTAGAGAAGCTTCGAGCACTTAATCTTTTCTGTGGCGGTGGTAGTTTTGATAGAGGTCTAGAGGAGGGGTCTGCAATTCAGAGCGAGTGGGCAGTTGAATGGGAGCTTGCTCCTATGCTTACTTATCGTGCCAATCATTCCAAGACCAAGGACAAGGGGCTTTACTGTGGCTCGGTGAACGATTATCTTGCTAGTGCATTCAGGGGAAACGAGTCAATTGCACAAATCGGACAAGTCGAGTTTATTTCTGGTGGAAGCCCGTGCCAGGGTTATTCGCAAGCAAATGGCCAGAAGTCTAATGAGACATCACTGCGCAATTCCTCAATGATTGCGTCAGTCGCTTCATTTATTGATTTCTACAGGCCCAAATATGCCATCCTAGAGAATGTGACGCAGATGGCGGGCAGGCACCACAAGAAGAACCCATTTTCTCAGCTTATCTGCGCGTTTGTTGGGATGGGTTATCAAGTTCGCGTCCTCAACTTAGATGCGTGGAACTATGGTGCGCCTCAAAGCAGGTCACGGCTTTTTATTATTGTTGCTGCGCCTGGGCTTCATCTTCCTGAGTATCCTTTCCCAACGCATTCCCATCCCCAAAGTACAAGACACGGTTCATTGGGCGAAGCTCCCAATGGCCTACCCTTTGGGCGACGGCGATTTGAAACCCCTGTATTCGACTTCATTAGTGCATCACAAGGCACTAAGGATATACCACGGATAGACATGGGCAGGATAACACCAATATCATGGCCAGACCACAGGTTGTCACAAGGTGTTTCTTTGGTGCGCCAAAAAGTAACGAGCAGTATCCCCAAAGCACCCAGGGGCATGGGGCTAGCAAATGCTGTGTCGAGGGGGTTTGTAATTCCTGAAGATAAGGGCCCCACCGCGAAATGGAGAAGTCCAGGGCGTTGTTGGACCCGTGTGGGACCTGATTCCCTTATTTCTACTGTCACCACGTTTGTGTCGCCGTGGTGTAAATTTGCTGGAAGATGGTTGCATTGGGATGAGGACAGAACTTTGACTGTGATGGAGGCTCGAAGGGCACAGGGTTTTCCCGATCATGAGGTTCTCATTGGTTCAGCTACTCAGCAATGGAAGGTCGTAGGCAATAGCGTGGCCCGACAGGTAGCACTCGTTCTGGGGCTCTCGGTACGGGAGGCATGCATGCGGAACAAGAAAGCTGGTTTGGGCTTAGCTCTCCCAGTTGCTGCGCTCTCCTCTTCGGATCTGGAGGTAGAGCAAGTTGATAGCTCTATGGTCTCTGATGTGGATACTGCTGGTGGACAGCTATTTACCGAACTTGAAAATTCGCTGGTTAAACTTGAAGACAGTGAAATGAGCCGTGTTGGAAAAGTTCTTCCTCAGCAGCCCATGAAATGTGTCATGATTGATAACGGGAAGCCACGGAATGAGAAGCCAAGACGCAAGACTCCAGGCATGATCATCGAAGAAACCACAACCACAACAACAACCGTGACAACAACCACTAGAAAGACGACCAGATACAGTTTCAGTTCAAGGAAACTTGCTGATGATAGTGACTCCGAGCCGCCTGTGTCACGTAATAAAACCCCCCGAAGAAGCAGAGTCATGGAGAAGCTGAACGCCGATAGTGATTCTGAGCCCGTCAGCAATGGAAATAAAAGAAAGCATTTTCACGAGTCCAGGACAGAGACAACTTCACTAAGCCCATCTTTGAAAAGATCAAGATTCAAAAATAAATGAAGGAGATGCAGCTTTCGCAATCGCACTATCATTGGCAATGGAAAATCAGACTAGGTCATTCAATTGGGTCTCCAAAAAGAATGTGACTATGTTTTTGATGTGGTATTCTGCGTCCCCCTTAGGAAGACAGAGTCCCGTCATGTTTGCTGCTGTTCGCTGCTCCACTGCGGCAGAGCGGTGTTGCTAGGGCATGTATTATGCAACACCTTTTATATAAACTTATATAGACAAAGTCATGGAGTTAGTCATGTTTAAAGCCTGGATGGCTAGATGGAGTTACATGGAAATTTCCGCCTCAGACCTGGGCAATCTTCAATTACCTAAGGGGGCATGTTCATGCTGGAAATCTATAGGAGCTATGTTATTTGCAATTTAACCGTTATTATGGGGTTGGGAGCTTTATCAGCCGATAGTTTCTTTCTCTTATGGATGTTTGCCTTTGTTCTTGATGAGGATCTTGTTTCAATTGCCCGCCAAGCGAGCGTGGGATTTAAAGCGGCTGACAGGGGGCTTTTCTCAAAAGTGACCAGGACACTGGCACGTGCATCCGGATGGGAAGGAGGGTAGATTAAGCTCATGCCTCTTGATTCTTTTAGATTAAATAATTACAAGAACAGCAAAAGTTACTACAAAACCCAGATACAAGAGAGATATTGAGCTCTCGCCATAATCAAAAAGCTCACATATAAACAAGATCCTGAGAATACGCCGCCAAACCGAAAATTAAAACACTCCAAGTATAATCATTGTAGATTTACATGTTGTACGTATCACATCCACAAACATACTTTCCCACTAGCCGTACCACCGACAACCCAATCCTGAGTCCGGTGGAACACAGCAACTGCCGGAACAGCGGTTATAAGACCTTCTCCGCCAAGCTGCGCCAATTGCTGACCAGAAGATGAATATATATCAACAAAGCGATTCATGTTGCCAATGCAGAACCGTTGAATAGGAGACTGCGGAGCAGCTTGCCACTGAGGGCGGAGGCTAATTTGAAGTTAGTAGAAGAAAATCAAAATATAGGGGGGAAGAAATGACATACATGGTGACCCATCTGCCCGTTTGGCAATTATGTCTAATAACCGAGTCAGGCTCCATATCCTCATCACTCAGCGAGTGGTTCGGTTTCCATGACGCAAAGCCCTTAGCAGCAAGGTCGTATACTTTAAGGCTGTTATCGTAGGATGACGTCGCTATCTGGCCGGCACTGTTGAATGCAGCATGGGAAACAGACAGAGAGCTCTCATGCTCTCCAACGGGTTTGGGGTGCTTCTTGGAGAACATACGAAGGTCCCAGAGTCGCATAAATCTATCCAGAGATGCAGTAGCAAAATAGTGAGGCTGCTTTGGACATAAAGAAAAACCTCCGATTTTCTTCTCAGATAACTGGTAGATATCAGTTCCGCTGTTGGTATCTGAGCTAGAGGCTCGTGTATCGTGACGACCAAAGAAGCCATCCAGCGTGGTGAAGTACAGTACTTGCGGATCATCTGGAGCCATATCCACTCCTGAAAGTGGTTCATCATCGGCTGTTGAACTTGGTGCGTAAGCTTCTGCAGCAACTGATTTCTCAAGGTCCAGAGCGCGGATAGAGCTGTCATAGCTGGAAGTGTATAATTTGGACGGAGTAGACGGGTGAATGTGCATCGCACTAATAGTCCGGGAATGAGGCTTGATTGTCGTTATTACAGGATCAGGGATATCTTCCTCTTCGTCTTCATCCTCGGCCTTTAAGCTGGTAGGAGGGGCCTGTGAAGCATCTAGAATACCCAGGATACCCAATTTATCACCCGCAAATATGAGGGGCTTTTCCTCAACAGGATGAAATGACATGGCATATATCCTTTCTGGCGTAATTTTTATGCCTGTTGGTAATATTAGCAATCAATCGGAAAGCAGTGTGCATCTGAAAACGACGACGACATACTGTTAGGCTCCCAGGTCTCCCAAAGCTGTAATCCGTTCATCTTCTCTCTTATCGCCTTCAAATCCTTGTCGGTCGTCTTCTTAATATCTTCCTCCCCGAATGTTCTAGTGTACCGGGGCGTTGAGCTTTTAGTTACTGCATCTAGTCCAAGGAAGTCTGAACCATCCCATTTCTGCCCGCCAACCACAATATCCCCCATATTTAGATCGCCAGCAACTCGCACTCTCTTAGCCCTTTCAGCAGTCTTTGCAGCTTCATATTCTTCTTCCGCTTTCCGCTTCGCGATTTCACTGTCGGCTGTCAATCCCCGGATGCGCGACGAAGTCCTCCGTGGCACAGGCGCTTCATCCTCTTTTTTGACTTTTTTGACAGGTGCTTTCTTCTTTGTAGATTGCGATCCAGATTTTGACGTCTTCGAAGAGGATGGCTTGGTAAACAACCCGGACGATTGGGCTTCGAGCGTGAGCTTCTTCAACAGCGCATCCCGCTCAGCGATGTTTGCAGCCCGCTGCTTCTCAAACTCAGACAATTCTTCACCACGAGGCATGCTGGGTGGCCCTAATCCCGAGATATGCACCGGTTTGCGCCTCTTGACCGTTCCCAGTACACCTGAACAAATGCACTCTTGCAACACAATCAATTGTCGCGTCAAGCGGTTTCACGTCGCGACATCACATGACCCAGATATAGAGTATCACGTGATCTAGCTTCCCGAAGAAAGCTGAGACGACAGCAAAGAGAAGATAGAGAGAGGAGAGGAGCAGCAGCTACATGCTTGCGCTCGGATTACAATGGTTGCACGCATACGGCGGGCATGTATTGCTCTTTCTAGTGACAGTGTATTTCTCTCCTTTCTTTACCATACCCGCACCTTGACCTCTCCCAGAGCCAATCTGCAAGCTCTCCCCCTCCGGCCTGCTCGCCCATGCCCTTTTCGGTCTTATTCGAGCGCTCAATCAAACCCGGCACCCGGCAATAATAGGGAATCTTCGTCTTCACAAGCGGCGTCTTCCGGGGAAGCTTCTGGAGCTCGCGGCTATCTTAAGCAGCGTACATTGAAGTCTAACGCAGCCCCAAAAAACTCTCCTCAGTCAACGTTGACTGATGCGGAGCGGGAGATATTTACGCGGATATCGAGCAAGTTTGATATTGCGCCGCCCGTTTCTGGGATAGGCGAAGAACCTATATCTACAGAAGCAAAACAACGGCAGTCACATCCTCCCTCTGAATTCGACGACGAACAATCAGAGAATGTGTCACGCATGTATAAAACCGTCATAAAGGATAGTATACATGAGCAGGCAACGTATCGTCAAAGATCTAAGAGACGCCGGAGACGTGACAAACTTACTCAGACCTCACAAAGCGATTCCAATGCAACCGTGCCGCGGACTCACACGACATCCCAACGGGATTGGAACCGCGTATACTCGAAAGTGCGGAGTTTTCAGGATACTGACCCGAATGTATCTTCCCCGGAGTCCAAGGAAATGGATGGAATCTCTCCTTTCGCTCTTGCACGAGTTATTGCTATGCGAGAGGTGGAAAAAATAAAGAAAGAACTAGATGCGGCTTTTGAAGAAGGAAAAAGCGATATTGGTATCTGGGACGTTTGCGAAAAGCGAGTTTTTGGAATGCTACGGTTACTTGATGGGCAGGAGGAGTCTGTGCTGGCGTCCATGAAGGAGAATAACACCGACGAGTCCGAAACGAACTCAAAACTACACCGTCGAAATCAGCGACGCAAAAAACGCGGTGAGCATAAAGCAATTAACGAGCAAAATGCTGCCGTGGGGTCCTCTTTTTCGACTGAGCTGACCGCCCCCGACTGCCCTCTCGAAATCCCGGCTGGGGTTCCCATATTGCCTATAGTTTCTACCGCATACCCGCGAACCCTTCTTCATGCTCTACGTCTCCTGCACACCCACTTCCCGATGTCGGAAATAACGTCTCAGATGCATGAATCCATCCGATCTCAAGGCCGTGCGTCTTTTGTTCTGGGGTCTTCAGTACATCTGTACAACGAGTTAATCTCGCATAGATGGACATGTTTTAGCGATATTCCTCGCGTAGTCGCATTACTGGAAGAAATGGAAGAGATAGGAGTTGAGTTTAACGAGGAAACCTTACAGCTGATCGACCAAATCCGTGAACAAAGGAGTGAAGAGTTGGAGAAATTGGGAACTCAAAAAGATTCGAATCAGAGCTGGTGGTGGGACACTGATGCCTCCCGGCAGGCTTATGAAGAACTCACTGGCGGCGATGATAAAAAAGCGGGTTGGGTTGAGAGGGTGCGGACGCTAGTTGAAAAAGAAGCGGAAAGAAAACGAGACCTGATGAAGCGAATGAAGCAACTGGAACAGAGCTCATGATTCTGTCCCGTACATGCGACCATGCTTTTTACCAGGTCCCAGCTCTCTCCTCTCCTGCTGAATATGTTGGGTTCAGTTTTCGGAGCATCATGGGCTTTTTGTCGCCGTGAGGATACGAGCCGGTCTTGTTTCCTTTTCTGCGGTACCATTGAAGTCGGAATCGACATGCAGCTCTCACGCTTGATGCTCGACCACAACCGTTCATACTTACCGGCCTTGCAGTGACCTCAATGAGATCTTATACCGCTATACTGGCGGTTGATGTACTCTGTCATGCAGACTCTTTTAATACCTGTACAATAAATGGATAGATATAAATAAATAATGAAATGAAAATCTACAGCAAAGCTTCTTATATTACAAGGAGATATCAACGCCAGTCGACACGCGAAACTAAATTTTCATCCCCCAACTCCTCCCGGCACCCGCAACACTACCCGCAACAAATCCCAAAAACCTCTTAGCTTCGCCTAAAGAATCCACAGCCGCTCTGGTATCATCGATACGCCGTACCACAAATTCTTCCGTTTCTCGGAATCCTGGAGACTGGTCTTCCGTCATGTAGACATCGGAGCTGGCGTAAACTGTAGCTACGGATACTCTTTTGGCGTACCAGGACGCATCAACAGAGGTGTCGTTGGCTAGATAGAGAATGTCTGAGGAGAGGGCGTAGAGTTCTGAGAGGGATGAGGAGATGTTGGACGGAAGAGACATTATGGCCAATGCCTGCGCAAACGTCAGTTCGTTTCCCTTAAACAAACTTGTAACGGCGTAGGAGAGATGTATGTGTATAAAACAGAAAAAGAACATACATCTTGCCAATGATGTATAATATCAGCATTCATCTTCAACCGTTCCCAAATCAACAACTTCACCTTATCCTCCCTGCTTAGGTCCTTCCCGCTCGCTGCACCATCTACCTCCGCATCCTGCCTTTTAAATATCTCCCCACTTACAGCTCTCTGTTTTAACAGCCCTCTCCTGCTCTTCAGCCAAAACATTACTAGCTCTACCTCTCCTCCCTTAGGAAATAACTGTAAGGATACGTCCAGGTAACCAGCATCTCGGGCACCTAGCGTTAGAGATTGAGCCGAAAACCCATGCTCGGGAATATGAGAAGTGGCAGCAGATAAAATAGAGGTTTGTTCGGGCGTAAAAGCTTCCTCTGCTGGATCAGGCGCCGGGTGAAAAGCAGAATGATAGCCGCGCTTTGGTAGGACGTGAGAACGGGGGGTTACGGAACACAGGGTAGGGGTTTGAAGGCGGGTATGAAAGCATCGAGATGGCTTCTGAGCACTTTGGAAGCGCAACTGAGCTCTGGATAGGCATGGAGCGACAATGGACGATCCTATCAAGGTGCTTGAGGGTTTCGATGTAGAGCACAGAGCTGCGACTGGACGCCGCAGGACGGCGGAGTGTTGGGCCATTCAGATTGTAAAGCTCAAAAACTCCAAATTAAACAGGAAAGGTATATGTCCTTAAAGTTCCGTCTGATTCGTTTAAGTTAAACCCTCCTTGCACTGATTACAGCTTGGAACGCCGCCATCAAAGAATCCTGGGAGTTGATACCTCAGGTATCGTCAGTCGTCCGCATCACGTGCCCCATGACCGCAGCTCCAGGGCAGCTTCAACCCCAGGTCTATCTATGCTTCTCCCGCCTTGCTCATCTCCCATCCGAACCTGTTATTCGTGCGATGCGCCAGTGGAGGATCTGATTTGCCCACCATGGCCGTCGACAACCAGATGCCCAGTATCAAGCCCCGTATCCGTTACAACACCATCGGAGGCATTAACGGGCCGCTTGTTGTCCTCGACAATGTGAGATCTTTTGGGGTCATCTAGGAGTGCGAAATGGGGCTATATGCTAATGTGCTGTACTGCGATACAGGTCAAATTTCCCCGCTTCAATGAAATTGTCTCGCTAACGCTGCCTGATGGCACGGAGCGTTCCGGTCAAGTGTTAGAGGCTAGAGGTAAGCTCCCCGACATGCTGCTGTACTTAGGTGCCTGGGTATACTTCGCATCAAATAGCCCACTAACCTTTGTGGTATTTACTGTAGGGAACAAAGCTGTTGTGCAGGTACAAACCGAAACCCTGCGGTTCTGATCCACTTGCTGTGATGGATGTTAATAATATACCGCTTTACTAGGTGTTCGAGGGGACTACAGGTGTCGATGTGAAGAAGGTCAGGAACCTCGCGAGCAATTTCCTCGCTTATAGGATTGCTAACACAAGGAATAGACAAAAGTCGAGTTTACCGGTCACAGCTTGAAGCTTGGTGTGTCGGAGGACATGCTGGGTCGTGTATTTGATGGTTCAGGGCGTGCTATTGACAAGGGCCCTAGAGTTCTTGCAGAAGACTATTTGGACATCAATGGCCAGCCTATCAATCCTTACTCCCGGGTAAATTATATCGCCAATCCTATCTAGGTATCAAGCTAACGTGGCTCGTAGGTCTACCCAGAGGAGATGATTTCTACTGGTATCTCTGCTATTGATACTATGAACTCAATTGCTCGTGGTCAGAAGATCCCCATCTTCTCAGCTGCTGGTCTTCCTCATAACGAGATCGCGGCAAGCATAGCCAGGCAAGCGAGCTTGGTTAAAAAGCCCACCAAGGATGTACACGATGGTCACGATGAGAACTTCTCAATAGTTTTTGCTGCTATGGGTGTCAATATGGAGACTGCCCGATTTTTCACTCGCGAATTCGAGGAAAATGGCAGTATGGAGCGTACCACTCTCTTCCTGAACTTGGCCAACGATCCAACTATCGAGCGTATCATCACTCCTCGTTTAGCTTTGACGACTGCCGAATACTATGCCTACCAGCTTGAGAAGCACGTTCTTGTTATCATGACTGATCTCTCAGCATACTGCGATGCTTTGCGTGAAGTCTCCGCTGCCCGTGAAGAAGTTCCCGGTCGTCGTGGTTATCCTGGTTACATGTATACTGATCTTTCCACCATTTATGAGCGTGCTGGTCGTGTTGAGGGTCGTAATGGTTCTATTACTCAAATTCCTATCTTGACTATGCCTAACGATGGTATGAGCTCCCATTTTCCCCTGATTTTTGTTTCTTCGTCAACTAACCCTTGCCGTCTTCGCAAAAGATATCACGCATCCGATCCCTGATCTAACAGGCTATATCACTGTTCGTTCGGTCCATTCTTGGTTGAAAATACATTTGCGAGACTAACATTTCATACAGGAGGGTCAAATTTTCATTGACCGCCAGCTGGCTAACAAGGGTGTATACCCACCAATCAATGTACTACCGTCACTTTCTCGCCTTATGAAATCTGCTATTGGCAAGGGTCGCACACGTGAGGACCATTCAGATGTGTCCAACCAGCTGTACGCGAAGTATGCTATTGGCCGTGATGCTGGTAAGTTACTTTCTATCTACGCCCGCGCTGTTTATCATTCTAACGACGTTCACTGTATAGCTGCCATGAAGGCTGTCGTTGGTGAAGAAGCCCTTTCAGCTGAAGATAAAACCTCTCTGGAGTTCCTCAGTAAATTCGAACGCACCTTTATCAGCCAACCTGCCTACGAAGCTCGCACGATTTTCGAGTCTTTGGATATCGCCTGGAACCTGCTCCGCATTTACCCCAAGGAGCTTCTGAACCGTATTCCCAAACGAACTCTTGATGAGTTCTACGCCCGTTCTGCTCGCAAGCTTCCAAGCAAGGATACACGCGACAATTCGGGCGAGCAGCAGGATACGTCGACGCAGCAAAATACCAACCTTATCGATACGTAAACTCGCTACTTAAGTATCTTGAGTTTGTAGGCCAGTATGGGACTGGCCGATATGAGGTGATATTGATTTTCTTCGGAGGACTATTATCATCTATAACCATCTCGTTGCTTTATGTACGCATTTCCTACGTTCCTTCTTTCGTAGATTTTGAAGCCTCGGAGTTTGATTGATTGCACCGAGGGGAAATGCAAGCAGTGTCTGGACGGCTGTAACCGATCTCTGCGTATCTTCTGTCGCATTGCACATAACTTTTCGTCTTGCTGTATCAGTTGCGACGTTCCTCTCTTTTCTGGTTTTGTGTGTTAATTGGCTAGCTACAATACATCATCACGGGCATATTTAAATCAATGTCTTGTAGTATATATCGGATATTTTTTTAGGACAATGGCACTATGGAGCATGCCCACAAAGAATGCTCAATTCTGGTGAGTACTCTGATGCCCGTTGGGTTTGGTCACAATCAGGGGCAAGCCTTCATCAGTTAGCTTATGACGTCACCGAACAATTCAACGGCCAAGAGTCAAGACTCGTCGTCATATAGAATTTGTGCGTTGCCTTGCTCAACTGGCTGTGCAACGGCTGTCCTGAGGATAGGCCATGTCAGCTATGTCTGAGATAAACTCTCAGGAGCCACACCGGTCACCAGCGGCAGCTGTCGCGGCGGCCATTAACGATGGCAAGAAGCACTTATTGCTGGCTGCAAGCGGCTCCGTTGCGACGATAAAACTCGGGAGCATCATCTCCTCCTTCGGGAAATACTCTAATGTCTCGATCCGTGTTATTCTTACTAGATCTGCAGCTCGCTTTCTCACGGGTCAGTCAGCGGAACAACCAACAGTGGAGTCCATAGCTTCGCTTCCTAATGTCGACTCTGTACATCAGGATGAAGATGAATGGATTGTTCCTTGGGAAAGGAATGCGGAAATTCTTCATATAGAGTTGCGGCGGTGGGCTGATCTTCTTGCGATTGTTCCCATGTCTGCGAACACGTTAGCGAAGGTGACCGGCGGGCTCTGCGACAATCTTTTGACGAGCGTCATTCGGGCGTGGGATGTCGACCCGTCGAATCCGGAAGGAGCACCACCGATAATTGCTGCGCCGGCGATGAATAGTATGATGTGGACGCACCCTTTGACTGCAAAGCAGATAGCTATACTCGACGAGGAGTGGAAATGGTTCCAGGTTTTGCCGCCTCAGTCGAAGACTTTGGCTTGTGGTGATATTGGGCAAGGTGGTATGTGCGATTGGAAGGATATCGTTGCCGTGATTGAGAGGCGGCTTGATCTTGACCTTTCAGTGACATGAGCTTTTGCGGTGGTTGCGTCGACGACAACTACGTTCCTGATGAACATTTGAATCCTTTGTAATCGCCGGGAGGTTTATGAACTTATGTTGTACATGTTGACCCATTTGCATGGAAGTATGTTGCCTATGCATCTCGTGAAAACTTCCGGATCATATGGTACCCGGATGGGCGAGCGCTTGTTTCACTAGATGGTAGCATTCTGAGCTGAATAGAAGCCTAGGCAACTAATATATGAACATGTCACATTCTTCACTGGACGGTGTCCTAAGTCGTTTTACTTGCGGCTTGTGTAATGCATTGAAAAAGGGAAAGTGTTTGTTTGGGAAAGCTATTAACGCTGATGTCTACATAATATCTATCCCTCGGGTTGGGGCCATTCTCCTTGGAAGCAGCCAGGAAGTCCTCATAAGAGAAAGACGACGCATTGCCTTACCATATTGAGGTGTGAAGGCTACCAGAATAGATATTCACAACGCTGCAACTGAACTAACCGGCTTTATATAAGACTACTTGACGTCTCCTTGAGCTGAACCAGATCAAGAGGGTCTTGTCAGGATGTTTCCAAGACAACCCTGGAAGAATCCCATATGCGACGATGAAGGCGGAACTGAGTCGCCTGTCTGAAAAATTGGTCTTCAAAGTTTATGAGAGGCGGCGATGTTAACCATTACGACAATTCGGACGTTGTTGGGAAGTGAGATTCCCAATGCAACTTATGACTGGAATCCACTCGATATTGCACCAGAACTTTTTTACCCACAACGGTCCTATGTGCAATCTCGTAGCAGCTGTAACCTATATTGTTTGCATTGTGGCCCTTCTAAAGGCTCTTATAAGTTTAAAGCATGTATGCAGCTACATGAATTTTGTGTGCGGTACAAAGTTAGCCCTGGGAAAGCATTTGAGGAGAACCACCGCCTCAATACAGGCGATTATGTAGGGAGGGGATGACAGCTTACAGTCGCAACGGAGACGGGCACCGAGAAATGGATTTTTATCAATGACTCGAGCTGAGGCTGAAACCTCCTTACCGTAAATATGTACATCCGGAGGGAGTGTTGGTGACGTGCTTCTTGTGACAGCCCATTGTTGGATATGCTAATGTGATTGGCCAGACTAATAGACAGCCGGCGTCCTGCGTTTGGACACAAAGTGCTGCTCTCTTGATCGAGAAGTCAAGGACGCAATTCTGGTTGGGTGGACGCGTGGTGGAACAAATGGGACAGTCCAATTCCAGGAAAAGGCGCAATCCGCTTTCGCACTTGTGCTCCGACGCATGATGCAGCATTGAGACAGGCACGAGTGCCGTCGTCGGCTAGTAATATGCGAGCTGTTGTGAACTGTCATGGCCCAGAACTTAGTAGACGCATAAGCACGTTGCTCAAAGGAAGAAAGTGGCATGGGACAGCGGCGGTGACTTGATACTTTGATATTGGCTAAATGGCCAATTGCTGGTAGGGGATTTCCTCGGAACATCCTCTCCCAGCAGGGCAGAGTATTAAGAACAAGGGTGGTGGTGGAATGCTGGAGCCCAGATTGCCGTGAACCCTGAATTATCAGCGAGTGCTATAGCCCCTCGCTCTGCCCCTCGATATGCTCGCAGGATGTGAGGTCAACAAAGTCACTCGCAGGATCTACCAACCTTGCGAGCCAGTGGGGAAGAAGGGAAGGTTCGAGAGAATGGGCCGGCGTGGGCAGATATCAATCTAATCCACAAGGTACGCGGAGGACTCCATGGTTATTATTATTTCCACAGAAGAGCAGGCTTGTACACGTATGGAAGGGAGTACGGATTTACTGAGTTTGAATAGGTTGAAGGCTTCAAGCTAGTCATCTATAATAATGGGAAAGGAGGAAGCAGTCAATGCATAATATACTTCTATTTGAACTCCTTCCAAAATTGTTTAAGATATCTCGAATGACGCTGGTTCGCACAGTCCTTGAACGAGATAATTGCATGTCCAGCCGAGTACAAAAGAGATACTCAGTCAGGAAAGGGTTGCTGTTCAAAAGCCTCCAACCCGCAGGGAACGAGGCAGATAGACACATTATTATTATTATTAGAGTAGGAGTCCTCTCAAGCTGGCATCAGAATGGCAGGAATAGAAGAACACCATTGATGCGTTCTGTTTCTTGAAATATTAAATAGGCAGTGTAGATACACCAAAGTACCGGTACATCGCCCGACGCGCATTCGTCTCCCGGCCAGGCACACCATCCGCACTGCCTTCGACTATCCTCGACGACGCTCTGCTAATGCACGTCTTCCGCCTCGAGCACTGCGACCAGCACACAACCACAGCGTCTCAGGCCAGCTGCAGCTGTTCCGTCCGTCCCGAACGTGTCGTTGGTACCAGTACCCAGTGCCGCACTGCTTGGACCTCTCCTCCTCGTCGCGCCCGAAAAAGCAAAGAAACGAGCTGCTGCTGCTTCTCATCTCCATCTCCCAACCATCCACGCCATCCCTGCTCGTGCCATCTCAACGGCTGCTCCTCCAATTATAGGGCTCCATAATTCCCTCTGCTCGTGCAGCCATCACATTTTCCACTTTCTCTCTCGACTCTTCTCCCCGAACCGGTGCCATTTCAAGACCTGAACTGCCCCAGTGACCGACTCGTCCGTCCTGGCTGCGAGAAGTCCAGTCCACCAAGCTCCAGCGCGCGCCTGTATACCGTGCCTCCCGTCCTATAAGCCATGGGTGCGTCTCTCTATCCTGCTGCTTATGCGTTCGTTTTTAGCCTGGGGACCTTTCTGTCCAGCGCTGCCCTTCGCGACACCCAGCTGCTCGTTTTGGCGGTGGCTGCTGTCCACTGCTCTGCTCTGCTCTGCTCGGCTCTGCGCTTCTCTGCTCCCAGTCATACAGCACGCTTCTGGCCCCCCTCTCTGCCGTTCCCTGCTCCCACCCCCCATTTACCTATTTACTATTATACCCAGCCAGCCCCGAGTCTTGGCCTCGCTGTTGCTTGCACCTCCTGCAGGCACCTGAACGCCCACTAGGCACCGTCGTCGGCTACACCAAGGCCACGACACCATAATCCCTCGCCCTGCTCCACCCACTCTGCTTCCCCTCGTGCTATTGTTCTTCCTCATCTTTCCGTCTTCCTTTTTTCGTCTGTTTTACGCTTTTGGTTGTGATACATTTTTCTTTTCGTCTTGTCTTGGATTTGAATGAGAACGGTGGCTCACGTTAGACCTCTTGATTCCTAGGTATAGCCGACGTCTATCGTCCCCAGCAAGTAAGTTACAACGCTTCAGTTGCCGGATATTCCTTGCTTTTTGCCATGCCCCACGTTCGTCTGTCCAGGGACGTTGCCATGCCCCTACATACCCAAGCAGTGCGATCAAAAGGCCAATCGAGGAACGGCGCCAAAGATGCGGCGTTGAGCATAGCTGGACGGCCAGATACCAATGTGGTCGATCGCAACCTTGCGCAGCCCGCGGGGGTTTGCAGAGCCGCATCATCTGGCTGTCCTATCCCTTTGGCTGTGCTAACTTTGTCGTTTATTCCTGGTCGTGCTATGCACTTCTTTGATGCCTGTCGTCCTGCCTCGCTTTGGCTGTCGCCTCCCACCATTCGATTAATGCATTCCCTTCATTGCTATGGATAGCCTCTATTACCCTCTTCACCTAACTACAGAACTATCCACTACTGCTGTCTGATTCCCTTCATTTGACTTCAATGAGCGCGGTCACTGCTTTACATCTTGCAATTGACGTTGTAAACTGCTCTATTTGATCATGTTGTCTTTCTCCTTCAGGCTCTCACCTGCTTGTGTCTCTATCTCGTTATATTTGTCATTACTAAGTATTTCAGCGCGAGAGGTCTCGTTCCCCACGTCGTCGTTCCCGCAGTCCCCGTCGCACTCGCCGTTCCTATTCGCCGCGCAGCCGATCTCGTAGCCGAGACGACTACCGCCGTAGTGATCGTCGCTCCAGATCTCCCATGAGTGGTGCTGCTGGCACACATTCTGGTTCAGGTTACGGAGGACGAGGTGCTGCTCCTGCTCGTTCGTTTGAGGACCGTGCGGTTGCGAAGGAACACATGATGCAGTCGGTTCGCGAATCGTCCCAACAAGACCGTCGTGTCTATGTAGGAAACTTATCCTACGATGTCAAGTGGCATCACCTTAAAGATTTCATGAGACAGGGTGAGCGGGCTATTACTATGTCAAATGCACTGGCGGCGTGGTTCCATGAGTTTGGGGGATAAGAGGCTAACTGGTTGCTTGCGTCGTTGGTGGATTTAGCTGGAGAGGTCCTCTTTGCCGATGTCTTGTTACTTCCCAATGGAATGTCGAAGGTGGGCGTCAATGTGTAGCAGTGGCTGGTTTCCTGGTTTTTTCTTTGGCTGTTTTGATGGACGTTGGATTGACGGGTTGGGGCTATTGCTGGTCCGGTTAAATGTAGGGCTGCGGGTAAGTTTGTTCTCTCCTGACTATGTAATATTACATCGATGCTGACATTGACTTCTTAGGATTGTGGAATACGCATCGAGGGAGCAAGCTCAAAATGCGGTAGCAACGCTCAGTAACCAGAACTTGATGGGCAGACTCGTCTACGTCCGTGAGGTATCGTAACCCACTGATCTTATTACAGTTGAATTTAGTCTGACGTCTTCCTTAGGACCGTGAATCAGAACCGAGATTCACAGGCCCATCCCGTCCTGATTTCGGTGGTCGTGGAGGTGGTTTTGCCGGTGGTTTCGGCGGAGGCGCTGGTGCTCGTCAAATCTACGTCTCCAACGTTTGTTACCCTACCCCATTTCCCCCATTCACTCAATCCCTTGATTATTAGCGTCTCATCTTCGTGCATATTTGTTGACTTTGACATTCATAGCTTCCTTTCAACGTTGGCTGGCAGGACCTGAAGGATCTCTTCCGCCAAGCCGGTAAGTCCAGTAGCCCCCCATTTTGACCTGATCTAGATGAGTATTTGCCCAGTCCCAAGCATAGACATTAACATAACCGCATTGCAGCCCAGCAAGGTGGCGTTATCCGTGCCGATGTCCACATGGACCCTACCGGACGCCCAAAAGGATCTGGTATCGTTGCATTCGAAAGCGCTGACGATGCACGAAATGCTATCCAGCAATTTAACGGCTACGACTGGCATGGCCGCGCCATTGAAGTCCGCGAGGATCGTTTTGCTCAAGGTGGTCCAGGTGGCTTCGGTGGTCGTGGTGGTTTTGGAGGTGGGTTTGGCGGTCGTGGAGGATTTGGAGGTCGCGGGGGCTTTGCCGGCCGTGGTGGTTTCGGAGGTGGGTTTGGAGGCCGTGGAGGGTTCGGTGGAGGAGGCTATGCCCAGAACAACTTTGAGGGTGCAGCGCCTGCCGCACCCGTTGCTCCAAATCCCTTCACCGACTTCGCTACCTCTGGTGGAGAGAGAAGCGCTATCATCTACGTTCGGAACGTGAGTATTATGCAAACAGAATATATTATTGTTTTGTGCGACGTCTTAACATTTCAACAGCTCCCTTGGTCCACCTGCAACGAAGATCTAGTTGATTTATTCTCTACGATCGGAAAGGTTGAACGCGCGGAAATCCAGTACGAGACTAATGGCCGCTCGAGAGGTACCGGTGTCGTTGAGTTTGACACTGCCGAGAACGCTGAGACCGCAATCAGTAAGTTCGCTTCCTACTCCCTGGAGTCATCCAAGAAGCTCGTCTGGCTAACGGCTGTAAAACAGACAAATTCACTGGTTACCAGTATGGCGGTCGCCCTCTCGGATTGACTTACGTCAAGTACATGAACAACGGGGCCGGAGCTGGAGAAGCGATGGACACGGATGCTACGGCTGGTCTTACTCAGGATCAGATCATGTAATATAGCCTTCGTCAAGTTCGGATAAGGAAGGGATCGAGGATCCTAACCCGGGTTTATCTGCTCTTGTTTCTGCCATCCTCATGTATTACTCTTCTAGCTACTGTTTGCGTTTTTATTTTTGTCGACATTTTCTGAGGCTGGAATTTGTTTGCCGTGATATTGTTGCTATGGGTCTGGTATAGGTTTAATAAAATGGAAACTTGGCCTTCTTGCTCTTTTCCCTTCTCTGCATGATCAAGAGAGAAACAAAAACAAAACATTTCGGGGAAAAAATCCAAACAGATCAGCTCCTTTTTCTCGCATAAAGAACCCACCGAACGAGATACAGACAGATAACATCCATAGACCTTAATCCCAAATAATAGAAGATAAAACCCTCTGAGAGACAAATATATAATCGCATGCTCAACCACTTCAATGAAAGAAGAGGGAGTAGATACTGTGCGAGTGGATGCAATACATACAGACATCAACTTGCTATAACGCGAGGAGAAATCAAGTATATAATCCGATCAAGGAAGAAAAGATACATAGATACACATAACGGTATTGAGATAATGTGATACTTGGCCAAGAAAATCACATATAGCCAGTATAATATATATGCGGAACAAGAAGAAAGCGCAACGGATTAGCGACGAGTGGCCAATGCGCTTCCTTTAAACAAGACATAACCCGTCAAATATACTGTGGACCAGGATACTGTCCGGGGAATTTCATCTCATCCGTAGAAGTACGCGCAGGCGGACCTGGCATTGTCAGATCCGCATAGATCCCACCGAGCTTAGGGCCAGTATCCTCGTCAGCAGCTACAGACGTCGCCCTCGTACCGTCTGTAATGGAAGTTTTATTTTCTCCGCTCGTGCGTGCGGAGGATATTGTTTCGGGCCCGCTTGGGGCATGAGCTGTCTCGTTTCGTGCAACGGTGATTGGGGCGCCGGTTGATGATGCGATGGACTCGGAGCGGTGAGGGGGCCCGTCGAGTTGCTGAGGATTATGGGATGCTCTGCTGCTGCTCACTGTGGTGTGCCGGTCATGCTGGGAGGGGTTTCTTTGGGGAACTATCCATTCCCCATAGTTGTTACTGTACCGTTTCTCCGAGGTAGAGTAATTCGATCCTGGGGCGACGCCGTCAATTTGATCATGATGGGAGTCTGTGAAAGGGCCATCACGCTCAGGTTCGGCAAACGTACCACCGTGCGTGGCTATCCCGTCTCGACGGATTGATCCCTCTCCACTAGACGGCGAATGCGGCGGTTGCATATTGCGGTTTATCTGAACGTCACTTGGGAACCTCCCACCGGGTTGTGGACGCTGCTGCCACTGCATATCCGTCGCACCCGCGAGTCTCTCAGATGGCATCACATGGTCAGCTGAATACGGCGTTTCATCCGCTTCATCCTCCTCCATGGCGCCTTCACTATCGATAGACTCGGGTCTATAATGACTACCACTCAGCGTTCTTGCATGCCTTCGAACGAAAGCGTTTCGTGCCTCTCCAGTTTTTTCAGTCAAGTTCTTGATATCTTCGTACCAAGCGAGCATCGTATCGTGGGTCTCGGCGCGGAAGACCCAGGCGTGTCCGCGGTGTAGAGTACCCGTTTGCCGACCTTTTAGCATGAACTTGTGCGAGTTTGCATCAAGCCCTGAGTGCGAGCCTAGTTTTTGTTCTGGGAGGTATAGCGATACGACCGGGGATTGATATGACAACCGGTCCGCGGACTTAAATTCGTGCAAGTGAGTTGGCGATAGTACATACCTGTGTATGTTATTAGCAACCTAATTACTCGTGCATCAGGAGTGTAAATTACGTACCATCCCGGAGCATAGCTCTTTAAATATTTGCTCTTTCGTTCCAACATGCCTGAGCGAACTTCTGCAGCAGCAGGGTGAAACTTTCCTGGGTATATGATACTCCCGAGATTCCTCACTGGCACTTGTGGGTCAATTAAGTGATCGGTCTGGGATATGAAAAAGTTCCATTCGTGGTCCTTTGGCATCGATATCGGTCCATCTCGAAGCTTTTCCGCGGCATCGTATGCTAGATCTGCATCGCGTTTTAGGATGCTGGCAAACGCACTATAGGCCTTTTGTATTTCACCAACTACAATGGCCTCGAGGTCGCGGCCTGACTTTTCCAAATTCAAAAATGCCTTTGCCACATGTTAGGTCATTGCTACACAACTGGACTTATACTCGTGACCAGATCACATACCTGATGTAGATAGTTTTCCTCGTCAATCTGCCTTTCAAGCTGCTTGTCGACAGTCATTTTCACTATAAACGGATCTCCTTTTCCCGAGGTAGCTGACGGATCAGTGTCGACCATTCCCAAAGCTTCTTGTAAGTGTCGCACCGCTTTGCGCGTATTCTCGACCTCCTTGTCAACAGAATTCTTAAAATCACCCGATAAACTTTTTATCTCTTTAATTTTCTGTTGTAAATCATTTCGAAGGCCGGTGAGTTGTATGATGATTTCCAATTCAACGTCCCTGGCCTTGTTTGCTTCTAGGTGAGCTTGTTTGTGGTAGTCTTTGAATATATCAGAGGCATCTCCGAGCCCGCCAGATACTAGAAAAGTGGGTGGGAAAGAGATGCCGTTCATCATATTTGCGCCAGAGGCAAAAAGCTTTGCCCTAGTCTCGTATGACTTCTGGGCGTCGCGAAAGAAAGTTATCAAATCCTTCAAGACTTTGCGCCATGCTATAGCCAGTAGTTAGAATTTACATACGTCAATAGTAATTAATATGATGCGTAGGAGCTGTAGAAAGTAGAGAAAAGGAGAGAGCAACGCACCTTGAAATCTGTTAGCTAGTACCTCAGTCGGGCTACCTGTAGTCGGGATAGGAACGTAAAAAGCGCTATTGGCATCATCGCCGTCTCCAATGCCATATTTCTCCTTCTCGCCAAGGTTCATACTCCTCACACTCCCAGCACGGCTGCTTCTCCGACTCCCACCCCGTCTCAAACTAGCTCTCTTGCTCAACGAGGCCTTCTTTTTCAACGTGCCGCCCCGAGACGGAAGCGCGGGGTGGTCCAGCGATATGCGCGAGTCTGAGCGCTGCGCATCGCCAATTATGGGCCCATCTAGTACCGAGGATGAGCGACGTTGCGAGGAGAAGTCTTCGTGAAAACGGGATGGTTGGGCAGTGACGGGGGCTGGATCGTATGGGACACCCCGCACTTGGAAATCAGAGGGTACTATGGAGTTGTTTGCCATGTAGGAGTTTGGACGAGAGTTGTAGACCCGATTTATTTGCGAGGCATCTGTAGTGTTCGGTAAAGGGGTGAAGGCTTCGTGAGAAGGGGTGCGCGATCTTGCGGCCATCATGATGGCCGGTAACTGCTGTTTAGGACGCGGAGCGCTGGGGTTTCCGAACCTAGATACGGGGAGCACTATAATGGTGAAATTCGCGCGACCCGTGGGACTGAATTTCCTGGATGCCCGTGTATAGGACGTCTGTCGGCGGAAGACGTGGATTCGCCGGTCATGAAGCTGAGCGAGGAAAGAGGTTGATAGACGGGTTTCTAGGTCAAGAGCGTACAGTAATCGACGAGAGGCACACAAGAGATATGCACATCACTGCTTTTTTGTTTGTCTATGGAACGAGAGGCTGAAGCGACGGGGACGAGAGAAGATTAACCTGCTCGACAACGGATGACGTCTTGGGCAGCCCGTCGGCCAGAGGTTGTTTCCGGGCACAGAGGTACCGCGCCATCGCCCGCCACGCACAATTGTATGGGGAAGCGATGCAGCGGTACATGTGCGGATCCCCGAAAAGGGGGACCGAACAACAAAACCAGAGATTCAGATCCAGCCTTACTGGGAGTTTGTATTGGTTGACCTTTTTGATCGGCATCGCAGGGCTCGTAGCCACAGAAATAATAGACTGTCATCTACGGTATTGCTGCTGTTGTGCTACTACGACCCGAGAGCTCTGCTCATGTCCTGCCTTCACAAGAGTATGTATCGAAAACGAGTGGATATTCAGCCTCACATTCCCACGCGGTTACTATTCCAAATTACCAAGTTGAGAATATTACCAGAGTACCCGGATATCTTCAGATGGAGAACACCCATTCTGGAGAATTGCCAGGCGACGTCATTCCACAATCCGATTCTTGGTGTTTGTGGCTCAGCTCCCACGTGAATCCGGTGGCATCAATGGTCTTGACGGGGCCGAATGTCCTTGCCCGGTGAAGTAAACCTGAATGCATTGTGGCGAGGAGAGATCAGTGTATAAAGATAGCGGAGACTACTATAGTCAATGCGGAGTGCACCTATGCCGGAGCAATTCAGCATCCATACAACCGGGTTAGACTAGACTTGTGCACGATGACGGTTCCCATCTCTGTCGCTAAGCCAGCCGTACTATACCGACGACGGCATCGCTATTCCAATTGAATGGTCTACCGCACAGGCAGCTATAGGACATTCGAACTCAAGGGAATTGATTGTTGGCACTGTATATGAACGAAGTATTCTACAAGAACTTTTGACGAGGTAGAAGACACGGCAAAAAGTAATGCGACATGGTAAACGGCAAGACTGGTTGGTATATTTATGAAGCGGGTGGTTGTGACACAGGCACGTCAATGCCGTAGTTCTCCTTTATCCTCTGCCGCCGTCGCTCGGCGTATCCTGGGCCATAGATTCCTATAATGCCGTCAGCAGAGCGTCAAAAACAGTGAGCCAGCATATTCCATCATATAATAGGCATATATCATAAGGGATTCCGCACCTCTTCCCTCGCCCAACTCTGCAACCGTCTGTTCCACCGGAGATCGGTAGTTCGTCCTCAATCTCTCCCGCCTCTCATATTCATCCTCGTCACGCTGTACAGGGGGTCCCGAAAGGCTGCCTCCTGTGTAGTCGAATGCACCGAGGATGGTACTGGCGACGGCACCAAAACCGATGACGGCTGGGAATGTGCGGGCTACATGTACATGATGCTATCAGTAACGATCGTGTACATAGCGTTCAATGCGGTGATTGTAAATACCGCGAAGGCCAAAGATAGCTCCTCCAAAGAAACCTCCTATGGCAGTGTTCCACGAATCCTCCTTTTCTCGTAGGTTTGCGGAGGCGGTCTTTGCGAACGTATACGCACCGCCAACAGAGGCTACACGTTGTATTAGCCCAATCCAACAAGCATTTTTGGCCTCCCACACCACCAATTGGAGCAATCCGTACCGAATATAGCAATTGTGCCGCCTGTCCTCGTAAACACACCCCAAGGGCCGACGTTGCGCTTCTCGAGCGTGTTCTGCACGGACGACGCAAAAAGACCCATGCCCCCGGAAATCAGGGTGACCTTGACGGTTTCCGAGAGCGCATCTTTCGGCTTATACGGCGTACTCTCCGTCGAAGTCATTGTGGGCGAGCACTGGCGACGAGAAGAGCGGAGATGGGGTCGTGGTGTTCAAAGCGAGGAGATGAAGGGCTGCTGGATGGAGGTGGACGGAGGCGGGCTTGGCATTGCTGATTGAGCATCAGGAGCGCCGGAAGTATTACTGCTACATCCAACATCACTTCGACAGTGAACCCTGCTTCTGTGCTCTGCTTTCTTCTTTTACGAGTTGCTGACTATTGGGGCCTGTTCTATTGTGTCTCGCGCTATTTGCCTTTGCAATCTTCTGAAAGCTTCCCTTGCTCCCTCCTGGCGCTACTTGCTTACCTAGGAATCAAAAATCTGCGCTCACCCTCTCGACTTCCCTTCCGGTTCTAGTTAGATGAGCAGTGCTGCCCTGAGCTCGCGCGACTGGAGTAAGTTGGAGTGAGAGGCCGGTGAGCGTCGCGCGACGTCGCGCGAGCTGGGTGACTCGCAGAAGACTGCTCATCTAGCTCATTCAGTCGTAGCACACTAGTTTCAAATTACTCGCTTTTAGATGATTACAGGCAGTTGAGATGGAAATGGCAAGGCGACTCCGCAGTAGACAGTTGGAACCCTCCACATTATGATGCGCAACACCCGAACTCTCGCGCTTTCCAGCTCCGTGCAAATATCCGCCGTGGTGAGCGTGGCCCCCTTCCGCCGCAATCCAGTCTTCCTGCAGATGTCAGCCAAAGTACAGCGGAGTCATTTATTACATCACGGCCATGGTATATCTACGGCATGAACGTCGAAGAAGAGGACACCAGGTCGGAACGGCTTATGCGGTCGCGCAACCCTATTCTGCAGAGGGAGAAAGCGTTCTACGACAAAAAATTGGAATATTATGTGCAAAAGAGATGGATAGAAAACGGAGACTGGAGAAACGAATGGTATCATAGGTTTGACTGTAACAAGAGGAACCCTGTGCCTGGTTGGTAATGGAAACACGAGTCACCGTCACCACCACCTGAGCCCGAAGGTCTAAACGACATGGATCTCTCTCTCCGTCAGAAATTAACACCTTAGAAGCGATCCGTCCTCAAACACCGCCCGCCCCTACCCCACCGCCTTGCCTTGATGGCATAGTGTTCCGCCCACGACCCGGATCAATATTCTCAGCAATTCCAAAAGCAGAAGCGTCGAACAAGCAACCCGAAGTCACTAATCCCAGAAGAAATGTATTCTCACCATTCCCAGAAACAGAAGAAGCGCTTGAAACACACGAAGCAGAAAATAG
Source organism: Spiromastix sp. SCSIO F190 (assembly GCA_014805645.1). Lineage (NCBI taxonomy): Eukaryota > Fungi > Ascomycota > Eurotiomycetes > Onygenales > Spiromastigoidaceae > Spiromastigoides > Spiromastix sp. SCSIO F190. Next base: position 1,856,620 of record WXTY01000006.1, on the reverse strand, counting down.
CAGTGATATGGCAGACCGACCTTCGTCACCAGCTAGACCGAAACGTGCACGCGATGAGGAGAAGGAGGAGGAGGATGCTCTTGAGCCTGCTAGACGGGTAAGACGCGAACGAGCGGACAAAGCTCCAAACGCAAATCTTGCGGAAACTTTTACACCTCGTCGTAGTGCTCGCATAGCCGAGAGAGCCCGTCAACTCGATCAGACGAAGATGACTACACGGGCATCTAGCTCAGCCAAGGCTGAAAATCGCAAAAAGGCTGCGCCGCAGAATCCCAAGAAACGAAAGGGGCAAGCCAAGTTGACAGCTGCTGCTGCGTCTGCTTCTACGCCTGCACCAAACAGAAGGAGGAGCCGGCCCCGAAAGCCATCATAGTCTCAAGCCGCGAAACCGCAGGAACCGGCGAGGCGAAGAGGACGGCCCCGAAAAGAAGCACCACCTCCTCAGGCAGAAAAGCCAGAAGGGACTATGAAGCGGAGGGGGCACCCGCCAAAGAAGAAGTCAACAGCCAGCTAACGACATGTCTTTTACTTCTCTTTACGCGATCTTACGAAAAGCGTGACGTTTCCTATGCATTTATACGCAGCATTCAGTCATCCGGGTTACTTACGTTTTCAATACGCTTATCTTCTCGTCTTTTGTCTGTCATCTACCAGTCCATTAGCGAGCTCCATCTCTCCTATTTCTATTCTCTTTAGAACGTTGCGCAATGGTCGACCAGGAATGCTGTATCTTCAGTCCGTTACTAGACACTTTTCATTCGCTAAAGCACGCATTCTCAAAAATTCACGTAAGAATTGAAATTAAAACTGCTCTTTAGGGATATTGGTCAACATGGATAATGATGAGTATTGAGGAATGAGCCGTGGATGAAAAAAACGTCATTAGGGAAAAGGCTACGCTGAAGGGTATCCAGTCCCTGGACAATCATGCTGGAATCAGCATCACCTGTTACCCAAACGGGCTCCAAGAAAAAAAGACAACACTATATCATCTTCAGGGATGATGGAAGCAACCACGTTCATTGTTGAAAGGGGTATGTCAGAGCGTCTTCCTTAGCTCTGCACCCAAGGCATTTGGTATCGAAGACTTTAGTCCTCATAATTTGATTGCATGGTTTTTCATTTTCTTTCCGAAAGAGACAAGACTCTGGAAACCAAGCTGCGTGTCCGCATATGTTATGCCCGGTAACTGAGTAGCACATTTTTGAATATGGTCGAGGGAGTCCTGTAAGATTCTCCGTAGTATAGTCGATGGTATGATGGGTTTGCGAATCTTCCATGCCGTAAAAAAGCTGGTCCTTTGGAATGTCTCACTGTGGCGATAGTGTCCAATATGCCAACACTGAAGTTGTGGAGTAACAACAGAGGTAAGAATTGGTATGTATAAGAAGAGGACACAAGAAACAAATGTCAAGGATAACATTGTTAGCAGCTATTTATATGTCATGTTCCCTGGGGAGAATTCACAGGGGTAATATGCGCTGTAAGCTTGGAGGGAATACTAATTTTTGCTCCATACTCAAAGACCTTTCCCTCAGGCTTGATGTACGCCGCAGCAGCATCAACAATGGCCTTCTTGTGCTCTGGAGACGCCACTGTGCCACAGCAAAGTAGGAGATCCATTGAGAGCAAGCCGTGGGTATGGAGCGGAAGAAGCGACGTCCAGGGCAGCGAGGAACAGGAAAGTCTATAAAAAGAAGTGTGGAGGCGACGAATGTCCTCAAGTTCTTTCTACTTCAGGAGAACAGGAGGAATATACATAGCAAGATGAGTAAATCGAATCAAACAGGTAGTCTCCGAAGAGGTTTCCTTTCTTTTCCATTCTGGTTCAGTTTGGAGGCCAAACTTATGCTGGACAAGTGCAAGCAACTGAGACATCATGGTCACGGTCGATGATCAAACTAGAAGTATCCCCTGGCAGTACGTTCTCGGCCTCCTTTTGAATAAACTGTTTTCCTTTTGTTCGATTTTTTATAATTAACATGGTGGACCTTTCTATCTGATCTGTCTTGTTCCACTGCCAGCATCTGTTACACCACCAAAAACCACACTGGCTTGTCCGCCCATGATATCGAAGAAGATAATCGATCGGAATTCTTCAGATCTCTAATCTGTAGCGAAAATGAATGCCCTCTTATAACCCGAGACGCTTTATCAAGGAGCACATTTTCCCATAAAGCGCGGGTACAAAATAGCCTCCTTTATTGTAAACAGCCCCAGCAGCCACGCCAGAAACCTCTCAAATCCCAATCCATATCCACCATGCGGGCTTGAGCCATATTTGCGCTGATCTAGATACCAAAAGTAGCCAGTACTATCAATGCCCTCTCTTTTAAATGCTGCTAGCAAAGTATCATAGTCCCATATCCTCATTGACCCACCAACAACCTCACCAACATTTGGCATAAGCAGATCAACAGACTCAGTAACTCTACTGTCATCTAGAGCGGGCTGCATGTAGAAGCTTTTAATCTCAACAGGAAAGTGTGTGAGAAAGATTGGACAGTTAATTTCATCGGTCATACGACGTTCTGCTGCTTCAGCTCTAATAAACATTAGCATTTTTTAAGCAATCAACAAAACTTAGTGTCAAGAACTCACATGTCATCACCAAAGACATGATCTTTTCCTTCATCAGTCTTGATATCATGTGCTCGTAGCCAATCGATAGCTTCCGAATATCGCATTCTCATGAACGGCCGCCTGGGTTTCTGAAAGGTTGGGTTGTATATCTTAATAGCTTCAACAGCCACTGGATCTTCAAACACAGTATCAATAACCCGACAAATCAATTGCTCAATGTGCAACAGAAGAGCATCAAAATCAATAAAGTCAAGCTCCGCTTCGATGTGTGTAAATTCTGAAAGCTGGAAGGGTTAATAACGAGCCATAATTAATCGTGAGAATGGCCCTTACATGGCGACGAGTGAGAGACTTCTCTGCGCGAAAGCTCTTCTCTATTGAATAGACATCACCTAAAACAGGGAGAACTGACTCGAGGTACAATTGTTGCGATTGTGAAAGCTTGAGAAAGAAATGTTAGCCGCAATCAAAATATTTAGCAACATGCTCAATGAACTTACATAGGCAACATCGTTGAAGTAGTTTAGCTTAAAGAGGCTGCTACCACCTTATCGAATATTAGCTTTATACCAAACCATTATTGCCCAAGACTCTATTTCATACCTTCAACCTGAGTTTGTACTAAGGTAGGAGGGCTAGCTTTTTCCAAACCCAGCTCCTTGTAGACCGTGTTGAAGGCCATCTCCAGGACACTTCGAATATACATAACAGTAGACGGCTTTTCATGGCGCAAGAAAAGATGGCGCAGCTCAAGTGGTGCATTAAAACCCTCTGGGACACGACTCGAAAATGCTTCTTCTCCTCCAGGCGCAGCGCTGATAATGGCGAAGTAGTCTGCATGAAGCTCCCTTCCAAGCGGTGCATGGTAGCCTCCAATTGCAGTTAGCAGAGGCATACAGTCGTAGATCTACTATGCAGCTTACCCTCTGGAACTTTCCAAAGCTCACCGCTGATTTCCATTGCCGTCTCTCTTTGCAAGACCAGTGCATCATATGTTTTTGATAATTGCCCTGCAAGCAAACACTGCATGAGATGATGTCCACGCCGTAACGTAACAAATATCAATGCGCCTTGCTTTGCAACTCTGGTAACGCGACCCTGGACTTTGACGCGAACAGCAGCAATCTTATCTCCTTCTGATTCCCGAAGCTTCCCAATAATTTTGGGGTCCTGTTCGTCCAGCCGGATTACACACGCAATGGGTAGAGAAGGGTCCTCTGCAATCTTGATGTCTTTTGCCCGCATCAGCACCGCTTGCTGATCTGCTTCCTGGGCGGCAGCAGCGTCTACAGCCTTTGCTGCTTTCCTCTGCTGCTGGCCTGCGTATTTGGCCGCCTTTTTCAAAGCCGACTGCGTAGCGGGCTTGTATTCATCTTCCTTCTTGACCTTATACTCAACATCCGGACCGTGCTGAAGGAATGCTTGTGACAAACTTTGGAAGGGAAGCGCGTCAGAGCCACGAGCGGTGTCGGGAGAATCGCTTCCATGGCACTCATCAATGTAGATGACCGTCATCTTGAAGCTCAGCCTGGTTACGAGTAAGCCGACTTCATGACGCGAAAGAGTGAGTTTTGGATATGGAGAAACATTGAGAATAGAAGTTAATGCTTACCTAGGTACTTCACACTCGAATTTCCTTCCACGCTTTTCCTTTGATAAAATGCAATTTCTCATCAGTGCGTGCGTTGTCGCAACATCGAGAGTGAGTCATCGTGGTCACGTGATCGTTTGGTTGATTTTTCAGATCTACCGGTGTGGGAAATCAGTGACTGAGAATAAAACTCTGCGCTCCTCAGCCTCCGTGTGCTCGTTCTCCTCTCTCAGAATCACAATCATCGATTACCTCTTACCTTTCAACAGATTTGACAAAGAACGAAGGAGAGGACTCTCTCAACTCAGTAGTTTCAAAGCATTGGCATTAAGATACAGAAGCATGGCCACTCAAGGTGATCAAACCGTGTTACATTCCTGAATCGGCATAATCCTACAATTCCAAATACTTGCGACCTAGATCTTTTGGCGGCATAGATGAGCTTTTCAGATAAACCTTTCTGCGTTTTGAACAGAAAACTGAAAAGATGCTATTCTACAACCCACACCAGTACACATTCGAATTACATCCACGCTGCCTTACATTCCATCATTCGACATCCAAACGCTGGGCTTCGGTCTCTTTGGTGACATGTAGAATTATGTCACTATCCGCTTCTTCTAAATCTTCTTCGTTCTAGTAGAATATATCGTCCTCGGCAACATCGATTACCTCTCCCTGGATGGATGAGTCTGTCCCATTGAGTACCTCTAAATCATCCGAGGTATCGACCATAGGACTGAAATACTCGTCTAGAGTATGGTTTTCATTAGACATGGCTTGATCCTTTCGGGTGAGATCGCGGAGCTCCTCGAACAGCCCTGCAGGAAGTTGACGTTTGTCGGACGGCTGGAACAACTCGGTCATGAACCTAAAAAGTCGCACGAGTTGCATGGCATCAACTGCTGCCGAATGGTTCAAGTCAACAAGCGGATCTGAAGGGAAAAGAATCCTGAAAAGGTAAGGCAGTCGGCATTTTTCGATTTCAAGTGCGGTTCGAAAGAGCATGCCCACAGTTGGAATGACTGCAAAAATATTCTCTGCTGGGATGAGTTGAGTTCCGTAGCCGCGACATTCCAGAAGGCGCTTAAGATTCCGCACATCCAAGCTTGTCCGTGAATGGTTGCTGTACTCGATGATCCAGTTGTTTCGTTCTATATTGCAGTCCTGTAGCTGGCGCATCATCTCCTCAACTGTGAAAACAGCTGGAACATGGCTCACCAACTCACCACAGTGCTTCTTGCAATGTAAATCTATGTATTTCTGTTTGTTCAGTCACCCAGACAGGGTGATCTGATCACCTGACTCACCCAGGCTCACCCCTTCAAGCGGCAGTCGCCAGATCTGGCAGGAGGGATACCTAGGTACCCTCTCTCCTCGTATCACAGCTATCTTGCAAACGAGGACCTCAGCTACTAGCTTTATTACCTGGTCAATCGTCGTTTCAAAGCACCCGGCTTTGTGATCCTGCAGCGGACGTATCCTTTGTCAGCTTATGCTCATCCCTGGTCTGGAGTCGTCTAGGCTGGGGGAGCTCTTTCCACTGTTGGCTGTTGGATATTATCATTCTACCCTGCTGCGGGAGCTGTCAAATAATTAGATCTGGTTGCTGGCACTGAGGACGACCGCATATGTCTCCTCCAACGGGCCCTGGTATGCTTCCCTGTTGTATATAATAAACGGATCTCAACTTGCCGCTGACGTGGTTGGTCAATCCAGGGAAAACCAGTCCCCGCTTGATTAATGATATCCTGGCCTACGATCCTGCGAACCGCCCTATATCAGGCTTCAACCTCTTAACTCATATACCGCCGCCGTTTTCAGAGGCAGGTCAATATCCCGAGCTTATTTCAGCACGCGCTTGCCGCCACCACTATGTAATCAAGCCAAATCAAACCCGGATTCCCTCCGAGAAATCACTGCAGACGCCAGGCATAGTATATAAGGTTGCCGCAGTGTGTTTGGAGTGCCGGTATCATTTGGAGTTGGACTTGACCCACCCTGAGGGGGTTATCCAGGAGCCCGCCCACCTGCATCACCTGGTTTACCAGCCTCATACTCCCACAACAGAGGAAAAGACCTTCCGGAATAAAGGCCAAAATGTAGAAGAATACCGGTTTCACTGTTCATATCCGACCTGCTCCGCTCAGATCTCGGTGAAGCTTTTCTCGCCGATCTTCTCGCATAAGTTTGTTAACCTCCTTACCAATCCCGTGCTTTTAGAGCAACGAGCGGAAGAAACACGGCGAATGCATGGTGAGCGTCTGGAAGGTTTTGGAAACCCATTGCCTATCACTGTTCTGGGCAACCTTCGTCTATATATCGACAATGCGCTGCGTGGTGTTCAGAAAGACAAGAAAATAGCTTTGAACAACAAGAAGTTCATAATGTGTTTTGGTGTCAACGGTGTGCCGTGCAGAGACTTGTTGGAATTTGTGGACTTTACCCGGATGGTACGACACTTTTGGTCTTATGGACAGCAATTCACTATCGTGTGCATCAGGCTAAGCAAGTTCAACAACACAGGAAGATGGCTCGTGGATCCCGCCGCGTCCAACTAATATCAATGCGCCATTCGAGGATACGAAAACCGTATTTCTTGACAACGCATCCAATGAACTTCTTGCTCTCATGTACCAGAGACCCGCAGCTGAGAAAGCGGGCCATCCGGTAGATAGTACTATCGAAGACGCTGTGAATTCAATAGTCCAGTTAATCGGGGCAAATTGTCAGTATACCCAGCTTCAGGGAATTTGGAACTTTAAACCAACTGATCTTGAACAGACCGCAGGTTGTATTCTCCTTCGGTGTCAGAAATGCCCAGGCCGCCGTAAGTCAAACTTCTCTTACCACAACCAAAGCATAATGGTTATTCTAACTCCTCGTCGCAGTTACTACGAAGATCTTGGCGTGCCAGAGGATATGTCAAATGATGGAATAATTGAGGCATACCTTCGGCAAGTTGATACAGATCCAGACAGAGCCCAGTATTACCTGCGATGTCTGAAATATATTTCAGGCTGGAGGAGAAACTTGGAAGGAGGTAGAACAATCCACGACTTTGTCACAAAAGAATACGAGCAGGGGAAATACGCGGATGAAGACCTTCCCAGCGCTTATAGATACTTCCAGATCGAATACCCCGATACTTTAACTGATAATCAAATTCTTGCTATTTTTTATGCCCGACTCAGCGATTTACGTGATGACACGGAAACTAGGAAGCATCTGTGGTTAATCGGTGTGGCGCGCGGAAGTGAACAGCTTATAAGTGCTGCAAAAGACAGTATGTTTTAGTTTCACGCTCGATTTGAGCAGGTAATTATTGACGTTTGAGTTTAGCTGTTGCTACTAACGAGCAGGCTCTGATATTTCTCGGCGTGGAACCCACCACGCCCGATGATTTTATCATTTCCGCGTACGCCGCAAAGGTACGTCAACCCGATATTATATGGCGAGGCAGATACACAATCTGCCGAGTAATTTGTTATATAAGAAAGAAATTTTTGATTTGAGTTCTCTAACACGTAACAGAAAGACGAAAACCAGAACAATCCTCGCAACCAGGAACTTGCGCAGCGGGCCATTGCGTTGATCGCGGAAGCTCGTAAATCTCAGGCCCTCCAATACTACATTCAAACGGGCGAAATGGGTGAACCCGAGATGGACGCCGCAGAGGGATTCCGTGTGCTTCAAATTCCTGATCGCACTGTTGATGATGGCCTTGTCTATGCCCAATACGCTTCGTGTATTGACGACAATCCAGCGGGGGCCGAGAGATACAAGCAAGCTCTCAGTGCCATTGCGAAAGACAGAGAGAGTTCGTATCTCATCGAGGTGCTGACCAGCGACTCGACGCAAACTTATCATATCCCGGCGGATTGGCCTGTTGGATTGCTGAATATTGGCAATACCTGCTATTTGAACAGTTTGCTTCAGTTTTACTTCACGTTGTTGCCACTACGCCAAATGGTACTCAATATCGAGAAACACGAGACGTCGCTGGATACGCAGAGCGTTGAGTCTAGGAAAGTCGGATCGCGGAAGGTATCTCGGGCTGAAATTCAGCGATCGTTGAAATGTGAGTAATGGGGAGTGTCAATGATAACTGTTATGATAAATGCTGATCGTTTGCAATAGTTATCAAGGAGCTTCGTAAATTGTTCCAGGATATGATCACATCTCCAAATCACGCAGTCACGCCGGAACAAGAGCTGGCGAGGCTGACTCTCCTTAGCTCGATGAATGAAGCAGAGTTCCGCCGCAAGTCTTTGATTGCTACCGCTCGGCCGTCACTTGGTGAGATAAATGGGCGGCCAGTTATGGGACCGATGGGCCCTCCTAACTCTTCAAATGCGAATGACACCAAGAATGAGGTTAAGGATCAACAAGGTAGCGAAGCTGCTACTGTCGATACGGAAGAAGAAAGCGCGGCGCAGAAACCGGATAACAAGGAGAACTTAGTCCCCGAATCGAGCCAGGAAAATGTTGAAATGAAGGACGTGACCCATACGCATGTTGAGCAGGCTTCTACAGACACCTCAAAAGAAATCACTACTGCCCCCGAACCGCCGAAGAGGCCTCCCCCGGTACCGCCGCGGCCAGCTACGCAACAGCAAGTTCAAGAAGAAGTGGAACTTGGTGCGCAGCAGGATGTTACAGAGGTTATCAACAATGTTCTTTTCCAGACTCAATGCGCTATTAAGCCCCACACAATTGACACCGATGGGGAACAACAAGACGTCGTCACTGAGTAAGCACATTACATTTTCGTACATATTTTACCGGGAGTTTTAATACTAACAATGGTGCAAAGTCTGTTCTACGGAAAGACGAAGTCTTACATCAGGGCACAGCGAGGTGAACGGTCGAAAGAAGACCGCTGGTCGGACATCAAAATTAACGTTGCGAGAGATTCCGATAATATTTATTCTGCCATAGATGGAGCTTTCGAAGTCCAGACTGTAGACGTTGACGGTGAGAAAGCAGAGCAGTACGGTGCGATCACAAGACCGCCACCGATACTCCAGATACACGTCCAACGCGTGCAGTTCGATCAGGTTAAGAAGGAGTCCTTTAAGTCGAATGATCATCTCGAGTTGAAAGAGACAATATATATGGATAGATATATGGATACGCAGAAGCCCGAGATTATTGAACGACGCAGTCAAGTATGGGAGTGGAAGGCGGAACTTCGGAAATTACAGGCTCAAAAAGCTGAGCTTGTCGATGCTGAGGTATGTATAAAAAAGGTTTATATTTGTTAGTTGGCGCTTGGCTCACCGTTAGACAACAGCACTGGAAATACTTGCCCGACGTCTTCAAAGAGGCCCAAGCAGCCGTTGAAAGTATGAAGTCTCTTGAAGATGACCCAGCCACAAAAGAGGAATCAATTGAAATCGATGATTCCGTCCCAACACTTCTTGCTAAACTAGAAAAGAGTAGCAAACAGATGATAGAAGGTAAGCAGATTTCCAACATAATGACATTTATCGTACAATGACGTGGCTAATAATCGTCTAAACAAAGACATCGAAGCTCGAGAGAAAACTCTAAAGTCGTTTATTGAGACGCAGTTCGCCGACCACACACAACTTGCTTATCGTTTATATGCCCTTTTTGTCCACAGCGGAGGCGCAGGATACGGACATTACTACATATATATCTATGATTTTGATAAGGAGATATGGCGCAAGTACAACGATGGTTATGTTACGGAGGTTCAGAACCCCGCAGAAATATTCGAGCCAAATCATCCTGCCAACCATGGCTCGCCGTATTTTGTCGTATACGTTAACGATAAGATGAAGAATCGCCTTGTCCAACCAGTGTGTCGTGAAATCGCGGAAGTGCAGTCACCTCCCCCAGCGTCAACCAGAGAAGTGGCACCACAAGTCCGGGAAATGGAGATGGTGAACGCACCGCCGCAAACCGATGAGGAAATGGAGCCGCTCCCGCCGTATGAGGAAAATCCTTTACCCGAAGGTATGGAGAACCACGCTACTCTTGAGAAATACACTCCAGTCACTGCGGACGGGTCATGGAACAAGAAACATGCTGACATGCCTGATGTGATTTGGTAGGGGTATCCATCACAGAGAAAGCCGTGTCTGTCTCTCCTTCGCCGGACCGAAACCGGCTAAAAAGGAAGGGCATTGAGGGGGAGACTCTTTCGTGAGTCCTTGATTCGCCCCGTATGATATCATTATAATTATGCATTTTATACTCTGCTTTTTTCTATCTGGCTCTGTACCAACTATTTCTCTCTCGGTTTTCCTCTAGCGGTCTTGCTAGGCGCGTGAGTTCTTTTTCGTTCGGTAAATCACGGCAGGCTAGAAAAAGGGAATGGAGAAATAGGCAGGATTGATTTGGTCAGTTTGGGTTGAGAGGCGGCGTTTTTCATTTTCCTTAAACTGTTCTTCATTCGAATGTTCCAGGCGCACTCATGGCATACATACCCCGATATTTCTGTCAACGTTAATTCTCCTTAGCTACTTCCAGAGCGATTGTTTTCTTTTCTTGCTACACTCGGCATGGCATGGCATGGCATAGGTATTAAATGTATAGGTTATAATAGGCGAAGAAGGCGCAGGCTTAAACAATAGACAGGTCATCGGAAACATTTAGTTCATACGGTACTTGTCAAAAAGTGTCGTACGCTTGTGGCGGGGCTTATACTAAAATCATGCAGTTATTGTTTATTCCTAAGGTTAAGAGGGTGAGGGCGGCGGTAGAGGACGATTTTATATCTCGAAAGGCAGCTCTAACAGCTATACCTAAACAGGAAATCAAGAGTACAGTGCATAGTTTCCCGCGCATATTTGACTCTGTCCATCTCCTGCAGAAATGCTAGCTTTGGCGGCCTTGTTGGGCGGCCTAGAATGTACATTTTCTGCCACCAGCAACGCCAGCTCTCGCTTCGTAAAGCGGGCTGTGAGCACGCCACGCAAATCTAGGCCTTTGCGGCGGACGCCCACGCGCGAGTTGCAAAAACGCCCCCGTTCAGCTGGGCTGAATGGCTATGCATCACTAGAAACCTTCACTCGAAAAGATGGCAATATGGACAGCCTTGCCCGGTTTTTCTAGTCGCCTGATCATGTTATTTTATCTCGTCGCTTTACATTAATATCAACAATGGGGTCGTCCTCAGTTCACGTTCTACAGCCACCTTCAATCGGCTTCCAGATATGGCTTCAAAACTGGGTCACCAACGTTTGGCATTGTCCCTTATATATATATTTGCCCAACTAGCGCACGCGCAGACAATAGCGGTCTCGACGACAGCTGCATGGTCATCACAGATCGTAGCGTTTTGGGGCGCAATTGTCCTTGCTGTACGCTCCAGTGTCCGCGGCCAAGTTACCAATGCTGCATCTTCTATTTTCTTTGGCATTCGAGCTGTTATCCAGACCCGGCGCATAGCCGGTGCCTTGTCCCGCGGGAATTGGTACCTTCATTCCGGATGGAACAATGGTCATCTCAGAACCCAAATCGCTTTTGTCGATTGGCGGACCCCTGAAGAGCTGGTTCTTCTTGCGCGCCGCGTTGCGCTGCAGATCGAGGTTTTCGGGACAAAATGGGAGGTCCTAGTTGTGGGTCATCAGCTGAAAGGATCGCAAAATGAGGAGGGCTCGGTTCATTGGTTTAATAGTCCTCGTTCTACCGAAGTGGTTCTAAACAGAATCAAAGACAATGGCCAAGTTATGTTTCCCCTATCTGACGCTGATATCATGGACGGTATTACGATGATGCAGGCAAGAGGGAAAGCACATGTCAACGATATAGCGCAAGAGCTAGGCCAGAGACGCGATCTTCGAGCAACAAGATGCACACTGGTAAACGAGATGCCGACCCTAGACGGCACAGCGCCAGCTGGCACATGGGGCAACATCTTCACATCAGTTGACGTCGATGAGTCGCCTTATCTTTCCCTTGCACGGTTTACAGGTCAGTTTGGCTCCGAGCGGAGCTCGATGATGAAATGCTCTAGCAAAATGTATTCTGTTGTCCATTTGACTGTCAGCACCGCCATTGGCTTGATGGGCGCTGCGTCCGGACGAGGCTTGACGGTCTGGTTGATGGCTGTGAGGCCAACGCTGGCGACTTTGGGCTCTCAAAATGTCAGAGGGAACAATGCTATCGGGTCTCTACTGGCGCTGGATAAGAGCATTTTTCAATATGAGACTGCGGAGGGAAGCCCGTACCTTGCTGCAGACATTGTCTCGCCAGGTATGACGTGGTTGCAATTTGCCGGTGTCTTCACAATACCTCTCGCCGAGATAATGATTATTCTAGCCGGTTGGCTCTACGGAAGTCTGAAGGTGGAGAAGCTGCCACCCACCGGTGTTGTCGGGCACGGGATGCTCTGGCTATCGACCCTCGTAGGCCTGGCACTCTCCATCCGCGCACTTTTCAGCCTTCGACTCGTCTTTGGTGGGCGCCTCGTCGGAGTCTGAAAAACAGCCTACTTCGACCGGGTCACTGTGGGTGAAAGGTCACAGGAGATCTCTGTCGACCGCATCCTGCGATCCCCCGTTTACACTGACACTATCCTAGGGTTCGTCGCTACCATTCTACGCGACTGTACAGTAGACGAATACACCGTTGCAAAATGCGCTTTACGCCTTCCCATAGCCGGGAACCTGCTCGCTTCGTATATAGCCGCGGAAATTCTACAGTTCAGATATGCAAATGACTATATAGTCTCAAAGGGCGACCCACCCATTCCTGTCGGCGTACAATACATAACTCCATGGGCCCAGACATGCTGCTGCATCGCCGCCACTATAGCTTGCTGCTGCATTTCTGCCATCTACGCGTACGCCGGGCTGCCGACGTGGGTTAAGCCGTTGACAGAGGTCATCACGGCAGTCAGTGCGTTGTGGTTCACCACGCTGGAGTTAACTGGGGGATTGCCGCACCACAGGGGCCTGTATGTATGCTATATGGTTGCTACCCTTGTCGTCTCGTCTGTATGGTATGTTGGCGTGAAGGATCTTGCCTGAAGTGGTTCTTGCACAAGGTACTATGTTTAGGAGCCGCCGATTTACCATACAAAACTAGGTGTAATATCTAAGATCTCAAAATTGACAAAATTCCTTCCTAATCTAGCAAACCAGTGTATGAATGTAAGGTGGAGCAAGAAACAGGGGTATGATTGTAAATTGGCCACAGTACAGATACTTTCCGAGAGGTTCTGCCGCATCGCGCATTTTATATCTGGGTTAAAACCCGGCCTTCTGACTGGCTGTTGGGTCAGTTCTTGGTACGGACCACTTCATGCCTTTGTGCGGCTCCCTTTTAAAGTATGTCAGCCGTCATACACAGTATACTACTTTATTTACTCTCTAGCTAGAGCTTTGGCGTTGAGGTTTAACAAAATTAAGTGCCTCATCGTGACTGTAGGAAATGTTCACACGATTCCTCAAAGTACTTTATAGCACCACGTTCCAAGGTATCAATAATACCGGTCGAGCTAAGTTCTTGGCTCGAGATATGACGGTCCGTAGCATTTGTACAGCGTAAAGGATGTAGTAAGCCTCGGCTAGATCAAAGAGCTCAATATTTTAATTTCTCTGACAACTAGCAACTACTACTGTTTAGGGGCCAGCGAATGTAGTTTCTTACTGTAGGATTCATTTCATAATAACTCGCAGTTCACTGATAGCGGGTCAATCAATATTAACGAGCCTTTTGCGACAGCCATTTCATTTATTATTCATTAGTAGTACTAATAAGCAATTCGGGATGAATATCCTCATCGTAAATATCACCAGTTCCCCTTTGTACAGCTGGCCGGGACCCAATCCGGTCAATCCATTCCTTCAGGTGTGGGTAACTTTCCATCTCCTCTTCTGACATCCTGCTACGTTTCCACGCCCGGACCCAGGGATATGCATTGATATCAGCAATACTGAGCTTTCCAATACCATTTCCAGCAAGATATTCACGAGGCTGACAGGTCAGGCGTCCGGAAAGGTGGAGCTCAAGTACATTGTAAACTCGGAGTGTCTCGGCCTTGAATCTCTCAATAGCATCTGCAGATATCATATAAATAATTGAATGTTTGCTTTAAACTGCCTGAACCAAGTATACGCTGGAGGAGTCCACTTACAAGGTATCTCTTCAGGAGCAAATCGTCCAAAGTGGTTCAGTTGGCCTTGGTTAGGCTGACCTGAAGCATGCCAGAAAATAAGCCACTGCATCATCTGGGACCGCTCCTTGCTATTAGGAAAGCTGAAGTGATAATCTTTATCGACCATCTCGACAAGATAGAGCAGCTCCGCCGATGACTCCATAATAGAGAATGGCTCTTGTCCAGTATTGTCAATAAGAACGGGGATTCGCCCTATAAAATAAAATGTTAAGTAAGAAATCATATAATGCACACTTTAGGCCATTTTCCTACCATTTGGGTTAAGCTTTAAAAACCACGGTTTCTTCTGCTCATCAGTATCAATATCGATCAAAGAAGTCGTCCACTCTAGTCCGTAAATGTCCTTCAACTCCTCAAGAAGAATCTGGACTTTCTTTCCGTTGGGAGTCGAGCAGGTGATAAGGTGTAAGCCCTAATTTCGTTATCAGTATCCAGACAGAATCGTGACACTGAGGGCATATACCTTGGCATTTCGGACTGCTGCTGGGGTAGATTCTGTATATAAGCCAGCCATTGTGTGTTGAACTTAGAGTGAAATTACAGTGATGGGTGCCTCTGTACCACAAATTCTTGTCACAGACTCTATGGTAAAAAATGAGTGTTGTCAAATAAAGCGAAATCTCCTGCTCTAACGAGTAATTTTAAGGCACGGTCGTGTCTTGGTGCACCGGCAGAGCGTTCATCCAGCAGGCCCAAGCACATCTCGGAAGCGAACTCGGCGGGGCCACATCCCGAGCGACAGAACCGAAAGGCTATCCACGGCCAGGTCGAGCAATCGCCCGGCTGTTGGCGCGGAATGGTTTCATGGCAGTCTGTTGCTTCGGATCCGAGTTGTAACTCTTTTCTTTTCTTTGAGCGAGAGTAACTTTTGCCGGGGCAGATAGCGTGCCCTTTTATATCGCTATTCGTTATACTTACTGCCTCTCTCGCTCGTTCGGCTATTTAGTTGTATTGTTCGGTAATTAGGACGTCGAGGTTTAGTGGAGCTCCGCATATCATTATCGCATACTCGTCGATATCACTACCTTTTTACACTCCCTTGTGATAGAACAGAAGAGCTACGCGGGAGACTGTTAGCCGTGGTATTGCCTGAGCAGTAGAAAGCTGGGTGTTTGGAAAGAGACAGCCACAATGCCATCAATGGCCTGCCTACGGATAGCGAGGAGCTTCACCTCCAATCCCGCAAAGGTATGTATTTACATAGGATCTCTCTCGCGCCAAACCATCCTTCATGCTAACTGATTACTGGAATAGCACCAAGGTTTCCTCGTCCGCGCATTCTCTACAACCCTCTCTAGAAGCGAGATTAACAAGGTGCTCCCCTCGGCCGCTGAAGCCATCAAGGACTTGAAGTCGAACTCGACCCTTCTCGCTGGTGGTTTCGGCCTGTCTGGTGTCCCAGATACTCTCATTAATGCCGTCCATGCCAACCCGAGCATCAAGGGCTTGACCGCTGTTAGCAATAATGCGGGTGTGGATGGAGCCGGCCTGGGTCTGCTACTAGCTAGTGGGCAGATTAAGAAGATGATTGCTAGCTACGTGGGAGAAAACAAGACATTTGAGAAAAAGTATCTGACTGGTGAGATCGAGCTGGAACTTACACCGCAAGGAACATTGGCGGAGAGATGTCGCTCTGGCGGTGCTGGTATCCCTGCTTTCTACACACCAGCCGCTTTCGGAACTGTAGTGCAGACCGGCGAGCTGCCTCTAAAACACAACAGTGACGGCACAGTCGCAGAATACGGCAAACCCCGAGATGTGAAGTGTTTCGACGGCAAGAGCTACGTTATGGAGGAGGCTATCAAGGGTGACTACGCGTTCGTCAAGGCCTGGAAGGCGGACAAACTCGGTAACTGCCAGTTCCGCTTCTCTGCTGCCAACTTCAACGGCGCCATGGGCCGGAACGCGAAGATGACTATCGTCGAGGCGGAGAATATCGTCGATATCGGAGAGATTGATCCGGCCGCGGTGCATTTGCCGGGTATCTATGTGAAGCGCGTTATTCAAAGTACGGCGGAGAAGAAGATTGAGAAGTACACTTTTGCCAAGGAGGAAGGTGAGGGCGCTGATATGTCCGCGTTGGGTAAGGGGGATACGGCGTCGAAGCGTGAGCGTATCGTGCGCCGCGCCGCGAAGGAGTTTAAGAATGGGATGTATGCGAACTTGGGTATTGGCATGCCGATGCTTGCACCTAACTTCGTCGATCCGTCTGTGGAGGTACAATTGCAATCTGAGAATGGTATCCTGGGTCTCGGACCGTACCCGAAGAAGGGTCAGGAAGATGCCGATCTGATAAATGCTGGCAAGGAGACTGTTACCTTACTACCTGGCGCTGCTTGCTTCGGCAGCGATGAGTCGTTCGGAATGATCCGATCTGGGCGCATTAACTTGACTATCCTTGGTGCTATGCAGGTCAGCGCCAAGGGTGATTTGGCGAACTGTAAGTCCTTTTCCTCCTTCCTTGTTGGTAATTCCGTATCCTAACGCTATATCTCAGGGATGCTCCCCGGCAAAATTAAGGGTTTCGGAGGCGCAATGGACCTTGTCTCTAATCCGACCGCGACAAAAGTGGTCGTAACAATGGAACACACCGACAAGCGCGGCGGACCCAAGATCCTCAAGCAGTGCGAGTTCCCACTCACAGGCAAGGCGTGCGTCAGCCGCATCATCACGGATCTCTGTGTGTTTGATGTCGATTTCACGAGTGGATTGACGCTTGTGGAACTTGCTGAGGGTGTTACGGTCGATGAAGTTAAGGCAAAGACGGAGGCGCCGTTTAAGGTTGCTGATGATGTGAAGCCGATGTTATAGATCGTGCTTTGTATATGATCCGAGAATGCGCTGTTTCGTTGCTAATTTTGTATTTGATCCACTTGGTATGTTTTGCCAGAGGCGCATATTGGGCGCCACTGTATATATTGCATGATTAGCCTTTAACGTATGGATATGTCAATGAGTTAAATTACTTGAGATATCTCTTTTCTATATTCTGTCAGCATGTCTTGCAGACTTTTGATTGAAAGAAGTGTTCATATCCGTAGGTATCCCGCTTATGCATGTACAAATACATAGATCCCAGAAGCAAAAATAACATATAATAGTACACATATACAAGCACCAGTGCCGTTCCCAGACCAAAAAGTATCTATTTAAACCGCAACATCCCCCTCATCTTGACTTTCAAATTCTCCCACCAACTCCGCCCCGGGGCCTCTCTAAACTCGTTCAACAAATCATCATAATGCGTCGGGTTACTCTTCGGATACCGCAGGGACTGTGGCAGGGGGTATTTCCTGCTATACCGGTTTTCGAGCAAGGTGTAGAGGGCGTTTATATTTGAAGAAGAGAGTTGTGGCTTTGCTTGAGAAGAGGAGGCGGTCTGTGATTGTTGGGCTGAAGAGGAGGAAGCAGGAGAGGGGAGACGAGATTCGAGGTATGATTGGACTGAGACGGAGGAAGGGCGGAGGAGGTCTTTTGGCCAGCGCGAGATTAGGCGGGAGATGTGCGAGGAGATTGCTTGCGGCGAGAGCTGTGTGTGTTAGAAGAGGCATAGAAGGAAGACGATGGGGGACTGACCGGTTTCAGCATGCTGGCGATTCTTACAGAAGATAGTTTAATATCCAGCCAATATATGCATCTGAGCAATAACTGAACATCTACACTACACATTAAACAACAACAACATCTCTTCTCTTCTCTTCTCCGAATCACGAACACTGCTGACTCATCTGTGGCTGACTGACCTCCCTCGTCCTGCCTGATCTACTTGACGCTCTCTGTTTCATGCCAATCCGCCCTCCTACGAAGCTATCCCGTCTTCTCCTACGTTTATCTTTCCTTTCTGTGTGCTGCTAGATTGTGCACCTACGTCTTTCGCTGTTATTTCCTAGATATCCGTGCTTCTTGTTGCTCCGTCTCCCTGTGGCTCAGCCATGAGCTCACACCGATACCAGCGGGTATGGCATCACTGCTCCCCTACCGGGCCTACGAGGCCATTTCTATTCTCCCCCATTATATATTCTGATACTAACGAAGTTGCCCGCTCAGGTGGACGCCCATGAAGACGACCTCGATGAAGGAGACCTACATCCCGGCGCCTCCGCTCCTATCCCATCCTCCCCGCCACCCTCATTCCATTCTCGCTCTCCGTCCCCTCCGTCGCGCAATCTCTTCTCCTCTCAGGACCCTTTACACTCCGAAGCAGATCAGACATTAGCCGATACCTTTGGCAACGATGACGACGGCTCAGATTCTGAAGATGAGGTGGATGACCGACAACGGTTGATGAGGGGGAATCATACAGAGGGTAATCATAGTAATGGCCACTCGAGGCAAGGCTCCGGCGGGGATGGTGGTGATGGGGATAGGTCATCTGGTCCGCAGCGGACGGTTACTACGATACCAGCGTTCAATGCGCCTACGTCGACGTCCCAGAGGGTCGTGGCGAATGATGGTGTCTTTGCGAACTTGGCGGCTAAACCGGTACGAGGGGAGAAGACAGAGGACGATAGGCCACCGGTATGTTATTTGCTATTTGTTTGACATCAGGGACAGCTTTACTAACGGCAATGCAGACCTATGAGCAAGCAGCTGCCGATGCTACCCCCCCTTATTGGGAGACAACCATCGTGGCCCCAGGCATGTCCTCAGACGAAGTATACGTCGACGGGCTACCTGTAGGCTCCGTCTTCTCATTTATATGGAATGGCATGATTTCCACCTCATTTCAACTCGTCGGTTTTCTCCTCACATACCTCTTGCACACAACACACGCCGCCAAGAACGGCAGCAGAGCAGGTCTCGGCCTTACCCTTGTCCAGTACGGTTTCTACATGAAAGGCGGCAGCGAGCCGGACGCGAGGCCCTCAGAGCCCGATAGCAGTTATACCCCTTCAGATCCCAATAGCCACGACTTCAACCCTGACACCGCGGGACAAGGAGGTAGTTTTGATTCAGGCAACGACGCGCAGTCATCAGGCTTGTTCTCTAATATCACCACGAACGAGTGGATATCGTATATTTTGATGATTGTTGGTTGGTTCATATTAATTCGCGCTGTCAGTGATTTCCTCCGAGCAAGACGGCATGAGCAGTTGATATTGCAGAGTCCTGAGCGCGGTCTACCTGTCCCGATCATCGCGGAGGGTGAGCGGTCGGAGACGGTTGTTTAATGTGAATATGGGATTTTCCTTTTTTTTGGGACTGAGGGATCGTTGTATTTCGTTGCGGGCTTGGAGCAAGGGCGTTTCGTTAGTCTCTCATTCTACATACATACATACCTTGCACTTTTCTTCTTGGACGAGGTGGGAGTGAGGAGATATCTGGTTGGGACTTCTCTTTTATTTTTCGATATGATATCCACACCTAGGAGACTCGTTATCAGCAACGATTACCTAGATACCTATGCCACCCTTTCCGTTTCCATTTTGTCTCTTCCGTTCATTTCCCGGCCTCACTTGTGCCCTTTGTTCTTTTGTATAGCATAGTGTAATATCTTCCTCACTCAGATACCAGGCGTACGTATATATTTCTCATTGGTTTGAACGGAGTTCAGCCTCTATTGACGTACAAAATAATTTACCTATTTGAATTTACCCATGTACCGTTCTCCTACTTGCATGTAGTGTCTCTCGGAATATTATTCTGAGCCGCCGGTTTATTGAACCAAGGCAGTAAATATGTAAACTTGTTGTTATGTCCCAGTCTTCCCATAAAGTTTGTAATCGTTGAGAGCTCTTATATTCATTTAGTTCTGCAGGATGGAAACTCCAACATATTTGTATCAAAGGCTACAGATTGCCGGAGCCATCCCATCACCTATACGGTCTACTCGTATACGTATATTCCCGATTGATGCATGAGAAACAAGCTTCAGGTTGCTCAGCCCCCTTCTATGTAGAACAGACCTTCGCATCTTCAGCCGTACGCGCACGTAGTTTCTACACTGAACTCGACCGGGATATATTTTGCAGCCTGTCATTTGGTGGGTTACATTTCTTGTTCCTGTTGTATACGACTCCTTGCCAACGGTAGCGTGTATTTTGGCTGCCTATCACCAAGAGGTACAAGATAAAGTATCCGTATTCATTTGCTGCTTAGGCAGCTCTGTTTTCAATGTGTTTGAAAACCAATTATCTGAAATCTGTGCTGCCTCGAATGGGGACTCGCACTACTGCCAATTACACTCATTCTTAGTTGCCAGGTCAATTTGCCGTCACAGAATCCAAAAAGAAACACGGAGGAAAGTTTGAAAACAAAGAAAAAGAGCGAATCTCTACCATTCTATCACCAGCAGCAGCCACATACATACTCTGGGGCAACCCCGTTAAGACTGTCGCAGCCGTACTCCATACTGTAACCAAACGATGGCTGTGTCATAGCTTCTTTGACAGCCCCAGCAGCTGGACACTTGCACCCTGCCTCTATCGCGCGCACTCGCCAGGAGCGCGCAATAAATACTACCTTGGATCTCTCAGTCTCCTGTGGTTCCAGCTCTTTATTGCCTAAGGGAAGGCTGTCCTTGGTTGCTTTTGTCCATTCCAGTCCCCGCGTGAACGACATAGCGGGGAGAGAAGCATGGCGCGTCTGGCAAATAACGAACCAGTGGAAGCGAGATCACTTGGTCACCTTACGTCCCTGGCTGCAAACCCCCCAACCTACCCCCGAAATCCAACTCAGAAGCCGCTGGAACCGTTGGTGTTGTACATTGTGCGCGTTCCCGGAAGTAGAGGTAAGTTCCGCCGCACTACTAGCAGCATGCTCTGTGCTCAAGAACATACTATGAAGCTAACTACGTACTTAACGGAAACTACTATAGATGTATTTCTCTCCCCCTTAAAACCGCAAAAATCCAGCGTTTCTGCCGAATCTCTCAATGCGTCGCTATATTACCTGCACGTCTCGTCGCCTCAGGACGAGGCTCTACTGGAGACTATAGAACAGGAGAAAAGAGAGAAACAACAAGAAAACCGTAATAGGAATAGTGCTCAGTTACCGCAGCTTAATCGTGTGCAGAGGAAACCCGTGCCTGGAACTGCCGTCACGGAACAAGAAGAAGTGGAGGAAGAGGAAGAGGTAGAATACGAGGAAAGACGACCTGCGCTGCCCCCTCGTCCGCCTCCTGAGGAGTTGGCTCCGCCGCCTTACTATGCTGTGCAACCCCCGGAGTTAAATTATTCAGGAAATGGATTCGGAGGGCATCCGCAGAGGAATATACCGGAACCGGAGACACGGCGGCCTAGACTTCCACGTCGACCTTTACCGCCCTTGCCGGATGAGCAAGGAAGCAATGGACAACTGTCACCACAACGGCAAGACGAGCTAGACCACAGTATAAGAGATGCCAGGAGGTGGAGCGCTCAACCGTCTACTCCGCCAAGGCTAGGTGACTCTCTTTCCGCGCCGCCAGTAGACTTTGGACATGCGTCTCCCGGTCGAGCGAGCTGGGACGGTGGCGCGCGGCCATCAATAAGACCTGGCAGTAACAGCCCACATAATGACTTTGATCCTTTTCTTAGAGACCAGCCTGGAAGGTCTCGGGAATATACGACACCTCACCGATCTAGGAGGAGCTATGATAAACCCCGACCAATGCCACAGGCTGCTGCTCCATTCCATATCACTCTGATCCGGCGCGATCCCACGCATGGCCACCAGTGGAACGTCGGTACTATCACGAACCATGATTCTCAGTCAAAAATTGCTGACGATGGGTCAATTACTATTGAGATAACTACACCAGGCTACAAGAAGTTTGCTGTAGATAAACAGCCTCTTTCTCTCGAGAGTCTGGGCCTGAACCTCCCCAAGACATCTTCCTCATCTTTACCACCAAGACCACGGACGGCCGAAACACCACAAGCGCCAACGGGCCCAACACGCTTCATCCGCAAGGTCTCCCTTACCTATCCTCCCTCGACCCGTCACCGCAGACGCTCCCCCCAATCATCCCCTGAACGGAGTAGTCCACCCAGGTCCCGAAGCGGGCATTACACCTTCATCTCTCCCTGGGATGGGACCTGCACATTTCTAACAGGCGTGAACGGACACAGTCTGAAGTGCAAACACATTATCCCAACCCTTGCGTCGCTTTCTTCCTTTTCCTCCCCTCAACCACCTGCTCCAGCTGTTTCTGTCGCGGAGATACGCTTCAATTTACCTACTTTCCCATTCCCACCAAGCGGCAGCAGCAGTCATGGACACAGCCACAGTCATAGTTCCAGCTACGGTGATTTTCCTGGCTCGCCCTCATCGCCCGCTGAGCCTGGCCGACTGGATCTAAGTCTTGCGCGGGAACGGGCGGGTGGGGGCCTGCGCGGGAAGAGTGCAAAGCTGGGTAAGTTGATTATTGAAGACGAAGGGTTGAAGATGCTGGATTTGATGATTGCGGCGTGTATGGGTGTTTGGTGGGGAGTCTATGATCATGTTTATGGATAACGCAGATGAGATGCAAGAAGACATGGATTTGAGAAACGTAGGTTCTGTTTATGGGATGCCTTGATATGTCTGTTAATTTCGAGAATTTACAATGTGAAATTGAAGCGTTCTTCATGTTTTCATTTTGAATTTAGGGAATAGAACTGTGGTTTTGTCATATATGCACGATAGATTATTTTCAGCTCGGATTTTCCTTTGAAAAGCGCCAAAAAGGGTTCTATAGTAAGTCCTGCTCTAAGTTTCTTCTGCAAGCTGCTTTAGCCCCGTACTGCTTAAGACGAATCCTTCCTATTAAATCATAATGAGCATGATCAGCACTCAAAGAAATCCGGTGAAAAATTTCTAGGGTGAGAATCTGCCATACCCATTGTGCCCCCATTTCCGGATTCATCGACGCATACCTAGCATCCTGCGCATGATCCCCAACCCACACTTTACCCACCGCGCCAGCCTCAATCTGATCAACGACCTGCTTCGCGTATGTCATCACTGGCATTTTCGAGTGGGCGTTACTACCACGAGCACCCTCGGCAATTTTGGATTCAATGGCCTTATATCGCGACGCTGATGGCAGCACAAGGTCGGCTGGGGGAGCACTACTGGTCGCAACGGCACCGGTCACGACTGAAAGGACCTTGACGTCGAATGGGCTTAATTCGAGACGCAGAACTTCCGATATATGCTCTAGTGAGCGTTTAGATGAGCCGTATATGCCTAGAATCATACATTTGTAAAAAAAAAAAAAGGTTCTATACACACACGAGACTCTCAGATGAAAATGTGTCCTACCTACCTAGATACGGCACAGCATTATGCCCAGCAATAGAAGTTATGTTAACAACCACACCACGCGCCTCAATCAAAAGCGGCGTAAAGGCTTTCACAACAGCAAGCGGACCCCAAACATTCGTCTCATACGTCTTCTTCGCATCCTCAATGTCATCGTCTAGAAGAGGCATATAATGAAACCTCGCAGAATTGTTAACCAGAACCGATAACGTGCCGCCCGTCTTCGCCATGACAACATCTACAGCTGCTTGGATATGGCTCGGCTCGAGAACGTCCAGCTGTAACAGCGTGACGTTGGGGAGAGGTCTCATGTCTGACATGTTTTCCTCTGGATTGCGGGACGTTGCGAAGACATGATACCCTTTTTGATGGAAGGCGAG
Source organism: Spiromastix sp. SCSIO F190 (assembly GCA_014805645.1). Classification (NCBI taxonomy): domain Eukaryota; kingdom Fungi; phylum Ascomycota; class Eurotiomycetes; order Onygenales; family Spiromastigoidaceae; genus Spiromastigoides; species Spiromastix sp. SCSIO F190. The sequence goes on along the minus strand of WXTY01000006.1, from coordinate 1,832,685 downwards.
GGCAAGGCCAGAGCCGATCCCGCCGTCGCTGCAGCCTGTGATGAGGACTGAGGGTTTCGGACTCGTCATTGTTTTGTTTCTCTTCTTCGTCTTTATAGAATTGAGAGCGTGGTATAGAGAGGTGTCTTGATAATGCAATTGATTGACAGATTGTGTGAGCCCATTTTGCTCGGAGTTAGAAAGAGGCAGGCCTCTATTTTATAATGTTTTCCTTATAGTCACAGTTCTCTGGCTTTTCGGTCCCGAGAAAGATGTTTCGGCCCCGAGGCCGGGCTCAGCTGAGTAGTCCAAAACGACTCCTGCATTCCCACTTTTCTTGCCTGCATACTGCTTTGAGAAAATTCTTATTATTATCCGCAGATGGCATGGTGGGACGTAGGTATTCTTAATGGTCACAGTTGATCATGGTCGAAGAGTTCGGACTGAGCCACGGCATTATCACGTGAGTAGGGTATGTGAGAAGGAAACATAGACCTAACCGTTTGATGTATGAGGCAGTCGGGGTACTAAGATAATATGTACTGTGCCATTGTCTCTTTGCAGCCGAACAATTGATTGCCAGTAGATGTCTCTTCCACGACTGGCAAAGGCGACGTTTCGGAAAGGAACCACGATAAACAACAGTGGGACAAGCAATCAAGCAACTATCCAAAGTACAAATATGCATTAATAGAGATTTGGTTTTAGATGACAGATAGCCCTATCGTAGGCAGAGAACACAGAAAACAGAGGAAAATATACCAAAAAAGGGCAATGTGAGACACCAGGTATATAGTAACAAGACAAAAAATACAGATTTAAGGAAATAGATACTGGAATATGAAACGCCACATTCCACACGCACACAAACATACGCACACACGTGCAGTATCACACACTATCTTTCCGTCAATTGTAATTGTCCTCGGACGGTTGGTACCAGAAATGAGCGCTGCATCCAAGGGTCAGATTGTGCGCTCAAGATAATTGAACATGACCCAAGCTAATCCAATAACAGAGCCAACGACCAGGAAATAACCGGCCATCGATGTCGACTATCAGTGGATGGAACGACGGTGGTGCATACTCCGTACTGACAGTTAAGTCGTCCGTATCGTCACGCTTTATTCCCATAACGCCGAAAAAGAGAAAGCTCGAAAAATATGTTCATAATCGAAACAACGCGGTACGTGGAACAGCAAGCACAGACAAAAAGACTGTACTGGGTGGATTTAGGGATCGAGGGATTGTGGGAAAACGTTCGGTGTCGACAAAAAAGAGTGGTAATTTATTTGGTAGGTTGAGAGGGGTTCCATGGATCAGTATCCGTCAGGGTTGGTAACCTTGGGACAAAATGTTAGGCTCGGACGTGGGGAAAAAATTTACTCTCTGATAACATACCTTGAGAATCCTTCTGGAGAAATCTTGGTCATCAGCAATGCTGCCGTTGCTCTGTCGTCGTTGAGACATGAGGCTCGAGTCGAACCGTGATTCGGAACTTGGAGTATACCCAGGTTTTCCACCAGCAATGAAATTACTAACAGCCGCATTCTGGTGGTATTCCTCTTCTATGGCCTTGCGCTTCTTATATTTCATGAAAAAGAAGGCTCCACCAATGATGGCGGCAACCGCGACGACACCGACTACTACACCAGCTGCGATGGCTGCCTTATTGGGACCACCTTCATCCTTGTTGGCATCAGACTGAGCAGTTTGAACGACAGTCTGTTGGGCTGGGCCTGTTGATGTTGGAGCGGTGCCAGAGGACGAGGAAGAAGACGATGATGCACCAGCTTTTGGAACATCGGCTGCATCTTGAATATTCGTATTAATGTAGATACTATATGTATCCGAGCCACCGCCTATAATAATAAAAGCCGTTAAATCAAAGATCTGCAGATGGGTTGATAATGTCTAGGGACTTACAGTGCTCGTCTTGCCAGCCAGGACAAACCCTAGTGCAATCGGAATCGCTAGTTTTTTCCGAATCGGCGGGTAATTCATCTCCACAGAAACAGCTCTTAAACTGGACAGCCAGGACAGGGCCAGGCGAAGTCTCATTTGCACACGTTCCTAGACACCAGTCGGAAGTCTGCCACGTCCAAGGATCTGCGGCTTCAAGTGAGCCAACGGATTTGTAGCATCCTTGATACTCCTTTTGAGCCATTGTCGGGCCTATGGAGATCGAAAGTAGCGACAGAGCCATGACGGCCCCGGTATTTGAAGGCTTCATGATCGATGATTTTGTGATAGAAACGGATGCAAACAATGGCGGAAGCGATATGAAGGACGGATATATCAAGCACAACACACAAAAGCCAATCTACGACCAGTCGCAATTTGGCAGAAAATTTTGGTCGAGTTTGATAAGTTCGTATGTCGAGGTGATATATGGCGTTCCAAGCAGAGGCTCCTGGTAGTTCAAGGTGGAAGTTGTCTGCCAGATATCACAGACGGACGAAGGGCAGATGAGATCCTCCCTCGCCTGTTCCTTCTTAGAACCAGGCGTTCTCCCACTCCACTGTCCAAAAAGATGTTGCCGTTGCTTCACGTAATCCGGTTCAACCCTCTCCTCTGGTCCGTTCAGAGGCCACCAAAAGCCAACATCGAAACAGTCACGGGGGGTCCTGCGTGGATGAAAAATTCTTCCCGACTTGGTACAAATATCAATCCCTCCAACCTATTGTCGATGAAAGGGACGGTCAGAGAGGATGTTTTGATCGTGAAACGGCTGGGACGACGGGAGAGTTGGACTGGGAGAGAGGTGGGGATGGAGGAATGGACGACTCACCCCTAATTCTCCCAACGATGCAACCAGGCACAGTGACGGGGAAAGGGAGCGAAGAAACGACCAGTCTCAGGGGGGGATTCAATGACAGTGGATGGACTGGCAGCGAGCAGGGGTCACGAAAGAGCGGAAGAAGGATAGAAGAGATGAAAACAGAGATGGGGACAGCACAGAACGAGTGGAAGGGATGGTGGTGCAGAGCAGAGCAGAGGAGAGCGACAGACACAGAAAGGGCAGCGTAGATCCGAATTACGGGCGTGTTTCACTCGCGGTAAACAACGCACTGTGGCCTGGGATGGAATGGGAATGGGACGGGTGCGGAACCAGACATGGCTCACCAGATAGTGCGAGCTGGTGGGCCAGGCTGGTGTATTTTACGTATCGGCTAGTCATCAGGAGCAGCGCAGCATTATGATCTTATTTTTTATTATTATCATTATTTTCTTATTATTGAGGAATATTCAAGTTAAGATCGAAATATCGACACTAGGAATAACGGAGAGTCTCGATGTCTCGACATTCTGTTCTCGAAGCCTCGCTGTCACGAACAAAGGCTCTGTGTGCGACCTCTCTCTGTTCCACTGCACGCTCGTCTCTTGGCTGCCAGGCCTGTGCCCGACAGCTGCGTCACCATACAAAGTACAAATGACGAGAGCAGAAAAGCACCGTCTGTCCTGCTTGTCAATTCTTCCCAGTAGCGATCAGGAAACTCTTCGATTTCTGTTTACCATCTCTACTTCGCCTCCCAACACTGACAGGTCAGACACCCGTCACCCTCTCTGTTCCCTGGCTCCTCTGCCCGTCCAGCCAACCACAGCCCGGCGCAAACCCACCGCCATCCCGTCTGCACAGCCAACTCCTCATGCCTGTCCGTATTTGTTATCATTTCATCCACTGCCGCGGTTGGCTCGTACCTGACGAGTCGCGCTGGTCTGTCTCACAAAACAAGGCCCTCTCCATCATTTGTCGAATCGCATCGAATCGAAAAAAAAAATTTGCACCACTTTCGACAAATCTTAACTCAACTAGTTCTGCCGTTCATCGGCGACCCTCGGCCCAGACCATTTTCACAAGCCACACCAGCGGAGAAAACGGGCTGAGATGGGCCACAAATTTAAAAGAGGATCCTCGACTGGCCTTGTTTCACCACGGAGATCTGTTTTTATATTTTCTCCATGTCCTGACTGACCATGCCTTTGTTGATTTCTTATCAGGTTCTCCAAGGATGGGGCTTCGTTGTCAGAAGAACTTGGCTTGCATTACCCACTTGTTCGAAGTTTCCAACTTGAAGACCAGAGATCAACCGCAGAAGTTTTCCAACAGGGCTGGGCAAGGGAATTATTGGGAAAACCTGCCGATGATGAGGCAAAAGATGATATCGATAACTGCTATAAATACTCGGGACTTGGCAAAGTACAAGTACCTCCGTATTGAATTTTTTTTTTTTACCCCGAAGAAACTGGACAGCACATAGCCGTACCTGAGTATTTGGTTTATTTTTATCGCACATCCGCACACGCAGCCTTGGGGGCACATATTAACACTCAAACAATCGCTGAACTACCTCCTACCTTCGTCAGCGAATCTATATTGGTGGTCACTTGGTGATCGTCGTGGAAGTAGCGTATAGTATGGGTGGGAGTTCTAAATTTGTTCCATGCGCGGTTTTCTATATTTGTAGGAGTTCCAGTGCACATGAACCCTCAAAATAGGAAACCAACTGCACATTCTTGATGCCCAATGGAGCATTCCCATCGATAAGACCATCCAACACGCATGGACCATACAGAAATGACCGCATCTTGAATACCTGGCGGTCCGTACCAACCCTCTATGTGCTCTAAAGTACTCGCTTTTCTTTTGATGATAGCCCAGAGCCAGAGAGAATCATCAAATGCGTGACCGCCTCGGCTTACTTCAACAAGGCCAGTTTCTGTTGGAAGTTTCAGGCGGAGGACGGGGGTTTCGCCTCTCCGAACGTCACGAGCGCACGATAGCGGTTAGTACACAGTAGATTCCTATAAATCGACCTCTATCAGGCCGCTAGTATGAACTCCATGTCAACTACGACCGGAAGAGAAATCAACATGCTTCCAAGCATCATAAGATAAGAGAGAGGCGTCACTGTTCATTTCCCTTCTACTGCATATAAACAACCCAACATCTAAAGCAAAAGGTATCCTATAACCCAAAATAGAGACAATCAAAACCTGCTTTTTATTTCTCCAAGCGGGAAACAAAAAAGAATAACAAGTAGCGAGAGCTTCTTCTTTTTTTCTTTTTTTTCCAGGGCACGTATTTCCAAGTTTTCATAGCACTATTCACGGCTTCGGGATATGTATAGTCCTGCTAATCATAAGACACCCGCTAAGCACAAACAACCCAACCGCAGGATGAAACTCAAATATCGTTCCCGCAGCCGCCGTCCCAAACGGCACGTCCTCCAGAATCCAGCCCTGTGAGACCCAGTACGCCATAATGGCAGCAATAGACAGCGTCGTCGGGATAGGCGTGCCTTCGAAGTACTGTGATTTGCCGGTTTTGTCCTTTGGCAGCGTTGCGACGGTCACGTTGAAGCGGGCTAGGCGGGTTAGGCCGCAGAGCACGAAGAAGGTTAAGAGAAGATGATCGAGAGGGGAGCGGATGCCGATTGCAAAGGCGGCTGCGGCGGGGGCTAGGCCGAAGGATACCTGTACGGAACAAAGGCGCATGTTAGAGACACATGCATTCAACCAGCTAATTGGGGCGTAACAATGTAACCAGCAGTATCATACCAAATCAGCAAGAGAGTCGAGCTCTTGACCCATCAACGAGGACTTCCTCCTCCACCGCGCAACCTTGCCGTCCATGAAATCGAAGAACAGGCCAAACGGCATGAAGGCGAGAGCAATCCATAACTCCTTGTGTTGGCTCGGTTCGCCCAGACAGTACCGCATTGACGAGAAAACAGACATTACTAGATAACGTATAGCAAGTTAGGGGGCAATGCTAATCGCTTTTCACTGGCTTTGGGAGGGGTTCAACGAACCTCCACAGAATCCTACAGCGGGGGAGCAGTTAGCAACTATTAAAAGCAGTGAGGAGTGCGCGAAGATATACCATTCATTTCCGTAATGAGATCGGCCAGGTGTAGAGCTCTGTAGCGATCACGATATCAGCTTCCTGGTGGTCTCCGAATATAGATGGGGGTGGGCGGTTCCAACCTGATCAAGCTGAAATGGCCAGCGTCTGTTGACAGGAGCACCTTCTGTGAGTCCTGGCCTAGGAAAGGAATCAGCCAATGTTTTTCCACGCAGATATAGCCCATCACTAGGTACTCACCTCCATTCTTCCCGCTGGAATCATTGTTGATAACATCGCTCACACCGGGCGTGGGAGCGGCGGAGCTTCTGCGTGACATTGTTGACGTTGAGCACCAGCGAGATAAACAAGTCTAAAAGTGAACGATGAGGGCGGATCGATAAAGACTAAGAGATAATGTGTTTTAAAAAAAAACAATACAATTCGAGATTGACAGAGGGACCATATAGTGGCTGCAGCAAAGAGAGAAACGTTGGGGTTTGGCAGGGAAAGCAGCATTTCGTCATCTGGGAATTTTACTTTATTCTTGGTTCGTGCCCTAACTAAGCCAGCCAGCCAGCCATGTGAGAGAGAGTCTCTCAGCCACACATGCGTTTGATATGTCGAGATATATTGACATCACGGCTTGTAGATAGTTCTCCATAATTATCTCAAAAAAGATCATATGATGATATTCTTTTGGTTCCAGCGCATTTCCCCAAATAGATAAACAGACATCTAGTGCTACAAGCAACGTACAGCCAACGAAGAAAATGCAGGATCCATGTGAAATTGTCCGACATAATAGCTGATGTAGTAGGAAATAAACCCCCCTAGATGCTCCCAAAACGCCGACAAACAGAAACGGTCTTTCCATCGTCTAACCTCGTCCCCGGAACCCTCCACGAAATCCCCCTCCCCTTGGACCACCACGAGGAGCGAATCCACCACCTCGTCCACCACCGCGACCTCCTCTGCCTCGATCACCACCACGACCTCGTGGGGCACCTCTGCCGCCCCTGGGAGCTCCGCGGCCACCTCTCCCTCCTCGAGCAGCTCCTCGACCAGCACCACCGGCTCTCTTTGGCTTCGATACACCTAAATAGCTAATTAGCAACTGACTCCGAGATTTAAAAAACCACCCTATTCAAAATTTACCTGGTGGGGGTTTTGGCTTAGGCAAAAACCTAGTGATTGAAGTTAGCATTTGACCTCAAGCGATTTCAAGTCTAAAAGTTATGACATACTTCTCCAACGGCAGCAACTTATCACCCCCAATAAAGAACTTGTCTCCAGCCTTGAAGGACGTTGCGACAATGCCTTCCTGAGGTTTTATCGTAAAGTAAACTTGGTTGATAGGGCCAAGAACCTCGTCAACTTTTCCAACCGGTGTCTATCACACAAAATCCAATCAGCACCAGAACCCCAAATTTTGGTCGAATTATCCCGCAAGGCCGTACCTTATTCTCCAGATATATCGGCGCATTGAAGTAGGGGATCTTGATATTGGTCGATTCGCAAACCATCTCTCCTTCGCAAGCGTGCATAAAGGAACCCATTTCTACCAAATATCAGCAAAATCGCCCTCGGAAAAAAGCAAAGTATATGCGCAACATACCTAGAACGGTAGCGGGAGGACCGAAAGACTGCTGAGCACCTCCACGGCCTGCGAACGAATAGTCAGATATCACCCTCCGGTATGAGAAGATATAGGTCTCAGAGCAGCTGACTTACCTCCACGACCACCGAAACTAGAGAATCCCCCGCGACCTCTATTCCCTCCTCTAAACGACATGGCTGCTAAGTAGGACCGCGACAGGGGAGAAAGCGATTAATTTTCGCAGATACAGCGTCGAATGGAAAGCAGCTTCGAACTGAAGAATAGTGCGCCCGAGAAAAAAGTTGCGCACGTGACTCACCGCCTTGGAGAATCGGTATCAGACTATCACGAAGATACGAGATACTGTGACGCAGCTGCTGAGACACATGTATATCCAGTATTCTCCGCTGATGAAGGAGTTGCCGAGGGCCCCAAGCTCGCAAATTGATGGGGACATCTGGCTCACCTCACAGAACCCGCTATAGATTCTCGGGAAGGGCAAGTCAATGAACCCAGCTCCAAGGCACCTCTACTAAACTTCATTTTCAAGAGCAACTTGGTGTTTGGCAAATTGAAACTTCTACACGGGGATTAAGTGAAAAAAAGAAATAGAAAGCAATTCAACATTAGCGTTACAATTGATGCTGGTGACGGACAGAGTGCTCCCGTTATTCCAAAACCTACGCATTTGTGGAGTGGATATAGATACCCAGTTGAATAGTGTCAGAGGTTGTGCGAAACTATTTTCGTATATATTGGATTTGTAGCATAGAAAGTAGGCCCAGGCTTCATGTAAATTATTGCAATAGTATATCTCTCAATCACCACCTACTCATAGAGGGCCAGCATAAGAGGTGTGCGTGGGATGTTGGTAAGCAACTGTTCAGCAAGTAAAGACGGCCGGTCCTGCAGATATTGTACCGAGTTAGCACAGGAATCGAAGCCATTGCCCGATGAAAGAGGACAATATATGGGATGGAAGATGTGAAATTCGGGAGGACAGTACCGGGAACGTCATAGCTGTCTGGATACGGCTCCCCGTCCAGGTTATAAATTGTAACCAAGATGCCAGGGTCATCGGCCTACGTATCATCTTAGCATTTGATGCATACCACAGCAGAACAAATGAGCGTACCTTATATACGCCTGGGAGGGAGACAGTCTCAGGAGACTTGGCTCCTGTTCCGCCGCTGACCCTAACTTGGGCGCATTCCATCTACGCAGAAAGCAGGCGGTTAGAAAGGTTCTTCTTAGCGCCGCTGGCTAATCACGCACATAAAACTGAGCACCAGCTTGGGAGTAGGCAGAGTGCAGAGCAAGAATCTCAAAACGGAGTAAGTAATCGCCGTTCTCGATGCACTCGGGAATCGTGACAGTATGGATGCCTTCGTTTGCAATCTAACGACCAATTAGAACGCAAAAATCTTGGCTCTCCATATCAAATATTCGCATTATACCAATGTATCTACACCCCAAACTTCTGGGCGGGTGTTAGTATATGTATACATGAGCACAAGTAATTTTATTTGAGCACGTACTGTTCTCATACGCCAACTCAGAGATCTTAAACCACCCGTCTCCAGGTCCGGAAGACGGGTTTTGCGTCGCATCATCTACCTTCTTCATATATGCGAAGATAGGTCCCTGTTCGTCCCACCAAGTTAGGTATATCTCTCTAGACGTCAACACAGCAACAATAGGCTAGTCGCACATGATGACTAGATGCAATGACTTTGTTGTCGGCAGAGCTGTCCGGCCCAGTGCCTATATATCTTCGTCAGCTAGCCCCGAATAGCTCTCCGTTGTAGAAGACGACACGTACTTCCCAACTCATGGAGCCACAATCCGGTGACCTCAGACCCAGCCTCGACATCAATAACATCCGAAGACGAAGTGAACCCAGTAATAGGCGGTCCATTGCATGCGATCGAGTCCGAGGTCACGTCAGTTTGGGGCTGTTTTCTGTTAGATAGCCATACGTCTCAGAAGATCGGCCCAGTGTGGAAACACTGACCGAGTTGTTGCTGGGCATGTAAATTCCCTTGCCTTGCGGAAGGCCGTTTACCGATTGCATAATGGTATGGCCGGACACTGAACCCAGTGATGCCGTCAGGCCGAGAATACTATACAATTTCATGGTGGCAGATAGAACAGCCAAAAACTAAGCCAAAATTTTTAATAAGAAGAGTCAGGATTCCGAAGAAGCAACTCCCGAGAGAGTAATCGATGATATCTGGCCATATTTATGCGAAATCTACATTGCCTCGTAGAGACCATAACAATAAGTTGTTGTGCAATAAAGAACGATCTCCCACATGTGTTAAGGTAATATAGATCCCTTGTCTTACCGGCCCGACGGTTGAAGAAGCCGATCGGCACTCCGTTGACAAGACCAGTCCATATTGCGAAATTCAGGTCAATTCATCACTATTGAGCGTCCTGGAACAGCGCTAGGATAGGGATCCCGCTTTGACTGACAAATATAAATGCTGGCAAGCGATTCGCTTCTGTAAATAAGACCTGTTTTAATTTATTTGACACTCTCATCCCACGCAGACCCCGCGATTCCGCGGCGGCACTTGAAAACCAAATAATCTGCGAAAACTTTCGCCGCTGACATTACACAATAGGACTGGGAGGATAAGTGCAACAGCTAAAACTCACCGCATCCCATTGATAAGTTTGACAGCAAAACATAACGAGAGTGGCAGTTTGTATCCTGTATGTTATCCATGTCATGACCCCCTATACTCCTCGATCGATGGAGCATAGCCTGGCCTTTTTTGAACTTGCAATGACTGTCAGGGCATATTAGAACAAGTTACCGGCCAAGGCGCATGAAGACAATAGTTGCGCTTTTCTGCTCAGTTGCTGATACTCAATTTTGTTGCGACAAAATTGCTTTCAGGCTAGTGGACAAATTAGAAGGCACTCTCCTCTGTGTCTCCCACGATAGCTCGAGAGCAACCAATGAAGGTACACAAGCCAGGGTATCTGTGTTTGCAAGGGGGAAGAAACCATTGCAGCCTTTGCTTTTGAGATCGAGTAGTTTATATAAGCATGCACTTTGGCGCTGCTGATTCGGCAATAATATCAGAAACAAGTGTTGTGTTCTTATCAGGGCATCATCCACCTATACAGGTGACTCACACTGGACAGCTTCATGAGTTGAGATCACGAACGGAGGCCAATCCAGAAGGATCTTCTCCATCGCACCACCTTGTTTAAAATCTCTTGGCACCGTGTTGCTAACCTTGGAGCACTCACCAAATTGAAGAAACAATCGAAATTCGCAAACTATATATTCCCTCTTCTCATCATATTGACTCTCTTGGTGTTGTATCCTTCATGGTGCTGCCTGATTCTGGGCCCTTTTTTAGATCAACAATACTGTGTCCTGTGTAAAGATCGGGATGCTCAGATCGACAGCCAAGATTACACCCACGCGTCTGGCCCTGGTCACCACGTTGGACCTTCATGATATTTTAATCACATGCAATGCAGGAGAGACTCGAGCGGCATATTCAAGAAAACTATATAAAGCCCCACGAAGATGAAAGATGCGTTGACATCTCCTATGTCACAACAAGCCGTCAAGTAGGGAGAGCGCGGTATAAAAATGCTCCAACTTGACATCGAACAAAGGCAGCAAACGGCCAAGGAGCAAGGGACGAAAACAGGAGAATGACTGACTGGATCTGATTGAGATTATCTTGGCTGCCATCTTCGATGGAACGGGTACGTGACCACATGACACCCTGGGCGGCGAATACGAAATAGGGCAGCGAAAACGATTGGTGGCATGGCCGAAAGAAGAAGTTGTTGCAGCATACCAGTTCCCAATCATCATTAGTCTCCGATAAGTCAGATCGTGAAAATGATAGCGTGCCCACCACCCTGTGGACGGCATGCCTAGGCATGAATATCAATCTTGAGAGAAAGAAGCGGTGGAGGTCAAACCAGTCACAAGATGAAATGTTAAGCATGGTATCCAATAGATGCTGTTTCTTTTAATTCTGTTGCCTGGACGGAATGCTCCGGACCACCCTGCGAAACTCCTCCTGTTAGCGGGGGCAGCAGTGCAGACAGTCTGTCGCTCACAACAAACAGAGCAGGGGGAGCAAGCAGCAGCGAAGACCAGCAGCCAATAGGAAGCCGGGAACACTCTAGCAGCTTACATAAGGCACTTGCCATGCCCAAAACAGGCTAGTCGGTCTCGGTGCTTGGCTCAGCCGTTTCCGACTGCGGCTAGACTGGTTTGGGAAGCTGAGCCCTAGTCCCGATCGGGCAATGTTCGAGGTCGTTGCTTTTGATGGCGATGCTGCTGCAGCAGTTTTTGTTTTGACAGGATACATGCGTCTGGCTGTGCTGTTTCTGCTGCCAACCAATTGCCCGTGTTCGTGCGTGGCGTGATTGACTGGGGGAAGCACCCTCTGAAGCAGGAGAAGTGGGCCTGCTTTATCAGATTGCTATTAATAAGCACTTTGTCTCGCCATTGCCCGCCCTGCGAGCGAGACTTCGATTTTGGAGAGGCCCTTCGATCTCCCCGCAAACGCTTTGCTGGTGTGCAAATTGTGTCTAAATGTGATTTAGTCTCGCTAGTACCCGCAGCTGCCGAGTGCTGGTCTCACCCTGAGGAGTCGGGAGCAATATCAACAACCGTCTTCAAAAGGCAATCTCTTAACTCCGCAATTCGCCGCCGGGCTATTCCTGTCAAATTGCATCTCGTTTTGCTGAGGCTGTGGAAATGTCGAACCTGGGGGGAGGAGATGCGGAAGGAATAGATCTCGAAATGCCCTTGACGATGAATCGTCAGCCACCTCAGATTTTCGGCGCATACCACCCTGATGGCTCACCTGTCACCCCCTCACTTCAAGCTCCTGTATTCCAAGACGATCAGACCGCTGGGACTCTGGATGATGGCAATGATCCGAAAAGGCGGCGTATAGCAAGGGTACGTTCTGGTACTCCCGTATTTCGGGTAGTTGGTGTCATGGCCTTGGGCTGACAGAGCATATAATAGGCCTGCGATATGTGTCGGAAGAAGAAGATTAAATGTGATGGCAAAATGCCGAAATGCTCACATTGCATAAATTACAAGACGGAATGCATATTCACGCAGGTGGAAAAGAAGAGAAACCCACCAAAAGGGTATGCGCCGGCATTGCATGATTCCATAACTCTGGATGGACCGCTAACCTTCGGCTTGCACATAGGGCGAAGTATATTGAAGGATTGGAAAACCGTCTGGGCAGAATGGAATCGTTACTGCGGCTTTCCGGCCTTTTGTCTGAGTCAGATTCTGGGAGGACTGACCTTGGCGCACTCGAAAAACGACTTGCAGACAAGACATCGATGATGGGTAGTGGGATGGGATCTAGGACTCCCCTAACGACATCCGGGCCGTCCAGTGGACTCAATCAGCCAACATCTTCGCATCAGTCTCCACGAGTGGACTCTCATTCCAGCCCGAAGAGTGGCGTGACTTCTCCTAGCTCCCAAAAGGAATCCGAGAATGAATTGGACAATCTCTCTGATTTGATGTGCTCGCTCGTAACGAACAATTGCGGGGAGACTAGATATATTGGTAACTACCTCGAAGGTCTTATCATGTATGTTTTGAAGACTAATTGGAATGCAGGCTCTTCATCCGGGTTTTCCATATTCTCGCCGAAAGGTATCCAATGGGTCAACAACAAAACGGGCGACACATCATTTGAGGATATGATCTCGTCCTCATATATAGATGATAACAAATGGATATATTGGAAGCCCGAAATTTTCAGCGATATCTTCGCGCGCCGTGTTTTCAAGCCTTTGCCGCCTCGAGATGAAGCCCTTTCTCTGCTCAAAGACTTTTTTGACAACTTTAACTGTGTCTTTCCCTTATTTCACGAACCCACATTCATGCATTTGGTGGAAAGGCAGTATTCACGCGACCCTTATGAGGGGTCGGGATGGTGGGCCAGTATCAATGTCGCCCTGGCCATAGCACACAGATTACGAGTAATGAGTAATTTGGTGCCTCAGGAGGAGGATAAAAAGGCCTGGCTTTATTTGAAAAATGCTATGGGTGTTTTAACAGAGCTCACGTTGCGAAACACAGATCTTTTAAGCGTACAAGCTCTGCTTGGCATGGTGAGTTGAACCCCTACTTTTAGTCTCTGATCTCATCAAGAGCCGCCCACTAATTGTTGGCTAGTCACTTTTCTTGCAAGGGACGCCTAACCCGCAGCCTACGTTTTCCCTCGTTGCTGCTGCCATCCGGTTATCACACAGCATCGGCCTTCACAAACGTGGCTCGGGATTTAACCTGAATCCAGTGGAACTTGAACAGCGGAAACGAGTGTTTTGGATTGCTTATATGCTAGATAAAGAGTATGTGGTCCTAACTAGCTGACTTCGCATCTTACTAACCCCTCGATAGCATAAGTCTCCGTTCAGGGAGACCTCCAGTCCAAGACGATGATGATATGAACGTTGAACTACCTAGCGAAGATCCCCCTGATAATATCGGCAATGTACCCCTTGCCGATGGCAAAGGCAAAGTGAATCTTTTCCGACTTATGTGCATATTTGCCACAATCGAAAACAAGGTTTACAAGCAGCTATACTCTACGAAAGCCTCGCGTCAGTCTGACGGCGAACTTCTCAATACTATTGGTGAGCTCGACCGCGAGCTAGAAGAATGGAAAGATAGCATCCCGCTTGACTTCCGACCGGAATACGAGATCAAAGCTACCCACCGTCCGTTGATCTTACATATCGTTGTTCTCCATTTCGCGTACTATAATTGTTTAACGACTATCCATCGGATGTCTGTTCATCATGGTTACTGGACGAGCCGTTTGTCGAACTATGCAATCCAGGGCTTGAATGCCAGGCCACTCAACCCGAGAGTCTTCTCTTCTGCGGTACTTTGCGTGTCTGCTGCGCGTGCATCTATTCATCTAATCAAGTATATTCCCCAGGGAGATTTCGCATTTGTTTGGTAAGTGCGCTCAAAAGCATGTGCGATTTTCATTGATTTTGTAAGCTAAATGTTTGCTTGTCAGGTTGATTCTCTATTTCCCGATTTCGGCGTTAGTCACGCTTTTCGCGAACATTTTACAAAACCCGCAAGATGCCCGTGCACGGTCGGATGTTAAGCTGATGGGTCTCGTCGTCAATTTCCTCACGATGCTTGCGAGCGACGAATCCAACGGTAGCGTTAAGCGTATGTTGACAGTGTGCTCCGAGTTCGAGAGGATAGCAAAGATTGTTTTAGATAGGACGGAGAAAGAAACTCAGTCTAAACGCAAACGCAAGACCGCTGGCGATGAGACTGGTACAACGAGTACCCAGCCAGACGCTAATGGCGATAGCCAGGCCAGGGCATCATCTGAAATGCAGAGGCCGAACGTTCCTCTGACTCCTTCCTCCACGTTCATGGCCAATCCGCAAATGAGCGCCGGCAGGACGGACTTCCCCTCCCCAGGTGCCACGAGTGCACAGAACCAAATGCCAGTGACTACTGGCCCATTAGGTGAACCCAAGTTCGGCACGGATTACAACCAGGATTTCTCCGATATCTTAACTTCTGGCGCGGCAGATCAAAACGGATTCAGCGCTGGTCCTTCGTTTTCTGGCACCGACACTGTTCCGATTGATTTCTCGTCGTTCCAGCAGCCGTTCGTCCCGCAGGATTTGTGGCAGATGCCGATGACGCTCGAATGGGATTGGGCTGATATGTCCGGTAGTTTCCCGTTTTCGCATCCTGATGGAACAGGTTAGTTTTTGCAAGTCATGCCAGCATTTGTCCTTTTTTCTGAACTGGAGTTATTTTCAAAAAGCTTGAGAGATATGGAGAGGAGTTTAAGAAAGGGGTAATCAATTGTTTGTTTTTGTACGGAGCAAGGGGCAATGGGACACTGGCGTGCGAATGGTATCTCCGCTACGGTATGGTTGTCTGGGAGAATACCCTCTCTTCTCAGCTTCCGCAGAAAAACTTTAGCGCCATATTATGAGGCTGTAATTGTATATTTAGCATGACATTATTACCACACTCCTATGCGGAGTTCTTGCAGAAGATCCATTGTATGAGAGGTCTCATACAAATCTAGAGGGTTCCGTGGAATGGCGCTTAGTCAGCCTGCAGAAAACTCGGAGGCGGAAATTCCACCATTGCAGTCACGAACCTCCGCAACGCCAGGCCAGCGCTGTAAGCTTCTGTGTCGGCCTGCTGCTGCTGCTGTCGGATTTGTGTTTGCAGTATTTTCTCTTTAATTTACCCAGACGTCCCTATGGGTTCATTAGCGGATACACGTACCCGAGACCTTTAGAATTACCCTACACGTTCCTTCAATCGCATGATCCTTTCCTGACCCTTCTCGCGACAATGGCGTCGTTACTACGACGGCCCGGCAACCTTGCCCGTTATTCGAGGGTAACGGCGGAGTGTGCTGCCCGTACCCGTACCCGTCCTTCGTCCGCTGCGTTATCACAGTCCCAGCTCTCCTGCTTGATAACTTCCCTTCACTCGCGGACATACGCCACCGGTCCCCTCGGAAAACCTCAACAACCCCGGGGCAAGAAAAAGCCGCCAAATGGTGGTAGTAATGAGAGTAGTTCTCCTCAAAATTCCTCGACAGGCTCCGAAAACCCTCAGAAATCCGAAGCTCAGCCCGGAACTTCCCAACAAGGCTCCGGAGGAGGAAATGACGGGAAGAACGGAAACGATGGCCAGGAGTCGAAGGGTCCTAAAAATGTGCTGACGGAGCAGCAAAACAAGGATATAGATTTGATGATAGAGGCAACATACAGCCGGTTGCCCAAATCTATGGCGCGGGACGTGGTAGAGACGCTGAACTCTTTTAGATACAAAGGTGTACCACCGGAATTCGACGATTTGGTCAAGATTTTGCACAATCCGAATGTTAGCCTTAAATCCATGAGTACAATGATGAAGTTCATCCGGACATTGGCCGACGAGGAGTCACAAAGGGATACAGAAAGGCTTGTTACCAAATTTGAACGCAAGCCAGGGCAGCAGGAGTCGAATCACGATAAGCCACTGGAAGAGCAACGCAGAAGTCAGGCAGAGGAGGACTCCAAAAGCTCGAAAGCTATGGGAGAGACGAAAGAAGAAAACAATCAAAATGATTCGGACAAGGAAATAAAGGATAAATCGAGGGAACAAGAAAAACGCCGCCAGAAACAAAAGGAGAAGGGACAACAGAATAAGAAAGGCAAAGCTCAGGACGATTTTGATTTCAAAGTCTTCAATATCAAGCTGGACGCGAATACTATAATAGTTTCCACGATTGTGTCCTACATGCTATACCGGGCTGTATTCCCTGGCGAGATGTCGAAAGATATCACATGGCAGGAATTCAGGAATACATTTTTCGACAAGGGCCTTGTGGAGAAGCTTACCGTCGTTAACAAGAACCGCGTGCGTGTGGAACTGCATCGCGAAGCTGTTGCAAACGTATACCCTGAATCGCCGGCTTCGAAACCCGGGTTCTACTATTATTTCACAATTGGATCCGTTGAAGCTTTCGAGCGAAGGTTGGACGATGCTCATCAGGAGTTGGGAATACCCCCATCTGAGCGCATTCCCGTATCTTATGTTGAAGAGGTTTCTTGGATCGGTACTATCCTCACAACCTTCGCGCCTACGTTACTTTTCATCGGTGCTATCGCACTGATGTCGAGACGCGCTGGTGGCGGTAGTGGTCAAAGCGGTATTTTTGGCATTGGAAAGAGCCGTGCGAAGAGATTCAATCATGAGTCTGGGGTGCAGACCAAGTTTGCGGACGTTGCTGGTATGGACGAAGCCAAGGTGGAAATCATGGAGTTTGTTAGCTTCTTGAAGAAACCTGAACAGTTCCGGCGGCTCGGTGCCAAGATCCCCCGGGGTGCCATTCTCTCCGGACCTCCCGGTACAGGAAAGACATTACTGGCCAAGGCTACTGCTGGAGAGTCTGGTGTGCCATTTTTCAGTGTTAGCGGATCCGAGTTCGTGGAAATGTTCGTCGGTGTTGGCCCGTCGCGTGTTCGTGATCTTTTTGCCAACGCTCGTAAAAACGCCCCTTGTATCATCTTCATCGATGAGATTGATGCTATTGGAAAGTCAAGAGCAAAATCCAATATGGGTGGTGGAAATGACGAGCGTGAAAGTACCTTGAATCAGATCCTTACCGAAATGGATGGCTTTAACACCTCGGAGCAAGTCGTGGTTCTAGCTGGTACCAACAGACCTGACGTACTTGACAAGGCCCTCATGCGTCCTGGTCGTTTCGATCGACATATTGCCATTGATCGACCAACTATGGATGGACGGAAGCAGATCTTTGCTGTTCATCTGAAGAAGATTGTCACCAACGAGGATATGGAATACTTGAAGGGTAGACTTGCTGCCTTGACACCTGGGTTCTCTGGTGCCGATATCGCCAATTGTGTCAACGAGGCTGCCTTAGTCGGTACGTAACGCGCCTTCTCATCTCCATCTTTGCTTTAGTTTTGTGTCAGTCTTGTACTAATTATTCTTAGCTGCGCGCGGTGTTTCCGATTCCGTCACCATGAAGCATTTTGAACAAGCCATTGAGCGTGTCATTGGTGGTTTAGAGAAGAAATCATTGGTTCTTTCACCAGAGGAGAAGCGTACAGTAGCGTACCACGAAGCTGGTCATGCTATCTGCGGCTGGTTTTTCAAGCATGCGGACCCACTACTCAAAGTATCCATTATCCCACGTGGTCAGGGCGCACTGGGTTACGCCCAATACCTACCCGCTCGGGGCGACACCTACCTGATGGATGTGCACCAGCTCATGGACCGCATGGCTATGGCACTCGGTGGCCGTGTCAGCGAGGAACTACATTTCGACACCGTGACGAGCGGCGCGAGCGATGACTTCAACAAGGTCACTCGCATGGCGACTGCCATGGTTACGAAATTTGGCATGTCTCAAAAGATCGGCTATATCTATTTTGAAGAGGACCAGCAACAGTTCCACAAGCCCTTCTCAGAGGAAACCGCCAAAAATATCGATATGGAGGTTCGCCGCCTGGTGGAGGAAGCGTACAACAAGTGCCGCAACTTGCTGATCGAAAAGAAGAAAGAAGTTGGCATCGTTGCTGAGGAGCTTTTGTCGAAGGAGGTCCTTAGCCGTGATGATTTGATCCGTCTCCTGGGTAAGAGGCCGTTCCCTGAAGCTGGTGAGTTTACGAAGTATTTCGATGGTGCCGACGGTAAAGGGACAATCGCACCCCCTCCTCCTACCAATGAGGAAGGGAAGAGCGGTCCCGAAACTAGTTGATAAGAGGGTGGTGAAGGCGTTCGATATTGATCAGCGTCATTTTGTTTTCTGATATTTTTGTTTTAGAATATTCTCCTCTTTTTTATGTGATCTTTACAAACCATCATACTGTACCCGCACCTTTTGTTTTCATCGTTCCTTTTGTACTACACTGTATAGTATCAACGAGAAATATATCTGAGTGACTTTTCACCCCTTCCCTATCTCTACTTCCAGTTCTTTCTGCTTCGGTTTGCAGAAGTCGTTTCCTTTTTGTCCGTCTCTGACACTTTATAAGAACTTACTAAGCTACTCTGCCCATGGTTAACAACTTGACATGACTTACTTTTGACTTTAGGGATACACTTCTGGAGTCATACATTAACGTCAGACGTTCCAGACATCCCGTCGGTGTTTGTTAACGGTCAACATCGGGGACCATCGATTGCGCGTTTCGGCAATTGTGGGCGCAGCAAAACTTTGCTTCCATCAGTGTCTCTTCCTCATATATTGGAGGTCGGACAATGCTCAATTGATCTGTTTGAAGAATGCAACTTTCGTGGTAAAACCGACCCCAGAAGGAGTCATTTGCCGTCATCCAATTTTTGCGGCATCTGTGCCTCCAATATATACTAATAATCATGGAGACAATTCGTGACACGGCGTTTGGCAAGATTGTGCGCATCTTCACTGGCAATCACCTCTTTCGTTATCCTGAAGAAAAAAACATTTCAAGATACATAGCGCACGTCGTTAAAGCACCCCCTGAATTAAGGGAGGAGGATGTAGGCGTGATTGAGCCTAGCTCAGAGGCATATGGCCTATACTCGGTCATGTCACAGGTCTCCCGTACGCGCACAATACGCAGCATCCCTCCCGAAGAAACCGGAGTCATTTTGACGCACACCCAGGGTGAGACAAAAATCGTTGGTTGGAGAGGGGCAAACGATCCTGAAGTAAGTTTTCAGGGGTTTTGGGATTCCGAGAAACTGTGGATTCATTGCCAGCATGCTAATTGATGAAGAACCCTCAAAACTGGAGTGTAACCAAAAAGTTTTGTACCAGCTTGTTGATATGGTTACTTACATTTGCTATCTACATTGGTTCTTCCATTTATACCCCTGGTATACCAGGCGTATCACAGCAATTTGGTGTGGGAAATGTTCCTTCAACGCTGGGATTAACACTGTTTGTTGCTGGATACGGGTTAGGTTTGTGAACCCACCTTGACCTTTCTGCTAGTCATTTCGTGCTAATATCAAACTCAGGGCCTATGGTCTGGTCGCCACTGTCCGAAATACCCATGATAGGCCGCAGCCCGACCTATGTTCTGACACTCTTCGTGTTTGTATTCTTCCAATTCGCCGTTATCTACGCAACAAATTTCGGGATGCTCCTGGCTTTCCGGTTTATCACGGGATTCGTTGGGTCCCCTGCGTTAGCTACCGGTGGTGCCTCCATGGGCGACATATGGAGCCCCAAAAGCCGTGACTATATGATTGGTATGTGGGGATGCTTCGCCGTTGCAGCACCCGTGCTTGGTCCGCTTGTTGGTGGCTTTGCGTTTTCAGCTAAGGGTTGGACATGGACGATCTGGCAGCTGCTTTGGGTGTCTGGATTTGCACTCATATTGTTGTTTTTCTTTTTACCTGAGACTTTTGGACCCAATATCCTCAGCCGTCGTGCGAGACGTTTTCGGAGAATCACACGGGACAAGAGTTATATTTCCGAAGCGGAGAGGGAAATACGGGCTATGAAACCTACTGTAAGTTTACGTTTATCAAGGGGTTTTCGAAACTTTTAGAATGCCACTGATGCGTGATTCCTTGTAGGATGTGTTGTTTGAAGCTCTAGTGCGCCCATTCATAATATGTTTCCTCGAGCCTATTGTTCTTTTGTTAAATCTCTACATATCTCTCATCTACGGCATTCTTTACGTATGGTTCGAAGCCTTCCCTATTATCTTTGGCGAGATTCATGGCTTTAATCCAGGAGAGACAGGCCTGGCATTTTTGGGGATTATCGTCGGAACAATCGGTATTGCGATCCCTGGATACTTCTGGTGGAAATATAAATACCAGTCGAAGATGTTCGATGCGGAAGGCAACATCGCTCCAGAAGCACATCTTCCGCCGGCTTGCGTTGGCTGCTTCTGCCTCCCTATTTCTCTGTTTTGGTTCGGCTGGACAGGCAATTTCGAACATGTCCATTGGATCGTGCCGATTATTGCATCTATCCTTTTTGCTGTAGGGGCTGTGCTGATTTTCAACAGTGTTTTCTGCTACCTGGCGTATGCTTATGCAAGGTATGCGGCGTCAGCACTTGCGGGAAATGATTTTATGCGTTCTTCGTTCGGAGCAGGATTTCCGCTATTTGCCACAGCCATGTTCCATAATTTGACGGTTGGATGGGCATGCTCATTGCTTGGGTTCCTGACTGTCGCTTTTGTCCCTTACCCGTTTCTTTTATATATCTGGGGAAAGAAAATCCGGTTGAAAAGCAAGTATGCGAGGCATGATGTCTAACTTGAAGATGTACGGTCTACTTGCAATCTCTTGACTTTACTTCTATGCTCAATCGTTACCAAAACGCAGGATATCTTCTGCTTGCATGGTTATATAGTTCCTTCAGGTGCACGCTCTAGAGACAGTCAACTAAGAGGTTAAATTATAGACCTGCTAATTGGACGGTATCCTGCTTTCTGCAGTAGAAAACCAAGAGGCGGAAACAAATGTATAGACATTAAATTAATGGGTATATTATGCATAATATAGTATAAATGATATAATGAAGACGCGTGTCCCAAAATATTACAGAAGACAAATGCCAGGTTTGCATGACGACGCAACACTTTTCGTCATATACTTTCTCGGACTTCTGCTCAAGAACCTGAGCTGATCGTCCCCGAGTGTTCCCTAACCTCCACGCCCCAACGAGGAATAAATTTTCCGACCCGCAGCTGATATTCCTTATAGTCAGGGTATTTGCCCGCACTGATCCACTCGGTAAGAGCCGTGCTTCCCTGGAAGAGCAGCATATACAACAGAGCTCCAATGCCACTCCAGTTGGCCGTTGTACGAGTCTTGTAGCAAGCCCATTGATACAACGTAAACCAAATAGCCTGTTCGGCGGCGAAATTCGGATGTCGGCACCAAGCCCATAGCCCCGAAACAACGAAACCCCGATTTAGGTCATCGCTAGTATACTTCTCTTTGTACTTCTGGGGTACTCGAGCTGTTGCCTGATATTCCTTCTTCGCAGATTGGAACGTCCATTGTTGCTTGTCGGCTATGAATTCGATAAAGATGAGAAAAAGAAGAAGTCGCGAGAATACATAGTCCGGTGGTCCGAAACTCTGGCCTTCGGGTAGTGTGCTGAGAACGAGTAACACGTACGATGGGGCGGTGATGAGGACTAGGAGGATCGACTGCGCAAGCGATATGAAGAGCAAATTAAACACGAAGAATAGGTAGGGGTTGACCAAAATTCTGTTTTTTACGATCTGCCATCGGTAATCTTCAGATCCAATGCTGTAGCCACCCTTCCTCCAGTAGTTGAAAGTAAGGCGCGTCTAACCGGGAAGCAAGGGTGATCAGTCGTTTGTCGGGCGAAAGATACAAAGGTCTCACTCACGCTCCAGATAAAACTAAACAAAAGGATATTAAAAATAGTGTCACTCGAGAAATGGTTTACATGACACCAAGCAGCGAAATGCGCATTGTAGACAGTGGGAAGGATACTCCAAAAGCGATCGACTTGCGAGTAATTCTTGTTGACCTCAGATGCAACCAGGAACACTGGCACAAGGAATAAAGCGAATGCGATGGCTGTGATGAAAGGATTCGTTGTAGCGTAGACCTGTTTCAAGGCGCCCAGGTCGGCTCCGGCGTCTGCTAATTTCGATGGGTACGATGCGAGCTGGGGAAGAAACGGGGCGACGGTGTACGAGAAGTCAGCGCATTCTTCTGCGACCTTAACAGCGGGGAGCGCCATTGTGGGGAAGGAGGTGGTGCTCGCAGGTGCGTCGATGTGTATGCCCTGCAGGGTCATGGTGGTGAGACGTTCAAGTTCAAGATTAATATGGGGCAGCGTCAACAAACAAAGACGGAGGAATCGGGAAAAGCGTGAGGCTGCGAATTAAGATGTGGTCTGTGCACATACTAGTCCCAATCGGAATTAAGCTTAACGCGTCGACGCGCAGTGAAAAACGATGTCAATGACAACCACTCGAGGGGTCGATTAATCCATGGTCACAGTGGGGATTAGGGATGTGCATGAGCCTCGGCTAGATTTTAGGCCTCGCGATGACCAGAATCCTCTGCGTTGCGGAGAAGCCGGCCATCGCAAGAGCTGTTGCCGACCATCTTTCAGGCGGCAATTTGACAACCGTAAGATGTAGCGCCGAATTATGGATACAATTAGGGCTGACGTATAGCATAGAGATCTATACAGGGAAACCGATTTGTCAAGAATTATGAATTCGAGTTCACCTTCCCTCCTCCATGGAACCATTGCTCGGTGACCATGACCAGTGTCATCGGACATCTCAACGTGTTGGATTTCGGTTCTCAGTGGAGAGGCTGGAACTCTTGCCCTCCAGGGCAGCTATTTGATGCGCAACTGGTGGATTCTGTAGACAAAGTTAGTGATGCTTCTATTGATTTTTGTTGCCTTCTTGCCAAAACGTCTAACCACGCCTACAGGATAAAAAGCCAATCGCTGACAATATCCAAAACCAAGCAAGGTACTCCAGAGCTCTATTTATCTGGACTGACTGTGACCGCGAAGGCGAACATATTGGAACGGAAGTACGGCATCAGGCGAGAAAAGGAAATCAGAGCATTGAAGTAAAACGAGCGCGGTTCAGCAACACTGAAAGAGCGTATGTAGATCGGGGATCCTCACGATGGATTCAAGTGGAGTGTGCTTACCTTTTTCAAAAGGCATGTGTTCCATGCTGCTAGGAACCCTATCAACCTTGACGAATTCCAAGCCAACGCTGTAGCGGCGAGGATAGAATTGGACCTTCGAATCGGTGCAGCTTTCACGAGGTTGCAAACGTTGAAGCTCAAAACTTTGGGAGGGCCTCTTGAGGACAGGATTATTAGCTATGGTTCGTATATCTTTCGCGCCCAAGTAATGCAGCGTGTAACACTTTTCAGGCTCTTGTCAATTTCCTACATTAGGATTTGTTGTCGATCGGTACTTTCGAGTGAAGAATTTCAAGCCAGAGAAATTCTGGTCCATTAAAGTTACGCTTCTTCGGGATGAGATAACGGTGAACTTTCTATGGAGACGGGTACATTTGTTTGACAGAGCCGCGGTGATAATGCTTTTTGAACGTTGTCTCTCTGCCAAGAAGGCAAAGGTTACGAAAGTGAACAAGAAATCGACAAGCAAATGGCGTCCCCTGCCGTTGACTACCGTGGACCTCCAGATGATGGGGAGCAGGTACCTGCGTATGGACAGTCAAAGGGTGATGAAAGTATGTGTACTGATTTCACCCATGACAACGGACCCCAAAATTGACATAAACCTAGGTCGCAGAAGCTCTTTATACGAAGGGATTTATCAGCTATCCTCGCACTGAGACAGACCAATTCGACAAAGGAATCGATCTCAAGGCTCTTGTCAATAAGCAGGTACAAGATCGTGCATGGGGCCAATACGCGAGACGGTATGTCTGACTACTAATTATAGCGTGCCAGCTTCAGGGTTCGGGTTCTTATGCTGACAATGTTAGACTTATGGACAGCGAATTCAAACAACCACGTTCTGGACGCCATAATGACAAGGCTCATCCCCCTATTCACCCCGTGTCATATGTGGTGCCGTCAACGTTGCAGGATGGTGAACGCCAAGTTTACGAGTTTGTCGTCCGACGGTTTTTAGCATGCTGCTCCGAAGATGCAAAAGGAGAAACGACCGAAATTGAAGTCAAATATGGGGACGAGTTTTTCCATACCCACGGTTTGATTGTTCTAGAGCGAAACTACTTAGACGTTTATGTCTACGACAAGTGGGAGAGCAGCCAACAGCTTCCCCATTTCGCACTTGGTGAAGAATTTGAACCTACAGAAGCCAACATCACCGAGGGCAAGACTGTTGCACCAGGTTATTTGACCGAGCCTGAACTTATTGGGCTTATGGATGCGAACGGCATCGGAACCGACGCAACCATGGCAGAACACATTGCAAAAATAAAAGAGCGGGAGTACGTTGCTACTCGACCTCGTGGCGGTGGCAGAGGTGGCCGCAACAATGTACAAGAGTTCATCCCCACCCAGTTAGGTGTGGCCCTCGTGGAAGGATACGATAATATCGTTACTGGTCTAGCAGATAATCCTAGTTTAAGCAAGCCTTTTCTTCGCAAACAAATGGAAGTTCGTATGCGGGATATTTGCGCCGGTACAAAGACGAAGAGAGAAGTGGTGGCTGAGAGTTTGGATATGTATCGGCAGGTTTTTGTGCAAGCATCCCAACGGATCGAAGTGCTCCGGGCGACATGCCGCAGATATGTTATCGAGCAGAGAACGTCATGAAGAGTTAGACTTGCCCTAAAAGCTTTACACAACCAGTGTATGATGAAGATGGTGTCTTGATAGAACAGAAAATAGCTTCTTCGCTACTTAGGAATCTACGAGTAATGTATAATGAGCTTAGCCCTGTTGATGAAAGCTAGACCAGAGAAACAGACAATCGACTCCTTTTTCATATCAGTTGCGAAACTCAGGAACGATCAAATTGGAACGGAAGCAAAGACAAACAAATAAAAGAACCAACAGTGGAGAAGACAAGACAGAGTATTGAAGGAAGAGAAATGAAATGGATTTTACTTTGGCCCCTCCGTCCACTGGGCTCTGCCAATCCCCTCATCAACGAGCCTGATCGGTAAAGAGACCTTGTCGAGATACACTGTAAATGTTTAGATGCTAACAGCGCCCAGAAAAGCTTCGCTTCTCAGCTGCATTGAGAGATCATCGGAATAAGTGTTCTTCGACGGTACCGACCAGACGTGGACAGGGGACTTGAACGGAAGCACAAATGCAGAGGCACTGGAGTTTTCCAAATAGAATACATAAGGCCACAACCCTGGCGCACAAATATTCTTGAAGAACCACGGAAGCGCACTTAAGGAAAACAGCACTCGTTGTACACCACCATGACGGCTTATCGAAGAGTCGTGTCATGGCAAACTTCTCCAATTTCAAAGTAGAAACATCTCCCGCAAAACCAAAACCGACAGAATGGAACACCACGATAGTGCTGTCTCCACTATCTCCTGCCCTTATTGTTTTTGTTTCGGGTGTTATTGGCATTGTTGTTGCGTTTCTTCTCTTTCTCATCGTTATTTTCAACCGGCTTGTCGTCTCCCTTATAAGCAGGGTCATAGCGACTGACCTGCGAAGCCTTGACAGGAGCACGTATTATGTCCATCACACTACGCGGCGTATTAGGGTTTGAGTCGCCAGCCAAACTCCCTGTGATAGGATTGGCCGTAGTTGTTTTTTCCGCCGCTTGCTTGGCTAATTCCTTCTCATGAGCTTGATCCGCTTCCACTTCATCAGCCCACTTACTGCCATCTTTCTTTTCCTTGGGTGATTCCGGAGCTTCCGTGGAAATAGGTCTCGTGGATGATCTATTTGCTGCCCCGGGGAAGTCCGGCGGCTCATCAAGAAAGTCCGTCACGAGCTTCGGAGGTCCCTGGTTCGCAGACAAGAGTGATGGTTTGGGCTTTTCAGTTGCCGGAGGTGGAGCGATAGTGTTCATTCTTTCTTCGAACTTGGTCATCTGTCTAGACTGGTACTTGAACAAGTCCATGTGGTTTTCCTTCATCCTGAAAAGTTCGTTCACCTTTTCACCAAGGCTGTTCACCCGAGTATCGGTCTCAATGGCGTACTTGTCGACATCTGCTAGTCGCGTCCACGTCTTGGGCAGACTATGTTTGGAATCCAGCGGCACAAGGATTTTCAATTTGTCCATATCACCCGACAGGCTCATGGTTTTTTCATCGATCCCACCTGCTTTGGTGCGTAATTGGTTGAGGCTATCTTGAGTCTCCTTCGTGAGTGCATCCACAGCTGAGAGTCTATCCACAATATAACTGGAATCACTGGGAGTGTCTGAAGGTTGGCGAGAATTTAAAACCGCAACATCCTTGGACAATTTTTGCGTCGTTCGCTCAAGATTGGTGCGTAATTTGTCAAGATCATCTCGTGTCTCCTTCGCGAATGCATCGACAGCCAAAACTCTCTCCGCAATATCATTAGGACCACTCATAGCATCCGAAGGTTTGTGGGATTTCAAGAGTGCAATATCTTTGAACAGCTTTTGCGTCGTCTGCTCAAGCTGGTCTGCTTGGTTCCTGAGCGCCTTAGCATCCTCTTGGGCTTTGATGCTTAATTTGTCAAGACCATCTCGTGTCTCCGCCGCAAATGCATCAACAACCGAGAATCTTTCCGTTGTATCGCTAGAATCGCCCGTGGAATCCGCATGTTTGCGAGATTTCAAATCAGTCACGTCCCTAAACAGCTTTTGCGTAGTCTTCTCGATCTGGTTTACTTGGTCCCTGATCACCTCAACGGCCACTTCGGCTTTCATGCCGGCTTCCTCGGCGGCAACTAACCTCGCCCCTTGTCTCTCAGTCTCGCACACCGCCTGTTTAGCTAATTCGAACGCCTTCTTTGTCTTTTTGTGCTCCTCCATGCCAGACGTCAACGACCGAGTTGTCATTTCGATGCCGCCGACTCGACGCGACAGCTCCTCCAAATCACGCTTCTGGTCATCGACTTGTTCCGTCAATTCCATGACTCTAGATGCAGGTACTTCGCTTGCTGAACTAGCATCAACTTTGAACTTTGAAAACTCGCTCGCGAGTTTGCTTGTAGTTTTCTCAATCCGATCTGTTTCGCCTTTCAGCTCCTCGAGGCCACTTTGGGCCCGTCTCTGAGCGCCCGCTACCTGTTCCGCCAGATCTGATTTCAGTTTTGTAAGATCGAAACCAGGTTGAGACATCGATAGTGAAGTGCCGAAAGACACCTTTGCCTTCTGCAAATCCTCTGCCAATTTCTTGGTCTTTGCGTCGATTCCATCGGTCTTGAGAGTCATAGCATCGAAATCATCTTTGGCCTTCTTTCTCACATTAGTCAACTGCGTTTTAAGTTGCTCAATTTCGGAACTACCGCGAAGCGCTGGTGATCCACTTTGCGTCGTAGTTGCCTTTGCCAAGTTGATCTTAGGAAGACTCTTCGTCTGCTTTTCAATTTCATCCGTGCGAGATTCCAAAACGGCCACACTATTTTTGGCGCCTTCCGCGACGTTGTTGGTTTCGGCCAGTTGCACCCTCAGCTTGTCAATAACGGCTTCGTCCACTGCAGCTGAGGACGGGGCTGGTGCTGTTTTTAGTTCCGCCAAACCTGCTTCCAGCTCAATGGTCCTTGTTTCCAAAGTTGCTGTTCTATTCCCCAGCTGGGAATGCTTTTCGTTCATTTGCTCGACCTCTCCACCGACTTCAGCTACTTGGTCCCTCAGCATTTCAATGTCGTTTTGGTGTTTGGCGAATGGCATCCGGTCCTTCCCCTTGCCAACGACAACAAAAACATCAGATTCCAGCACTTGTATACGATCGCGGTTACCGTTTGCCAGCGTTTCAATTGAAGAAAAGTGTGATTTGATCCCTTTCAATATTTTGTCAAATTCCGCGAGATCGTTTTCAAATTTAGCAATCGAGGAGTCGTGATCTCCTTTGAGAACGAGACCGTCATTGGAAACTAATTCGTTCATATCCTTGGATAACCTTTTCACAGTCTGACCCAGAGTCTGCGAATATTCTTCTAGCTTAACGATATTTGTCCTATCCTGTAGAGAAAAATTGTCGACTTCGTCGATGCGCCTTTCCGCTTTTATGAGGCGATCTTCTAGGCCATTGTGATTTGGAGCAGTTTCGACGACGCGCGAAAGTTGCTCCACAAGTGAGGTAAGCTTCTCCAGGCGAGTTTTATTGGCGGTGACTTTTGCGTCGAGCTCTGTATGTAAAACACCAGAACCACTGTCGGGTTCTGACGCGGCTGCAATACCTAGTACCATGTGTTCGATTTCGTCCACATCGGTCCGTAACTTTTGCGTACGAGAGGTGATGTCCTTAACAGAGTCGAAGAATTGTGTTTGCCGGCCTTGAACGGTCTTGACATGGCCATCATGGTTCTCCTGCAACTTGTCAACACGGTCAGATAAAGCCTTGAGATCAAGCTTGGATGCCATGGACAACTCCATGTCGTTCAGCAAACTTTTACGCAGTGTAGCCTGAGATTCGACCCAATTTGCCTCCATTGACGTCAATCTAGCGACGTTTCCCTCGAAAGAGCCGAGCGTAGCCGCGAAACTATTTACTCGAGCGATCGCATCGTTTGAGGCAACGTATTTCCTTTCGACGTCTGTTTCCAAGTTCTGCACCCTAGCAACCAGTGCATTTAACTGCTTGGCAGACGACGGATCAGGGACAAAGTGTCTCTCTGTATGTGGACCTTCGCCGCCTATGGAACTAACGCGCATAGTATACTTGAGCGCCAAGTACTGGAGGAGCAGACAGAAAGCAATGCATGTATAAAAGTTTGGCTGGCGTCGTACATCTTCTTTAGCATCAATAAATATGCTTCGTAGGACCCAATCCGGATGTAAGGGCGCCTTGGGGATTCTTGCCTGTTTCGACGAGTTTGGTACCGGGGATCGCGACGTTGGTAATAGGGTCACAACAGTGGTAATATTGGCTGTCTCAGTAGGAAACTGAGCCGTTTGTGTATCTCCGCCGACATCGTCTTCTTGAAGATCCTCAAGAGGCGGATCTTCTTCCTGGTGTCTGGCGAACAATGGCGGACGGGGTTCAAAAACGTCGTCTATATAGCTGGGCCCAGAAATATATCCAAAAACCCTTTCTATACAAACAGCACTAGCCAATGCTGCCTGGAAGGATCCAACAATCCGTTCCGTGAAGGCATTGCCGGGATGGATTGCGGTGAACGGGATAGGACCGTAGAATCCGAGGGCATTAAAAAGCCCGAATGCTGCAAGAAACAATCCCAAATTCATTTTCTTTTCTCAATCTTATACGGAGGTGGACCCAGGTATTGCGGAGAAATGAAGGTGTGCGAAGAGTGACGCACTCAGCAAGAGAGAATGTTGCATGAGCAGTGATGAAAAGTACTGGGTATAGGAGGG
The DNA here is from genome assembly GCA_014805645.1 of Spiromastix sp. SCSIO F190. Lineage (NCBI taxonomy): Eukaryota > Fungi > Ascomycota > Eurotiomycetes > Onygenales > Spiromastigoidaceae > Spiromastigoides > Spiromastix sp. SCSIO F190. The sequence goes on along the minus strand of WXTY01000006.1, from coordinate 1,802,765 downwards.
ACGGATGTATGTCAAGGTATAGGAGAGAAGTAGAAGAAACCAAAAGTATTAAAAAGTAAAGAAGAAGCAATTCAAGGAGACGAGGGAAGAGAGGGAAGCTTGGCTATACGCGGAGATCGCCATATAGTTGTCGTGACCGAAAGAAGTGTTCTTCTTTGCAAATGCGCAATCACCCCTATGAGAAATTATTGCAAACATGCATGGTGACTTTATAGACATTCACTTCTGCAAGAATGAAAGACAAAGTCGACAATAAAGCAGGCCAGAAGCCTCTCAAAGCGTGAATGAGCCTGCGGGCGGCTTCTTAGACAATCCGAAGTGGTCCTAGATCGCAAACAGCATGTGTTTCACAGTTAGCAAGCATACTGCGTGATTCAAGGAGGCCATCCATTCAATGGCCATGCATCTGTTTGGTTCTGATTCCATGGAAGAAAGCAAACAGTCCAGCGACCATTTACGCTTTGAAGTAAAGATCTTTGTGGAATTACCTAGCGGCATTTTTGCAAGATCCAAGAAGAAAGAATCTACAAACTAATTAGACGACGGCATTAGGCTGATCCAGCTGGTTCAGTTGCTTGCTCCTTTGTCCGCGTTGAGTCCTCCTTGCTTGACGTTGTCGTTGACGAGAATGCAGATCGGAGTTTTGTTGGCCCGGGAAACAGCAGTTTGAAGCTGGAACATTGTCCATTTTGGAATTTGAATACATGGAATGTTTCTAATCTTTTGAGAGCAAACTACGCACATACCAATCAGGCTCTATTCAATCACAGACAACAGGGCACCTGTATTAGTACATCTATTGGGCCATAGGTGGACGGGGTATATTGCTACTTGTCTTCCTGTATAGACTTCACTAGATAGACACATTAAATGGGTGACCGATATTGCGTACAAGAGTTGTGAGGGATGGATCTTCGACCTTTTGATTGAGCCGCTTAACGACAATAATTGTTGGGCCCGCGCTGCGTAAAACCCAACTTCCGAGCAAAATATAAAGTAAATGTTTGCTAACAATGCCAACTCCGCAATCCTTGAATGACCGACTGACGGCTATGTTCCCTATCTTCCCTCTCAGCTCTGTATATACCTAGGAGATCTAGGTGGGCTGCGTGGAAGAAGGCGCCGCCCTCTGCTAGATCCGAATTCAATCGGCGGTGCCATCATCACACCGTCGTAATCTATCTCGCTCTCCTCCTCGTCACCGCTGGCTTCCATAAGCAGGTTCCTCTCCAACTCAACAGGCAAGCCCGAGGACGATACTTCATCGTCAGAGCCATTTTTGCTTTCGCCTTTATCATCATAATTCTGTGCGTCGTCGTTCGCTGCTAGAATGGCGGTTTGCACGTCACTTTCACAGCTGGAATAGGGTCCAGGCGAGCCGCTCCGCGGTTGCTCTGGCAAATCCGAGGGTTTCGTGTCTTCGCAGGCATCGTCTTTTCCAAGTAATTCTTCAAGGAGATCATTCGTCACATCCGGAGTTGAGTTGTCATCGGTGATGACACAGATCGTGCCGGATTCTTCCGGTTCGCTTTCTTCGGCCGATTTAAGGGCAAGTCTAGAGAAAGCCAGTTCATTCTCGAGAAATGCGAGTCTCCTCTGTTGAAAGAATCTGTAGGTTAGTAAACCAAATACAATTCCATTTACGATCGTTGCTTTCTTAGTCGTGGTTGGCTCGTACCTGCAACGCCTGGTTCACACGTTCCAACTCATATACCTTCTCGAAGCTTTTCTTGCTGCGCTCCGTGATCTCCCTGATCTCGGCCCCGACACTTGACACCATGCTATCAGCTTCGTAGGCCTGATCCCGGAGCATTGTCAAATCAGGGAGCTGTTCCCTGATCCTCCGTGTAGCGTCGATCTCCCGTTGAAGTTTTTGCTTCTCGTCCTCGAGAAGTTCAGGGAGATTATTGATCCTGTTTTTCTGTAGGGAGGCAATTGTCGAGTCGAACTTTTCCATAAATTCGGGGATTAGGGACCTTATTTTTGCGACCTCTTCTTCAAGTTCAGCCTTGACGCCATCTAAACTGTCCTTGAATTTCTTATTTATGTCACCAAGGAGCGTCTCACGAGTCGGGAATGGCGTGAATTGAGCGTGAAGAGACCGAGATAGGTTAAGCAGCTGGTTTCGCTCCCCGGCTAACGACAATTCAAATAGGTCAAATTGAGTACGCTGAGCTTGTGCGCGGTCAAGCAACCCCTTTTTCTCTTTTTTAACTAACGAGGCGATTTCCGCCATGTCTTTTGGTATTTCCTGGCCGCGGCCCCTCAGTTTTGTCATGATGAGAGCCTTCTCCCTCTTGATCTCAGCGAAAATGGCATCGATGTCGCCCTTGGCTACTTTGATTCGTCGCGCAAAGTCCAGGTTCTCGTGCCTGCATACGCTATATGCGCATATTATTATAAAAAAAGCTGCGCCCAGAGTCACAAGCAATGCGCCCCCATAGACTGAGAAGACGAAAATCTGTAGAAAGAGGTGGACATTGATATGCGGCATCGTAATTAACTCAGAAATGCGACTGAGTTCTTCGGCGAGTAGCAAGGCCATATCGATAATACCCAGGAGCCAGTCCGGCAAGCCGCGGACTTTGGGACCCTTGTGCACTTCGACGAGTGAAGTCACGACTATTGTCGTATGCACCGTTGATGTCACCGTGACAACTGGAGTAGCAGCATAGGATGTCGGCTTCGTTGCCACTGAAGCTAAGGCCATCGACGTGACAGGGCAAGTTGGTGGATGGAAAATTGAGCGGCTAGTTATTGAGGGG